>JAVQMG010000047.1:0-1200000 GCA_032878915.1 Castanopsis chinensis | reverse complement strand
ATAGTATGAAGGCTATTTTATCAAAACTGGTATATCTATAAAATATTTGATTTACATGCATTCTTATCAAAGGCACATGGAGCTTAAAACCTTACTGGGCTTCGTAGCTCACCCTATTATATTTCAGTGCACAGGTTCTTTCCTGGAAGCAACAAGAGTATTAGAGGTGGCAAGAATCCTGTGATTCTCGTTTGTTAGATTGTATAGTCTTTTTTTGTTGTATAGTAGTTTAGCTCTTTTGTTGTATAGGAGAAATCAAGATGTACTTGATCCTTGAGCACATATGTAATTCAGAACCTTAGTTTGGTTTGAACCCCAGTTGTATGTCTTTGGGGTTGGGTTTTGAAATAAGAGTTTTTGCTAAATGTTTAGCTATGTAATATTTACACGAATACTTGAGGTTTCAGTGAAGTGGTAATTTTGCAAAGTTCAAATAAAATGAATTTTCAAAGTTTTCATCATTTTTGTATATTATGGCTTTTATGCAAGAAAATAAGCAGATATACAGGAAACAATTCTTGATAAGCACCTTCAGTTTAGGTTAGTACGTGTTAGTATTGAGGTAAACTTGATATTAACATGTCGGTCATGCTCTAAATTCTGAAGTACAGGTTTAGGTCGTGACATAACACACTAACACCCCTTTCATATAGAGATGGGTCCCATGCTTGTGAGGTCCACCCTCACGCAAAAGCGGCACTATATATACCCATTACACAATATTCTTTTTCAATACTTCGTGTGTTATATATCCTAGACATTTAGTTTTCATTTAATCTAATTTCCTTTTTTAACAAAATAGAAAATTATCTTCTGCATGGAATGTACATATCATTTGCATGTATAATTTAAAAAAGTCACATGACTAATTAAATATGTCATGTAACTAAAAATACACATAAATAAATTTACAAATCACTACATACTATGTTGGAAGAATTTACTCCAAATCATTTTGGAGATAAACTTTTACCAATTAAGTTTATGATTTTGTTCCCTTTTATTTTTTTTTTACTCTATCCTGTCTCCTTTAGATCTTTTTTTTCATTTTACTGTTTTTTCTTTTTTTTTTTCCCTAGTTTTTTTCTTTTAATTAATTTATCCTCCTTCGAATTGTGTGTTTTTTTTTTTTCCCTACCACTCTCACTAATTAATGGATCAAATAGGCCCATAGGCCCCATTTTGCTAACCTACTCTTCTCTGGCCTGGCCCAAAATCCTTAGAAGTTCAGCGAAAAAAAAAAAAAAAAAAACCAATCCTAGAACCAACTCCGAATCCGAATGGGTAAAGAACACCAAGCCGAATCCAAAACCCGTCAAAAGGTATAAAAACAAAAGCCGAAGCCAAAATAGCATAATTCTCTCTCTCAAGACCTGCGACTATCCACTGCTCAATTCTCGATATTGCTGAGGTAATATTGGATCCTTGACTTTGATTTCTTTTCTGGTATTAGACTGAGTACTCATGCTCATGCCATACCGGTGACGTACCTATCATGTTATATTATAATTTTTCAAAAATTACTTATTATACCTGTGTTATACTTGTACCTATAAGGTGTCCGTGTCCGTGCTTCCTAGATCTCTATTGATTTTTTGTCTTTTTGGCTTCATTGCACGATATACATTGATGAATATGGTTAATTTGTAAAGTTTTTGTTTTTGCATTGAAAATTGTAGTGAGAATTTTGCAACTTTATTGACCAAAAAAGAAAGGAATAATGTTTCTTTTCATTTTTTTATAGGCTCAGGCTTGATGAACATGTCAATACCATATCATTTGGGCTCTCTTCTCTTGGAGCTATGTTTTTCTTCTAATAAATGCATTTGATTCTATTCCTGCTACACTATCTATAATAGTCTTGCTTGAGCATTCAGTGTCATGAAGTATGCATTTTTTTTATTTTTTTTTAGCACAGTTTACCACTTTATATCTTGCCATTCTGATTCTATGGCAATTTGTTTTTCAACCTTTCTATCTTAACCTTTACATTGTACACACGACTAAGATAGTTTCTGTTGGGTATCACTTGGTAATCAATCTTACCAACTCCTTCATTTATATTCTTAGTTCTTCATAATTACAATCAGGAATTCCAATCTAGTCTTATATTCTACAATGTAGCACAACACTCAACACTACTTATAATTTATTTAAATAGCCTCATTAGTGCATGTGACTTTTTTTGACTTCAAACTTTATTTGTGTGAAAAATGGTATCCCTTTGAACAACTTTTTCTTTTTTTGCTGTGTATATTGAGTTGTAAATTTGAACAGGTTTTGTCCATTTAATGCCTACAAGGGCCATTCTTGAGTGACTCATTCCTCTGAATCTTATTGACAGGTCTTTATCATCAAACGTTCAAACTAAAATGTAGAACCAAATCTAGAATGATCTAAGTTTTAGTGATCAAAGAATTGCTAGCAATGGAAGATGCAAACATCCCTTTCTTTCATGTTGATATTGCATCTGAAGTTTTGTCACGTTTGTCTGCAAAGGATCTTTCTTCAAGCAAGTGTGTCTCTAAAGGATGGAATTCGTTTATTAGTAGTCCTTCATTCTTGCGTATACTTTCTAAACAGTTAGAACGAGAAGGACCTTCTGGGCTTTTCTTTCAAAGGTTCAAGGATAATGTAGATTGTGTTTCTAGACCTATCACATTCATTCCTATTCACAAGAACAGATCATTCATCCAAAATAAGATATTGAATTTTCTTCCAGAGGAAGTTGTTATCATGTCTTCGTGTAATGGGCTTCTCTGTTGCCGGAGTTGCATCCATCCTATTGATGATATTTATAGAAGAGTGCGAAATAGGGAGGCAAAGGAACTAGTGATATACATTTGCAACCCAATGACTAAAGAATGGATTGCATTGAAGCCAGAAGGGTGTGTTGTTGGTGATAGCATTGGATTAGCTTTCTATCCATTTGGTTCTTCATTAAACACTCGCCCTATTTTCAAGTTGGTAAGCATTCAACAATCAAAAGAGGATCCACATTTGTATTCATTTGCAGTGTACTCCTCACAGACTGGTAGTTGGACAACTTCTAAAGAGGTTTGCCATTGCAGATATCAAATTTACAAAAACAATAAAGTTTTCGTTGGCAAGATGTTCAATTGGTTAACTCAGAACCACCATATTTTGAGTTTTGATGTTGAAAGAGAGCTTTCTAAGGTGATTAAGTTACCTGGTGAAGCTTCAAGTTCACTCACCCTTGGATGTTCAGAAGGATATCTCCATTATGTGTGTGTGCATGGTGAAGATTTTAGTGTGTGGATGTTGAAAGATTATGCCTCATCTAAGTGGGTGCTCAAGTACCAGGTGACATTGGTTGATATATGTCAAGAAAGTTATACAGATTTGACTCACTGTAATGTAAAAAGGCGCTTGCTTTTGGCTTTCCATGAAGATTTGTTGTTTATGCCAATGGATAGGTGTTTGTTCTCGTACAATTTTAGAAGTAGGAAACTGCAGCAGCTTTGCTATATATCTGAGCTACAAGATTTAATTTTGTCGAATCCAACTGTGATCCCATATCTCATTAGCTTGACAGCTGCAGGGGTTTTCAAGGAAGATCAAAGTGATGAGAACAAGTCAAGTGAAGATCCAAGGGATGTTTCATCCTTGAAAATTTCAAAAAGAAAAAGGACATGTTAGAATCCAACTTTGCTCCCATATTCTGTTAGCTCAGCAGCTGCGGCTGCTTTCAAAGAAGATTGAAGTGATGGGGTACCCAAGTGATGTTTCTTTTCAAGGAAGACCAAAAAGAAAAGAAAAACAACACCTTAGAAGATTCCTCATTGTTAACTATGATTTTGTTCCCTCTATTTTCAGGTAGTGGTTGGACACCGATTGAAGAGTGTGACAAGGAATTTTAATCTTATTGAAGGGCATAAGAATAGATAGTTAATTTTCCAATTTCTTAGAAAATATTATATTTGAATATAATGACCATATTTAATTTCATAAAAATATTAGAATAAAAATTTCAAAAAATTTAAATTCTCAATTTTTTAGCATGATTATTTTAGAAAAATATATTTTAAATTGTGTGAATATTATTTGATGAAATTAGGCTAAATCATTTAGTGTGATTTTTTTTATGCAAATAGTGCTTAATGATTCTAAATAAAAATTGCAGGAACATTAATTTTAGGAATTTTGGAGATTTACTCCTAGATGTATTAAGAGTGAAGAGATTCATTACATTTAATGAAGAGAAGTGCTACGTCCACAACATTTTTACAATATTTTTACAACAAATCATAGGTGGTTAATTGTCATAGGTTCAAATTTGAACCTAACACTAAGATTACCTTTTTGCCCCAGCAATAATAACCAATAATAACCAGCCACTTAGAATTTGTTGTAAAAATATTGTGGACATATCATTTCTCTTTAATAAAGAAGATAATTATATTTCAAAATATGAACGGAAAAATTAATTAAAACTAGAAAGAAAGAAAAAAAGGATATATATATATATATATATTTAAAAGTCTGTCATTCTTGACCTTTTTTAAAGTGTGCAAGTTGACAGTTTTGATATTGATTTTTATTCAAAAGAAATACGTGATTTTTTGTGGTCTTTTAGTCAACTTCTATGCAAAATTTGATAGTAGTGCTAGAATTATCATCGCTATGAGTGTACTATATTGAGGCCTTTGTTAACATGCTATAGAAATTGATGTAGGGCATGAAATTTTCCACGTGATAGAGTAAAAAAAATTAGATTCATAGTTTGAAATCTTAAAATTTGAGTCATTACCTAAGGGGTTTAACTATTCACAAATATGTGCAAGTAACATTGTTGAAACCTTTAGTTTTGGGATTGTTGTGATACATATAAGTGGTTATCTTTTTGTGGCGAATTGTGAGATTGAATGAGGGGCCTCTAGCTTTGGCATGCTCTTTTGGCAAACGAATGAAACAACTAGAGTGATCATTTTGTATTGTATGCTAATCATATTTCTTGTATTTACTATTTCTACTAGGGTTAGGCTAATGCTAGGGATAGGGTATATGATATAACAAACATATGCAACACCCCTTCATATAGAATGAGTTACACACTTGTGGGGTTTGGAAGAGAAGGATGGGTGGCAGATTTGAGGAGCAAAGTTGATGAAATCATTGGATTTAGAGAGGGACAACCACCCAACCATACACACTCTGAACCCACTTTTTGAAACCGTTAAAGAGCGAGGAAGAAGGAGAAGCAAAGCCCTCACACTTGTGAGGTTCACCCCATATAAGAGAGACTTACTAACTTCTTTTTGAAGTGTTATGATAACCTAGACGCATAATTCTTGTTTAATCTAATTCCCTCTTTCAACTAAAAGGAAAATTGTCTTCTTATAAATGCTTAAGCATTCCATAATTATATTATGGTAGAGATAATTCACGCTACACAAAACTATAATTGAACAGTTTAAACAACACAATGCTGAACTCGGCCAAAAAAATTTCCAAATTATAAAAGCAACTAATTTACATCCTTTGCAACTTTATAATACTTGGATGAAACGCACATAGATATAATGCAAATTGTAGGAGCCTTTTGGACGACTAAACAAATTGAAGAAAACAATAAAATGATTACTACAACAAAACAAAACTCCGCAAAACTAATCCACAGGCTGCCAGGACAGACAATGCTAGTGGGATGATCTTAGCTTTTGATCTCTTTTTTTCTTTTTTTTGATGAAAGCTTTCGATCCATTGCATATGGCCTAATGTAGATTAAAAATTTGTACAGGCCACTTGCATTTCCTACCATCAGAACCAATCCCAATAGTCTCTAGGGAAATGTCAATGCTTCGATGTTCAATAGCACGTGCAATGCTAACACGCAATTGAATCTTCATGGCAGGACAGGCCTCAGTGCCAATTGCGGCCAATCTATCACCACTTGGCTTTCCTGATGCCATGGCAATTGGCTCACGGAAGGTAAGAATTGTTTGTGACCAATGTGTTTTCGGAGTGTATGGGGATGTGGACAACACAACTGGCATTTCTTTGCAGAACCTGCCAGTAAAACCGGTCTCAAACCACAAGACAACCCCATAACACAATCTTGTTTGACATTCCAAATCATTCAACATGCCTGTAGAACCACCAGAATATGGTTCCAGCTCAGCACTTGCAGTGAAATCCACTTCATCATGATTCATTGTTGCCAAGTCAAAGGTCTGAAATAAACAAAAAAAGAAATGCATTTAATATAAAATACTCAAGCAAGATATATATCTAAACGAAATTATATAGGGATTAGTGCAGCATATAAGTAGATTCAGGCAATATAGTCAATATTTACAATTAGAAGTTTAGAGCCAAAAAGTTAAGCAAAGTTTACCCTTAATCTAGGAATTAGAGTTGGTTCCAGAATATACAAACCCATGGTCCATAGTGCCAAAATCAATTTTTTCATAAAGAATAGCAAGAGAAGCCTATGGAATCTACTTGAAAGAAATATTTTTTGGGCCCAAAAACTGGGCTACATAACAGGGTTAGTCCTCCCATACACATAAACCACCCGACCTGGACAAAAGAGAGTTTTGATCCATGGATGCTGATACGAAGTCCAAAAACTATACCAATTAAATTAGCGAGCAAAGTCAAGGAAAACTTTCCAACCTCTTTTATGTCATTCTATAAAAGTTGTTAAATGTCTTAGAATTGTTTTGAACCCTGCAGTGTATGAACACCACCCCCCCCCCCCCACCCACGCCCAAGCAGCTTGTGTGAAGGAATAATTTGATCAAAGAGCTCTAGAACAAAGCTAAAAGATTTTACTAGTTCACATTCTTAAAGATAACTTTGCCAACTTTTTCCAATGTCATTCCATAAAAGCTCTGTTATCTGTCTTAATGATCGTGCTAGAAAACTGGGATACCCTTAAGAAGTTTTAGAAAGGGGTACAGGGTACTGGAGTAAGAAACCCATAAAAATAGTAAGTCTAAAGAAAGTAACTATTATTTCCCTATTTCTAAAAGTTTGGCTAGTCTTGAAGTGTGTTTAAGAATGCAGGTGAGCAAAAACTTAGGAAATTTATAATCAAGAACTTAAAATTGCAGTTTATGGAGAAATTTAAGAGAATCAAGATTCATTACAAAAGTCAAATTAAAAATGGCTGAAACCACCATCCACCCACCCCCATCCCCCCTTAAAAAAAAAAAAGGAATTGCAACTTTTGACTATTTAATAATATATTTAAACGTATGGAATGAAAAGAATATCAGGCCAACTGTGGAAAAATTGGATAAAATAAAATAAATTTAGGCCAGGAATTGTTGACAATAAATAAATAAATAGTCCCTAATTCGCCTCTTCACCAAATTTGAGGCAAGAAAATTGAACTAAAAACTTATTTAAATTTTGGGATTAGGTCGCCTTAATCTTGAAACCAAATTGAGATCCCAAATCCTCTCTATCCTCCCCTTATCCTCCTCTCCTCTCCCTTCTCTCCAAATCCTAAACATGGTGATGACTTAACCATAATAAACCATTAAAAGGTTATCCATCCGTAGCCAAGTCATGATATAGCCTCGAAAGCAAATTGAGATCCCAATTAATGGTATATATACCTCAAAAGTCAATAAATGGGGTAATACTAACCTGAAGAACCGTAGAATTGGTCACTATGTCATGATTATCCACAATGTCAACAATTGGAATTTTAGCAGCATCGCCAACAAGTTCCTTGCCAATACAAGACATGTTGAAACCATATACATTTTCCCAAAATGGAACACTGGTACCACCTTTACCAAATCCTGCAACAAACTGCAAAAATATTGGAAGAGAAAAATATTAGCTCTCTAGAACTTGAAAAAAGATCGTGACAACTGACAAGTGAGAGGAACAGTGTAAATGACTCACAATAGTTGCTGTGTCAGGTAGGATTGCACCCCCAGGCTTCAACCATCGGTCCCGTGCAAAAAGCACTGAGCTAAGCATTGACTCGTAAAGAAGGCAATACCCCATCCATTCACTCAATAATACATCAACACTGTGAGGTTGAATTTGTGAAGATTTATCAAGCTCTTCAACCATACCTTGAACCACTTCTATTACCCCAAAGGAGTGTTTATTACCTTCATTTTGGCTTTTACTCCGCCAAAGGCCATTGTCCATTGCAATCTGCAACCAAAACCAACAAAAGGCACGCAAAACTCTATGAGTGGAAATATAGAGGTACATTTAACAACGATAGAACTAGGAAAATATTTTACCTGGGTGGCAACTGCAGCCATCTTCTCACTGGCTTCAACTGCAATTACCCTGGAAGCACCAGCTTGAGCTGCAAATAGACTAGTGAAAAAAAAAAAAAAGGTTAGATAAATTATTCTCGTAAGCAGAGAGGCATATTACAGAAAACCGACCTTATATATTATACCAATATGTGAAAATTTTTTTCTTTCCAATAAGTGTTAATATAAGGAACTTAACTGACAGCATCAGTTGATGAACCCAACAATCTAAAATAACATCTAAAACTAAAAATCCAAGTTTTTTCCACATCATTCCATGAGAAGACTCATGACATACATGAGAAGATTAAGAAAGAGCAACCAAAAAAAAACTTCAAAATGATAAAGTCATTTTCATTATATAATTGAGATCCACAAGAGTCCCAGTCTCAACTGCAAGAGCCACAATCATATGATCATGTGCAATTTCAGGCAATAGCATTTTACGTTTGACCATAAACTATCCTAATTCAAGAATAATGTTGATCCAAGATGTTCAAATAACAGGAAAATCTCATAATAAATGCCTGCAAAACAAAGCAAGGAGCCACAGGGTCAAAGCATATTATCCTTTGTCACTTTTATCAAAAGTTTGAACTGCATAAGCACTAGGCAATGAACTATTGGACTATGATGAAAAAGAACAAACAGCTACAACTCAGCTAATCATAAACACAGTAAGACAGAAATCATATTTGTCATCTCACCTTAGGATTCCAGTCCCACAACCTACATCCATCACAACAGCATTATTCAAAAGAGAAGGGTTTTTCAAGATAGCTTGTCTATAAGCATCTGTTCTCACCTGCAATAACCAGAATATATCAGATAGCATTAACAAACAAGTTGAAATTTTTTTTCAATCCAATCTTTTGACAAGAGTAAAATTCACTTCCCCAGGAAACGAAGAGGTAAAGTACAAACCTTATCACTTATCATCTCTCTGTGAATGCCATATGAACTATAAGCCCCAAAATAATTCTCATTCACATTCTTGATATCCTTTGAAAGAAGAGTTGGAAAAGAACCTCTTAAATTTTTATCCTTTGAGGCCTTCTCAGAGGAACCTGCTACATCTAAATGGCCATTTGAAGCAGAAGCAACCTCCTTTCTTCCATTTTTGTCAGAATTATCAGCATTATATACAATCGTGTCCCCTGTATTCTCATCATCGATGCAAATCTCTTCATATTTCTTCAAATCCCTCATCAGTTCATCTTTGTCAATCGATGCACTGTAGTCATCTTCTCCTTCTCCTTCTTCATCTTCACCAAAAGTGTATAAGAGTGAGTCATCTTCCATGAAAGGTTTTAGATATCTATCGTCATCCCAGAGTGGCTTAATGTCTTCAATGCTGAATGTTTCATGTTTATGATTCTGCAGACCTTGGCTGGACTCGCAGGTAACACCGCAAATCCAGCATCTTCTTTCTGCCACCTGGTTCGTAAAATAAACTATGTATTATATTGACATATCGCACCATGAGCTTTCAACAAGTAAATAACTTATTAACTTAGCAAATTCAAAAGAATGCTATCAAAACTCTTTCACTCACAAAAATGACTATTAAACTGAGACAACTCTAACAATAGAGCACATGAATCCCAATTTTATGTGGTTAAAATATTATTTTCATCCCTTTAACTTTGCATGAATTTCGTTTTTCATCTCTAAACTTGAATTTTTTTCATTTTTCCTCTCTAAATTATTGAAAATTTTACACTTATCAATTTTCAATTCAAAAAGTTTGCTTTTTTATCCCTAAACTATTGAAAAAAAAATCTCTTTAGAAAGTTGAGGGTCTTTTTCTTTATTCTTCTTCATTTTCTCAGCAGCCAAACAAATTATAAAGCAAACAAAAACATGCTTTCCTGAGAAAATTTGCGCAATGAAACAACAAAGTAGCTAATTTTCAGCGTGAGTTACAAATTCCCAACTTTTCACTCACATTCTCTCACTTTTCACTCAAATTCTCGGCAACCAAACAAAAGCTCAAATAAAATAACAAACCGACCTGAGACCGGACGTAATTGATGAGCTTAAACCCACCGTAGAAATCCAAACCCAGCTTCGTCCGAACACCGCGAAAGTCGAAATGGTGCGACGAAATGCAATGGTCGAATAGCGCATCGCACGAACCGTACCTGGAATCGCAGAACAAGCAAAGCAGATCGGAATCAGAGCTTTCATCATCTCCATCTTCTCCGGCTTCATCTTCAGCTTCCCAATCGTCCCAGCCTTCGAGCTCTTCGTCTTCGTTCTCTTCCTCTTCCTCTTCGTCGTCGAATTCGTGGTTTTTTGGTTCTTCTTCGCTTTGTGGGTGATTAGAAATAGTGGCCATTGGTGCTGTGTGTAATTTGCAAGGTATTGGAATATTGGTATGGTTCAGTTTCAAGTGTCTGGCGGTTTAACGTTGTTAGTGTTCACTTTAAACCCCGACAATAAACCCTAGTTTTTTTTTTTTGGCTAAACTCTCTCTCTCTCTCTCTCTCTCTCTCTCAAACTTTTTACCCCGTACTTTTTTTTTTTTTTTACCCCGTACTTGGTTAACTTTGTTTTAGGAAATGTGTTTGATAAGTGAAATTGTTCTATTCTAACCTTTTTTTTTTTTTTTTACAAACACTTTTACCTCGTACTTGGTTAACTTTATTAAGAATTGTGCTTGATATTATGTGGACATTTTTTCTAAAAAATTTAAGTGAAAATTTTCTAACCTTTTATTAAAAAAGAAAAGAAAAAAGAAGTATATATAAGTGAAATTGGCTTTGGTTTCTTTGATTAAAGGTTGGAACAAATTGGCTTTGGTTATGTGATTGGGAAATGTATCTTGAAATTTAAACAATACTTTTAATTATTTTGTGACTATTTTTCTTTAATAACAATCCTAACACTAATATTGAGCTTATTATTATTTTTAATCAAATAATTCTATATAAACACTAAAAAAAAAGATTAAAAAACATATACTAATGATTTCCCCAATTTCTATACCAAATAATTGACAAGTTACTTAGAATTCTCTACAATTATCCACGGTTTCTACAATTTCCAAATCTATGCACAAATAAATTTATTTTTAATAATAATTCACCTTTTAAAATGACTTGTTGGCCACTCAATTGCATTGAAGGCACCAAAAATTCTCATTCTTAAATAACAACAATTTCTCATCACAATAGGAAATGTATATGGTTTGAGTTCCAATTGCAATCTTAAGCCCTGATCGTAACCCCCACCCCCATTGTAATTGCAACCCAAGTCCTAATCATCATCCCAGCTTTCTGCATCTTCCTAGACATCAAACTAACCCATTCTATCACGACCTCTTTGCCTTTGGTTCAAGAATGTCAATCACTCTCCTTTTCCTTCATTAAGCCTAAACTCTCAATTAACACTAGTTTGAACTCGTTGACAACATTGCATTCTCCATACTCATTAACTGATGAGAAGAAACGAAGAGATAGAGAGAATTGATCTATTTATAGAGGATAGGAAATGCATAAAAATGAAAATTGAGAATAATTTATCTTGGGGGTTTTCGTTTTGACTATAGGAAATGTAAATTGCAAAATGTGTTACCCTAACAATGCATTTCATGGAACTAAAAAAAAAGTTCCAAACATCTCAATTTTTTGCCAATTGCATTTCACTTCTATTTCCTAATAAGCTATGAAATGAATTTTGAGTAGAAATGTCAAAGCACGAGTTATTAGACATTAAATGAGACGAGAAATTGTATATTTGATGTGGTCTTAAATATAGTTATACTTCTTACATGTCAAGTGCCATATGTTTTTATATTATGATTATTCATTTTTTTTTTCTCTCCTTAAACTTTGCATGTGTATCCAAAGCTCATCCTTTATAGTATGTTTGAAAGTCGAGATAAATGAGATTAGAATGTGTGAGGGGGAATGAGAATAAAATGAAAGAGAGGGGAGGGAAATGGTAATCTTTTCCCATTCGTTCGATGTTTTAAAATTTAAGTAGGATAAGAGGAATAGGTATCCCATATGCCTTCATTTAGATGGGTTGTTTTAGAAAATGAAATGGGAGTGAAAGAAAATGGTAAGACATCATATAAGTTGACAATTATAACCTTTTGTTCATTTAAATAAACATATAAATTGACATTATAAAGACAAGATTGACAATTTATTATTATTATTAACATACATAAAAGCCCTCTCCGCCAAATTCTCCCAAGTTGGGATAATTAAAAATGAGAGGTTTTGGAGAGATATCTTCAAACCCCTCTTCCTCTCTTAAAAATAAAACAAGATTGAAAAAAAAAGAGAAAAAATTCCCAAGGTCAATTAGTTAACATCTTTATCCCAGCCCTTCTCTCCCCAAATCCAAACACATTAATGTCTATCCTAGTTTTAAAGGAAGAGTAGGTACCATTATGCTAAAACTTAGTAGTGATCATTTCCTTTTTGGATGTCAATAGTGACTGTATCTTAAAGTATAGTTTAGTAACAATTCATTGATAATAGTTTATCATTACCAACAATTGACTAGCAGTAATTTTCTTTTTTGGATAAACGACTAACAGTCATTTTTTTTTTTTTTTTTTTTTGTTGAGAATCGACTAACAGTTAGTTAATGAGAATGATAAGTATATGGAATAATATTACCTTAAAAAGAAATAAGACTATTTTCCAAAATATTACACAACTTCAACAAGGATTTTACCTTTTAGAGCTAGTGAGTAATGTATTAGGGATTTATAGGTTATGACTTTTCACAATTATTTATGGTATATATATGTTGTGATAGAAACAACCACTTTCACTTTTTTTTTTTTGAGGAAGAACAATGACTTTCACCTTAGTTTATGATAAACACTTCTTTTATTATGCACTAATTACAACATACTATATCAAATTTGTAAAAAATGGCTGCAAAAAAATTTGTATTGTTAGACTTTATCATTGTCAACATAACCAACCATGTCATGTCAGTAATTATAAACAATTATTGTTTCTTAATTGGAAAGTCTAATTTTTATGATTGCATTACTTACATTTTAATAATAATAATAATAATCATAATCTCAAAGTGGGAGGGATTGGTCTTAAATCTTAATATTTCTCTTCAAAGGAGGACACTTTTAATATTAATCTACTTGGCTAAAAACTTGTAGATTAACTTGCACTTCGGTGTTTTGAACGAAAAAAATTTAAGATTCAAATGCCCTTTCTCAGAGCGTGCCTATCAAATTATAAATCAATAATAATAATAATAACAATAATAATAATAATAATAATGTCCTTGAAATAGTTTAAAAGTGGCTACTATCACTCTCTCTTATTCATTTCATATAATCTTGGTCTAATTAGAGTTAGGCACTTAAATATTCCAGAAGTCAAGAAGCAAAATCAAACATAAATAGCATATATGTCCAAAAAAATTGCATTTAAAGTAATTAAAAATAGTAAAAGTATTATTCATAAGCTGTTTTTTTATTTGTTTTAGAAATAATTTGATGGTAAGAAAATTGAGGAGTGAGATTAGATCCTAGTTTTCCTTATAAAAGGGGAATATAAAATACAATTTCTAAAAGGTTTTTGGTCTTATCGAGATAATTATAAGCAAATTTTTATCAACAACAACAAAATCTTAGAATAATAAAAAAGATAAATTCTACTAAACCCATCACAATTTAAAATAAAGGCGCCGTATAAAATATTGTGAGATTTTATTGTATTAAAAAAACTTTCTCAATTTTAAAATTAGATTATCTAATCTTCTAAGTTTCATCCGGTCTTTTATTTCTTCAATATCAAAATCAAGTTTATATTCTAATTATAATTCAACTACTATCGTCATGATTCGTTTTTGTAAAAATATTATACTATCAAATATTTTATTTAATTCAAATTAGTTTATATTAAAAAAAAAAAGGGATGGTAAGCTTAATTAGACAGGTGAGGAAGCAGGGCATTTTGACAAAAATATCCAACAAAGCTGCGCAAAGCAAACAGTCAACTCGTGACAATAATTAAATGATTATATTCCCTTAAATATTTAGTAGGAGTAAATAATGCTGACAGCTCTCTTTTCTTTACTTTACCTTAAAAAAAAAGGACAGCTCTCTTTGCCTCCACCAGTAAATCCCCTAAAAAAAAAATATTATCAATACAATATCCCTTCAACTTGAATTAGCTCATCTCTTTCTCCGTGTCAAAAACTCAACTGGTTACCGGAACATTCGCTCAGAACCCAAAACTCCACACCAGTCTTCATAACTGACCCTTTCAAATTTCAATCTTCGCGTCATTTTCCAACCCGACTCTCTCTCTCTCCTCCTCTCTCTCTCTTTCTCTCTCAAAAAAATAAAAAAACGTTTCACATTTTGACTGTCATTCTCTCCACTTCCTCCAATCAAAGCAACCACCACTTCCCGTGAGTTTTTTTCCATTCACTTTCAAATCTCTCTCTTTTTTAACTAATACTGCTGCGTTTTTTTTTTTTGCATTTTGGAGATCTCTCGGTTTGAGGTTCGTAGGCTCTGTTTGGTTGCCAAGAAAACTTAGCAACGGATCTCGTGTTAATAGACTTAAAGAAAAAAGAAGAAGAAGAGATTTTATTTTATTTTATCTATTTATTTTTTTTTCAGTTCAAGTTGCTTGATTTGCGTGGATATGCTATATCTGAAATTGTTGTAGTAGTAGAGTAGAGTATTAGCTGATTAATTGAGATCTAACTGAATTTGAAGCATGCAATGATAAATTAATTTTGTGTTTTTTATTAATTAAATTCAATTATTGTTTATTGGATCAGATTGTGACATTTTTAATATGAATTATTGCTCAGGTTGTAGAGCTAGCATTCTTGCGGAGCTGAAGTTAGTGTTGGATTTTTGACATGGATGAGTATGTATTCATCTCTTATGAATCTACTTTTTTTCAATCTCTATATATGTGTGTGCGCGTGTGCGCGAATGAGTGAATGTGTGTATATATGTTTATGAATGGTGGAATGTATAAAAAATATAGGGAAAATGCTGTTGAGCTACTGCAAAGATACAGGCGGGACAGGCGGATACTTCTTGATTTTGTACTTTCCGGTAGCCTAGTAAAGAAAGTTGTGATGCCACCCGGGGCAGTTACACTAGATGATGTGGATCTGGATCAAGTTAGCGTCGATTATGTTCTCAATTGTGCTAAAAAAGGTGGTTGGCCGTTGTTCATTTTTCGCGTGTTTTTGGAATTGTGATGTTTGTTAGGAGTTTTTTTCATTCTTATTGATTATTTTGAAATGCAGGTGGAATGCTTGAATTATCTGATGCTATTAGAGATTATCATGATCACACGGGGTTACCCCAGATGGTAAGCTCATGAATTGCTGTGTACAGTTCATGATG
Organism: Castanopsis chinensis; assembly: GCA_032878915.1. Taxonomy (NCBI): domain Eukaryota; kingdom Viridiplantae; phylum Streptophyta; class Magnoliopsida; order Fagales; family Fagaceae; genus Castanopsis; species Castanopsis chinensis. The sequence continues at coordinate 1,184,376 of JAVQMG010000047.1, read as the reverse complement.
TTTTTATTGGCTATTTTTTCATTTTATCAATAATGTAAGTGCATGCACATGTAAAAAATAAGAATACACTAGGGCTGGTTATATTTGTTACATATGCACGCGCGCCACACTTTCACTTTGACTGATATAGTTAGAAGTTATCCTCAGCATGTATTTAAGATATTTCCAACTTCTGACATTTAATATTTGATTGTAATTTCGCACGTTTTGGTTGTGATGTATACCTTCTTGCCAATATGTGTTAATTAGTTCATCTAGTGTTTTTGTTTATCTTGTTCTTGCTGGTCAGTTTTGAACTTTAATTCTTTTCCCTCAACCAGGGAAGCACAGGTTATGCCGGTGAATTTTATTTGGTTACAAGTCCTGAATATTCAGGATCACCTCCAAAACGGGCGCCACCACCTGTTCCTGCTTTCACACCACCTCCCGTTTACACACCATCTCCTGTTTCCACACCAGCTCCCATTACGACACCACCTCCTGTTTATGCAGCATCACCGATTTTGTCAAGTGTGTCAAGATCGGAGTCTTTTAACTCCCAAGCTCAAGAACTAACTGTAGATGACATTGAAGATTTTGAAGACGATGATGATGTTGAAGAGATTAATAGTCTTAGAGTTTCAAGAAGGAATACAAATGATGCTTCTGAACTTGCGCTTAAATTGCCTTCTTTTGCAACAGGTAAAAATGATTGAGATCTAGAATCATATAGTGGGAGGGTAGATATAACTTGGAAAAACAGATAAATTATGCAAAAATGGTAAATATCAGAAAAATGTTATTTATTTTAGATTCTTTACAAGTATCTTTTTTGGCTTGCTCTTGTTCTTGGGGTGATTTTTATAGTGTGGAAGGCAAAGCCAACATGCATGAGATGTTTTTCATCAAGCTTTGTACTTTACTGATTTCAGGAATCACTGATGATGACCTCCGTGAAACCGCATATGAAGTCCTCTTGGCATGTGCTGGGGCTATAGGGTATGCCCCTATCATCTTGTTTGGGTTGCATATTTATTTTTCAACGAGGGCTTGCCATTCAAGTCTGGTGCCTACTTTGTTTATGTTTATTACCTTCTGCACCCTTTACTTTTTTTTATTCTTCTTTTTGATCTATTAATACGTAACAGAGGTCTCATCATACCATCAAAGGAGAAAAAGAAAGATAAAAAGTCTAGGTTGATGAGGAAGCTTGGACGTAGTAAAAGTGAAAATGTTGTGGCGCAGTCACAGCGTGCACCTGGATTGGTTGGTTTGTTGGAGACCATGCGTGTCCAGATGGAGGTAATTAAGAAACAGAGTCTTTTCTTGTGTGGATTTTCAGAACTCTACTTTTATTTGTTGTTATTTTGGCTTACATAAGAACAACTAAAGTGCTAATCACATGTTATGCCTTGCATCCCATAAATAATTCTATATAGACTATGCTATTAGCAATTGTTTTAGCATCGTTTTTTTTTCTTAGTATTCTGGACCTCAATACCATGTGACCTTGATAACATATAGATTATCACTCTTATAATGATATCTAAAAATTTAATGTACCATGTTTCTGTAGAAGAAATTTTATTGATGGATAGTAAAAATTCATAGAATGGACTGCGGCATATCGCGTTTTGACTATATGAAATTGTTGTCTAGTCTGCTGCAAATAACTTTTTTGAAGCATAAAGTGTTAAAGAAATGGGTTGGAAATCATTTTATTTTTTTATACATCCTGTGGACTTTACCTTAAGGAATCCTCTTCCAAGTCATAACTGATGTCATATTTACTAAAAAATGGAAGAAGCAATCTTGAAAACCACTCAGGTCCTGTCTTGGCGTTCATATTCCATTGTTTTCCTCAATGAACAAATATTTATAGGTACTTATATACACACATAAAATTTATAGGCAGAATACTAAAATTTCATATAGCATGAGATTGGGAGACATGTTAATGATAGGAAGGCAACAATTTAATGTAATACATTTGGAAGACAGAGCATTGACATAAGCTTCATAACAGTTATATGGATTAGATTGTTGATTATCACCTGATCATACTGCATTTAGGACTGTGATCTTTTAGATCTCTGCTCGGCTATGTCTTCTATTTACCTTGAAATGGAAAAAGTATCATATGAGACGGTCTTATGAGACCTTCCTCTCACAACATGTGTGGATCCCACATGTCATGAGAGGGTGCTATATCCTTGAAATGAGCCACTCAGGCACTTATTCTTCTATGTTTGAGGATGATTTCTCTCCTTTATGTTCTATTGAAACTTTCTGCTTAACAAGTGTCTTTTTATAACTTATGTTTGCTTTGCCTGCAATAAAACTGTTTGCAGTTAGCTCTTAAAAGAACATGGTAAATTCATCCATTTTTCCTCCATGAATTTGTCGCTGCCACTCCTATAAAAAAAATGAATTTGTCTCTGCCACTTATCCACACACAGACACACACATGCACAAAAAAAGAAAAAGAAGAATAAAAAGAAAAAAGAATAAAGGAAGAAGAAAAAGAATAGAAAAATTGATGTTACAATAAAGCTTATAAATAGAGGCGTTATAATCCACTTTTTTGATTTTGTAACTAATACTTCGTATCTTAATCCCAATGGGTAGCGCAATTTGTTGGAGACCATGCCTCATGATAAGGAGGTTACTACTTAAAATCTCCCCTTCCCTCTCCTTGGGGCCAAATTTTACCCATATTTTTGCCCCGTGAGTGGCCATTTTACATGAGTTATTAATTTTCAGCCAGGATAGATGTTGTTAGTCTGAGGGATTTCATATTCCATTCTGGTTCTTTTATTTAATTCTGTCAAATTAGTTGTCTTTTGGATTGTGAGTGGTGATAATTTCTCTTTCATTCTTATGTATATATACAGATAACTGAGGCAATGGATATCAGAACAAGACAAGGGCTGCTTAATGCTCTTGTGGGAAAAGTTGGAAAAAGAATGGATACCCTTTTGATTCCTCTGGAATTGTTATGTTGTGTTTCGCGCACAGAATTTTCTGACAAGAAGGCATTCATTCGCTGGCAGAAAAGGCAGGTAAGTTCTGCCCCTTTTTCAATCATTCTGTTTTTGGACTGTATAGGTTCTCTTCAAGGTAATTTGGAATGGTGGTGATACATATCCCTAACATCCATGGTAAAAAATTTCAATTGTTTGTTGGTTCAGTTAAATATTTTGGAGGAGGGGCTTATTAATTACCCTGTTGTTGGATTTGGCGAATCTGGGCGCAAGTCGAATGAGTTGAGAATTCTTTTGGCAAAGATTGAGGAAGCTGAGGTATGTGTTTCATTGATTGACATTTTTGACTGTTGCTTGCTATATTAACATCAAACCATGCCAAAATGTAGGTCACCTATGTAATTTTTCCTTGATTGACTGTTGAAACTATCCTCTTGTAGTATGTTTAGTTTTGATTTTTCATTTTTATGCTCTTTTACACACAGCAATTTATATGTTGAACGCATCTATTGATATGTGCTGTAAAAACTGGAAGGGTCAATGTAGTTAGTTTGTTGTTGGATATCCTTGGGAATCTTAAGTTCACAAGTCACATGCCAATTTCTTGGCTGAAAGAGGAATTTTGGCTTTAAAGAATTTATAAGGCTTATATTTCCATCTTGAAGAGGTTCATTTAATTTAATTAAATTTTTTTGGAATTGTTTCTTGTTGGATCAGATTGGACCTTGTTTATTATCTCTGATTTTATCTTATTAATGGAGGTCTCCTTGGGCTTCTTTAATCAAGCCAAGCCTAACGGAGTGTTGAATGTTTGAACTCGGTTTGGCAAGATTAACAGGGTGTTAAAAAGCTTGGCTTGAGCTTGTCTTGTGCTCACTTATAATGTTCAAGCTTGTGCTTGTTAAAATAAAATTTCAAGTAACTTGAGCTTTGCTAGTTTCATTAGCCAAGTCAAGAAGCCTCAAATCAATCTCAAGCTCAATCTTGCAAACAAGCTTTGTTAATGTTTTAAAAAATTCAAGCTAAAAAAAAAGTGAGAATAAAGTGCATCTAAGTTCTAAGAACACAAAATATAAGAGGAATAATTTCCACATAAATTAGGGTTGAAAGTGAGCCGAGCAGTATGCTTGGATATTTAGTGTTTAATTTGTTTTCTATTTTTTCCTCCAAGCCCAAAATAAGCCTCGTTACAAGCTTAAGTCGAGTGTAGGCTTTGCTGGTTTGTCCTTGTGTTTATACTTGTGAGGTTGTTCATGAAAAATCAATTTGCTTGGGTACAACTCGTTTACCAAACAAGCGTCAAAATTAGGCTCAAGCTTGGCTTTTTTAAAAGCAAGTGAACATAAAAAAAGAAAAAAAAGGAAAAAAGAAGAAGCTTTTTACAAGTTGAGCCCGAGTGGTTAGTTTACGTGGGTCATGCCCAAGGATGTAGTGGAGCTTCTAGCTAGCTGGCCAAGCAAGTTTAGTAAAGACAGAAATGGGGTGATTTGGATTTTGGTCCCTCATTGTCTGATGTGGAGTATTTGGAGGGAGAGGAATACACGGACATTGGAAGGAACCGGGAGGTCAATTCAAGACTTAAAGATGTCTTTCCTCCAAACCTTGTTTGGGTGGACGAATGCTCCTGGAAATTTTGTCTTTTATTCTGTCTGATTTGCTTGATAGAGGTAGTCTTTATATTTCTTAGTTCTGTTTTTGTTCTCCTGCTAGAGCTACTTGTCTTCACAGGGAATTTATGTGATTGGCCTTGGGCTTGTGGACTCACATTTAGTGATTCTCTTCCAATGTTTATAGATTCCCTTCATTCTTATACATAGCTTTGGGTTTGAGTCTTCACTGTACTTCCTTGTCTAACTCATGTTCTTTTTCCATGTAGTAGTCTTTTTTAATGAAATTTTATCTTACCTATCAAAAAAATTATATGATGTCTTTTTGTTGATAGATTAGGCGTTATCTTTGGGCTACAAGTTCATCCTTTCCTTGTTTGACATCTATTTATTTCAACTGTTTTGTTCTTTTTATGGTTGTATTTGTCACTATGCAGTTGTTGATGAAAACTAATATTTTCCTTGTATCTGTCTTAAGAGTTTGAATTTATATAATGGTAACTTTACCTATAAAAAAAATTCTGGTAACTTTTGTTACCTCTGCAATGCAGTTAATGTTTGTAGTAAAATATTTTTACATTTTACGGTGCTCCACTTTTGGCTTAATCGTTTTTCCTATGGCATTTGGAATGATAGAAGAAGATTTAGACCCACTTTGGAATCAGAAGTATTAGTGGGGCTCTCTCTTCCTCTAATCATCCTTCTATTTTTTGATAATTCAATAGTACAATTGATAGGGGGGATTTGAACCCTGGTTCTCCTATTCATCCACCTATTCTTACCGGATGTAATTTTTTTGTCCATATTTCCTTGCTCAAATGTCTTGTTTACTTTGTAGAGTCCATATAAAATATTTTCAAATTCTCCAAAAGAACTCCTAGATTTAATAAGGAAGTTTTCTGATTTTGTATTGATAAAGGGGGCTTAAGTAACAATGACATGTGAATGCAGTAAAAGAATGCAGCTGTTAAATTTGGATTATTAATGTGCCCCCATAGTACATCCCCAATGTACTCAAGTTGGCTTTTTGTTAATAATATATTTCGTTACCTATCAAAATTTTTTTTGGATTGTTAATGATGGAAAAACAAAATGGAACATTAGGATTTTTTTTCATAATTATTATTTTACTATCTCCTTGGCATCTGTTCGAATAGTTTTCTTTCCTTTTTCTCAAATTTCTTTTTACTCATAATTTCAAGTCTATCGGCGATTGTACTTGCTCATGCCTTTGCAATTATGATGCTCAAGTTTTGTTCCAGAACTATCTATGTAGGTCTATAAACAATCTTGCTCGTGTATCTCCTTAAATTCTTTGCTGTATTCTGAAACATCTGGAAGGTTTTCTTAAATGGCTATTTATCTTCATCTTTATAGATTTTATAAAACTGCTGAAATCATTTTGCATTTTCTGAAAATTCTGGGCTGTTTCTATAAGAAACAAACATATGAATTGCCTTTTCTGTTTCTTTTCTAATTATGCAGTAATTAAGATGGTAATGTATTGCTCCATACTTTGGTGATTTTATCAAATCTTTTTGAAGCATAAATTGGTTTACATTTGCTATCTGCTAGTGATTTTGATAACCTTTTCTTTTCTGATTTTAGTCTCTTCCATCTTCCACGGGTGAACTCCAACGAACAGAATGCTTGAGATCTCTCAGAGAGATTGCCATTCCACTTGCTGAGAGGCCAGCTCGCGGTGACTTAACTGGTGAAGTATGTCACTGGGCTGATGGTTATCACCTAAATGTTAGACTATATGAGAAACTGCTTCTCAGTGTCTTTGACATGTTAGATGAAGGAAAGCTGACAGAGGTTAGTAGTTTTTATTTTTTCAGGTGATGACAGCACCAAGATGGAAGCATTCAGATCTTTGTGAAATTTCAGATTTTTTTCATATTTTTGAGTTAGTTTATGGCTTCATATTTGAGTTACAGCATTATGCAGTTAGGTTTTGGTTTTGAGTTCTGTTGGAATTTGCTTATAAAATTTTCTTTTTATTAAAAAAATGATAGTTGTATTTATAACAAACTCATTTTCATTTAGGGATGTTAATCAGATTCAAAAGATGATCCAAGGAATTGTTGTAAATTTAATATGATGATTCATTATAGATGAACTTTTCAGAATTTGCTTGACTGGACCATCGATTTCTATCCACTTTTTCAGGAAGTGGAAGAAATTCTCGAACTCTTAAAGTCAACCTGGCGTGTTTTAGGAATCACGGAGACCATCCATTGCACCTGCTATGCATGGGTATTATTTCGTCAGGTATGGTAGTCATAAGCATAACACTTGTAATTGCCAAATTAAGCAGCCATTCAATCACTTTTCATATTTTTCTACAAAAGAAAATGCTTTATTGTCTCACAAGATTTTTAAAATTGGTGATGAGATGTGCTTTGTCTCATTTCCTTATACACATGCTGCAACTGTTTTTTTTTTTTTTTGATAAGTAAAAAACTTCATTGAAATAGAAAAGAGGACAATACAAAAAAGAAGAAAAAACGTTAACTACAAAGAAGAAGAGGGCTAAGGAACAAAGGAATAGAGTCACTAGATGTGAGTCCCCAAGCCCTAGCCCAATCAAACAAAGAACCAGAAAAGAGAGCAAGTAGTTGGTCCTCGGATCTATCCAAATCCTCAAACGTCCGTCGGTTGCGTTCCTTCCAAATACACCACATCAAACACAGCGGAACTAGGTTCCATATGTAAGATGAATGCTTCCCCAACCAATTCCACCAACTAAAAAGGAAATCTTGCACCGTACAAGAGGGAACCCAGGAAATCCCAAAAATCCTAAAGACATAACACCACAAACGATAAGCCTTCCCACAATGTAACACCAAATGCTTTACTATCTCACCACAGCAATGGCACATAATGCACCAATCAACGAAATCAAAGCCTCTAAGTCTTAAGATATCTCCCGTGAGGATCCTATTCCAAGCGGCTGTCCAAACAAAGAAAGAGACACGCCGGGGTGCCTTAACCTTCCAAGTACCTTTCCATGGAAAAGCAATGGAAGAAGAGCCATATAACTTATGATAAAATGAGCGGATAGTAAAATCTCCATTTTTTGTCAACCTCCATTTTAACCGATCACCATCCGTCACAGAAGGAAGATTGGATGCCAAGAGGCGAAAAAAATCATCCACCACATCTGCCTCCCAATCATTAGGGCCCCGAATGAAACGGACATCCCAAGTTCTCCTATTCCCAGCTTCTTGACAAACCAAAGAAGATTCTACGGTAGTCTCTCTGTTAGCAGCAAAATTGTACAAAATAGGAAAAGCCAAATGAAGGGGAAGATCTCCACACCACCTGTCCGTCCATAATTTCACCCTATCCCCCATCCCCACCTTATACTGAACATATTTGTTAAAAACTTCCCAACCCATCCGGATACTTCTCCACAACCCACACCCATAAACACCCCTTCCCAACTTAGAGGTCCACCCCCCCCCCCCCCATTCTTCCCCAAATTTCAAAGCTACCACCCTCCTCCAAAGCCTATTCTCCTCAATCCCAAAGCGCCAGAGCCACTTTCCTTGTAAGGCTTTATTGAAAGTGGTCAATTTCCTAATACCCAAACCACCATTAGCAATAGGCAAACACACCTTATCCCAACCCAATAAATGTATCTTAGAATCACCCCACAAGAAGTCCCTTTGAAGCTTCTCAATTTTGTTTGCCACATGGGTAGGAATGGTGAACAAGGATAAAAAATAGGTGGGAAGACTAGAGAGCGTACTTTTGAGCAGAGTCAACCTACCGCCTTTTGATAAATACAACTTCTTCCACCCTGCCAACTTTCGTTCGATTTTCTCCAAAATAGGGTTCCAAATAGAAGGGGACTTATGAGACGCCCCCAACGACATACCAAGATACGTCATTGGCAAGGCCCCAACCCTACAACCCAAAATCTCTGCCAAGGCCTGCACATTATATACCTCCCCTATAGGAACCATCTCACTTTTAGCTACGTTAACCTTCAAACCTGTCACAGCCTGAAAACAAAGAAGAAGCATACGAACATGCAGGACTTGCTCCACCTTTGCGTCACAGAACAAAATAGTGTCATCTGCAAACAATAAATGAGAAACACATTCCCCTCTACGCCTCCTACCATCTGCCCTAAAGCCACAGAGTAAACCTGCCCCCTCCATTCTCTTCACCATCCTACTAAACACCTCCATCATGACTAAAAATAACAAAGGAGACAACGGATCTCCTTGTCTCAAACCTCTAGAACTACCAAAGAAGTCAGCTGGAGATCCATTGACCAATACAGAGTACTGCACTGTAGAGATACAGGTTCGAATCCATCTACACCATTTCGCCCCAAAGCCCATTTTCTTCAGCAACTTCAAAAGAGCCTCCCAATTCACATTGTCATACGTTTTCTCAATATCTAACTTACAAATCACCCCTGGAATCTTACTATTTATTCTGCTATCAACACATTCATTGGCAATGAGAACTGAATCAAGAATCTGCCTACCTCCCACAAAACTATTCTGAGATTCAGATATCAGTTGATCTAACACCATTTTCAATCTATTTGCCAAAACCTTGGCTAAGATTTTATAAATACTTCCCACCAAACTAATAGGTCTAAAATCCCGAATGTTTGAGGCATCGTTTTTCTTTGGAATTAGAGCTATAAACGTAGCATTAAGAGATTTCTCAAACTTGCAATGCTAATGGAACTCTTCGAAGACTGCCAAAACATCTCTTTCTACTACTCTCCAGCACTGATGGAAAAAGGCCATAGAAAAACCATCTGGACCTGGAGCTTTATCCCCTTCCATATCTCTAACCACTGAAAGAATCTCATCTTTCTCAAACCTCCTCTCCAACCAGCCCCTCTCCAACTCCCCTATTTGGTCGAACTCCATTCCTTCCACAAAAGGTCTCCACTCCTCAGGCTCTTGAAACAAAGTTTTATAAAATTGAACAACCTGAGTAGCAATTTCTGCACCGTCCTCATAAATCACCCCGTCCACTTCTAAGCAACTTAGATGGTTATACCTTCTATGAGAATTAGCTATCTTGTGAAAGAACTTTGTGTTATTATCTCCCTCCTTAATACATAACATCCTCGATTTTTGTCTCCACAAGATCTCCTCTAGAGAAAGCAAATGCTGAACTTGCGCTCTCACTGCATTTCTCTCCTCTCTCTCCGCTTCAGTGAGACCAAGAACCCCTTCCTTGGCATCTAGAGACTCTAAAGCCCCCAACAAATCTTTCTTCCTACGCCCAACATTGCCAAACTCTTGGCGATTCCACTGAATAATGTCTTCCTTCAAAGCTTTCAATTTTTTAGCAAACACATAACTAGGAGTACCCGAAAAAGAATGGCGATTCCACCATGAATCAACCCTATCAACAAACCCATCCGACTTCAACCACATATTCTCAAACCGGAAAGGACTTTTCCCCCTCACCATCCCCCCTGCCTCCAAAAGAATGGGGAAATGATCTGAAACAATTCGTGGGAGAATCCGTTGGATCACATCCGGGAAGTGCTGCTCCCAATCAAGAGACACAAGAGCCCTATCAATCCTAGACATAGATGGATGGTCCGTGCCTCTAGACCATGTATAACTCCCTCCCTCCAATGGCAAATCTATCAAGTTTAAGTCTTCAATAAATTCAGAAAATTTTTCCATAGCCGGAGTAAGCCGAGACCCACCCCTCCGTTCACTAGGGAAACGAACAACATTGAAATCCCCAAAACAACACCAAGGAACATTCCAATACTGCTGAATGCCAACCAGCTCATCCCACAAATCACCCCTTAAATTATTGACGTTTGGGCCGTACACCCCTGAACAAGCCCAAATAAAACCGTCCTCCACACCTTTCCACTGAACTGACACCGAAAAGGAGCCCACCAGAACCTCCAACTTTTCTAAAACCCTCCTATCCCACATAATCAAGACCCCACCAGCCATCTGAGCAGCATCTAGAGCCACCCAGTCCACATACAAACAGCCCCATATACTGCAAACCAACTGGCTATCTATGCCAGCAAGCTTTGTTTCTTGAAGGCATACAATATCAGCCTTCCACTCACGTAACAAATTTCTCACTACTATCTACTACAACTGTTTTATTCCATCAATGCTTATGGGAAGCTTTGGACTTAATGAACATAAAGGACTCTCTCTCTCTCTCTCTCTCTCTCTCTCTCTCTCTCTCTCTCTCTTTATATATATATATATATATGTATGTATGTATGTATATGCACCCATGACAGTTGGTATGTTAGTTTGTTTTGTCATTGTTAAACAGAACTTAATTATTGTTATTACCTTTTTTATATTAGTTTTTGTCATGTGATCTCAGTATGTTATGACAAGTGAGCAAGGAATCTTGCAACATGCCATGGAGCAGCTGACAAAAATACCATTGAAGGAACAACGGGGTCCACAAGAGAAGTCACACTTGAATAGTTTGCATTCCAAATTTGAGCAAGGGGGCTTTCGGGATTTGTCTTTCTTACAATCCTTTTTATCACCCGTCCAGAGATGGGCTGATAAGCAACTAGGAGACTACCACCTGCACTTTGCTGAGGTGTGATTTACTATTGGTAGCAATATATGTGGCTATCTAGTTCTATATGTCATGTGGCTGGTCCTAGTTTGTGTTTCATAATAGTTTTGATCTGTATTATAAATAGCATATGTTTTTCCTGTACTTTTGTTTTTCCTCATATATTAATAATTTACAGTTTGTGGTTTTATTGTAGCTTCTCTTATTGTTGCATCTGAGTATTTATTTGGTGTCTATGTTCATATCCTATATTTTTTGTTGGGTTGTGGTGCTACAAGACATCATTCAGTGCATTTATTATGTTAACTGATGTGTTTATCACTATGTTCTGGTATCTGCATCTCATCTTATTGCAGAAATACAGGGAATGATCCAACACATGATCTATGTGTATGATGCACAAAATCATGCATGCAAAGTATGCCCTTTTTAGGGATAATCAAATGTAAATCAGTCTAGAGCTTTCTACTAAAAACTTGAGAAGATATTTTTTGCTTTCGGTTGCCTTCTTTACTGAAAAAGACTCTTTGTTGTGCTTAATATCTAAAGCTGTAAGTGTGGGATAAATCTGTATATACAGCCCGTGTCCTTTTGGCATAATTTTTTCCTCTGTAATAACAACAGAGTTACTTGTGTTTCAAAAAACGCTGCTTTATATGCCTTCTAACTAGAAAGAAGCTTAGTTGTTGTTAAGTTCATTTAATTCTGAAACTTTTGTAAGCTTGGAAACTTTGTTTCTTCAATATATCTTGGTTATAGTGTCTTGGACTCTGTTTTTTTCTTTTTTTTTTTTTTTTTTTGGTGAATTGTATTGCACTTCAGTTGCTTTTATTGTCTCATCTTCCTAGTTTTGCAACTCAGTTTCTTGTACTTCTCATGTTCCTTGCAGAGACCAGCGATGATGGGGAATATAGTTACAGTTGCAATGCTTGCTCGGAGGCTTCTTTTAGAAGAACCTGCAGTTGTATGTGTGTCCGTTTTTTTTTTAAATAATAAATTTGGTTGAGAGCAAGTAATAGAGGCATGCAAGTATATAGGGTGTATACAACTAGGGACCATTCAATCAAGCTTGCAAATTACAAAGATCTATCACATCACAAATCAAACATAGAGAATAACTACGCACTGTTGACATCCAATCCAACAAGGTTTTAAAGAAAAATAATTTAAGATTCGGCAAAGTTCTCTCAGAACCCTCAAAATTCTAGTTATTCTATTCCCTCCAAATGAACCAAATCAAACAATGTTGGGCAGCCATCTCAATAAAACCATTCCGATGACTGCCTAATCTCCTTTGCTAACAATCTTCGCCATCGCCCAATAGACTCCAAACAAACTAAATACCATAGTCCCCCACAGCTCAGTGGCAATGGGGCATTGGAGTAAAAGTTGGTCTACCGTTTCCCCATTACATGTGCACATATAACACCAATCCAAAATCTATACACTCCATAAGATGTCAATCATCAAGATTTTCCCAAGGCTGCAGTCCATACAAAGAAAGCAACTCTAGAAGGGATCTTTGTCTTCCATATGCTTTTCCAAGTGAAAGACTGATCTCTAATACGAGTCAAGACCTGGTAATGGCCACTAAGCTCAAAACCCTTTCTCTTAGCTGGGTTCTAGCACATCTTATCCTTCCCACCTCCCCTCACAGGAACGCCATAAATATATCCTTAAAGTTCAACAATGACTCTAAAACCCAATCTTGTACAGTTCTAATGAAGCTGAAATCCCAAAGAACCCATTGATGAACTGCATATGATCTGTCACACAAGCATCCTTATCCAGACTGAAGATGCCTCTCCCACACCATAAATCCTGCCAAAACTTCACTTTAGACCCGTCCTCAACCTCATACTGAATGCGGCAAGAAAAATTGGGCCAGCCTCATCTTATAGTCATCCACATGCTCACTCCATAGGGATCGGATACTGAATTGGTACACCAGTCCCCCACTCACAGACATACTATAGTCTTTTGTCTCAGGGATTTTTATTTATTTATTTATTTTTATTTGAAGTAAAATTTTCTTGATGATGGACAAAACTATCTATCCGCTGTCTGGAGCTAATGTTTAATTTGCTTCTCATCGCTTTATGTAGTGCAAAAGTTTGGAAGTTTAATTTCTCATTTTCTTGTAGGCAATGCAATCTATGTCTATCACAGATCAAGATCAGATAGAATCATATGTATTGTCAACCATTAAGAATGCTTTTTCCAGGGTATGTGTTTAACTTGTTTGTAGTAAATTATTTAGATGTTGCTGTTTGGAGATTCAAATATTATTATTTTTACTTTGCATTTGTCAAGGAACTGGGCTTTTTTAAAGGGAATTTTTGACTGCTGGAGGCTTCTTGAATTTTATATGCTATGCCCAATCTCACTCTCTATAGAAGTATTTTGGAAATTACGATTTTCCTCCTTGTGGTTTGGCCCTATCACAATGTGTCCATAGACTTTCAATCGTTACAGTTGACCCACTAAGATTTGGACTAAAATGTAAGTATTAGGGTTCTGTCCAAAGTACCCCTAATGAATTCATTTTAATCCAAACCTTAGGGTTCAAAATTTAACAATTGAAAAAATCTTGTGGGACTAATTTGTGATTGGGTCAAGCCACATGGGGGCAATTTGTTTGTGCAAAAAAAGCAAAATCTATTAATTTGGACGGAACCCTAACAATTTCATTTTATTCTAAACTTTAGGGGGTAAAATGTAACATTTGAAAGTTTGTGGACTAAATTTTCATAGGGCCAACAACGAGGGAGTAAATTATAATTTACTCAAAAGATTTTTCCAACACATGTCAAACTTTTTGTTTCTGTTTTATACTTTGGAGTGTAAATGGGTTCAAATGAGTAGTGGGCTATTTTGGCTACCTTCAGTAGCTGTGTAAGTTAAACGTTTTTGCTTGCTTGTTGAAACTTGAGATCAACTCTAATTGATGCAAATCATATATGCTTAGTGTCATTATTATAAATTTGAGCTATGCTGGGCTGGGGCTTGCTTAGAAACTAGTTTAACAGATGAGTTTTAACCTTGCATGAAAGATTTATGGTTTCTGCCTTTCTGTTGCATTCATTTACATTAAGTATTGTATTTACTTGACACCCATTTTACAAAAAAAAAAAAATCATATTTAATAAATAATTAACTTGATGATAATTCTAATAAAAGGTGAGATTGTGCAAAAGCAATTATAAAGCTTTACAAACATCCAAACCATGTTTTCTCACTTTCTGTGGCTGTCATGTTTGGTAGTCAAACTTGGAACCCAAGTCTAGTTCTACTAGTTTAGGCTAATTTAAAGTCTTAAAAAGATTTTAATGACCTTAGCTTTACCAATTAGTTTGGTCTGCATGATCACAGACACACTCATACATACTCAGTTGATTTTCTTGCACATCACTACATCTCTTATTACATGCATTGGGTCAATGGTTCACCCAGCCTTGTGTCACTTTCAGCTGCATTTTTTTTTTTAATATTTTAATTAAGGATCCCTGATTTGATTGCTGTGACTAATAATAATGGATTGCAAATTTGAGATAAGATATTTATTATTTACTTTGTGAGCAATAGAGAAGGTAATTTGGGTAGTGGTTGCCAACAATGTCCTTGTTATAAGTTTCATTCCTTAGGATTTTGAAAAGTTTTTCTTTGTTCCTAAGTTTGTCTCCTACTAGGAAGTTAAGCAATAATTTTTTATGATATTGTTGTTTTTTTAATGCCTTCCTGGCTCTCTCTTTCATGAATTAATTAGTGAAAGAGAATTATTTGAGATATCTACATCCCTTAGCGACCATCCTACCAGTCTCACAGATTTGCGAGGAGGCTCATGAGAGCCAAACAGCTTGTTTCAATGAGAGATCCAGCCAGGCAGTCACTCCATAATCTGGCTCTCATGATAAATAATTCTATGTATTTACATATCATTACCTCTTTGTGGTCCATTCTCTAATATGCGAGTTTCCCCCTGCAGTCTCTGTTGAAGGTTCATTTTTCATTTTCAAATATTTTTCTGTTCTTGGTACAGTTACTGCATGCTGTTGAAAAAGCAGACCCAATGCATGGACATCCTTTAGCATTGCTTGCGGATGAAACCAAGAAACTTCTGAAAAAGGATTCAACCATGTTCATGCCAATTCTTTCTCAAAGGCATCCACAAGCAGCTGTTGTTTCAGCATCACTTGTTCATAAATTGTATGGGAACAAGTTGGTAAGCTTATGTTTACTTTGTTTTTATAAGTTAATATTCATCTTCTGTACATGAGATAGTCTTAATCATCTCTCTTTTTTTTTCTTTTTTCTTTTTGGTTAAGTTAATCATATCTCTTATTTTCAGAAACCTTTTGTCGATGGTGCTGAACACTTGACCGAGGATGTTGTATCTGTATTTCCAGCAGCTGATAGCCTTGAGCAGTATATACTGGGTCTTATAATGTCTTCATGTGAAGAGGAGACTGCAGAGGTCTACTGCAAGAAACTAATTCCATATGAGGTAAGAGAGGCGGATCTTGAAGATTGTTATTTTTCTCTCTATTGTACTGGTGAGAGAGTTTAGCTACATCAAACAATGATAAATGATGAAACACTGCCTATTAGGATGTACATTTGAAGTGCACAAAATGACACCAATTTATTAAATATTCAGGTGTTCTAAAACCCTCGAACATAATGAGTCATGTGATTTGGAATTTAATTGTCTAATGAGTGATGACTGCATTTGAATCACAAAAGACAAAAGGAATGAAAAGTCAGTGATTAATATTTGAGTTGCATGCTTAATTCACTTTGAAACGCACTTGATAAATGGGACAATACATAGACATTATGAGGAAAATAGCCATGGCTTTCCTTCGCATTAAGTGAAACTACAGACACCTCCCTCTTGTTTTATCAAATTATTCTGACCTTCTTGTTATGGTGAATCTTGGAATGGTTATTATGTTCCAAGAAAGGCTTGCAATTTTCAGCGAGGGTGGTCATTCTGATATTGCTTGTCCACATTTTAATTTTGGGGCATAGATGAAGATGGTTACCTCCCTCATACTTTCTCCGTGAACAAAAATTCTCCCCCATTTAGAAAATGTTGAGAAAGGATCATGCATGGTTTTCATACTTCTCGTAGCACTTTATAATATGCAGTGTTACATACGGCTATAAATGAACAGCAGCTTGGACTGGGCTTTGGTAGAACGCTTGTTTATTTGGAAACAAACCGACATCAAGCCATATTGTAAGGCTTGTTTCTTAAATAAGCTGAGTTCAAACAAATTATTCTTTTTTGAATAACCTCCTGAACACTAGGCTCAAGGATAAACAATCCAACCTTGAGCTTCAAATTGGCTTTCTAATAGGGCTTCATTTGGACTTGAGAAAAGCCCAGAAAAACTCAATTTTTGTGAAGAGGTGCAACCAATGCCATGAACAAACCTAGTTCAAGTAATTTACTCTCTTATCTGTCTCTTTGCTTCTGTTGTTAAGTTTCTTTATTCTTTCTACTCATGGCTTTCATCTATTCCTCCAAAATTGTTCCCCCCAAAAAAAAATCATGTTAAAAGTATATACCCACAGTAGTCAATTCTTTCCTTTTCCTCTACTAATTGGATTTCTCCCAAAATATCATCTTGTTTCTTTTTTTATTTATTAATTTTAATTTTAATTTTACTTCCAGTTGCTTCAACTAACAGTCTTAATTCCCAATCACTCTCAAACATCTGAACCCTGTTCCAAGTACATCAGGGTCACTGCTAGATATTTTTACAGTAGTTGATGAAGATGAGAAGAGGATGCATGCCAGACTTAGCTATTGTTTCTCATTATAAGCAATGCGTTTTCTTTTCTTCAATTTGTAAATTATTTTATTCCTTGTGTGCAATAAGTATTCCAAGTAAGTTAATAATTATGATGAACTTTTTAACTGTTATTGATCTTTCGAAGAGGTAGGATTTTTGTGGAGTTAATTGTTAGTGTGGTAGGTTTATTTGATGTGGATATATATATATACACATATATATATATATATATGTTGTGGGTGAAGGGGGGGTGTTTGTGAAATACCAAGCCAAATCTGCCTCTGTTAATGATTAGGGTCATATTTTATTCACAGTTGGTTCTAAGCCCGAAGAGAGGAGAGTTGCAATAAGTCAAAGGCCAATGTAAAACTTAGTCATTTTGTTATGAATGGATCCTTTACAGATACCCTGATTAGTCATGCTTGATCAAGCTCAAGCAGAGTTTGAACACTACTCTTTCGTGATCAAGCCAAGTCCAAACATTTAATACTTGGCTTGGCTTGGTCAGCTTGGTTATAGCCCTAGCAATCTAACTATATTTCGCATTTTGAGATAGTTATACTAATATTTATGTATATCTCTGTTCTTTCCAATATTAGCTTTCTTGAGCTTGAAATTATGTGATGAAACTTAGTTTGATTTGCCATATATTATTTTGACTCTTGATAGTTTATATTTTCCTTTTAATATTACTTTTGTAATTTTTTTAAAAAAATTCTTATTTCCATTTAGATTGAATCTATATCTGGAACATTGGTGATGCGTTGGGTCAATTCACAGCTTGGAAGGGTTTTAGGTTGGGTTGAGCGAGCTATTCAACAAGAGGTAATTGCTCAAGTTTATTTCATTTTGCTTCCAAATCATGATGTTGGAGTTGAATGATCATAATGTTGCTTAGTATTCCATTTTCTCTCTTCAGAATTTGTCCCCTACCATTTTTCTATGTATAGATTCTGCTATTGTTTATATTTATAGATGCTTCCTTTTGGGGCATAGTGCATTGTTCCGCTAAATCTAATCATGTAAATTTTGTATATGGAAAATTTAAATGAGTTGTACTGAATTTTCAAATTTCATTTCATGCATCATTGCTCTTATTTTCACATATCCATGTAAAATTCTTAGTTATGCTTCTTAATTGATGAGACTGAGATATTCCAAGCCATGGTGTGGTTGATAACTCATGTTCTTTCTTCATTTAACCATTTTCGAAAGCATTTTGTTCTTTCTTCATCTTCTCTGTGTTGAGATATTTCACCCACCATGTAGCTTACAGCTCTTGTGTCCTTTCTCAGAGGTGGGACCCAATATCGCCTCAACAGCGGCACGGGAGTTCAATTGTTGAAGTTTATCGAATTGTAGAGGAGGTATGCTTGTTTGTTCTTACATGCCCTTTATAATTTGTTTTGTAAATGTTCTTGCAAAATTTGTTCTATTTGGTTGGATTTGTATAATGTTGATAACTGAAAGTCTGTTGGTTCATGTTTAATTGAAAGCAAAAGATGAACTGGATATAGTTTTGTCGTTAGATGTCTTCTGCTTTTCCTGGACTCTTATCAAGGCACTGTGATACCTCCCCATCCCCACCAAAAAAAAAAAAAAAGAAAAAAGAAAAAAAGAAAGATGCTACAGAGTAAGTTTGTCCCTTGAATCCTTTTTTTTTTTGGGGGGGGGGGGGTGTATTGGGGATATAGATGTGGAAAGTTATCATGGAGAAATTATCACTTCAGTTGTACATTTTCTTTTTTTGTTTTTGTAAGTAAATAATTTCATTAAAAACAGAAAAAGTGGTACCCAAGTACACTTGGTGATAAATTTCATGATTGAAATTACTTGACAGTTTCTGTCCTTGCATGACAGCATTTTTCTGACCTTTTTCGTTTTTTGAGATACATTCAATGAAATACAAGAGTTTCCTATTCTGAAAGTTTTGTAATTGCATGAATGCTTTTTTTGGAGGCCAGATTGATATTAGAATAATATCATTTGATGAATGATATGTAAATAAAGGAGATTAAAGAATGAATTACAAGATGTTATTTACAGGAGGACAATGATTCTAAAAACTCAGAAATGGAGTTAAAATTACTAAAACCCCACATCTGGGACTAATCAAAGAACAATCTAGAAAACAATTCTATCAAATGTATTCCTGAAATTTCCATATCCTCACCCCTCCCTAGTGGCTGCATCAAACATAATGGAACCAGATCTTGCCTAACCAATTCCACCATCCAAACAAAAACTCAGTGACTGTTTCGGGTAGCACCATGGAAACCCAAGGGTGCGAAAAACAATACTCCACGTCTTGAATGCAACATTACAGTGTAACAAAAGATGCTCCATGGTCTCCCCACTGCAACAGCACATACAACACCACCCTACTAAAGTGTATCCTCTCTTATGAAATCATCACATGTAAGGATCTTCCCCATGCTACTGTCCAAACAAAGAAAGAAACCGCCCTTGGGGCCTTGACACACCAGATACTTTTCCAAGGGAAACTCTTAGCACAAGGCATCATAAAAAGTACACGCATCAAAGTCTCCATTCCCTCTCAGCCACCAAACCCTTACCTTGGTCAAAGTATCTTTACTTTGATGAAAGAATTTGTTGATGGAGGTTTTGGATTCTTGCAGTTTTAAATATACTTGTGAGACCTAGTGCTTATGTCTTTTATGCACTTTTGCACTATAATCTATTATACACTTATGGATATGTTAGCAGTTCCTTCTGTGATGAATATTTTTGATGCAGACGATTGATCAATTTTTTGCTCTTAAAGTTCCAATGAGGTCTACAGAGATGAATAGCTTGTTTCGTGGTGTTGACAATGCATTTCAAATTTATGCGAATCATGTGATTGACAACTTGGGTGAGTATGTGTGTGAAAATACATTCTTGAATGAGTGTTCGTTTTCTAAAGAATCAAGGCAACATGTTTTACATAGTAATTCCACTGTGTCAAAGGGAGGTGCACTTTTTTTCTTTTTTCAAGTCCTCCCACTCCCCCCCCCCCCCCCCCCCTCCCCCTTAAACCCAGTTTCAGGTTCTTAAATTTTGATTTTTACATCAAGTTTTTATAGAGTTGTATTTGTATTTAATGTTTATCAGGCAGTGAAAATACCAAATGAATACTCTTGTATTTTTCTCTTATACTTTTTTATTTTTTTTTTTGATAAGT
Organism: Castanopsis chinensis; assembly: GCA_032878915.1. Taxonomy (NCBI): domain Eukaryota; kingdom Viridiplantae; phylum Streptophyta; class Magnoliopsida; order Fagales; family Fagaceae; genus Castanopsis; species Castanopsis chinensis. Next base: position 1,164,257 of record JAVQMG010000047.1, on the reverse strand, counting down.
AACGAAAAATTTTATTAAAAATAAAAAAAAGAAAAACAGCCAACCCGAGTACATTGGGAATGTACTATGGGGGCATAAATCAAAGAACAAGATTACAATGATCAAGTAAAGAAGACAGGGAAGAACAAGAGAAATGACAAAAGACCACACTCCAATCAAGGAGAGTGTGTAAAAAAAAAAACTTAATCTCTAACATAGAGCGTTCACATCCCTCAAAACTTCTAGCATTCCTTTCGCGCCAAATACACCATACTACGCAATGAGGCACAATTCTCCACAACTCTATATTTCTGTGCCAACCAAACTTACCCTGCCAAGAATCAAACAACTCCACAACCTTCTGAGGCATAACCCAAAGAATACCAAACAAACAAAACACCAACGACCACAACTCACAAGCAATGGGGCAATGAAGAAGAAGATGATCCACTGACTCCCCACTATTCTTACACATATAACACCAATCAAGAACTAACACACGTCGTTTGCGAAGGTTATCTGTTGTTAAAATCTTATCTAGGGAAGCAGACCATGAAAAGAAAGCTACCCTTGGAGGAACTTTCGATTTCCAGATCATCTTCCAAGGGAAAGATGAAATGGTAGGATTGTAGAAAGTAAGATAGAATCCTCTAACCTCAAAACCTCTACTCCTTGCTGGCTTCCAACATACCCTATCCGGACCCAATCCCCGCACTGTCGAAGAGTAAACCAAGTCCATAAACAAATCAAAGGATTCTTGTTCCCAGTCTTGTGGAGGACGACGAAATTTAGCATCCCAATGAATCCTCCCACCAGACCAACACATAACCTCCGCTACCGAAGAATCCTTAGTTCTACTTATGCTATAAAGTTCTGGAAAAGCTTCTTGGAGAGTACAATTTCCACACCACACATGCTTCCAAAACTTAACACGAGTACCATCCCCCACATCATACAGAAGTAGTTTAGAGAACCTCATCCAACCACTCCTAATATGACGCCACAAACTAACACCATAAACACTAGTCACCTTTTTTGTGCACCAACCTCCCCAAGCATTCCCATACTTAACCTCTATAACCCTCCTCCATAGAGCCTCGGTTTCCATGCCATACCTCCATAACCATTTTCCTAACAATGCAGTATTAAAACTCCTCAAACATCGAATACCCAACCCACCAACCTGCAGCGGCTTACAAATCTGAGCCCAACTGACTAAGTGTATTTTAGGGTCACCATTAATACCACTCCACAGAAAATCTCGTTGTAACTTTTCCATACGATTGGCCACCTTCCTAGGTAGAGGCAGAAGGGAAAGGAAGTATGTAGGTAAGGAGGAAAGAGTACTTTTAATAAGAGTTACCCTGCCCCCCTTAGAAAGATACAACCTCTTCCACCCTGCTAATCTCCTTTCCATCTTCTCCAAAATAGGATTCCAAACTGATAACTCCTTAAATTTAGCACCTAACGGAAGCCCCAAATATCTCAATGGAAGAGATGACTGCCTACAACCCAACATCCCCACCAGAACATCCATATTATTGACCACCCCTATGGGAACCAACTCAGATTTTCCCAGATTAATCCTTAAACCTGAGGCCTCCTCAAATCTAGCCAGAATATCTGCCAAACTAGCTATTTGCGTAGAATCAGCATCACAAAAAATAAGAGTGTCATCAGCAAATAATAGATGAGACACCATCACCGATTGCCCAGCCCTATTAGTGACAGAGAAGCCGGAAAACTGACTATTATTGGCAGCCACTTCCAACAAACGACTCAACCCCTCCATAACAATATCAAAAAGCAACGGAGACAAGGGGTCACCTTGCCTAATCCCCCTAGAACTACCAAAAAAATCCGAAGGAGTACCATTGATCAAGATGGAGAACTTAACAGTAGAGATGCAACACATTATCCATTTTCTCCATTTCTCTGAAAACCCACAACGCCGAAGCATATACATTAAAAAACCCCAACTCACATGGTCATATGCCTTCTCCACATCCAGCTTACACAACACTCCTGGAACACCTGACTTCAATCTACTATCAATACATTCTGAAGCAATTAAGAAAGAGTCCAAAATCTGTCTACCTTTCACAAATGCATTCTGAGACTTTGAAATAAGCCCATGAGCCACCCTTCTGAGACGATTGGCCAACACTTTAGAAATAATCTTATAAATCCCACCAACTAAACTAATAGGCCGAAAATCCTTGATCTCCACAGCATCCACCTTTTTGGGAATAAGAGCAAGGAAAGAAACATTAAGACTCTTCTCAAACACAGCCTGAGTATGAAAATTTTGAAAAACTGCCATAATTTCAGCCTTAAGTATACACCAACAAGACTGAAAAAAAGCCATAGAAAAACCATCCGGGCCTGGAGCTTTATCACCCTTAAAATCCCTAATCACCCCAAACACCTCTTCCTCATCAAAAGGCCTATCTAGCCAAAGAGCATCTTCCTCTGAGATACAAGAGAACTCCACATCATCTAAAACAGGTCTATAAGCCACAGTTTCAGCATATAGCTGCCTATAAAAATGAGAAATACAACCTGCTATAGCCTCCGGATCTGAAGACAATTCTCCATCCACCATAAGCCTATCAATAGAATTAGATCTTCTGTGAGAGTTAGCTGTACGATGAAAGAAACTGGTATTCCTATCCCCTTCTCTAATACAAAGGACTCTAGACTTCTGCCTCCAACAAATTTCCTCCATCAAAGTAACTTTTTCTAATTCACCTCGAACTCTCTCCAACTCTAGCCTTTCCTCCTCAATTAAATCTCGACTCTCCCCAATCATCTCTAGATCAGTAAGCTTTTGCCATAATTTTCTAACCCTGTCCTCAACATTTCCAAAAACCTCCACATTCCATTTCTTCAAATCAAATTTCAAGAGCTTCAATTTATTGGCCAAGACAAAACTTGGAGCTCCTAAGACATTATAAGATTCCCACCAAGACCTCACCCTCTCCACGAAACCCTCATCTTTAAGCCACATATTCTCAAAACGAAACGGCCTCCTACCTCTCTGAAAGGAACCGCCCTCAAGAACAATCGGAAAGTGATCAGATAACAGCCTAGGCAAGCGTTGTTGAGCAACAGATGGAAATTTAGCATCCCAATCTGCAGAAAACAAAAATCTATCCAGTCTAGCCTTGGAAGCAACTTCCCGAGAATTTGACCAAGTGAAAGAACCCCCTTGAAGCGGAATATCAATGAGGCCTTGCTCAGAAATAAAATTGGAGAATTCCCTCATAGCAGCAGTGAAAGAGGCTGATCCAGAACGCTCTGAAGGAAACCTTACCACATTAAAATCCCCACCCACACACCATGGAACATTCCACCAACTGTTCAAACCAAATAATTCTTCCCATAAGAACCTTCTGTCTCTCACAGAATGAGGACCATAAATGCCAGAAAACGCCCAAACAGAGGAATCTGACACACTTGAAAACCGACAAGAAACAGAAAAACGCCCCACAGCTTCCTCCACCTTATTCACAACCCGTGTATCCCACATTAGTAACACCCCTCCAGAAGCTCCACAAGAGCCTAGATAAGACCAATCAACATGTTGACCCCTCCATAAACTGCGAATCACAGCTCTAGTTATCAACTCCATTTTTGTTTCTTGAAAACAAATGACATCTGGCTTCCATCTTCTGACCAAATTACAAACCTGAAGCCTTTTATCCCTATCATTCAGCCCTCTAACATTCCAAGAAATAATCGTCAAATTCATTGATAAACCACCATAGCCCGCTCCTTACTTACATTCCTAGGTTTCGTAGAACCAACCTCAACATTCAAAGAGGTCAATAAATTTTTCAACTCCCGCTGACCTTTCTGCCCCGACTTGCTGTGCTTCAACTGATCATCTGCTGCCTTAATCTTTTTATTCTTTTTTCTGGCCTCTATAGCTAGCAACAAACCCGTAATCTGCTCCTCAAAACCTTCTAAGGAAGTGCCCACAGATTTTCTAAAAGCCTTAATCCGATTTGTAACCCATAGTGATAAATTATTACCATCAACCGACTCCTTACACCCATCCCCCAGCTCAGAACTACACTCCAGCTCCGAAGGAACTTCTGTGGCCAAAGGTACCACAACTAAAGGCTTGCCACTACACTCCCATTTCATCGACCTCTCATCAAAATCCCACATCTCCTCCTCTGCCTCATTAACAGTATTCAAAGAATCAACTAACCCCTCACAGTCCTCTGCCCAGCTAACTATCTGACCGTCATTGATGAAGGAATCAGACCCTATAACAGTCTCTATATCAGTGACTGAGCAATCCGACACACTCCCTGGAGACCGATATAGAGATAGCGGAATCACTATTTGTCGACCATCCCGCAATTGTAACATCCACTCTTTAGAATTACCCCATGATTTATCCAAATCACTGACCAAATCCCTAATAGTGGGAGAAGAATTAAAGACCACCTTACCATCAGAAGCCCCCTGCTCCATCGCACCTACCTCCGGACCCAAGAATACATCCTCCACAACCTTCGTCACCGCTGGAAATGGCAACTTCTCCTCCAATTTTTCTATCAGATCCCCTGAAGTCACCCCCGTCGTCTCCATCGGCTCCAAAAAGAGAGATATCGGAGCTAAGGGTGCTGAAACTACCTCACATGTAGCCTGGACCACCTCCGCTGTCGATATCGGCAATGTGGGGGGCTGGGTAAAACACGTCGGGCTCACCGGAAAGCTAGACCCACACCCACCGGGAAGTTCCGGTGCCGGTATGGAAGTACAAGAGCCGCCGGAGCCCATCGGAGCCATCGCCGTCGTCGTTGATGGTAAAGCCTCAAGCACGGAGCTCCCGACAACCTCCACTTCACTCGCACCATTTGAGCTCGTGCCTGAAGAACTTAAGTCTAGCTTATCAGCCTCAGCAAATGGGCCCATGGAACCTGGGCTAGGATTAACTTGGGCCTGTTTGGAACAAGCCCCTGCCTCAAAAATAAAATGACTATTCAATAGTGGGCCTGAACCACTCAGAACATTACCCACCCAAGGAGCATGGGCTTGAGAAGGCCCATTATCCAAAACCTTCATAGAAACCTGGGCAGAAAAATCCTCACGTGCCACCCACTTGACAGGTTGCTTATCACCCCTATAACGTTGCCAAGACACCCGCCTCTTCCCAAATTCATTTACTTCCACAGTCAAACCTTTCCTTAACCATCTAAATCTCCTAAATTGACGCTCCCTACCAGAATCAACATTCAAATTCAAATGGTTCAACCGGAAATTATTTTGTTCCGGGATTCTCTCCTTTAACTTTGCATTTCCATTAATACCACGGTGGCTCCCCTCCACCCCACCCACGGCAATCGGTAAAGCATTATCCACCGGAACATCAAAATCCACCACCTGAAGACTGACTTCATCTCTCGGAGGCGGCGGTGTGTTCTCCACTATTATAATCTTCTCTTTCTCTCTAATGGGTGGCTGGTGTGACTGCTTCCCTTGCGCAGACCCTTTGACCGTCTCAACAAAAGACCGAGAAGGATGAATCTCCGAACCCAACTTAGAGTTGTATGGTACAGCTTTTGAACCACCCAACGCATACCGAGAAGGTTCCAACATTCTCCTTAATTCAATCCCAAAGGCTCTCCAACCTTGATATGCCTTACCTGCAGGAATAATGATCGATCTTCTCATCCCGCCAACTTTTAACTCTGTTACTAACATATATTGCCCAAACGAATTTGATCCCCGTTGTACTGTGTATGCGGTGTCACCTTCCCTGAGCGTGAAGAAATGCTTTGGATTAACCCCGATCACCATGTGTTCCAAACTCTGCATTAACCAACGTGCCGCATTCCTACCCATAAAAACTGACTGCATGACATACTTCCCCCGTTCAAAAATCTTAAGGGAGAAAAAATTTCCCCCTTCCTCAACCACCAATTGAAACAACTTTGATTCAATAAAAAAACTACGAAATCCACCCATAACTCACCAAAGCAGAAGAAGTGTAAGCAGAAAATGATTATCTGCCCTCCCTACATGCAACAATTACCTATCGAGAGAGAGAGAGAGAGAGAATGGCTGTCTTGGCATAACGCTAGCTTTTTCTGCAGTTAAATAATTGTGTTCAACAATCCCACCTTCATGAACAGCATGAGGCAAAACGATTCACGTACCATCAATTCCATCTCCTTGGAGAGAGAGGTTTCAATTCCACAACCTGCAGCGGCTTTCAAGTCCATAAACGATGCAGTATTATACTTTTTTATGGCTTCTGAGACTATAAGTTCCTTTTCAATTATGGAGAACTATTTGATACATCCTCGATACTCCTGTACTTGTGTCAAGCACATGTTGCACGTAAATGTTAGGGCTGAAGATGGTCCAGGCTGGGTTAGGTTCAGGTTGGGTCAGCACCATGGAATAAATATCATAGGTCTGGCTTGGCTTGGCTCTTTGAGTGGATTTTGTTGAAGTGTAGCATTAGTGGTTGAGGTTTGTGTAAATTCGAGAGATACATGGTTAAGATTTAAGTTCCCGCAATTTTCTTTCCATTGGTTTTTTTCTTGCATATACACACATCATCATTAATAAAATAAAATATTAGGCCTGGTTCAAATTTTAGTGAGCCAATGCCCCTCCTCTTATTTAATGATGCAAAATTTATTTGCTGCTGTTTATTTTAGGGACTGACACTTGTTCATGTATCAGCTTGTGCAAATTCTGTGTCATATATGACTCTCTCTGTCTCTGTCTCTCTCTCATAATATCAAATTTACTTTCTTCCTTACACAATGATGATGAAATATATCTTCGTACGTTATTTTATCTCTGTAGTCTCTCATACTATCAAATTTACATTCTTGCATGCTCTGCTTCTAGCTTACTATTTTCCTTCAATTGTTTTGCCTTTTTTTTTTAATATATATTGGCCCTGAAGTGTGATTTTGATCATGTAGCTAGCAAGGACGACTTAGTTCCACCTGTGCCTATCCTTACACGATACAAGAAGGAAGCAGTTGGAATAAAGGCTTTTGTAAAAAAAGAATTATTTGACCCTAGGCTGCCAGATGAGAGAAGATCTGTTGAAATAAATGTCTTGACGACACCAACCCTCTGTGTTCAGTTAAACACTCTATATGTGAGTTCAATACTAATTTGGTATCTGCTCTCTAATGAATAATATCTAGATAATTATTTCTGGGAGTGCAACTTCCTCCTGCTTCCTCTCTTTTGCTGAATTTAATGATTGTTTATTCTAATGTTGGTATAGTCCATTCTGGATTTGGAGTTAATGGGTTCCAATTTCACTTTCTTATATTAGTCTTGTTGTTTTTATCAAAATGAATTTGAAAGTTTTCTCTTTCTGCATTATTTATGTTTATATATGGCATTCAACCTGATAGCCCAGTGCTACTGGCATGCTGTGGTTTTTTGTTTTTAATTTTGAATGGACTGTCTTAAATAAATAATGGTCTAAACACAATCAATTCATGTATACACTTACAGAAGAGCGATTGAGCTAATTCAAAACAAACTTTTTGGTAAAAGTTAAGTGGTTTTCCTATATAAAACAGCTTTAAATTATGAGATGTCTGATTTGGAATAAATCTCCAATTTGGTATTTGATGGAATGATCTTTCTGAATATTGATGAACCAATAGTGAGGAAGCTTTCTTTTTTTATAGGTAATAGTGAGAAAGCTTTGTGCATTGGGTACGACCTTTTTTTTTTTTAAATAGTGAGGAAGCTTAGATCTGTCCTGGAGTTTGAAGACCTTTAAAGTAATTTTTCCTAGATTTACCTTACAAAGTCCATGACTGGTTAATTTATTCATCATAAACATATGGCTCATCCACAGGGAAGAGATATCTGCAAGGTCAATCTCATCATTTGAAAAATAAAAAATATTTATAAAAGAGTAACATGAAAGTTACTTCAAGAAAAAATTTCATGTTTTTTTCTTTGTTTGGTGTCTTTCTTATTGTCCAAGTTAGTATCAAATATCCTTGTGTTTTACTTGCAAAAATTGCTCATTGATCTCTTTATTATATTACATTCTGATAAAGGTTTTGGTGCTATTAACAGTACGCAATTAGTCAACTGAATAAGTTGGAGGATAGCATTTGGGAGAGGTGGACAAAGAAAATGCCCCGAGAAAAGTTTATCAGTATGTGACTTAACAAATCAATCTGTTATTGTGCATGTGTGCGTGTGTTCTTTATGTGACTACATAATTTTTTTAATGAATGGATTCATTGATGAAGTTATTTGAGCAAAATGACTCCTTACAGGATATTATTCTTTCTCAAAAGTGTCAGTAAAACAAAAGTGAAGTCCTGGGAACCATGTCTTGGACATGGCCTTACCCTTCAGCAGCTTTCCCAGTTGCCTTGAAGGCTCAAACCTACACTTTTGTGCTTTGCAAACCTAAGCTTTTGTCATTATATCAAATAATGAGCCCTATTTCTTTATCTTTAAGAGTCCATTTGGTTGTGGTGAAAACTGGGGGATAGAAAAAATGGGGGAGGTTTGTTTGGTTAGGAGAGGAAAAAAAGGGAGGGGGGGGGGGGGGGGGGGGGGGTGTGGTGTGGGGTGGAAATGGTAGGGCCTGGAAATTTTATCCCTGGGCCCACTAAAACACAGTGTCGCAAATCGGGAAGAAAATTGGAGAGAAAAGAGGGTTTATATTCTATGGACAATTTTGCCCCCATTTTGATGTTGAGTTCCAGCCCTTTCTGTTTGGTTTTGTTTTTCGTTTTTGAGTTCCAACCTTTTTTTTTTTTTTAAGTTCCAGCATTTTTTCCTACTCCTATTTGAACTTAACCCCCTTTTTTTCATCTTTATCCAAACTTTACATACCAACATTAGCCACAATTCATTTGGGATTTTTTTTTTTAATATTCTATTTTAACCAATTTAATTAATCAGATTTTTTTAATATAAAAATAAATAGATAAAGAAGTTAAAATAAAGTAATAATTGTAATGTGTCACTTTTACAATGTGTCCAATTATTTCTTATATACTATGTAATTGGGGCATAGTAATAAATTCATTCAAACTACCTTATCCATCTTCTCACTTTTCTCCTCAAACAAACGAGTTTTCAATCCTCCACTTTTGCACCCCCAACCAAACACCATGAGGGAAATCAAAAATCTCTTCTAACCACCCACATTTCCTCCCCTTCGACCAAACGAAACCTAAAGCTAACAATAGGGGGGAAGAAAAGAAAAAAGAAACACAATGAAGAATTTCTTGACTAGTTAATGTTAAGAGTTTCTATGAGAGGTTCATACATATACTATGAATAATTTGTACAAACAATTTGACAAGTGACTTTTTAAAAAAAAAATTGTTATCAAGCAATATATGACCTCAGCCTCCACTACATTGGGCCTTTTCAAGTTGAAAGCATTGGTTTTTTGGCTTTCAAAATAAAGAACTCTCAAATAATGTGATCCATGATTTATGCTGTTCCTTTGGGAGGGAGATCCACTTACCTGCTCCTTTACAATAGCTGATGTGCACTGTATCTCTTCAAGTGTTATTTGTAAACATTTAATGATAATTATAATTTGATAAAGCATGGTCCCCAGTACAACCTTTGTTTACCAGTGGCCTCCACCTCATGAAACTTGGTTCCAGCCACTGTACTAAACCATGGGGTTAAACATTTAACTATTGCTTGCACAATCACTCATTGGTTCTTCTTGATAATATCTTCTTTAATAAGAGCAGGATAATGCCAATATTTTTAATTCTTTTTGCAAGTGCTTATTATGCTAAATATTTATGCTAAATCTTTTGTCTAGAGAAATCCATTGTCGAGAAATCTAAAAGTTTCACTCAGAAGGACACATTTGATGGGAGTAGAAAAGATATAAATGCTGCTATTGACCGGATTTGTGAATTTACTGGTAAGAAAAATATGCATTTTCCCTTGTCTATTTCCTTGATAAACAAAGTTGATCGGTGAAAAATTTATTCTTTGCATGTTCCAGGAACTAAAATAATCTTCTGGGATTTAAGGGATCAGTTCATCGATAATTTGTATAAACCCAGCGTTAGTCTCTCCAGGTTGGAAGCACTAATTGAACCACTTGATGTGGTAAGATTTGTCCCCTCATGAAGCTACTTTTTAATTTTGTTTGATATGTTAATGCTGCTTAATTGGAATAGAGTAATTAAGAATTTGAATGTTTTATTCCTTGCATGGTATGTGTCATATGAAACTGCTCCATCTATATGATTTTGACGGACTTAATTTTTGGATCACCTCAGCAAACAGTGTTGCATATGATTTTGAATGCTCAAGTGGACTCTAAATTTCACGAGGGTTGCATTAGGGCAAAATACCCACTGTACCATGCACTGGGGTTTAGTAAGGCTACAACTAAATTTTTTTCTAGTTATAGAGAACTCACGTTATATACAGACATTTTCTCTCTGCAATAATTGTGCCAGATTCTTCTATTTTGTTTAAGAAAATATTGTTAATAGATTTAGATATAGCTATTGTTAAAACTTGACTCCTCAATGTAATCTTACAGTGACTTTGTCAATGCAAGATATAAGACCAATTTATAAGAATTTTAAGTGACCTTGTTAATGAATATTGGTTAAAATTTGTATTGACTGATATTGAGATCAGCTGCTTGTCTCTGTCAACTGCTGCAGGAACTTAGTCAACTCTGTGATATAATCGTGGAGGCTCTCAGGGATCGCATTGTGACAAGTCTGCTTCAAGCGTCACTTGTATTTGCCTTACCTATGCTACTTTAAACAATTATGTCACAAATACTATTAATGTTTATGACTGAAACTGGTGTCCTTTTCCAGGATGGCTTTCTTCGTGTTATATTAGATGGAGGTCCATCACGAGTTTTCTCCCCAAGCGATGCAAAACTATTAGAAGAAGATTTGGAAGTCTTAAAGGTGTTTGTGACTCTTTTGAGTGTTAACTGAACAAGAATGTGAAAATGCATTGTGGATTGCCTGAACCAAAAAGTTGATTTCTAAACACAACGAGCCTACAATTCTTTTGGACACTCATTTGTGCATCTCTTTCTTGTGACAAAGAGGCAACTTAGTAGTTTTTTGCAGAACATCCCTGGAAGAGAAATTTCCAATTTTAAGAAAGCTTTATAAACTCATTCCAGTTTTTACATTTTATTGCTTTACTTGGGAAGTTTTTCGACTTTGGTTGTGTAATATGAACAATTTCAAGTACTTCTTCTAAGACGAAAACTAATATTATATTACATCAATGTGGCTTTTTTTTAATAGGAATTTTTCATTTCTGGGGGAGATGGGCTTCCTCGAGGAGTGGTAGAAAATCAGGTGGCACGTGTTCGGCATGTAATAAAGTTGCATGGCCATGAGGTTAGTTCTGCCTTTTATTTTTATTCATTACTTCAAAAAAGAAAAAAAAAGTAACAGACAGCTGGAAGGCAGTTGAGGTACTAAGCTTATACAAAATTTTTGATGTCATTGTCCTACAACTCAACCTTTTTTATAATTGTCCTAACACTGCTAGCAACAGTTGTGAGTCTTGTGACTGCTTGCCTAAAAAAAAAGAGAACTTCATGTTAATGTGTTAGCACACTATGTGACATTTGTAAGGGGTGAGCCCCAATTTTCCCTTTGGCTTGACTTGGTTTGATTTGGGACAGTTAGCCACATCTGACTAGCATTCTCCTTGTCTTATTTCGCCATCAGTTAGGTTCTCAATTGCACCAGGGAAAATTTTTCATTGAAATTGGTGTATCAACATTAATTCACTAATATTCATTTTTTGCTTATATATCTTCTATTTGTCATTGTGCTGGTATTGTTTTGTTTATTAGCTGAAGTTGGCTATTCTGCATTGATTCTTCCTGAGAGTCCATCCCAAAAGCATGTTATATAAGTTCTTAATTGTTTGCAGACTCGAGAATTGATTGAGGACTTGAAATCTACCAGCGGCCTGCAAATGCAGGATGGCAGAAGCAAATTAGGAGCAGATTCAAAGACTCTATTGAGAGTATTATGTCACAGAAGTGATTCAGAGGCCTCTCAGTTCCTCAAGAAACAATACAAACTACCTAAATCTTCTGCTTAGGTAATCCCTGTATCGCACAAAAATGGACACAAGGAAAGTTAAGGCAACATAAATGTGTAGTTTTAGCAACTTGCTTATGTAAATATGATGTCATTGCTTCTAAGAGAAAACCATGGTAGTTAATTTTCTTGTTGTATGTATTTTTTATTTAATTCATTGTTTATTTTCTTGTATGTGTAACAACTACTTTTTGATTTAGCTGGTACTGTTATATGGTAGTTGAACTCTAACTGGTTCATTCAAACTCTAGTTTCAATGTCATTGACACTTTAGTTGCTGAGAAAATAAAGAAGAGGAATGTAATCATGCGATATAATGGGGTCTCAAGGCATATATACAAGTGTTCATATGCTATGTAGTATGTACGTATGTATCTACTGCCAGTCTTAAGGCATGATTATTGATTTATTGGTTTGCTTTTTAAGGCTTCTTTTGCCCCTTAAATATGTATTATATGGTATATGGGTCTTTGGCTACTAAATGATAAGGCATGGGTATTCTACTGGAGATAGAAGTTAATTCACTTTATCGTTTAGCAAAAAAGAGAAGTAAATTCACTTATAAATGACATGTAAGAATGATTTGTATTAGTTCATTTACATCTAATAAAGTTTGTTGAAGTATTAGTTCATTGACATGTGACAATATAGTAAATGCATATATTAACTAGAAAAAAGGTATATTGTCTATCATTACTTACCCAAAAAAAATTTAGGGTCTGTTTGGTAATATTATTTTAGTAATGTTGTTTAAGTGTTGTATAAATACGTATGGATGAAAAGGTATTGTGAAAATGCGCGTGGGTGAAAAAGTATTTTGGAAATACAAGGTGTTGTTTAAACAACGAAAACTGTTGTTTAAACAGTGTTACCAAACAGGCCTTAAGTATATTGTCTAGCAGGTGTATGTAGAGCAAAATGAACAGCCGATGGGTCCCACTCATGTGTGAGGTTCACGTGCTACTAGAGGCTTGTTGTATACACTTGCTACACAATATAGTTTTTCATATTAACTATCTATAGATGTGTACTAATTATTTACAAGAAATGACTTTATATGGTTATTTTTATCATTTAATATGTTATTTTTATAATTGTATATTATAAGTAATTATTCTATTTGGAATACTTGTCCAAATAATAATAATAATAATAATAATAGATTTAGAAGGACAATGTTCACTTATATACCTGGTTTGAAGGAAGTTTTTCCAAACCGCTAGATGTTAGCCAATTAAGTTGTCTCTAAATTTTATAGCTATATATGAACTCAAAAGCATTCGAGGATGGTGTGTGTGTGTGTATACACGTAAAGTTGAGAATGAATTGGATAGCCAAGAAGCCCCACAAAATTATCAATTTTCATATATTATCATATACTTGAATATTAATAAACATGAAAAACTGTCTAGTTCAATGTAGACATACAAAAAAGGTGAGTATTCCAACTAATTTGAATGTGATTCAAACCACGGAGATTGAAAACTACGGCGATGATTTTCGATCATTTGTATGGATACTTTATGTCTCTAGGTTGATATGGACCGGTTATGAGATAAGCACGTCGAATTTCATCTTGTTTGTTGACAGGGAATTCATATATTTGATTACATGATCTTAGATCACAGTCTATCCCTTTATATTGAATTCTTGAACATTTGGAGGGATGCTCATTAGGCATCGAAGAATCAACATTTGTTTCTGCAGAAGTTCTAAGTTCTGAATGACTAATATCTTTTTTCTTTAAATTGTTTGTCGTTTGTTCATTATTTGACATCTAATTTCAATCCCAAATAAATAAATAAATAAATAAAATCAATTCAACAAATGATAAACTAACTTAGGAGAGAGAGAGAATAAATTATCATATAAAATTCATTCTAACATGAATTATAATATAGATACACCTGTAGTTAAGTAATGACCTTTTAGGATAAAAAAAAAAAAACTAAATAAACAAATCAATCAAAAGTATAAACAAACAACATAAACCAAATAAATTTACAACACCCCACTACCATGTATAATGCAATGACTGAAAACCAAATATATAGACTCACGGCCCTCACCCCAATTTCCTTCCATAGATTAATTTTTTTCATTTATAATTTGCTTACTTTATTGTCTAACTACACAATGCAAGTCTCACCCGGCCCCCACTCATGGGACAAACAACACAAAAGCCAAAAGGCTGGTTTCAGAGTCAATGGATCAAATAATAAAGAATACAATAACAATGAACACCACCACAAAAAAAATAAATAAATAAATAAATAAAAAAACAAAAGACAAAGTCAAATAAGTATAAATTGCTTTGCTGGCAAAGGGAAATCACATACACATACTTGATATTTCTATTCTACTATTAGTATTTAGTTCAGTTATAGAGAAAAAGAGAAAGAAGTCAACTAAAGAACTGAGATGAGAATGAATGAATGAGTGAGATACCTTGAGGAATTGAAGTGAGGGCTTGAGTTAAGGTTGAGGCAATAAAGACTAGTTTAGCAGGCTGGTGGAGGCAGCGACGTCATGGTGAGCTGATGGGGAGATTGTTTCTAAGGCAAACGCAGGAGCGTGACACTATTGGAGATTTGGAGGCATGAATTGAGAAGGTACAAAAGTAAGGCAAAGGCGTGAAAGTATATTAAATTGTTCTCTCTTCTTTTTGCTTTTTCATTTTTGTTTTTTTGTTCTTCTTCTTCTTCCTCTTTCAGATGGTGAGGATTGAAGTCTGAAGATGCCTTTTGTTTGTGTTTAATTAGGTATTTTAGATTTTGGATTCGGGATGGGATGGAAGTGTCTATGGTTTAGAAAAGAATAATTTTGTTTGTTTAGGGAATTGGGGCTGGCAGGTGGGGCTGGATGTGGGCCAAGTTTTTTGCTGAATTTGAAGTTGTATTGGACTAGAGTTCTAGAAGAATTGTTGAGAATAATATGGGGGGGCCGGATCTTAACTTTTGGGGGGGCCCATGTAATTTTTTTACATACTCTAGTGGAAATTTGAAGAGTTTTTGGGGGGGGGGGGGGGGCATTGCCAAGTGGCTCCGCCCCTGGGCATGAGATATTGGATGGAAAATTTTTCAATAGTGAATTACTCACTTACTTGACCTGCCTTTTCTTTCAAGTAGGCCATTTTTTCAAAATGCAGTTTAAGATAACCGTGACGGAGAATGCATATATATATATATATATATATATTTGATGTTGACAATTTCAAAATGTAATTCAGGATAATCGTGACCAAAAGTGTATATATAGATTTTAAATGTTATTGTACGGACCAAGAACAGCAAACCGGCCCCAAACTGCAAGTCCACTTATTGGATAGTCTTGGTCCATCTGAGTGGATAGTCTTGGCCCATCTTAGCCTACTTGTCAAACTAAGTGGAACTGGTCAAGCACACGAGTCAAGTATCCCAAGACATGCTGTGATCAAGAGATGGTGCATTGGAGGAATCTGCCCCTCAAGTAATAACTAACGTTAGACACAGGTTATTAGAAGGTCATATCAACAGCAGTAGGTCCCCTCTGACCAATGATATGATATGAAGGGACCCACTGAATATCCTTTCATTATGACGACTCTACTAAGAGAGGGGTATAAATAGAGGAGGAAATGTAAGAAAAAAGGGGTTGGAAAATTTGGGAAGAGAGAGACACGAGAGTATGAGGAAAAATATTTCGGGGAGAAGGAAATCCTGCTTGGATTTCAGGGTAAAAGCTCACCTACCTGGTAGCCACCTCGGCTGAGCTAGAACCCAAAGAGTTAGGTGCGTTAAATCTCTATCAGTTACCTGAAGAAACACTTCTTGGACCTCCCATTGTAAGATAAGTCCAACCCAGAGTACAAGTAAATTAGGGGTTCAAGCCCAAAAACCCAAGGTTGTTGGAAACAGACCACAACAGTTGTCATTTTGAAATGTTCGCTTCAACCATTGTTTCACTCACCTCCCAAAAAGCGAAGTCAAGCACCATTGTTTCACCTCCCCAGAAGCAAAGTTGGCTTGACCAGGAGGAGTTGAGATTTCAGGCTTGTAGAGGAATCAATGAAGCAAATTGAGCGTACACTACTTTGAGGAGAAATCACTTGCTAAATGAATGTGTTTTTGATTAGTGAACGTAGAAACTATTATGAATGCTTTCCAACCAAACATGAATTTTTTTTTCATTTAACTTTATTATTAAAAGCATTTTGTTATTTGACAAGGAAAGAAAGAAAGTAGAAAACTAGCATCTCGAGTTTTAAAAACTCGAGTTCAATAGCAAATCGAGTTTTAAAAACTCGAGTTTCAGACTTCTGAGCAGATGAAGAATTCCACGTGGAACTCGAGTCTTAGAGACTCGAGTTCTAGTGGGTTCCAAAGAAGACGAAGACATCACATCCACGGAGAAGAAGAAAAAAAAAGAAGAATAAGTAATGAAGACGAAGACGAAGAAGTTCCAGTGGGTCTTCTTCTTTGCTGTGGGTTTCCTTCTTTCTTCTTTCTTTCTTTCTGTTGCTGGGTTTCTTCTTTCTTTCTTCTGGGTTTTCTTCTTTTTCTGGGTTCATCGTTCTGGGTGTTGCTGGGTTTCCTTCTTTCTTTCTTCTGGATTTTTTTTCTTCAAATCATCTCTTCGTTCTTCCTTTTCAGATCAGATCGTGCCTCTTCAAATCCAAATCCGTTCTTCGTTCTGTTCTTCTCCGTCGTTCTGTTCTTCCTCTTCAAATCCAAATCCGTTCTTCGTTCAGATCGTGCCTCTTCAAATCCAAATCCAAATCCGTTCTTCGCCAAATCCAAATCCGTTCTCCGCTCTGTTCCTCAAGTATAATTTGGAAGTCGACTCTCTAAAACTCGAGATCTATGTGGCAGAAAACGGCCAAATCACCGAGTGGGAATCGAGTCTTTAATACTCGAGTTTGAGATTGAAATCGAGTTTCTAAAACTCGAGATGCTAGTTTGCAACTTTCTTTCCCACCCATCGTAGCTTACAAAATGCTTCTTCCTCCCACTGCCATTCTGAAAATATCCCCAACCAAACATGCAAATCGGTTGAAGCAGGAGGTTATTGCGGTTACCGAGCTATGACTGCTACATGTCATGTGTTGCCGAGGCCACTTTGGATATTCCTTTAACTTTTTGTTTGTTTCACAATTCAAATGGACAGGGGCTGGTAAATGCTGTGTGGTTGATTGTTAAGTGCTTTTACTTCATCTCACACGAGGCTATATTTAAGTAGGTGATTCACTACCGAAGTGAAGAAAATGCTAGATCAAGAAAAGGGGGTACTACGAGCCCTCTACCCCACGCTATATAAAAAGGAGGTGGATGACTTTAGTTAGAGGAAATTTAGAGAGAATTTGTATCCCTCATAAAAATTTTGATCCTGTTAAAGGAGGAAATTTCGATCCACTGCACTAACTGCCATTATTAAGAGATTATAATGTAACAGTAGAGAACCACAATCATTTTGGTAGTTTCTACAAGCAAGTAGAATGCGCTAAAGTTCATGTTCTCTCATATTTCCTGCACCATCATATTCTATGCTATGTTTGGTTGAGGTGAAAAGGGAAAGAATTGAAAAGAGGAAAAATGGGTGGGAAAGAAGAATGTTTTTCATTTTTTGGTAGAGGAGAGAAAATGGAGGGGAGAGAAAATGGGGTGGGTGATTTTTCACCTAGCTCAAAATATATCATGCCCACCCCAACCCCAATGGAAAGAAAAGAGAGGGAAAAAGTAGGTGTGAATTTAAAATGACTTATATGCCCTAATCTAAGTCATTGTCAACCATTCCCCCACCCTTTTTTGGTAGAGGAGAGAAAATGGAGGGGAGAGAAAATGGGGTGGGTGATTTTTCACCTAGCTCACAAAATATATCATGCCCACCCCAACCCCAATGGAAAGAAAAGAGAGGGAAAAAGTAGGTGTGAATTTAAAATGACTTATATGCCCTAATCTAAGTCATTGTCAACCATATTCCCCCAAATTCAAGTTATCATTTATTATATAATGGGAGTATAACAATAATTACTACAAATTATCAAAAAATTCTCTATCATTTTTCATCTCAACCAAGCAAAACAAATACATATTCATTTTCTATCATTCCACTTTCCCACCCCTTCAACTTCAACCAAACACACAACAAAGAAAACACAAATCATTCTTTTCTCTTACTTTTATATCCTCCTATTTTTCAGTAAAATAATTACAAGTTGTTAGTTGTTAAGTTACATGTAATACAAATATGAAAGTTGCATTACAGAATGTGAGAGCCCGTTTGGTAAGAGATTTCTAATAACATTATTTGTATTTTTTGGAAATACGTGTGGGTGAAAAAGTGTGTGACAATATATGTAATGTTGTTTAAACACTGAAAACTGTTATTTAAACAACGATAACAAACAAGCCCTAAGTTACTCCACACTAAGTGATTGTAAATTTTAATTGCTCCACACTAAGCAATTGTTGTACCAAACCCGCAACTTATTAGTATTTTATCTATGAAAATAATAATTCCAAAAATAATTCAAACACCACAAAAATGAAAAAAGCTTATCATACAAATTAATTGCAAATTTTATCACTATAAAACAAGTCCAACATTATTAATTGCATAATTCATTACTATCAAACAAGTCCAACATTTTCCAAGTACAATTACGTATTACCACGAGGTGGTAATTCATGGCACGTAGAAGAAGATTTTTGTCCAAGTTAGGGTGAACCCACATCTCCAACACCGCTAGACATCTTTTCAACCTATAATGACCAATAAATAAATAACTCAATTACTTAACGTTATGAATAAATGTTAGAATAAAGGATGATATATAAAAAATGTAAAAGCATAATGTAGTCATAACCTGGTTATTCGATTGTTGAACCGATTACGCCTGTGATTTTATTTTATTTATTTATTTTATTTAGGGAAAAGGCCTGTGATTTTAAAGAAGCCATTTCTGATTTTAAAGTAGCCATCTCTATTTTTAGAGAGTCCATTTCTTCTTGTTGTTGTGTCATTGCCTCTTGTTGATGTACAATTGCCCTTTTAAGCTCGCAGATTGTTTCTTTATCTGTAGCTCTCTCTTCCTCTGACCACACCCTATGCCAAGACAAATGTATTGTAAGATATATGATAATTAACTCAAGACATTCCCATAAAAAATATAAAAACATTATTAAAAAAAAAATCAAGACATTTGATAACTAAAGCATATATATTAATGTAAAATAAATTTATTATTGTCAGGAATAATTATTCAATCTTAATTTATTACACAAGCATATTTATTGTAAAAAATTTAATAACTGAACATATTTATTGAAAGACAAATTTATTAGATATTCATTATTACCAATTTTAATAAAATACTAATTATCCATGCTAATGATGCTATACTAATTGCAAGACCATACTTCTCTATAAAAACAATATCCAATAAGGAGTTTTTTTTTTTATACATAAGGAAATTTATAATTTATATTATGCAAAACCCATGAAACTACCATATCTATTGATAAAACCAAACATGCAATCAAAGACCAAATCCAAAAGCTCAATTTTGAAACTTGTTATACTAATAGATCATCTAAATTCACCTAAAATTGAAATTGAAGAACCAAATTGAAGTTTTGTATTCAAAACAGCAGGCTAGAATCAATTATAAATATACCAAAATCTGAACAATGGATTCAAACTCAAAGAAAAATATCAATAAACAGATTCATATAAGTTAAACAGACCAAATAATGATCTAGATAACCAAATATTGGCCCACATTGCTCAAAACTTTACAATCAAACCCACCAAAACCAAAATTCAAAGTCCAAAATTGCAAACAAAACCACAATTATACCCCAGAATAATCTCTGATAACACAGAATTTCAAAATCCATTTCACCCAATTTTAAGATTTTATTAACGTGTGTCTTTAGAGCATACATTAATAAACAATTTTAGGAAACTTTTTAGGAAACTTTTTATGAAAAAACGAAAAAGTTACCAACTTTTTTTTTACAATTTTTTCAATTCCCTATAAAATGTTTCTAGAAATGAATGATTTAATGTGTACTCTTAGATCACACGTTAACTGAACCCTTCCTAAAAAAAAACCCCATATTGACTAAGATAATTACCTGTCAATGTAATCTGCTAGGGGAAGCTCCTTGACCACTGAAAATTATATGCTGTACTCGGCATATATGCTGGGTCTCTCACACAGAGGTGGGCCCCACATTGTGTGGGACCCGCCAGTGTGTGAGTGACCCAGCATATATGCCGGGTACACCATATACCAGCTCCTTGACCACACCTTGAAGACCCACAGCACCAATATGATTTGATTGAGGGGATGGTGACCTTGAGAAAAGGAACAAAGGAAAAAAAAAAAAAACATTAGGACTAAGTGCAGATCGGACATTAAAAGGGAAAAAAAAAAAAAAGAGAGTGAGAGAACTGTGATCAAGAGATAGAAAGGTTGTGAAAGACTACTAGGACACATGGTGTTGTTTGATTCGCCTCGATCTGCGACGAGCGCGTCGCTTCGTCTTCCGTGCCCCCTTTTCCCTATATATATCTCTCATTCCCTTCATTTCAAACTTTCCAATGTTCGCGATTTTCTGAGAGCCAAGGCGTCAAGTTCCCTTGCTAGCTTCGTCAATCTCCGAAATCGTCAACCTTTCGAGACCGTCATCTTCGTCCAAAGGACTTATTGCTTGTAAGTTTTATTCCTTTAATTCTTTTTATCTTTTTACCCTGTTCCTTTAGTGAGGTCGTCGGCCTAGGTTCTTAGAACAAAACCATCGTTTGTAGGTAGTCAGATGTCGAGTGATCAGTCGTCAGTCCGTGAGGGAGCGGGTTACGACGAAGTCTTTCCGTCAGGTCGTGAGCCCGAGGAGGGCTCGTCCTGGTCGTCAGAAAGGGACACGTCGGCCCACTCTTCTGACGAAGTGGAAGCAAGTGGTGGAGAAGTTGAGTTGATCAAGGACGGGGATAGTGGGGAGAGAGCTGGTGACGGGAGTGAGGATGATGAGGACGAGGAGACCTTAGAGAGTACTTCGGGGGCTCCTGACCGTCCATTCCTTTTACCCTTGGAGTGGTCCGTCAACGGCTTCTTGCCGACGATGTCCGAGAATGTCTTTAACACATTGCGGGCTCATTACCAGATTCCAGACGACGTTCCTATTCGTCTACCCAAGGAAGGTGAACGGTGCTACACCGGGAGAACAGCGGACGTGGGTATGTACGACGCCATGTTCTCCGCGGGTCTGAGGCTGCCTCTGACGGGGCTGTATCGTCGGCTGGCCAACTTTCTGGGTATCTCCGTCAGCCAAATTGCTCCCAACGCCTGGAGGACTTTTATTGGCGCAGAGATTCTGTGGGGTCGTCTCAGCGGTGGGCACCGTCAGTTAACTCTGGACGAGTTCTTTTGGTGCTACCGTCCCCAACACATCTCTTCGTCTAAAGGGTTTTATCACTTTTCAGTGAGGGCGAAAGAGCTAAAATTGGTGTCAGACATGCCTGATTCCAATAGAAAATGGAAAGGAAGGTTTTTCTTTGTAGAGGGGACCAACTGGGTGTGCCGTCAAGGAGAGTGGGAGTCCATGCCTTACGGCTTTTTTGACAATACTTGGGCATACATTAGGGATTCAGGTTGACCCCGTCAGCCTTTCTTACTTGCTTCACTTTGACTGGTTTCTAACCTCGTCTTTTTTTTTTTTTTTTTTTTCAGCTAACGTCCGTCCACACATAACTGCGGAGCAGGAAGACTTCATCCATCGAGTGACGTCTATCCCCCTGGACGAGAGGAGGTGTTGGGATCTGATTACCCTTGACGCCCTTCACTTATATTGTGGTGGTCCGGAACCGTCAGACGAGGCTCGTAGACTGAACGAGTTATCCCGCCGACGTGAGTTCTTAACTTCCTCCGTCACTTTCCTTATGTTATAATTGCTTTTACCAACTTTTTATCTTTTAACAGAAATGGAGACGGCGAAACAAAGGATTCGTGCTGCTGCAGCTGCTAAGAAGAAGCAGGAGGAGGAAAGGGCCAGGGGAGAGGCGACGCCGTCGTCAGCTCTTAAGCCTGCCGAGAAGAAAGGCGTGAAAAGGAAGACTGACGGGGCGGACGACCGGTCCGAGAAGAAGGTGGTTCATTCTTCTAGCAAGAAGCCGCCGTCCCCAAAGGCTCCTCACGGTTCAGGCAAAGGTTTGATGACGGCGCCTGGGGCCGTCACTCCTGATCCTGTCCGTCACCTCCTTACCCACAAGGATTATGCTGTGGAGGTGGCGGAATCCATCTTAAAGGAAGAGGAGATGGAGCTGTGTGACGAGCAGGCGACGGACGAGATAGGGTCGTCGGGGCTTTTTGACCTTACTCGGGTATGCTCTTCCTTCCTCTCGTCAAGCTATGTGGTCGTCCTTATAATGGACTGACGTTATTTTCATGTCTTGCAGGCCATGGTCCGGATGAAGTTTCTTCGGGACAAATGCGTGGCTAAGGAAGCGGTGGCCTCCCGTCTGCATACCCGGCTGAAGAATGCTGTGGATGCTCAGCAGCAGTACAGGGACGCCAACGTCACCTTGGCCCAAGAAGTGAAGAGACTGACGGACAGACTGGATGAGGAGATCCGTCAGCGAGGTTTGGCTGAAGAGGCAAAGCTGACGGCGGAGAAGGACCTGCAAGGATTATTGGGCCAGGTGGAGACGGCCAGGAACGATGCCGTGATGGAATTTAAGGATTCCCAGTCGTTCATCGATTCCTACGCCGTCTACTATACTGACGGCTTTGAAGATTGCTTGAAGCAGGTGACGGCCGCCCATCCTGACTTGGATTTATCCAAGATTAGTATGGATGAGCCTCTGCCGTCAACTCCGGCGGGTGACTCCATCCTTGAGGGGACTGACGAAATTGCTGAGCCAAAGGCAGACTCAAGGGATGACGGCTTTGTCCTCGCTCAGCCTGCCTTAGAGAGGTCCGTCAGTCTAGCCCCGTCAGCTGGTCTTGAAGCGGAGAAGCCGGATGCTGAGGACCCTTCTACCCTGGTTGTCGTCTCGTCTCCGTCAGTTGCTCCTTGAATTTTGTAGTGGATTTTTTCTTTTTATGTTGATATGCTTCTTTTTTTTTTTTTTTTTTTTTTTTCAAGATGTAATGAGCTTGATGCCTGACGCCCGTTTTTTGGGCTTTTGTAAAGACAACTTTATTTTGTAGTATTTACTTTTCATTATTCTCATTCGTGTGGATTTATATTTGATGCTCTTGTATCGTCACTTTGATTTTTGCGGAAACGTTGGCGCATATAGATAGTAGGCTTGTGTGTTTGACGAGACCGTTTATTTTGTAGTTTTTAAAGTCGTTCACCTTGTGGACTTTGTCTCCACTTGGTCTATTTTAGTAGCCTTTTAAGGTCGTCAACCTTGTTGATTTTGGGGCCGTCCACCTTGTGGACTATGCTCGATGTAAATTCTAAGGTCGTCAACCTCGTGAGTTTTATACCTTGTGGATTTTAAGGTCGTCAATCTTGTTGACTCCGATGTAGATTTTAAGGTCGTCAATCTCGTTGACTCCGATGTAGATTTTACGGTCGTCAACCTCTGTTGACTCCGATGTAGATTTTAAGGTCGTCAATCTCGTTGGATTTAATTGTGTTGATGTTCTAGCTCCGTCTACTCTTGTAGATGTGAGGTCGTTCATTTTAAGGGTTTTGGATTGAGATTGTCCACTTTATGGACTCCGCGGACTGAATTTTCCTTAGATTTAAGGTCGTCCACTATGGACCTATTTGTAGGTCCGTCTACTTTGTTGTTTTTAGGGTAGTAGCTCTGTTCATTGTGGATTCAATGGCCGACCTGTCCTTAGTGGACTTAAGACCGTCACCTTTTGTGGACTTAGGGGCGTCCACTTTTATGGTCGTTCATGTTGTAGACTAAGGTCGTCTACTTTGTTGTTCCGTCTACCTAGCAGTTGCACAAGTTGTTTTCTGAAATAACTCCTCTTATTGTGTTGAAGGAATACATAAACATAAAATTGTTCAAGAATGAATAAACCTTAGCCCTTCGGGTTTTAAATGTAAAAATAAACGACTAAACTAAATGACTGAAAAGTAGACTGGAAACGAGGAGTGGCGTTGTTCTGCTTTTTATTGGTAGTATTTTCTGAGGTGCTCGGCGTTCCATGGGTGGCGAAGCTTTAGCCCGTCCAAGGTTTCCAAATGGTAAGTACCTTTCCTCAGCCATGATGCAATTTTGTAGGGTCCTTCCCAGTTCGGGCCGAGTTTTCCCTGTGT
Source organism: Castanopsis chinensis (assembly GCA_032878915.1). NCBI lineage: Eukaryota > Viridiplantae > Streptophyta > Magnoliopsida > Fagales > Fagaceae > Castanopsis > Castanopsis chinensis. The sequence continues at coordinate 1,139,908 of JAVQMG010000047.1, read as the reverse complement.
AGGGTCTTTGGTGGTGCCCATTACCTTTCTTAAAACGAGGTCTCCGATTTCGAAATCTCGGTGCTTGACTCGGGAGTTGTAGTGTTTGGCCATGAGGTTCTGGTACCGTGCGAGCCTCTGTTCAGCTGTTGCCCTTACTTCGTCAACCAAGTCAAGCTCTAGGCGCAGGGCTTCGTCGTTCCTTCCTTAGTCGTGATTATGCACCCTGTAGCTTGTGAGTCTGACCTCCGCCGGTATGACGGCTTCGCTCCCATATGTTAATCTAAATGGGGTTTCTCCTGTAGGGGTCCGGATGGTTGTCCTGTATGCCCATAGTACGCTGGGTAGTTCTTCCGGCCATATGCCCTTTGCCCCCTCGAGCCGAGCCTTGATTATTCGGAGCAAGGATCGGTTCGTGACTTCAACTTGTTCGTTGGCCTGGGGATGAGCGGGGGAGGAATAGTGGTTCTTGATCCCGAGTTGTGAGCAGAAGTCCCGGAGGGAGTTGTTGTCGAACTGCTTGCCATTGTCCGAGATCAGGACCCTTGGAATTCCGAATATGCAAACAATGTTTTTCCACACAAAGTTTCGCACATTCTTTTCGGTGATCATGGCCAAGGCTTCAGCTTCCACCCATTTGGTGAAGTAGTCGATTCCGACTATTAGGAACTTCAGCTGCTTTGCGGCTATTGGGAATGGACCCATGATGTCCAGCCCCCATTGGGCAAATGGCCATGGGGCGGCAATTGGAGTTAACTCTTCAGCGGGCTGCCTGATCGTGTTACTGAACCTTTGACACTTGTCGCATGTTTTGACGTATGTTTGGGCGTCCTGTTGCATGGTCGGCCAGTAGTATTCGGCCCTGATTAGCTTGTGGACCAGCGACCGTGATCCTGAATGGTTGCCGCAGATTCCTTCATGCACTTCTCTCATAACGTAATCCGCTTCTTCAGGTCCAAGACACCTTAGGTACGGTCGGGAGAAACTTCTCTTGTGTAGGATATCTTTTATTAGGACAAATCGGGCCGCTCGGACTTTCAGCTTTCTTGCGGCTTCCTTTTCTTCAGGCAGTGTGCCATCTTTGAGGTAGGCAATCAGCGGGGTAGTCCAATTATTCTCCGATCCTACCTCCTGTATACTGATGGCGTCTATCAGTGGTGCGAGTTGAGTAAAAGATAGTGCCTTGGCGGGGATGATCGCGTGTTCCGCAGATGCAGCTTTTGCAAGGCGGTCGGCTTGCTCATTGTCTCCCCTCGGGATTTGAACAACTTTTGCCTGAAGCTCATCTACTCTTCTCTTTGCTTGTTCCAAGTACATCTTCATTCTTTCTCCCTTACATTCGTAGTTGCCGTTTACTTGTCTAGTGATTACCTGCGAGTCGCAATGGACTACCGTGTCTACGGCTCCTACAGCCCCGGCAAGTTCTAGGCCTGCTATGAGGGCTTCATACTCTGCTTCATTGTTCGTTGTAGGAAAGTTAAGTCGGATCATGCATTCGATCTCGTCGCCCTTTGGGGAGCGAAGTACGACTCCTACTCCGCCGGCGTTTTTGTTAGATGATCCGTCAGTGAAGACATTCCACTGGGAACTCTCCTCCTCCCGACCTCCCTTATACGTGAATTCCGCAATAAAGTCAGCTAGTACTTGCCCTTTGATGGCAGTGCGGGGGCGATATTTTATGTCAAATTCGCTCAACTCTACCGCCCATAAGGCCATACGTCCTGCGGCTTCGGGGTTACTCATTGCTCGCCGTATGGGCTTGTCAGTTAGTACGACCACCGTATGTGCTTGGAAGTACGGCTTAAGCTTGCGGGCTGCCGTAACTAGGGCGAAGACCAATTTTTCTAGCGGCGAGTATCTTTCTTCTGCCCCGTGGAGTGCCCGGCTGGCGTAGTACACTGGCCTTTGTACCTTGTTGTCTTCTCTTACGAGAGCTGCGCTGACGGCAGCTGGTGAAATGGCCAAATAGAGGAATAGTTCTTCGCCTGGTTGGGAGGGGGTTAGCAGTGGCGGCGATGATAGGTAGGTCTTGAGGTCTTCAAATGCTTGCTGGCATTCGTCCGTCCATTCGAAGGACTTCTTCAGCGTGCGGAAGAAAGGGAGACACCTATCCGTCGCTCTGGATACGAATCTGCTGAGCGCGGCGACCTTGCCGTTAAGGCTCTGTACTTCCTTCACGTTTTTGGGAGGCGTCATCTCCATTATGGCTCGGATTTTGTCTGGATTGGCTTCGATGCCTCGTTGGGACACCATGTATCCTAGGAACTTTTCGGCCGTCACTCCGAAGGCACACTTGGCGGGATTTAGCTTCATGTTGTAGGAGCGAAGGGTATCGAAGGTCTCCTTCAGGTCTTTCAAATGATCCTCCTTTCTTCGACTTTTTACCAGCATGTCGTCGACATATACCTGGACATTTCTCCCGATCTGCTCCGCGAACATCTTGTTCATAAGCCTCTGGTATGTTGCGCCTGCATTCTTTAAGCCGAACGGCATGACCTTGTAGCAAAAAAAGGCCTTGACTTGTTATGAACGAAGTCTTTTCTCGATCAGCTTCGTCCATTAGGATCTGGTTATATCCCGAGAACGCGTCCATGAAGCTTAACAGCTGGTGTTGGGCCGTAGAATCCACCAGGAGGTCGACCCTTGGTAGAGGATAGCTGTCCTTGGGGCACGCCTTGTTTAGATCGGTAAAATCTACGCACATCCTCCACTTTCCGCTACTCTTTTTTACCATGACGACGTTCGCTAACCACTCGGGATAGTAAACCTCCTGAATGAAGCCCGCCTCGTGCAATTTGCGGACCTCCTCTGCTACTGCCCGATCCCTCTCCGGGGCGAAGACTCTCTTCTTTTGCCAAACCGGCGGGAAAGACGGTGATACGTTCAATTTGTGTACTATGATCGACGGGTCAATGCCCGGCATATCCTCGTGACTCCATGCGAACACGTCTCGGTTTGCTTTGAGGAAAGCCGCAAGTTCCTATCGTATCGTCGAGTCGGTAAGAGTACCGATCTTGGTTGTCCGCTCTGGCTGAGAGTCGTCGAGAGGTATGTCCTCGAGTTTTTCTGTGGGCTCCGTTGATGCATGCTGTTCTATGCTCATGGTTTGTTGGTGGTTGTCTATCTCCATCATCGCTACGTAACATTCGCGTGCGGCCACTTGGTCCCCTCTGAGCTCTCCCACTCCATAATTCGTCGGGAATTTTATCATTAAGTGGTAGGTTGAAGTTACAGCCTTCCATGAGTTAAGTGTGGGACGTCCTATGATGGCGTTGTAGGCTGATGAGCAGTCGACCACGAGGAATGCTACATTCTTGGTGACTTGCTGAGGGTAGTCTCCAATAGTGACCGCTAGGGTGATGATACCGAGGGGAAATACCTTTGTTCCTCCGAAGCCGACTAGCGGGGCGTTAGCCGGAGTCAGCCGTTCTTTATCAACTCCCATCTGTTGGAACGCTGGGTAGTAGAGGATGTCCGCCGAGCTCCCATTATCGACAAGAACTCGATGCATGTTGAAGTCTCCTGCTCGTATGGTGACGACGAGTGCGTCGTCGTGGGGGTGATGGAGGCGTCGTGCGTCTTCTTCCGAGAATCCGATGAGGGGGTTATCAGTCCGTGGCATCTTGGGTAGGGACCCCGCCAACTGGATGTTCTGCACCGTCCTGAGATATGTCTTTCGAGCTTTCTTCGACGACCCAGCGGTCGCCGTTCCTCCTACAATCATCCGGATGTCACCTAAGGGCTGTCTGGGGCGCTCGTTTTCCCGTTTGGGAGCTTGGTCTTGCGGCGGTTCTGCTCGTTCTTTGTTAACGAACCTCTGCAGCCTTCCTTGCCTGATTAAAGCTTCTATCTGTTGCTTTAGGTCGTAGCAGTCAGCCATGTCATGTCCATGGTCTCGATGGAAGCGGCAATATTTGTCCCTTGGCCTTTTGTTGGGATCTCCTTTCATCTTGCCGGGAAAAGTCAAAGTCCCCTCGTCCTTGATTTGCATTAGGACCTGATCGATAGGGGCGGTCAATGGTGTGAAGCTCGTGAATCTCCCTGGGGGTGGCTTGGAGCGGCGATCATCCCGTCGCTCTTCAGTCCTGGCTTTCTTCTGCCCCCTATTCGTTCGAGTGTCTTCTTGCCTTTCCCTCTTCTTAGGCTTGTCTTCTCTTGCAATCAGCGCGTTCTTCGCGTTCATGTACTTTGTTGCCCTGTAAAGTACGTCGGACATGGTCTTTGGATCGTTCTTATACAGGGAGAAGAGGAACTTACCTTTTCGCAGTCCGTTGGTGAAGGCTGCTACTTGTATCTTATCGTCCGCTTCATCTATTGAAAGAGCCTCCTTGTTGAACCGCGTTATGTAGGACCTCAGGGTCTCGTCCTCCCTTTGCCTGATGCTCATCAAGCAAGCCGTGGACTTCTTGTACCGGTGGCCCCCGATAAAGTGTGACACGAACTGGGCGCCTAATTCTTTAAAGGTACTAATCGAGTTAGGCGTCAACCTGCTATACCAGACTCTTGCGGATCCTCTCAACGTAGTAGGGAAAGCCCTGCACATAATCCCGTCTGGCACTCCTTGAAGGTGCATTATAGTTTTGAAGGACTCTAAGTGATCCAGGGGGTCCTTGGTTCCATCATAGCTTTCTACCTGCGGCATACGAAACTTTGGGGGAAGCGGGCATGAAGTGACATGCGCCGTAAAGGGTGAATCAGTCCGCTGTACCAGGTCGTCGAGGTCGTTAGATACTCGTCCTTTAAGGGCGTTCATCATCACGTCCATCCGTTCTCGCATTTCCTGCATCTCTGCGGCTATGTGAGGCGGTAAGGCTTCAGAAGGGGTAGTCAGATTGGTATCCCGCCTCTCGGGCCTGCTCGGGGCGTTGCTGCCTTCGGGCGCTTCGGGATCCCTTCTCTCAGCGCTTGTCTCCTCCTGATTTTCCTCTTGTATTCTAGGATGCGCGTTCCTCTGACGTAGCTGCTCCTCCAAGTCGTGATTCTCCTTAGTCAGACGCTCGACCGCTGCTGCGAGCGTTTGGACTTGCTTTTCCAGAGCGGTTGCGTGCGGTTCGTTCTCCTGAACGTTGTTGGTGGTAGCCATTGAGCGGGTGAGTACCATGCAACTTTTTGTCCGGGAAGCGACAGTGTGACGTTACCACTCCGTTCCCCACAGACGGCGCCAACTGATGAAGCAATAAAATCGTCAGTAAGTCACACGGTCCACACGTGCTCCTGATGACGTACCTGCACAACAAAGAGAGTGAAGACCTTTTGAAAGGGCACCGGCGTGGTACGCACAAATAACCCAACTCTAGCACTCTAGTGTTGAAAGTAAAAGTTTCTAACTTAACCTTCGGAGGGTATTTGGCCGGTACCACGCCGGTGCCCTTTCAAAAGGTCTTCACTCTCTTTGTTGTGCAGGTACGTCATCAGGAGCACGTGTGGACCGTGTGACTTACTGACGATTTTATTGCATCATCAGCTTCAATATAGAAAATTGGCATGAGGATATAGGGGTAGGTAATTCTGTTGATAAAACTATGGGAAATATATTATTCTAAAGTGGTCTTTCAATTTTCCCCAAGTAATTGGAGATCAATGCAATCTAAACTAAAAGCTCGCATAATAGTTCAATTACTCTAAAGCTCTACCAGCAACTTTCGTTTCAGCAAACCCAACTTTTTTCTTTGTCATCTAATAAACCCAATTGCTGAATGAATTGGTCCATCTCAAATAACCAAACGTGGAAATCAGGTCTTATTCTCGATAACCATAAAAACAGATGGCTAGAATATTTCAATGGTTCACTAAAATATGTAGTCTCAGCAAATTATTGGAACAGAAACTTGGATTACTAACTGGCTAATGTGCTCTGGAGTGATCATGGTAAGGGCCTTGATGGGCATATGGCAAGAGCATATTTGAAGCTTAAGAATTTAATTGTGTGGGCTAATGGACTTGATGGGTAGAAAGCTCTCGTCGGTCTGCATGGGCGAGTGGTCAAATTGGGTTCTAGAGTTGGGCCATTGATTGTGAGAGGGGCTGTGGTGGCAAAGATAGGTACTTAGGAAACTGCATAGGTTTCATTGGTAATTTTTTTGGTGAACCATGGGGTGCTTGACAATAACATATTGAAGTTTCCTCACATACTAAAATTGATGCAGGACAAACCAAAGCAATGCAACGATAAATTTGAAGAAGGAAAATAAAAAAATATGTAACCTAAGAGTTAGCAGCTAGGCCTGCTTGGAGTCAGTTCCATGTTATGCTGGTAGGGCAAATGTTTTCAAGCATAAAATAAGGGAAAACATTCTCCATTATTTTCTGATTGACCTAAGTTCCTACCATCAAATGAATAGAAAATATTCCAGAAATTCATTTTCTTTCCCTTGACACATAAAACAAATATAGCCAAAGTGCAATAACAATCCATTAGTTCTAATATGAGAATTCCCTGTCTAGAAACAAAATTAGAGAACATATATAAAATAATATTAGCTAGAGCAAGCACAAAAAGTTTCAAACCATATTGACCAAGGATATCATATTTTGTTGTACATAAATTTAAAATGAGTATGTTATGAATTTTAACTAAACAAAACTGCTTCTTTCAACATGTCCAAAGAACATAAGAGACCCACATCACTTGTTAAAAATTTCCATGAACTTTATCATTATACGCTGCCGGCAGCAACACTAAAGACTTGTAAAAGGCAGGGAGGGCTTGTGCCAACCACAAATATGGGTTGAGGCCAAACACGTAAAAGTTTTTTTCACCACGTAACTGCAGGTAGTGTCATGACATTTTGTTACGGGTTTAGCATTGGAACTCGAGTCAATGATATAACTTAAATATAGTGTGCAATCAAAGGTTCTTCCAAGGGTAGTTTTCTTTTCATGGTCTGCTTCCTTAGGTAAGATTTTAACTACTGACAACCTTTGCAAAATGCATATTCTTGTTCTTGATTGGTATTATATGTGTAAGAGTTATGGGGAGTTGGTCGATCACCCTCTTTTTCATTACCCCATAGCTTGTGAGTTGTGGTCATTGGTGCTCTGTTTGTTTGGAATTCTCTGGGTTATGCCGCACAAGATTATTGAGTTGTTCGAGTCTTGGTAGGGTAAGTTTGGGCGGCATCGCAACATATACTTTTGCAGACTGTGCCGCATTGTTTGATGTGGTGTATTTGGCATAAAAGAAATGCTAGAAGTTTTGAGGGATGTGAACGTTCTACACTAGAAATTAAGTCCTTTTTCTTGCAAACTCTCATTGATTGGAGTGTGGCTTTGTCTCATTTTTCTTGTTTTTCTCTTCCTGTTTTACTTGTCGTTATAATTTTGGTTCTTGATTTGTGCCCGCATAGTACATCTCCAATGTCCTCACGTTGGCTTTATTTTTAATAATATTTTACGTTACCTATAAAAAAAATATAGTGTGCAAGGTCCTCTCTTAAACGACCATCAAGAATACTTCAAATCATGTCATTTACTATTACTTTGTATTTTACTTGGCATATTGTTTTGCATCAATGGAAATTTTTTTTTTTTTTTTTTTGAGAAATACACACACACACATATAGGGGAAGGGAGATGAGATAAAGGAATACACTCATATGCTAACACCAAAACTGCATGCGGCAGTTAGTGTCGCAGAGCAAGTGATAAACCCTTTTTTAATATCACACCTTACCGATGTGGGACGACTCAACAATACTAATACTAAGTATCTTTTTTTAAATAGTAAATTAATATAACGAAAATAGTAACAAATTCTTAGACTGAATCCAAAACAATACGTCAGGTACAAAACACAGTATCAGAAGGCAATGACAATATGTCAGAATGCAAGCCTCATGAAAAGGAACACATTTTCAGATTGAATATGGAGTAGATTTGACAAGGACTACGTATATAAAAAAAAGTTGATAACATCATTATTTCATTAATATTTATTGTTCCCCGCTAGCAAATGTCTAATCCTATCATCAACCACAACCGCAAAATGGAATTTAACAATTTTGACTAATCTTGTTAGCCATTCAAGAGCAAATTAATCGACAACCAGATGCAGTATATGTAGATTTGAAACTGAATGTTTACTTATAGTTATAGCCAAACAACAACATGTAATATATACCAAGAATAAGATAGAATTGTGGAAAGTTAATAATGAAATTTTGAGTTGAATCGAGCTTTTACCTGAATTTCTTCTTCCTGCTCACTACCCATTGGGAACGTGCAACATTTGGTTTGTCGAGTAAGACAAGGTTCTCCACATAGTTATCAGTACAAAAATTAATTGTCCACCCAGGAATGCCCAACTTCTTAACTTGTTGGCTCTCAGGGTCATATGAAGAGAGCTCTTTATCATCTCTTTTATCATTTCCTCGCCAATGTCCCACAAATAATACAAGGCCATTCTCCCGGAAAGCTAATACCCTGCTAATATATCCACTGAGATCAACAGTGAACTTATATAGTCTCAGTTACTTCAACTAATAAAGTTGTGTAGGGTTACAATCTTGTTTACACCAAAAACTAATTACTGCAATCATTAGAAGCTGATGTTATAAAGTGAAATTTTGTTTAAAAAAAAAAAAAACTTATAGCTTGGATGGTAGAGTTCACCATAAAAGTATAAATGAGAAAAGAAGAAACACCACACCATCATACTTTAATAATTTTCCAACAAAATATAATTGCTCCATTTGTTTTAAAATAAAATATTTTTCAAAAAATGATTTCCAATTTTTAGGTATTTGTTTGCATATAAAATGTGGTCAAATTTGTAGAATATTTTTTGTTAAGTGTAAAATCCTTTATAAAAAGTGCAGAAATGTTTTACCCTTCAAATTTTGATAAAATATCTTACAAAAACACATAGTGACTTTCTTTTACCCCATTTGGTAGTTAGGTCATAGGACGTGTGGGCTAGGCAGCTGGTGCCGACAGTTAGACAACAAACGCCAGTAGTCCAGTCACCACAGCCATAGTTCTAACAATCGTGTTGGGGTCCATTCACTAAAGTTGCTGTTTCAACAATTAGTGATTGAAGACATAGTTTTGAAAACAACAAACGCCAGTAATCCAGTCACCACAGCCATAGTTCTAACAATCGTGTTGGGGTCCATTCACTAAAGTTGCTGTTTCAACAATCAGTGATTGAAGACATAGTTTTGAAAACGGTGCCAAAAGTTTGATAATCGAAGCCGTCATTCCAATTACAAATGTTGTCAGCTTAGTCGTCGAAGACACCACTTCCAATGGTTGCTAACAATTCGATGCCAGAGCCACCGTTTTGGCAACCAGTTCCAGTGATCTGGTCACCTAACCTCTGGCATCAGTGTGTAAGTTGTAATTTGCCCTAAAATTTAATTTGCAAACATGAATACTTCAATTTTTCCTAACACAAAAAAGAGTCACAATATTACAGACAGTAACAATTTTTATGAACTTGAATTTTTTTGTTTTGAGTATGAAAACACAAAGTATTTTTACTATGGACTCCTAATTTCTCACGCCTAAACCCTCTATCAATTTGAATGTCAAATATGGTTAACGTCTTTGATTATAAAAAATGATAACAACTTCAAAGCATATCTCACTGCAGTTCATGTCGGTCGCTGCACAGTCGCGTTGTAACCACGAACACATTACCAAATACCAATACAACAATAAAACGCAAGAATTGTCTCACAATACAAACCATATCTCATGATCACCTAATTTTAAAAAAAAAAAAAAAAATTCTCATAATCACTTCAAAATCATAGTCACATAACGTATATTATAATAAACTATAACAAATTAACCAAGCGTTGTCCAAGAAGTGTCAATATTATGGCATCAAGAATCCAACCAACCAATGAATTCTAATCAATTCTTCAACAAATAAAGACATAACAAAACACCCAAATCAAATCAATATCCTATAAAGAACCGACACAAATTTTCTCTCATTATGTACCATACTTCACAAACATAATTGCGTGGAAACTATTTTTGAAATTCATTTTCTTTCCCCTGAACATCCATGAAACAAATATCGATAAAATGCAATACAAAGCAACAACCCTTCTAGAGTTTTAGTCCAATACAACTTCCAAACAAAAAAAAAAACCTTGGCTCACATCCAGCCCCAAATCCCTAATAAAACAAAAAAATTTCCCTCTAAACTAAGCACACTTTCAGCCCAGCCCAACCCCAAATCAAACAAAACAAAGGCAGCTTCCTTCAATCCTCACCGTTATGAAAAAGGAGAAAACAATCTGTCCACTCACGCCTATGCCTTGGTTTTGTTTATTGTCCCCTTCTCAGTTCTCAATTCACGCTCCTTTTCCCGAATGCTGATCTAGAAGCTAAAGCTAATCAGTAATCAACCTTGCCAAATAGAGGATTGATTGAGCCCCGCTGATCGGAATGGCAAGCACAGGAGCATATCCGGGCACGTGGGCCCACGCCCTCGTAAAGGTGTCCCCCTACACCTTCTCCGCCATCGGTATCGCCATCGCCATCGGCGTCTCCGTCCTCGGCGCCGCCTGGTCTCTCTCATTTCTCTACTCTCTATTATCTTTCCTATCATTTTTTTTTTATGAAAATCCTAATGTTGTAATTATGTGGTTGTTGATAGGGGTATTTACATAACCGGAAGCAGTTTGATCGGCGCTGCGATCAAAGCTCCCCGTATTACTTCCAAAAATCTTATTAGGTATTCTATCATCTCTTCATATTTTAGTCGAAACAAAATCAGTCTTATTTTGCTGATACGAATTTTAAATCTAATTAGCCATTGATTGATATTCAACTTCACGGGCTCAGTAGGTTTTAGTATATAATAGTATAATACGTATCTATGCAGTTCAGGATACAATATGACATGAATACTTTAATTAATTTATATATAAATCAATATCTTTGAGTGCATATTATGTAAATTTTATTTTTAATAGATAACTAAGAAATGTTAGGAAGCCTAAAATGCGCGCGTGTTTGAGAGAGAGGGAGAGAAAAATAAAATTAAAGAAGTATGCCGCTGTATCCATGAGTATACGGATTGGATACAGATACGGCTTCTACTGTGTAGTATACATGCTTCCTAGACTATGATGGTGGAATTGAAATCTGTAAGTAAATGTGCGTTGCATTTGTGTATTATGCAGAACATGAACTCACTCCTTAGCCTAGTATTCAGTGGTTTGGTGACGCAGGACAAATTGTGGAAAATCTATCTAGCGTGCTTGTGGTGGGTTTAGAGTTATGGAAAATTGTGGACTTGGGATTCATGGTTTAAGAAGAAGGGGTTAGGGCAATATAATATTTCTTGAAACAAACAAGTTGTCAGAAAATAATGGTTACAGTTTTGTTTAGGAATCAAAGGTTGGTTTGATGATTATTTGATAGAAATGGTATGTGGGGTCTTTGAGTTCTAATAGGTAACAGTAAGGCTTGATTGGAAGTTTTAACGAAGAGGGAAAACAGAGAAATTAATGGTTTCAGGTGCTGTTTGAGCTAGATATCATTGTTGTATTTAGGGGAATCATATTTTGTGGAGATAGGTGTTTGTTTCACTAAATTCCTTATTCTGTGAATTTACTTTCCCAATTCAGCATCCTCATTAATAGGATTGACTTAAAAATTGACAAAACCTCATAGGAAACAGGAGGAAAGGTTAAAGATGATATAGACGATCAATTACGAAAGAGGAACATATGTTGTTAACAGATTCAGCATGTGTAAGAATAGTTAGGAGTCAGTGGATCACCTGCTCCTGCACTGTTCTTATGTATATAATTTATGGACATTTGTGTTTAGCCTGTTTGGTGTTTCATGGGTGATGCCTAAGCAAGTGGTGAACTTGCCAGCTTGTTGGAATAGGGCCGTTCGTCGGTGTCAAATAGCAGTTGTTTAGGGGTGATTCTGTTGTGTCTCATGGGGACTATTTGGAGAGAACAGAACCATCCTTGAGTTGAAACAGTTCTTTTTGCTTTCTTTGTTTGATTGGATTATTCTTTCACTTTTGGATTTTTTAGATTTGTGTACTTTTGTTTAGTTTTTTGTATTCCCTCAGTACACGGCTTGTGCACCCATGGGAGCATTTTGTACTTTTTCTATTTACTTTTAATAAAGTTCTCTTTACCTATAAACAACAAACAAAGCCTTAGTCCCAAAATTTTGGGGTCGGCTATGGATTCTCAATAGGATAGTTTCCTCCATTCTAATCTATTTATAGTCATACTCTCTGTTACTCCCTTAATTGCCATAACATTTTTTTTTTTACTTCTACTAATGTTATTTTTGGTCTTTCTGTCCTTTTTTCCATTCCTTCAACTTTGATCAACTTGTTCTTTCTCACTGTTGCCTAAGTCGATTCTCCCTCATCTTTTCATCAATAGGGGCTACCCTTATCTTTAAGAAAATTTCTTCATTTCGAACTCTATCTTTCTATGTATTTCCACTTATCTATTTTAACATTCTCATTTCAGCCATACTCTTTTATGAATATGCTGCTTCTTAAATACTCAACATTCGATATCATAGAGCATAGCTAGACATATAGCAGTCTTATAAAATTTTTCCTTTAACTTAATAGGTATTCTAGTATTCTACGATTGCACAACACTCTTATGTGCTTCTTCACATCATCCACCCTACTCTTATCTTATGATTCACGTTCTCTTCAATCTCTCCATCTTTATGAATTATTGATCTAAGATATCGAAAGTTGTCACTTTAGTATCCCTTGACCATCAAGTCTTACCACCGCTTTGTTTGTGTTTCTTTTTTTACTAAATTTACATTCCATGTACTCTGTTCTGGTCCTACTTAATTGAAAGCCTTTAGATTCTAGAGCATCTGGTCAAATTTTTCTAACTTGGCATTAAGCAGATCAATCAAGACAATTTGGTAAACATTATGATGAGAATGATGTTATCTCTCTCTTGTCCATGGGTCGCTTGAGGTGTATTTGCTTATAATTTTGGGTTTTGGGTGGGGGGGGGGGGGGGGGTGGTGGGGGTGTTTACTTGCTGTGATGATTTTTAAGCCTAGGAGGTAGATTGTCTCATATCCTTCAAAATAATCTTTATACATCTAGCTGTAGTAGTAGATCTGTTGTTTGGATGGAGGAATTGGTTAGTGCTCGTTTGATATTTGGAATTTGGCACTGTTGTGTTTGATGTGGAGCATTTTAAGAGAGCGTTATAATCACACATTTGAGGATGAGGAGGGTTTGGGGAATCAGCTTCTTGCCTCATTTATGGACTCTTTGGTTGATTGGTCTTGGGCTTGGGGACTCACATCTAGTGGCTCCCTTTATAACATTTTTTTAGTTGTTTTGTTCTTCTGTGTACTTCTTGGCTGCCTTGTGATCTTTTCTCATGAAGTGGTCTTTTATTAGTAAATTTTTTTTTTTTTATTAAAAAAAAAAAATTTATTACCCAAAAAAGAAGAAATAGCATTGGTTCGACATCAAACTAGAAATTATGAAAAAGTAGTTGGAGCACTAATATTTCTAGCGTTTTTTTTTTTAATTTAGAGACATAGCATTCTTTCAAACTATGATAGAAAACAATTCTCACTTATATTGTCTTCAAGCAAATACAATGTACAAGCTACTATATAGTATATAGACTTCTCTGGCTCATCATGAGTTAGATTTGATGAATGCCTTAAATATGTTTCTGTACAAGCAAGCTTGGATATATATATATATATATATATATATATATATTAATGGATGAAGTTGCTCAACCCAATTTGTGGTTTTATTTTATAAATGGGTAACTGGGTTTCTGTTTTCAAGTATCATATATTATGCTCAAATCATCCTCACAATGTTAAAATTCAAGGCAAGTTCAAGCTTTAGAGAATTTGATTTAGAAGCACACAATACCATATGGTTGCAAATTATATAATGTCTGGATATGGAAATTGCAATTTTTTACCTTCAATGATACCTTGAATTGAATCTTTTTTTAGCCCATTCAATGAACCAACAAAGCACTTCTTCTAGTTGAACCTCTCATGCACAACTACTTATTTGGTGGTATAAATCTATGATACCTCTTTATGTGATGATGGCTCCGGTTCTTTTGTTATTTCAGTGTTATCTTTTGTGAAGCTGTTGCTATTTATGGTGTCATTGTGGCAATTATTCTTCAAACAAAGCTAGAGAGTGTTCCACAATCACAGATCTATGAACCTGAGTCTCTTAGAGCAGGATATGCAATCTTCGCATCTGGGATTATCGTGGGCTTTGCAAACCTTGTCTGCGGGTTCAAATCTCCTCTCTTTTACCTTTACATACTCCATTGGAATTCTCCTAATCAAAACTCAGAATTATTTCTTTCCTTGCTCTTACAATCCTTCTGATTCTTCTTTTGACAACAGGTTGTGTGTTTTTGACAACAGGTTGTGTGTTGGAATCATTGGAAGCAGCTGTGCTTTATCTGATGCTCAAAACTCCACTCTTTTTGTGAAGATTCTTGTGATCGAAATCTTTGGTAGTGCACTTGGGTTGTTCGGAGTGATTGTGGGAATTATCATGTCAGCTCAAGCCACATGGCCAGTAAAAGCGTAATTTGCTCTTCTCACTGGAACACTATGAAGCGGTTATGACAGGGTGCAGTGTATTATGTATCGTAAATGGACTTTGTATCTTGTTCTTTCAGCTGTTATTAATAGGCGTCATAAAAGTTGGTGTGGAGATAGAGAATATTCAATCTTAGGTTGCATTTCTGTTGATGGATATGAATTTGTTAGCATGTTAAGGTTGGTATGGAGATTCATTTGCCTCATTGTAATGTTGGGCTGCATTGCAGCGGAAACAGAAGAAATTTTAGGAATATGTATCATTCTGTCGACTTTTTTTTCCCCTCTTTTTTTTATACAAAGTGGTGCCCAACTTTGGTATTTCACTTTGTACCCATGAAACACGGAACTCCATGGACCAACTTCACAGGTCCTTCAAAGTTTAAATATATTGAGACCATCACCTGGATGGGAGTGCTGTACCGTGTTATACCGGTGTTGTAATAACAATTTTAAATTATAGTTTTTTAGAAATTACTTATGTTATCGTGTTGTACTCGGGTCCATAACCCAAATCCATGTCTGTATCCGTGCTTCCTAGATAGAAAGTGCGATTGTGTATAAACACTTCTTTCTACAGGAAATGGAAAGTGTCAAACTATGTAACTCTAAGGGGTATATCATATTGTGTTGTGCTTGTACATACATTTGAAATGCATACATTCCGAATTTTTGTCAAACAAAAATGCTTCTTTCAGCTTTTCCAAAGAACATGGGAGACTTACATCATTTGAAAATTAAAAAGTTAAGCGCAGGTTTTATGGACGTGTATGAGAGGACCTAGAATTGTACGTAATCTGAAGTATTATTATGTTTTTTAATGATTATGTGTGTTTGTTTCGGCTTTTTAAGCCCCAAAATGCGCTTTTGTAAAATGTAAACATTGTTTATATGTTTGGTGAATTGAAAAAGTGGATTTTAATGAAAAGTTGTGTTTTTCTGCTCTTCACATAACGCGTATAAATATCATAGGTGTCTTCAGACCAATTTGGAAAAGTGGACTGCGCGTTATCAAAGTATCTGTTGGATCGCACTCCGCTTTACGAAATTACTCTTACTTTACCCTTTCTTACTTTACCCTTCTTTCTCTCTTTTTCTCACAAAGCCTCTCATCTCTCATCTCTCTGCTCTACCCTCTCTCAAGACTCATCACGCCAGCCTCTCTTCTCTTTGCTCTGCGCTCTTCGTTCGTGGTAAGTCTTTCTTCGTGATGAGTCTTGAGAGAGGGAAAAACAAAGAGATGAGAGATGAGAGGCTTTGTGAGGAATGCTTGAGAAAAAGAGAGAAATAAGGGTAAAGTAAGAAAGGTTAAAGTAAGAGCAATTTCGTAAAGTGGAGTGTGGTCCAACAGATACCTTGATAACGCGTAGTCCACTTTACCAAATTAGTCTGAAGACACCCATGATATTTATACGCGTTATGTGAAGAGCAGAAAAACACAACTTTTCATTAAAATCCACTTTTTCAATTCACCAAACATATAAACAATGTCTACTTTTTACAAAAGCGCATTTTGGGGCTTAAAAAGCCGAAACAAACACACACATAATTCCAATCCACCTAGGAGTTGAATGAAAAAGTCCAACAGCTTTGGTTCTTCGTTTTGAGGGTGTGCTTACTTTCATCATCTTCCTTCTATAGAACATAACCAATTACCATAGATCTGGTTTTCTCCCTATAGCGACCAGACCATGTAACAATCAAATAATGTAAAATAGAAATCCTATTCTATACACAAATCCATTCCAAAATTCTATCCACAAAACTCTAATAAATTTCCATTGAAAGGCCAAAAAAATTATTTTAGAAGTAGGTGTCCAATTTACCCTCCCTTCCCCACTAACATCAATGTCCTTTCCATGTCAACACACAACCAAAGTAAATCAATAGAGTGATGAAGATAAAAAGTCTATAAGTCATCTATTCAGCTAAACAAAACAATACTTATTTATGGCCAATCACCACTTTTGCTCCTCAAAGTCTTTCCCATTTTTCACTTTGTTCCTTAGAGTTTCAAAAGTAGCAATCAAAACCTTTAAAATTTGTAATGTAAAATAATCCAAATCGATCCCTAAACTTTGACCCATTACCCATTTTCTTCCTATTTAAATCCTTGTATTGTCCCAACATTAGATTAGAGAACTATTCAACAAATTCAAGTATAAAAAAGTGGCAATATTATTTTTTTTTTTTTTTTTTTTTTGGTTCCATGTCAATACAATGCAGCAATTATAAGTCATCGTGGTGGCCACAGGTCACTTGACGTGTCCCTGTCAATATAACAATAATTACTACAAAATATCATTTTTTTCCTAACATTTTTTTATCTCAACCAAACAAAGCAAATGCATATTCATTTTCTATCATTCCACTTTCCCACTCCTTCAACCAAACGCACATCAAAGAAATTACAAATCTTTCATTTCTCTTACTTTTCTATCCTCCTACTTTTCAATAACATGATTACAAGTTGTTAAACCTGCACATAATACAAATATGAAAGTTGCATTACAAAATATAAATTGCTCCACATTGAGTGATTTTTGTACCTACAACACAAGGATAAATTTATTAGTATTTTATCTAGAAAAATAATATAGTTCCAAAAATAATTTAAACACCACAATCATAATCTTCTCATATAAATTAATTGCATATTTTATCACTGTCAAACAAGTCCAACTTTATAAATTACATATTTCATTACTATCACACAAGTCCAACATTTTCCAAGTATAATGACACATTACCACGAGGTGGCAACTCTTAGCACGTTGAAGAAGATTTTTATTTAAGTTATGAACCAACATCTCCAACACCGCTAGAAGTGTTCTCAACCTAAAATGACCAATAAATGAATAGCTCCATTACTTAATATTATGAAAAAAGGGGAGAACAAAGGATAATATATATATATATATATATATATATAATATGCATATATAATGTAAGAGCATAATGTAGTCATAACCTGGTTACTCCATTGTTGAACCAATGAGGACAGTGATTTTAAAGTGGCCATTTGTGATTTTAAAGAGGTCATTTCTATTTTTAAAGTGGCTATTTCTTCCTGTTGATGTACCATTGCATTTTTGAGCTTGCAGATTGTTTGTTTATCTCTGACTCTCTCTTCCTGTTGATCTACCATTGCCTTTTTGAGCTTTCGGATTGTTTCTTTATCTCTTACTCTCTCATCCTCTGATTTGACCCTATGATAAGATAAATGCGTTGTAAGATATATAATATTTAACTCAAGACATTTAATAACTAAGCATATTATTAATTTTTTTTTTGATAGATAACTAAGCATATTATTAATGTAAAATAAATTTATTATTGTGAGACATAATTAATCATCCCTCATTTATTAAGCAAACATATTTATTGTAAAACATTTTAAAACTGAACATATATATAGTGAGACAAATTTATTATATGATATTCATTATTTACCAATTTTAATGAAATACTAATTATCCACTATACTAATTGTGAGATACTAAAAATATGGTCACTTCTTTATAATTCCCTTTCAATTGATCAACCATTTAGATGAGTGGCCCAAAGTCAAACTAATCATATAGTGCATTACCTACATTCAGAATATGAATAGTGTCATTAGCCTTCAAAAAAAAGAAAAAAGAAAAAAAAGAGAAAGAAATACCACATTCCCTCTAAAACAATTCAGCAGCAAATGAAGGATGTTAATTCTCCACTTGCCACCACAGTATAATGAACTTGTAAAATTAAGAGCCAAGTATAAAAACTGAACTTAATCTGTAATCCACAACAAAATGCCAAGTAATACTTGATATAGGAATAAAAAATAAACTATAGAGCACATAAGCAACACAACAGAACAATCAAAGAATATTTCAAATACACTAGATTTTAGCAAAAGAAAAAACTAGGAGAGAAAAGGAAAAGAATACCCTTCACCACTCCCCCCTCCCCCCCCCCCCCCCTTTTTTTTTTCTATGCCAGTTTAACTGTAACTGTACACCATAAAATGGGAATTATTACTTGACCAACTCGTCACTCACTCATGGAATGGTTGAGGGGACAGCGACCTTGAGAAAGAGAAAATCATGCCTAACCATACCATATAAAAACCATATCCAATAAGGCATGTATAATCCATATTATGAAAAGCCTGTGAAATTACCAGGTCCATTGACAAAGCCAAGCATGCAATCAAAACACATCCAAAAGCTTAATTTTGGACTTGTTATCCTAATAGATCATCTAAATCCATCCAAAATTGCAATTGAAGCAATCAAATTGAAGTTTAATATCCAAAACAAGCTACAATCAATAATAAATTAACCAATATCTGAACAATGGATTCAAACTCAAAGAAAAATATCAAAGAACAGATTCATATAAGTTAAAAGGACCAAATGATGTTGCAAAAAACCAAATATTGGCCCACATTGCTCAAACAACCAAACCCACCAGAGCCCAAAATTTAAAGTCTAAAATTGCAAACAACCACAATTACACCCCAGAATAATCTCGGATAACACAGAATACCAAAACCCATGACATGCAATTCCTCAAAAAACCCTAAATTGTCTAAGATAATTACCTGCCAATGCCACCCGCCAAGGGCAGTGCCTTCTTGACCACACCTTGAAGACCCACAGCACTGATTTGATCCGATTTAGGGGGTGTTGACCTTGAGAAATTGGAAAAAAAAAAAAATCTTTAGGTCCAAGTACATATCAGACACTAAAAGAAAAAAAGGAATATAAGAGAGAATGAGAGCTGTGATCAAGTGATAGAAAGGTGGTGAAAGAGAGAATCAATTTAGAGAGAGAGAGAGAGAGAGAGAAAATAATGTGAAAAGGGGAAAAAGAAGGTCGATTACACCATTGGCAATGACCAACAACAGCGGTGTTGCTTGGATGACAGCATCCAATGAGAGAGAGAGAGAGTGTTGATTTGGGGAAGGGGGGATTTGATTTGTATGACCACTACTACAGAACCTAATTGGCCAGTGAGAATCGAACCTAATCATAAATATTGGCAAATCAAAATAATGCATAAATCAATAAACAAAATTAAAAAGAAAGTTCAGGATGAAATCAAAATTTAAGGAAGGCAAGATCAGTGAGAGTGGTGGATTGGCTTCTATATCTTTCCCTTTGGGGACCCAAATTTAAAGCAAAGCAATAAGAAGCAAATGCAATGCAACTGTTAGAGAGAGAGAAGAGAGATAAATTGTGATCAACGTTATTTCAATAGAAGTAGAGTGGAGTGAGTTCTGTATACATTAAAAACCACTACTAGGCATTCAAATATTTTGTCTACATGTCACAAAACCGCGCCTACACATATAATCTAATAGTCTGTTTTTTTAACTGCTACTATAGGAACCACCTTTAGAACTCGCCTTTTTTTAAACATAATTTTATCATTATTCATTAATTCTACCCATGTTATTTTATGTCTTGACACAGAACAAATCAAACAATGCAACAGTAAAATTGAGGAGCAGAAATATAAAAGATAGGTAGCCTAAAAGTCAACACCTAAGCCTACTTGGAGTTAGCATGAAACAAGAGAAAACCTCTGCACGTTAGCGTATAAGGTTGGTTGGAATCAACACCAAACCATTGAGACAATTTCTAGAGAAAGTTTATTCATAAAAAATAATCCTTCCCCAATAGGTTTATATTGTGCTTATATAGACTACTAAACCCTAATTCTAACTAACACTAATCCTAATAATGCCATAACTCCAAATTTCATCTCACACTCAAATTAAATGAACATATCTGCCTGTATATGAGATGAAATTTGAAGATATGGCGTTGTTTGAGGAATAATGCTAGAAATACAAGCTATTTTACAATTGTCATATCTAATAAGAGACCTACATCACTCATTAGAAAGTTAACATGAACTTCATCATTGTTCGCTGCTGGCAGCAACCACTAAAGACTTGTAAGAGGCAGGGAAGGCTATCTCCGACTACAAAGTATGGGTTTAGGCCAAACATTTACAGGTTTTTTAATTACATAACTGCAGGTAGTGTCATGACATTTTGTTATAGTCTTAGTGTTAAAACCAGAGTCAATGATATAACTTAAATATAGCATGCAATGTCCTCTCAAAAATGACCACCAAGAATACCTCAAATCATGTCATTTACTGATACTGTGTTGTGTACATGACATATTGTTTTACATCAACTCAAATTTATGAAAAGGAAATAGTAATGCAATTTTAGATTAAATGCAAAACAATATGCCATGTACTGAGAACACAGTATCAAAAGGCAATGACAATATGTCAAAATGCAAGCCTCATGAAAAGGAAACACATTTTTAGATTGAATATGGTGTAGATTTGACAAGGTCTGCATATAGAAAAAAGATGAAAACGTCAATCTTTCATTAATATTTATCGCTTACTGCTAGCAAATGTCTAATCCCATCATCAACCACAACCACTAAATGGAATTTAACAATTCTGACTGGTCTTGTTAGCGATTCAAGAACAATTTAACATCCAGATGCAGTACATTGAGGTTTGAAACTTATAGCCACACAACAATATGTAGTATATACCAAGAATAAGATAGAACTGAGTAAAGTGAATGATGAAATTTTGAGTTGAATTGAGCTTTTACCAGAATTTCCTCTTCCTGCTCCCTACCCAATGGGAAAGTTCACCATTTTGTTTGTCGAATAAGACTGGTTTGTCGAGTAAGACAAGGTTCCCCACATAATAATCAGCACAAGAATTGCTTAGCCACCCATAAAAGCCCAAATTCTTAAGTTGTCGGCTCTGAGGGTCATATGAAGAGAGCCTCGCATTATGTCCTAGGCCTGCTTCCATAAATATATGACCATTCTTTTGGAAACCTAACACCCTTCCAAATTCTCCACTGAGATTAATTGTGAACAGTTTAGTCCAAGACTTGACAACACCACATTCTTTCATCACCCAAATGAAACAACAACGTTTGTTGTCCATAAACTCAATACATACTACAGAAAGTGATCCCCTAAATCCAAAAATATCATAAGTAGTCTTCGCTCCGAATTTTGGCAATGCTATCTTGTGAAAAACCTCATCACTTAAATCAAATGACAAAACAGATGGGCAAAATCTAGGGGTATTGATGCAATCTCTCACCCCAAAATGGACAGCCCCATTTATAAAGGCAGTCCTGCAACACCGAACATCAAGCGAAAGCGAGGCGGCAGCACTAGCTTTTCTTCTCCAAGAGCCCTCTTTAAGAGAGTAAACCTCAACCAGACGTGGTTTGGCCTCTTTGGGAGCGTATGAAATTGCAATCCTCACCACCTTATAATCATTGGTCCTTGCATCAAACCCAAACCCGGAAAGAGATAAAACATGGTTGTAATCCATGGGAAGGGTAATGAATTTTCTAATACAGGGATTCCAAAGAATGAACTGCTCATCTTGAATAAGGCAGAACAACCCATTCACGGAACCGATTAACCGAAAACAATTCGTTAATGGAAACTCAACATTCTGATACTGATCAAATGAGGAGTCATTGTGGATGAATTTGTAGTGCGATACTTTGGTTGTAATATCGCAGTGCCTAAAAATTAATTTGTTGGAATTGGAGGATTGTGAAAGTGATTGAGTGAGATGGGAATCGATGAAGGCAGAGCTTGTGATTAGAGAGTTCCATGATTTTGAAACGCACCTGAATCGAATAAGGGATTTCGCGGGTAGTCTGTACAGTATCTCACGCACCACTTCGTCTGGGAGATAGTCCGACATTTCTCTTTCAATTCGAAGATTTGAGGACTTGAGAATGGCGTAAGCATAAAGAGAGATGGACGAGTGTTCACAGAACTATATGCCGTCTCAGGTTGCCTACTCGAGTGTAGTTTAGTTTGGACACTGTTCGGCAAACTTGTTTATATTCTTGAGCTGAAGTTCATTTTAAATTCTTCTCCCACAAAAATTCATTTTAAAATATGATTACAAAAAAAAATTTTCATTTTAAACTAGTAAACCTAACTTGGACCCTAAAAAAAATTTTCATTTTACAAATTTTTCTTTTTGATATCTCTTATGGTGATTAAGGACTAAGAGCCCATTTAATACATGTGTTTAAAAACTTAAAATTGTTGTTTGAAAATATTTATAAAAATACATGAGTGAAAAAGTATGTAGAAATACGTGTAATATTATTTAAAAACTAAAAATTGTTGTCTGGAAACACAAACCAAACACTCCTAAATTTGTCAGTTTTGAAAAACCTTGGACTTAGCTGACATGAACCCAAACCATAATGTCAATTGTATTTTACCCCAAAAAAAAACTCACGTGAGCTAATAGTTACAAAAATCCATAATCTACAATTTTTTGTTTAATAGTTAAAATTAATTAGATAACATAATTAATAAGCCAAAATGCAAAATTCATGCTCTAAGTTTCACCACTTTTCATTTCAATCCTTTATATTTGCATTCTGTCATTTCAACCCTTTAAGTCTCAATCCTCCTCAATTCCTCCTTTAACATTTTGTTTACATCTGTCGATAACTTGCCCAACACAACGTCATTTTGACCATAATTTAATTATTTATTTCTTAAATTAAAAAAAATTTTAATTAAAATAAAACCCAAAAGAAACTAAACCTAGAGAACCCAGAAAATTAAACCCTTACCCAAAGGTGTATTGACTAGAGTCGAGTACACCTTCTGGAGCAACGTCGCTGCATACACCTCTTGGAGCATAGCCAAGCCACCGAGAAACCCTAGAGTTGGGCTACCGAGAAACACCTCACAATCTCTTTCTCCCTCTCAGTCTCTCACTTATCGAGTTAGACTTGGAATTTTGGTGGTGTTGTTCACGTTCTTCAAATGAGGTGGGTCAGGCTATTTTAATTTCTAGGGTTTTTTTTTAATTTAAGAAATAAATAATTAAATAAATATTAAACATTAAATTATGGTCAAAACAACTCCGTTTTGGACAAGTTAATGGCAGTTATGGACGAAATGTTAAAGGAAGACCGACTGAATTGAGGAGGATTGAGAGTTAAAGGACTTAAGTGACATAATGCAAACATGGATGACTAAAATGAAAAGTGATAAACTTAGAGAGTAAATTTTGCATTTTGGCCTAATTAATACTACAGTTTTTTCTCACGCAAAAAAAGTGCAGTAACACAGACAGAGAGAGCTAATAACTTTTATGAACTTGAAATTATTTAGTTTAAAGTATGAAAACACAAAGCTTTTTTATTACTTCTTCCTTTGTTATCTCTCATCTAAATCCTCTATCAATTTGATTATCAAATATGGTTAACACCTTCGATTATAAAAATTGTTGATTCAAATTCTTTAGAGTTTTGGGATACTCTACCATGTAGAGTTTCTTACATCCTGGCCATTCTTTTAAAATAAGTGGTCAAGATACTGCCACCTCATAAATCTATTAATACATGCCTAAATCAGTCTTATAAAAATAAAGAACGCTAATATATTTCCATTAAAGTTAGACTATTAAATACTAACGCAAAAACACCCCCACCAATTTTTACGCTTATATCATCAATCCAACAAATTCATTCCAACATCAACACCCTTAAGTTTTGTTTGAGAGTTCATAAGGGAATAGAATGAAATGGAATAGAATGATAATAAGGAAATGGAATGTATTTAAGCAAGGGAAAGGAATAGAAAAGAAATGAATGAAATGGAACTAAGCAATTTTGTTTGAATGTTTTAAAATAAAAGAATGTAAAGTAATGAAAATGAATGGAATGTAAGTAATCTTGCTTAAGAGCAACATAGAGGAAATGGAATGGAATTATTTTATGACAATATTACTATTAGACTCCTATTTTAAAATAAATGGTTGAATATATATGGGTATTTTTAGAGTTTTAATAAATAAATAAAAACTCATTAAATCTAATTCCCTTCTCTTCCATTCATCTCAATTTCAAAAGGAATGAAAATTTGAGATTTTAAATGAATAGAGAGGAATGAGTGTTCCCTTTTACCCATTTCATTTCTTGCTACTTAGCCCTTATTTTGGAGGAGAGAATGGAATGAATTGGAAAGGAGTGAAAAGAATAATTTTAGAATATTATTTTGTTCTCTTGTTTGGGAGTTTAAATGGAGGAAATGGAAAATTCATTCTCTTATTTGGGAGTTTAAGTAGGAGGAAATGAAATGTGTAGAAAAGAACACTCATTGCTCTCTATTCCTTTACAACCTCAAATTTTCATTCTTTCCAAAATTGGAAGGAATGGAAGGGAATGAAATTAGATTTAATGAATATTTTACTAAAATTCCCAAATTATCCCTATGTATTCAACCTTTTATTTTAAAATAAGGGTCTAACAGTAACATTGTCATAAAATGATTCTATTTCATTCCCTCTATGTTACTCTCAAACAAAATTACTAACATTCTGATGGTGAGTTGAAACTTAAACTTCAATTCGTCCATGAGGAGTCATCTATATCAAGAAAATGAGCATGGCCGTGCCTATGAGGACGGTCATCCATGAGGAAAACACCTGGATAACCCTTGACACTGAGAAAAAATCCTAGAGATTGATCTATAAAAGCTAAATTAAACCACATGTTATTACTTCGAGGCATGAGTTAAATCTTGGTTCATCACTCTAACTTCCTCCTCAATATATAACTTCCAACGACAATTATAGAAGATAAAAATAACATATTTTAACTCCTATAATGGTTGCGGAAGTTAAACTTGAACCTTCTGACCTCCTCAAATATAGGAGAAGTTATGAGATAGGTAACTACTTTAAGAGCAGACTATATAAACACTCATTGACATCAGATGAAGGTAAGTTTGAGACAACTCCTAAAAAGTTGGAATTCTAGAATTTAAGAGAAAAAACTAACTTTAGCATCGAAGGGTTTTTGGCCGGTCCACCCTAGTCACCTTTTATCGTGTATTTTCCTTTTCAGGCCTTCCAAATGATGCCTAGACCCTTGAAGCCCATAGCATTCAGCCTACTAATTTTTTTTGTATCATCACATTCTATTCATTTTCATTCATTTCCATTTCTTTATTTTAAAACATCCAATCAAAATTACTTAATTCTATTTCATTCCATTCTTTTCTATTCTTTTCTCCTACTTAAATACATTCTATTCCATTCCATTCCCTTATGATAATTTCATTCCATTCCTTTATGAAGTCCCAAACGAAACCTTAAACTCTCATAAAAGGGAAGAAAAGAATATTCTAAAATTATTCTTTTCATTCCATTCCATTCCATTCTCTCCTCTCAAACAAGGGCTTACTATACAGCTCAAGATAGAGTTTATGGACCAGGGTTTAGGTCGTGACTAGAGTCGGCTGAATGCTAGAGCAAAAAATGCATTCGCCTAAGGCCCCAAGCAAAAAAAAGGCCCCCCAATTTTAAACAATAGGATTATTTATAATTCATAAACAAAATAATATTTTTTTACCAGATGAAAAACAAATAAAAAAGAGAAAAAAATGCAACGTCCACAATATTTTTCATAACATTTTTACAACTAATGTTAAATAGTAGGTTGTTATTGATGGGAAAAAAATAATAATAGTGATATTTCCAAATAGAATACAAAAAACAACTTAAAACCTAGAATTTATTATAAAAAATATTATGAATATTGCACTTCTAAAAAAAAAAAGAATAATAATAAGAGTTGAGTTAACAAACTTTTACTAGTTCTCATTTAAGTCTACCACTTACACTGCTTTATTATTTACCATTATCAATCTACCACATCAACAAATATGAAAAATTTTGTCGAACTTTTTCTGTTTATAAAATTTCTAAAAATAAAAGAAAAAATTCTACGTAGTTTATATTAATTAGTAGTAATTTTTTATTTAATACAAGATAATTAATTTTTGCCTTAGGCTCCCAAATGCATTAAGCCGCCCCTGGTCATGACCCATGGAGTCGACTTCCTTAGAGATAGAGAAGAAAGAGCTCAAGAACAATTGCACAAAAGCTCTCTTACTGACCATTTTTCATTTTAATTTTTTCCCCTTAAATAAAAAATTAATATTTTCTTCCCCTCAAAGAAAGAACTAACAAGTGATGTTTCGTTGATCTAAAAACTAAAGGAAAATTTATTCTTAGAAGTATCTCTTCTTCTTCTTTTTTTCGTTTGCTTTGCTGTCTTTTCTTTCTACAAGAAAACAAGTAGCAAAATGGAAACTTTTACCAAAGTTTGGAATTTTATGTCATGACTTTTCTTGCATGCTATTATTTGTGGGTTAAAATACTGAAAATTTTAAGGAGAGTAGTAATCTTGGATGATTTTTTCTGAGTATCATTCGGATTAATGGGAAGTATTGCTTTAGTGTATTTTTTTTTTTTTCGGTTTCTCAAGAAAATAAAAAGTTACTAAAATAAAAGTTTAACCAATTTAGAATTGTATTGATGGATTGCTGATATGATAGTATCTCAACCATTTATTTTAGAAGAAAGGTGAATATTTAAAGTTATCTACTTTATAGAAGAACCTAAGAACTCTAGAAGATCTCAATCCCAAAAATGTATAACAATTTCGAAACATATATCACTGCAGTTGATCAGATGCTTTAAATACTAAACTTTTTCTTTCTTTTAAATAGTATACAATATTAAGAGAAGAATTTATAAAAAATTATATCTTGTATTTTGTTAGGGTAAAATATTGTTTTCCTTATATTTGAATTTCATTTTTTTTTATTCCTAAACTATTATAAGATCATTTTTTATCCTTATACATTTGTTTAGGGATGAAAACAAAGACAAAAAAATAATAATAAAATCAATAATTTAGGAATGAAGAAAGGGCTTTTTTAAAGTTGAACAACATAAAGTATAATATTTTCAATAGGTTAAGAATGACGAACAAGTATAAGGATGAAAAGGAAACTTTATACAAATTTTAATGACCAAAATAATATTTTTTATATTTTAACCTTTGGTATTATATGACTAGAGAAAACTAAATTATGATATGACTAGACATTAGAGGAAAATTGTAACTTTTCCTTGAATCATTATAAACTATAATATTTTATAGATGGTATGTTTGGTTAGTAAAAGTTTGAGTATGAGTATCTTTATTTTTATTTTTCAAATTTAGTTAAAATAATAAAACTTATCAAATTAGTTGAAATTTAAAAGGTTTTTTATGGAAAGCTGACACATGCACTCAAATTGAATGAACATATCCGCGGCTATATGAGATGAAATTTGAAGATATGGCATTGTTATAGGAATAATGCTAAAGATATAAATTATTTTATAAAAAATTTTACAAGCTATTGATGTAGTGAGCAATTATTAGCAAATTAAAAAGTGATATTAATGATGGGTTTAAATGAAAACCAATAAGAGGTTGGTCACATCAACATTTTATAAAAATATTGTAAAATAATTTGTGACTATAGCATTACTCTTATTTGAGTAGTTCGAGAAGCAAAAGGAGGAAGTTTGTGAGAAAGACGAGAAATGAGGAGAGATAGAACACTGAACCTTAGCCAAAAAAAAAAGATAATTACTTTCTCCAATTTTATTTTTTGATATAGAAGTTGAGAATTTTATTTTACTGTAATGTATTTTTTATAATATAAATGGAATAATTGTAACTATTAATTTTAGTGACCACGTAATTGATAGGAACAGACAAAAGGAATGATATCAAACGCTAAACGAAAAAGGTCTAAAATTATAAAATTTAGGGTTAAAAACAAAATTATCTAAACTTAAAGTGTAGTTTACATTTTAGTGTAAAATCTAAAATTATCCAATCCAAACATGGAAGAGGCTTTAGACAAAGAGCTTAGGATAGGGGGAAAAAAAGCTATAGACATAAAGAACAATGGCTGCCACATTTTGCCACTG
The DNA here is from genome assembly GCA_032878915.1 of Castanopsis chinensis. Lineage (NCBI taxonomy): Eukaryota > Viridiplantae > Streptophyta > Magnoliopsida > Fagales > Fagaceae > Castanopsis > Castanopsis chinensis. Next base: position 1,111,483 of record JAVQMG010000047.1, on the reverse strand, counting down.
AATCGTTCTATGTAGTGTTATTACCTGCAACACAAATGACAATAATAAAAAGATGTTAATCTTCATTAAAAAAATTTCTCAAATTAGCGGCCATACTCCAAAATCATTTCGTAATGATAAACATATTACCAATACAACAACAAAACACAAGAATTGTCTCACATTACAAACCATATCTCATAATCACTTCAAAATCATAGTCACATGACCTATATTGTAATTAAATACAACAAATTATAAAACCAAAGTCACATTTCCTATATTGTAATAAACAATAACAAATTATACACCAAGCATTGTCCAAGAAGTGTCAATTTTATGGCATCAAGAATCCAAACAACCAATGAATTCTAATCAATTCTTCAACGAATAAAGACATAACAAAACACCCAAATCAAATCAATATCCTAAAAAGAAGTAAAGAAACTACACAAATTTTCTCATTATGCACCATACTCCCCAAACATAGTCGCATAAAAAATATTCCTGAAAGTTATTTTCTTTCCCCTTATTATCCATGAAACAAACATGTACAAAGTGGAATAATACTAATTGATTAGTTCAGGTAGGAGAACTCCCTGTCTAGAAACAGAATTAGAAAACAAAATTAGAAAGTTACAATTGTCTTTTAAAAGTTCTAGCTAGAGGAAGTGTCAAAACTATGTAACTTTAAGGGTATATCATATTACGTTGTACTTGTAAGTGCATTCGAAATGCGTATATTCTGAATATTTACCAAGCAAAAATGATTCTTTCAACTTTTCCAAAGAACATAGGGGACCCACATCATTCAAAATTAAAAAGGGAAGTAAAGTTTTATGGTCCTCTATGAGAGGACCTAGCATAGTCTCTCACTCTCAAATTTTCTCATTTTCTTCTCTCTCTCTCTCTCTCTCTCTCTCTCTCTCTCTCTCTCTCTCTCTCTCTCGGGTTTGTCACTTGTGGTGGCGTGGTGGGTCGATTGGGGTGGGGGGGTGGTTGGGTGAGATCTATGTGGGGGTTGGTGCGATCGGGGTGGAGTGGGGTGGCTGGGTTGAGATCTGGGTTTGTTTTTGGGGTTGTGATCTTTGATTTTCTGGGATTGTTTCTGGGTTTGATTTTCTGGGTTTTTTTGTTCTTTGATTTTCTAGGGTGGTGTTCTTGTGTTCATATCATTTGATTTTAGTGATTTTATTTAACTTAATTTCTGTTTTTTATATCAAGTATTATTATCTTAACAATGATTATTATCATTGTTAAGATAATATGCAATTGATTTGCTTCCAAGAATTTTCTGTATTTTTTTTTAATTTGGAGTGAATGGTAATTTGGTGATTTCTCTAGCCACTGAAATGCAATGTGGTGGCCATGAGTCTCAGAACTTGTACTTCCTTTTCCTATTTGGTTTAGTAGTTTCCAGCTTAAAAAAAAGGTCTAAATTGCTTTCCTCTTTGGCATATAACTCCAATCTATCCAGAAGTTGAATGAAAGAGCCCAACAACTTTGGTTCTTCATTTGATTTGTTGCTTACACTTTCATCATTTGCTTACCTTTCATATATTCCTTCTGTATAACATAAAAATTACCATAGATCTGATTTACTCCATATAGCAAACCAGACCATGTAACAAAAAATAATCCTATCCTATATTTTTCTATCAGTAAAATAAAAGTTCTATTGTTTTATACATAAAAAGGGGTGAGGCCGAAGTATAATCCTATTATATTTTCAAAATTCTATTCCATAATTCTCTACACAAAACCGTAATCAGTTTCCATTGAAAAGCCAAAAAAATTGTTTTTGGAAGTAGAAGGTGTCCAATTTACCCTCTCATGCCCATTAACGTCAATAACTTTTCCATATCAACACACAACCAAAGTAAATCAATAGAGTGAAAGAAAATAAAAAGTCTATGCCATACTTCAGCTAAACAAAATAGTACTTAGTTTTGGACAAACACCACTTTTGGTCCTTAAAGTTTATCCCATTTTTCAATTTGTTCCTTAGACTTTCAAAAATAGCCATCAAACCCTTAAAATTGATAAAATAATCCAATTTTTTCCTTTGGTCCTCAAAATTTGACCCATTACCCCATTCTCTTCCTATTTCGTATTTTCCCGACATTGAAATAGAGAACTATTCAACAAATTTGAGTTTAGAAAAGTGGACAATATATCCCATTTTTTTATTCCTTGTCAATACAAGTAGCAATCATAACTTATAAGCCATCATGGAGGCCACATGTCACTTGTAATATACCAAAGATTAACGGTGTATAATTAATTTTTAAACCATTACTTCTACATTGCCCAGTAGCTCAAGAGTTAAGGAACATGGTGTGTTCCCTTTTTAGGGTTCATTGAGTCATGCTGCTTAGTGTTGTGGAACTTAAAGCAAGTTGGTTAGGCAAGTTTAATAGACTCAAAACTAAGGTACTTTAGAATATGATCCCTCATTGTCTTATGTGAGTCATATGGAGGGAAATAAATACACGTACTTTTGAAGGGGATGAAAGGTCGATTCATGAGTTGAAACTTCTTTCAGAAATTGTTTGAATGAGTAAATGCTTCAAGTGCTGTTACTTTCATATCTCTGCGTGACATGCTTGATTTTTGTACTTTCATTGCTGTTTAGTTTCTTTTTCTTTGTTGCCTTTTGGTACACTACTTGTGTATATTGTTTTATCTTTTTGTCCTTATTTCAATTTCAATGAAGTTTATTATTCATCATAAATAATTCTTAAGCCATTTGGAACTTTTTTATTATAAGTATGCCCAATCACATGACATATTGGTGTCAAGATTAGCATGTAGACAACATTAGATCATTCTAAAAACTTTAAGGATTTGATTACTACTTTAGAAACTCTAGGGACCAAATTGGAAAATGAGGCAAACTTTAATGACTGATGTTTGCTTATTATTTTTTATATTTTTAGAACAAATACTAGGGTTGTCACTAGGGTCACCCTGATGAAACTCCCACACTCAATACAATGTAATAAATTTAATCAGTCAAAACCCCAAGCAAAACATCATGACTCTACCTACAGTTACACCTACACAGTTACAACTTAAACGTTTGGGCCCATCCCATTCCCATATTTTGTTGAATATACATTGATGCAAAACAAAATGTAATGTACAAAACACAGTATCAGAAGGCAACCGATGGCTGATCATTACAGAAAAATATGAGCAATTCTTATGAAAAGTAAGTGTAAAACACATTTTCATATTGAATATGGATTAGATGTGACAAGTTCAGCATCTACAAAAAGATAATAACATCAGTCTTTTGTTTATATTTACAGTTTCCTGCTTCCAAATGTCCAAGGTCAAAACCCATTATCAATCAGAACCACAAGATCATATATAACAATTATGACTATTAATGCCATTCAAGAACAAATTACATCCAAAAACCATATATTGAGATTTGCAATGTAATGTTTACTTATAGCCACACAACAATATCTAGTATATACCAAGAATAAGATAGAACTGAGGAAATTAAATGCTGAAATTTTGAGTTGAATCAAGCTTTTACCTGCATTTCCTCTTCCTGCTCGCTCCCTTTCTTGAAACTGCATCATTTGGTTTGCGGAGTAAGACAAGGTTCTCCATATAATTATCAACATATTGTAATGCCTTCCCAACACTCCCCAAATTCTTAAATTGTTGGCTCTCAGGGTCATACGAAGAGAGCGTGTAAGAAGGTAATGAGTATAACTCTATATTTCTTCTTTCGATGACATGGGGGCCCATTTTTAGCATAGACTCCATTTTCTTCATTAATACATGACCATTCTTCCGGAGACCTATTACTGATAAATTTCCTCCACTGCGATTAAAAGTAAAGTGTTCAGTCCAAGAATCAACAACTCCATACTCTTTCATCACCCAAATAGAACAACATTTGCCGGGTGTATAAGTATTCCTTCGGCATATTAGGGAAAGTAATCCCCTAAATACTGAAGCATTAATACATCCGTGCATGCTTGTACCATGTGGCAACGATATCACATGAAAAACCTCATCCCTCAAATCAAACGATAAAACTACTAATTCAGTCAAATTCGGCCTAACCTTTACTGTGAAATGGATAGCCCCATTTAAAGAAGCTGCCGGACATGTATGCTCTTCAAAACGAATATTAGGTGGAAAAGAGGTGCTAGCATCAATCATTTTCCAAGAACCCTCACTAAGAGAGTAAATCTCAACCAGAGTTGGCTCCTTTTTCATAAAAAACGGATTATACGGAAGTGCAAATATCACCACCTTATAATCATTCGTCCGTGAATCAAACCCGAATGCTGAATGACATTGAACATTACCATCTGTCTTAATCTTAATGCAATGCTTAGGAAGGATTATACATTTTCTAATAGAGGGATTACAAAGGATAAATCGCTTTTTCTCATAAAGGCAGAACAATCCATTCACATAACCGATAAACACACATTCGTGAATACGACTACGACGACGAGTCGTTAGTGGGAACTCAAGATGTTCAATTCGATCAAATGAGTCATTGTGAATTAATCTGTACTTCTCTACATTGGGTTTAGTAGCAAGGTCCCTAACAATTAGTGTGTTGTTGGAGTCGGAGCTGGAGCTGGAGTTGGAGGGGAGTGAGTGTGATCGAGTGAGGTGTGAATCGATGAAGGCAGAGCTTGTGATTAGAGAGTTACATGATTTTGAAACGCACCTGAATCGGATTAGGGATTTCACGGGTAGACTGAGCAGGATGTCACGCACCACTTCGTGTGGGAGATAGTCTGACATTTCTTCTTTCTCTTCACCCAGTTGAAAAGTTTGAGAGTTGAAAGTGAAACACTTCGGAATGGTGTAAACTAGATGGATGAGTGTTCAGAGAACCATGCTGTCTCAGCTCGTCTAGACACTGTCACTTTCATCCCTATATTTTTGGTTTAGTTCAGCAAAACAAAATGTTTGTCTTTTTGGCCAACCCTAAAATCTATATATATATATCCGTTTAACTTTCATCCCAAAAATTTTAAATTTACAAGTCATTTCCAGTAATACAAAATTTTTCACAACATTTTTGTAATGCAGTAAAGTTTGATCGGTAAAGAAAAAATAGTGGATCTATGTGTATAAAGGATGTTTAACCACTCCCAGTCTGCCACGTTAGAGTTGTAATAAAAAAAATTGTGGAATAATTTGTGGTTATACTATTACTCTTCTCCTTACAGATAGCGGTTGGTATTTATCTTATCTTTATCACTTTCCGAAATAGAAAGGTTAGAAGATATATATTTTTTAATTTTTTTTTTAATAATGTTATAGAAAATAATTTTCACAATATTTAGTTAATAATTTTTTTATTAGTTTTCATTTAGGCCTAGCATTAACATCATTTTATCATATACCATTAATTACATGTCATCTTGATAATTGACAATTGTGAAATATTTTGATAATATTTTGATAATAATGGAAGAGATGGGGATGACAATAACAGGTTACAATCGTGAGAAGCTATTGTGGGTGAGTTGGGCATGAGGAATCAGGTCAACCCACCTGGACTAAGCCCAACATGAAGCCCAAGGCCCATTAGGTGATGTAGGCCTGATATGCATGGGGAAGGTAACCCCGAGCTTCATCACAATGGGCCCGATCTCTAGTTGAGTGTCGAGAATTGGGGCGACCACATCTTGAGAGATTCCTTAGAGGTTGGTGGTTTGAGCCAACCACAAAGGAAATCTATGTGCAGTCCCAATGAGGTTGGTCACCAAGAACTAACGATTCTAAAAGAGATCCACTCCCGAACACTATCCGGCATCTAGAACAAATTCCAAGAGAATCCTCTAAATTCGTGAGGATCCCTTAGGATTTTGGTGGGCATGAGAATGTGTGAGAGAGCAGGGAAAGAAATGATAACCACCCCACTAATGGAGGGCTATAAAAGGAGGTCGAAACAAGGGTAGAGGGGGTTGGACATTTGGTGGCGAGAGAGGAGGAGAGAGTAAGAGAGGAAAACAGATAAAGTGAACACATTGGGATACTTAGGGGAATTAAAGGGGAGAGCTATTACTTGTTTAGGGCCTTCATTGGTAGGATTGAGTTTACCCCTACATACAAATAAATTGTGACTCCATTATTGTAGCAGAGACGATTCTGGGCATGCACATATTCTGTTGTGATTAGAATAATATTACTATCTCCTTGGTCTAATACCACCATCATTTTTTTTTTACTTTGTACAAATTACAATAGGTCATTTTGCTGTGTCCATGCACTTATTGTTTCAAGAATTTTGTAGTTTATTACTTTAATAATTATAATTCTAAAGTTATAAAAAAAATATTATTTGGAAGATTCTTGTAATTCAATTTACACTTTATATATATATATATATATATATATATATATAATCCCTTTGTCTAAAGTCCTCATTAAATTTGGTAGCCATATATACACCCAAAATGCTTAGATGGTTAAGAATGAATTTGACATTGAGATAGCCCCACAAAATATCATATTCGGAAACAACCCATCATTGACATCATCATAATCAAAATTTTAAAACAAATAATAGCAAATAAATAAAAAGGCAAATAAGATCTTACGTTCGAACTACCACACTAACTGTCAGGGGAGGAGCCAGGGGGGGTCGAGAGGGGGCCATTGCCCCCCCTGACCCACCAAAAAAATAGTAGGGTGGCTTTTAAATTTTAGCAAGGAGAAATTTTGTATTTGGTTTGACAATATATCAATCTCAGAGTTGCATCTCTTTCTCTCTCTTTTTTGGGGTAGAAAAACGTGCATCTCTTAAGTCTTAAAGAGCAAATAACTGCCACGTAGCTTTGGCTGGAGGCTGGCCTGGCATGCATATAATAGCCAACTAGCTTTGGCTGGGACTTGGTGTAAATTCTCCACTTCACCATGTGGATCCTTACTAAAAGAAATTCTTTATGTAATAATTATTCTACTCCATAAAATTTTGTATAATAAACCAAAATTTTGAGATAATTATATAATAACACAAAATTACATTAGTTGTATTTGGTGTTTATACTAAATTACTAAAAATATTTTCATTTATAAATGGAATTTTTACTAAAAAAAAAAACAAAAAATGGCTTATTTATGCACAAAAAAAAAATCCTTTACAACTACCCAACATATATGTAATATGTGTATGTGTTTCAATGTACATGCATAGTGTATATAAATTTTGCCCCCCCTGAAGTCAAATTCTAGCTCCACCACTGCTAACTGTCCATTCAGTTTTAGAAATATATCTTGGGCAAGAAGTGGAATAGTTTGGTCCAAAGTTAATACTATTTCACAACTTTTTTTATATCAAGAATAAGAGAGAATGCTTGAAATCTTTTGGTCCAAACTTGTCCAAAATTAAGAGATCATAATGTGATGAAGTAAAGAGACACAATCATGTTTGTGGTTTCAACAAGCAAGTGGTAGGCACTAAAGTTTAGGTTCTCATATTTCATAAACCATCGTATGTTTGATTGGAGTGAGAAGGGAAAGGACAGAAAAAGGGGTAGGGGAGGGGGATATAATCTCCCCAAAACAAATAGAAAAGAAGGGGAAATTGGATGTGAATTAAAGATGAGAAATAAGCCTTTTATCCAAGTTATTGTCAGTTATTATTATTTTCTTTCTACTACAAATTATCATTTTTTCTATAGTACCAGTATAAATAATAATTCTCTTGGAACGAATCATTTATTTCCTTTCATTTTTCCTCTCAACTAAACAAAGCAAGGCTATATTCGTTTTCTATCATTCTACTTTTCTATCCCTTCAACCAAACACACATCAAGAAAAATACAAATATTAATTTTCTTTCCAATAACATGATTACAACAAGTTGTTCAAATACATATGAATACAAATGATAACATGATTACAACAGGGATTTTTGTTTTTTTTGTTTTTTTTGTTTTTTTTTTTTTTTTTAAGTACAACAATTTGTTAAAATACGCATGAAACAAATATGAAAATTTCCAAGTTCAGCAATAAGTTATAACCTTTTCAGATTATTATTTATTAGTTACAAAATATAAATTGCTCCACACTGAATGATTGTTGTGCTAAACCCAAAACTTATATTTCTTACCTACAACACAAAAATAAAATTGATTGGTATCTTATTTATAAAAAATAATAATTTCAAACATAATTCAAAAACCACAATAACTTTGCTTCTCCTATAAATTAATTGCACATTTTATCACTATCAAACAAGTCCAACATTATTAATTGCATAATCCATTACTATCAAACAAGATATATGATATTTAACTCAAGACATAACTAAGCATATTTATTAATGTAAAATGAATTTATTATTGTGAGACATAATTATCCATCCTTCATTTATTAACCAAGCATATTTATTGCAAAAAATTTAATACTTGGACATATATATTGTAAGACAAATTTATTATAAATATTCATTATTAACAATTTTATTATAATTATATTTATTATTAATATATGGTCACTTCTCTATACGACCCCTTACAATTGAATAACCATTTAGATGAGAAGTGGCCCAAAGTCAAAATAATCATATAGTGCATTACCTACAAGAATGAACATTAGTGTTGGTAAAAACGAGGAGCGCACTTAAATGCAAAGACCTCTTGGAGCCCAGGTGCAAAGCGCAGATGCACGCTTGATTAAAGTGAAGCAAACATTTTTAAAGAATAATTCTTAAAGAGAAATGCAACAATCAAATTATCATATAAATTGAAATAAAAAATTTCATATAACACAAAAATTGCAATCAAGTCATTTTTTTTTTTTTTTATCAGCAAGATATGAATACTTCACTTCCATGTAATATCCTTTCTTAAATCTCAGATGCCCATAATTTCCTATTACTAATGAATAATATTAAGCTCCGTTTGTTTCAATGGAAAACTTCGTGTAAAGATAGTTTTCCTTGTTTTCCAATATTTGGTAGCATAAAAAAAGATGAGTTAAAGAAAAACTATCTTTGGTCAACATAAAAAGTATGGCTAATTTTTGGAGATTGGTTTCCATTAAATTGTTTTGGAAAACAACTCTATCTCACAGCAAGCTAAATAAGGAAAGTTACGAGGTTGTTTTTCAACTCATTTAAAGTTACTCGCAAATATTGGAAAATGAGATAGTTTTATAGAAAATGCTTTTTAGAAAATAACTCATTTTCTAGAAAACATTATTATTGAAACAAACCTCCAACAAACAAATAGCGTAAAAATCAAATCTTTTCTATCCTCCCACGCTCTGTTTTAATCACTTAATGACTATAAGTCTATAAGAATTAGTCTTTTAGGTTCAACATCAACCACTAAAGTAACTAAGCAATTACCACAAGTATATTATATCATACTTTTATTTTTTTGCATGAGTGAGGTAAGAATATGAGGACGTAGCAATATGGTAATTGGTACTAAGCAAATATCCAATAGGGACAAAAAAAAAAAAAGAATTAGAAGAAGAAGCTTGGCAGGTTACTGTTTCAAGGAGAAAAAATCCAGAAAAAATAAAAATAACAGTAGAGAAGAATGAGGTGTTGGGTTTCAGGACAAGTTACACTCAAATTTTTTATTTATAAGTTACACTAAATAAATGCCAAATCAATGGTTTATATCAATAATGTCAAGATCCTATAGTTTTACTCTAGTTTTGGTTTATTTTTTGAAAAATATAAATAAATAAAGAAACACCGAAAAGCGCCCCTAAAGTGTACTTCTTTGAATGAGCCTAGCTTTTGAGACAAAAAACGGTGGGCCTTAGGACTTCGCGCTTTGAGCTTAAGCGTGTTTTTACCAACGTTGTGAACAATGTCATTATCCTTCAAAAATCCTTCTATAATTCTTGACCACATGATATTTTCCAAATGGCAAAAGGCAGCAAATTTTTTTTTTTACAGAAATACCACACTCCCTCTTAAAAAATTCAGTAGCAAATGGACTTCAAAATGAAGGATGTTAATTCACCACTTGCCACCACAGTATAATGAACTAGTGAATTTAAATAACAATCCCACACATAATCAGTGTCCCAACAAAATGCCAAGTAGAAAAACTGAACATAATCCGTAATCCACTACAAAAGTACTACTTCGATATAAGAATAGAAAATGAAATATAGAGCTCCTAAGCAAGACAAACAAACCAATCAAAGAAACTTTTGTATACACTAGATTGTTTTTTTTTTTGAGAAGCATATACACTAGATTGTAGCAAAGGAAAAAAACTGAGAGAGAAAAAGAAAAGCATACCCTTCTCCCTTTCTTTTTCTATACCTGTTTAACTCTTACAGTACACCATATGGGAATACAAAATACTACTTAACAGTCACTCACTCATGAAATGGTTGAGGGGAAACTGGAACAGTGACCTTGAGAAATGAGAATCATGCATAACTATGTCAAATACAAATCATATCCAATAAAACAAATTTACAATCCATAATTTGGAAACCCATAAAATTACCAGATCCATAGATAAAACAGAGAATACGATCAAAACCTACATCCAAATGCTCAATTTTAAAACTTGTTATTCTAGTAGATCATCCAAATCCACCCAAAATTGAAATTGAAGAAGAACCAAAATTGATGTTTTGTATCAAAAACAAGAAGCTAGACTCAATAATAAAATTTCCAATATCTGAACAACGGATTCAAACTCAAAACAAAAATCAATGAAAAGATTCATATAAGTTAAAGGGACCAAATAATGTTGTAGATAACCAAATATTGGCACACATTACTCAAAAAATTCACAATCAAACCCACCAAAACCCAAAATTCAAAGTCCAAATTTGAAAACAAAACCACAATTACACCCCAAAATAATCTCGGACAACACAGAACACCAAAACCCATTTCACCCATTATTTCAAAAAACCACAAATTGTCTAAGATAATTACCTGCCAATGCCACCCGCCAAGGATGACATCTTCCTGGCCACACCCTAAAGATCCACAGCACTGATTTGGTCCAATTGAAGGGACCGTGACCTTGAGAAAAAGAGAAAAAAAAGGGCATTAGGTCACGTGATAAAAAGGTTGTGAAAGAGAGAGAGAGAGATAATTTGGATGATCGCTACTACAGAAAACGCTGTAAGAACCTAATTGGCCAGTGAGAATCGAACCTAATCATAAAAACTGGACAATCAAAATAATGTATAAATCAATAAACAAAATTTAGAAGAAAGTCAGAATGAAATCAAAATTTAAAGAAAGAAAAGGCCAGATATGTGAGAGTGGTGAATTGGCTTCTATATCTTTCCTTTTGGGGACCCACATTTGAAGGCAAACAATAAGAAGTGAATGCAATGCAATTATTAGAGAGAGAGAGAGAGAGAAGAGTGAGATAAATTTTTTGCTGCCAAAGATGGTGGAAGGAGATTTGAGTGTTGAAGAGAGGATTGAGATCAATGTTATAGCAGTGGTTCTGTTGTAATGGTAGTAAGAACCACAAAACTAAGCATAAGTTAAAAACTACTACTAGACATTCAAAATATTTTGCCTACATATAGGGTCACAAAACAGCACCTACACAAAAACGTGGACTAAGGAATTATGTTTCGATTGTGTTGTTGTCATCTCACAGCTCCTCTGTGCTTCATTAAATGTTCTTTTCATATGAGAGTCAATGTCATTTAACACTTATTTCCTAACTGTTAACTATCCTTATTCATAGGTTAATCCATGCCCCTCAATAACCTCAACCAAAAAATGAATGAATAATTACTGCAAGGACAGATAACTAACACATCAGATTTTTATTAACAAACCAAAATGAATGCTCCTATTAACAAAAAATTTGTAGACATAGAATCAATCACTGCATAACCAGTTAAAGCAACCCAAGGTGAAGAGCCACTTCTACTTCACTATTCACTAAAGCCGTGTTTTCTTCAATTTTCAATGTGTTTGGAAATGACAATTGATATTCAGAAAATAAACGCATACTCTTCGTTTATTTTTAAATGCTCTTAACACATCTCAAGGCACATTAATAACCTAGAAGTATCAATTTATGCTGGTAGGACAATGTTTTCAAAAATAAAATAAGGGAAAACATTCTCCATTATCTTCTGACTTTTTATGAATTTTTCTTCACTGATTGACCTAAGTTCCTACCATCAAATAAATAGAAAATATCCCTAAAATTGATTTTCTTTCCTGTGATATACATGAAACAAACAAAGCCAAAGTGCAATTAGTTCTCGTACAAGAATTCCCTGTCTAAAAAAAAAATTAGGAAGTAATGAACATATATAAAACAATATTAGCAAGAGGAAACAGAAAAACTGTCAAACTATGTTAACTCTTAAGGATAAATGAGTATGTTCTGAATTTTAACCAAACAAGAATGATTAAGCCAACATGTCCAAAGAACATAAGAGACCCACATGACTTGATAAAAGCTACATGAACTTTATCATTATACGCTGCTGACAGCAACAACAACTAAAAAATAAAGACTTGTAAGAGGCAGGGAAGGCTAGTTCCAACCACAAAGTATAGGTTCAGGCCAAACATTTTGAAAAATTTTATCTATGTAACTGCAGGTAGTGTCATGACATCTTGTTATGGGTTTAGAGTAGCAACTAGAGTCAACGATATAATTTAAATATAGTATTCAAGGTCCTCTCATAAAGAACCATCAGGAATACCTAAAATTATAGGTCATTTTCTGATAATGTATTTTGCATCAATGTAAAGTCATGAAACGGAAATAGAAAAACACATTTTTAGATTGAACGCAAAGCAATGTCATGTACAGAACACATTATCAGAAGGCAATGATAGACATATCAGAAAAACCATAGCAATACTAAAGAAATGGAAAGAGTAAAACACATTTTCATATTGAATATGGATTAGATTTGACAAGGTCAGCATATAGAAAAAGATAATAACATTAGTCTTTAATTAATAATTATTGCTTCCATCTTGCAAATATTTAATCCCATCATCAACCACAACCACAAGATAGAATTTAATAATTCTGACCAATCTTGTTAGCCATTCAAAAACAAATTAATATCCAAAAGCAGTATATTGAGGTTTGAAACTTAATGATTACTTATAGCCACAAAACAATACCAATATATAAATAGAAGGAAAGTAAATGATAGCATTTTGAGTTGAATTATGATTTTACCTGCATTTCCTCTTCCGGGTCACTCCCCTTTGAGAAACTGCATCATTTGGTTTGTCAAGTAAGACAAGGTTCTCCACATAATTGTTAGTACAATAATCTATTGTTGCCCCATACATCCCCAACTTCGTGACTTCTCGATCCTTAGGGTCATATGAAGCGAACCCAACAGAAAGCGCTCTTGCTATTGTCACTAACATATGACCACTCTTCCGGAAACCTAATACACTCATGATTCCTCCAGTAAGATTAACATTGCAAAGTTTAGTCCAAGAATCAACAATGCCATTCTTTTTCATCACCCAAATGGAACAAACATCATAGCACTTATTCCCATGACATAATAAAGCATGACATAATATAAAAAGTGCTCCCCTGATCACTGTAGTGTCCAACGCATATGAATGTATCATCCCTACTGGCAACGGCATCACACAAAAAGCCTAATTACTTAAATCAAAGGACAGAACTGATGGATGAATCCTCGGTCCACGGCCATTGGCCAAATCACGAATCCTTGGTACACGGCCATTGGCCAAATCATTCACTGTATAATGGACAGCCCCATTTAAAAAGGCTGCCGGGAAACAACCGAAATCAAATATGATTCGAGGCGGAAAAGGGACTCTAGTACTAGTTATTCTCCAAGAACCCTCGTTGAGAGAGTAAACCTCAACCAAAGCTGGCTTGCCCTCAGACTGATCATTTTGATCAGTACGTTGAAAATCAATTGTCACCACCTTATAATCATTGGATAGTGAATCAAACCCGAATGCAGAACGACTATAATGGTGGCCGCGTATGAGCGTAAGGGAAGAACTGGGAAGGGTGATACATTTTCTAATAGAAGGATTCCAAAGAACATAACGGTCTTGTTCATAAAGTCAGAACAAGCCATTCGCGTAGCCAGTTAACTTAGAGAAACTCGATGATGAAAACTCAATATTCTGAAATGGATTTAACAAGGAGTCATCGTTATTGTCATCGTGAATGAAATTGTACCTCTCTACTACTTTGGTTTCAGAAGCGTTGCAGCTCCTAACAACTAGTGTGTTGGAGTTGGGAACAAGTAAAAGTGATCGAGTGAGGTGGGAATTGACGAAGGAAGAGGCTGTGATTAGAGAGTTCCATGATTTGGAAACGCACCTGAATCGAATTGGGATTTGACAGGTAGTCTGTTCAGAATCTCCTGAACCACTTCTTCTGGGAGATAGTCAGACATTGCTTTCTCTTTCACCCAAATTGAAAAAAATTTGTAAAACTAAAATGGATTCTGAACAGAGAACTTTGACTTCTTCAGCTCTTCAAGACACTGTCACTTTCATTTTATCCCTATATTTATGGTTCAGTTTAGGAAAAATATGTGAATGTGTGCTTTTTTTTTTTGGCTAAGTAGACAGAGAATGTATTTTGTTCGGTTACTTTATGACGGTCCGACCGAAAAAACTTTGAACTCCGGTCTGGCGAGCTAGCGTGTTAAAGCTAAAGCCTACTACTGTTCTTTTTTATGATTTATCCTAAAATATTTTCTTCCAAATTACAGTAAACTCATGATTATAGATATATTTTTGTTTGGCTTCCGTGGTTCACCTCAACTTCCCATTAAAAATAGAAAATAATAATAATAATAAAAACAAAAACATCAAGATGGGGAAAGGAATGGAGTTCGGTAAACTAGTGTTTCAAAAGATGTTATATAACTAAAAAACTAAATGAGTTTTGTTGGAGTTTCTTAGTAAATTTACAAAAACAAAACATTTGACCCAAAAAAAAAAATGCCAAGTTTCACAATTCGTTGTTTTTTTTTTTTTTTTGCTTTTTTTATTTTAGGTAACTGATAGTATAAAGCATTGAACCAGGGGAAAAGAACATATTAACAAAAGAAGGGAATGAACCTTCTCTTTCCATTTTCCCAAGGCAAAAATCTAGAATAGAATATATGGGAAAGATTCCATCTATTTTCCTTACCTGTTGTCGATTATCCTATCCAATAGAGAAATTTTTGACAATATTTTTCTCAACCTTTTGAGTAAATCACCCACGATAAAACATAAATATATATATATATGGTCCCTCTAAACATGGTGGAGAGAGAAAATTTCTTCAGGGACAAGCTAATAATATGTTTATAAAATAATTTAACATATGTTATTTTTAGGGAAAATTACACTTTAATATTACACTTTGCACCCTACACTTTTTACATGCATGTTTTGCATCATAAATTATGCCACTTGTTACACTTTACACACTAACATTAAGTTTGCTGTTAATTTGAACAGACATTCAAAGTTTAGAATGTAAAAGATAATAAGAAATATAGTTGGGGTGGTAAAGTGTAATTTTTGCTTTGTTTTTATGGAATTGAAAACAGGAGCAATTACCACTTTTCACATGGTGTTATAATTTTCTATCCAAGTTAACAACAAACTTAACATCAGAGAGTAAAGTATAACAAAGATCATAGTTTAAAGTGCAAAACATGCATTCAAAAAGTTAAGACTTTAAAGTGTAATTAGGGTTATAGTTAAGGTGGTAAAATGTAATTTTTTTTTTACATTTAATAAAGTATTTACGTCATATATATACATATATATATATTAATATAACATTAATAAAAATTAAAGGATTCTTAACCCTTAAGTCCTAATCATGAAATCCACAATTATGGTATTTTTCTAAAAAGAAAAAATAAATAAAGTCTATATCTCTAATTTTTTTAAATATTAAAAAATAAAAAATGTTATATTAAAAATATTTACTAACATTTTTCTTGGATGTCTCATAAATTTATTTGGTTCAATGAGCTATTATGGCATAGGAGTAATTACCAATTAGAGGAAAAAAAGTGCTTACATAATTTATAAATTTTTCCATTTGTATGAAATACATTAAATACTCTTCTCAAAAAAAAAAAAAATTAAATGCACTTTATATGAATGAGTTACGTATGGTATAAAAGTAATTTTAGGAAACAAAAATGATGTATTAGTCATAACTAGTAGACCATTATTTATATTTTTATATTTTTACCAAAAATAAAAGAAAGAAAACGAATTTTTGGAAAGTCAAAAGAGCCATGATCTGTCCTAGCCCCCCCCCCCCCCCCCCCTCTTTCTGTCCCAAATGTATTTAGAGAGAAGAAAGACAAGTGCTTTGGAGATGATAATAAAATATATATATATATATATATTTTGTAAGATTGAATTTTTTTAACCATGTGTTGGCTTTACTCCACACCAAATTTGCTTGTAATTCAATATTTAGAAATCCTATATTTAGGTGGGAATTATGTAAGGATTATGTGTGAGAAAGTGTGAAGAATTGATTAAGAGTATGCATCAAAGAGGCAACTCGCAACTGGCCACCTGCCAGAATCAAGCACACATGTGGAGCATGCAAGAAGTTGAAGGGTCAGGATAGCTGGATCATTGCAGGACAAAAAGCACAGTCTGACTATTCTGTTTTTAGGTGACTAAAACTCATAACTCATCCCAGTCACGAGTGACTCACCAAAACATCATGTTATGCAGAAAAATGACTTTTCACATTCCTTCTCATACCCTACTATAAATACTCTTATACCCACAAAATGTAAAGAGCTTCCAAATTGAATTTTGAGAGAGAAACCCTAGAGAAAAACAAGATTAACTCATCCACAATCTTACACATTTGATTCTCCAAATTCCTCTACTCCCACTCTCTCCATTGTCATACCCTTGAGAGGATCTTTAGCCAAATCCTTATCGCATCACATTCATAGTTGTGAGAAGGTTTTTTGGTGCTTGGGAAGTAGTTCAAGAGAGAACTAATTCATTTCATTGATGCAATGGGCTAATTGTGGGATCCGATAAGCTAGAGAAGACGAAGCTTGACGTAACCCTGTTGGAGTAAGAAGCTTGGAGGGTGTTGGGAAATTTAGACCCTGGTTGATAGAATTAACAAGTTTAAAACCCAAGTTGTTAATTAGATTTATTATGAATAAACTTGTTAAAACAAACAAACATCAATATCATGTCACAAATAATATGCAGCGGAAAAATAGATAAGACAAGATATGATAACCCAGGAAAACCAATGAAACCAACCAGTTTCACAGTAAAAAACCTGGGGGGAAACCTTCCCGAAAAACAATTCACTATAATAAAGAGAAGTTTCAGATCCAGTACAAAACATTTCTCCCTATACTCTACAATTCTCGTAGATGAACTCACAACAGAAACCTTCTACTGCTTCAGAACCTTTAAACTCTTCAATATATGAACGCCACCCTTTAATGTACGGATCACAGTACGTGACTCACTCCTTTGCACGAATCCCAATACGTGACTCACTCACCAACTTGAGGAAGAAGAATGTTGGCTGCAAAGTTCTTCACTCCATCAACAATGAAGATCAAGAAGCACTTGGTTACAAAACCCTAAGGCGCAAAAACGCAGTAGCTTCTTTCAGAGAGAATAAGGCTTCGGTCACCTTTTGCATGTGTTCTCCTTGTATTCTCTTATGTGACGGCCTCTAAAATAAACCTTATATATGTCTAGGGTTGTGAGAAAAGAAACCCTGCACGAATACAAAAGCCTGACCCAAAAATCAGATCTGAAAATTCTGATTTCCGTAACCTCGATAGATACCTCGATAGATATCAGGTGTCGAGCCTCATTAAACCTCGATAAATAGCTATCTGTCTAGCAAGTGTCTGCAGGTGTCCAGCAGATGTCCGCAAGTGTCTAGCTTTAATGAACACTTTTTCTTCACTTGTTTCTTGGTCCAATCTTTATGACTTTAATACTAGACTTGAACAACATGTTCTTTGAAGTATTAAACACATCCGAGATCTACCCAAATACAAGTAAAGTACGTTTTGTCAAAGGATTAGCCAACTACATAAAATATGTCCTTAACAATCTCGCCCTTTGGCAATCCGTGACAAAACCACAATAAACAAATGAATATATAAGAGTAGTCATAAATCACTCAACTCATATTCACTTGTTGAATACAATAAAATCTATCCTAACACAAACTCTTGAAAAATTTTGCAAGAAGAGAGTTCATGGCATGGAAGACTTTGACAACTTGTATTTCTGAAATACTTTAAACAAAACACATCAAGGCATCTTTGTGTAAAGCAGAAATAATAGATTGCATACAAGTAAAGAAACATGTGTATAAAGATAGAAAAGAAACAACACATGTAAAGATAGGTGAAGAAAACATACATCATCATTTATATACCACTTGATAAATACCATGTTGTATGTAAAAATGGTCACAAGACCTAGGTACATTAACAAGGAGGTAAACATTCCTCCTAACAAGATGAAACACAACTCCCCCTTACAAGGGCATGTATTTCTCCTCCTAACTTATAGAATCTTAAAAAGAAACTACACATTCTCCAATTTCTCCTCCTTTTTGTCACGATTGACAGAGGGTACAATAAACTATAAAGCTTTACTCAAGAAATATAAAGATGATCAAGGGGGCATAAAAATGCATGAATGTAATGAAAAAAGATGCTATGGATGACAAGATAAGAGAAACATGCAAAACAAAGAAAGATGAAATGCATGCAAGGATATCTCGATCGATCGGGAGGTGTCGAAAAGCTATCGAGCCAACCTCAATGGATCGAGAAGGTGTCGAGGATCTATCGAGCAGATAGAAGATATCTCGATCGATCCACCTAGCTATCGAGAAATGTCGAGATTGCGATAAAAAATCAACTAAAGATCTCGACAGATAGCTAGGTATCGAGAGGTGTCGAGATGCTTAAAAGCAG
The DNA here is from genome assembly GCA_032878915.1 of Castanopsis chinensis. Classification (NCBI taxonomy): domain Eukaryota; kingdom Viridiplantae; phylum Streptophyta; class Magnoliopsida; order Fagales; family Fagaceae; genus Castanopsis; species Castanopsis chinensis. Next base: position 1,092,559 of record JAVQMG010000047.1, on the reverse strand, counting down.
TTTTTCAAAAAGAGAAAAACACAGATGTGAATGCAATCAAACATACAACTCAGCTAAAGATCCAAACACCATATTAACCTCTCAAAAATATCTCTCAACAAGAAAAAAATGTCATGCATTTTGATCCAAAACACACACACACACATACTAATAAGTCTAACCAATTTTTATTTTAAAAATAAGTTAAGACATTTTAGTGAGCATACATCAACGCATGTAAACCTTGTGATGGCCAAGTCACATTGTACCTGCACATGTATCAAAAGTAGCAAAGAATATTGCGTATTGTGTGTGAAAAATATCGCAAGATTGCATAAGTGTCTCAAAGTTATGATGATTTGAGATATGAGAAAATCACTTTAACTCACACACAATCATAACTGTTTGATGGGGACTATCACCTTCGAGGTATATCCTATAACTCCCACATTTCCTAGAAAACACGCTTGCAATCATATTTTAAAGCATTTTTTTTTTTTTTTTGCTTTTTATTTCTTTACATATTTTCTTTTATTAAGCATATCATGCATGAGCATATAAGAGAGAGAAAAGAAATACCCGATTATGTTAAGCTTTTGACATTGCACTTTTGCTATGCCGAAACATACAGATGTCATTTCATGATTGGCGAGCAACAGTGGTGAGATGGTTATTTATGCCTTTCTCTTAGGATTTTTTAGTCCTACCCGTCAAACAGAGTGATACGAGTGTTAAGTACAAGAAATCACTTAACCTTACTCATCACAAACAAAGAGCCACAAAGCTCACTTACTTAGTTGTGCATAAGGATGCTCATCTAAGCTACAAAAGATACAAATTTTAGAAAACTCTGTTTCAATGGCTATTTTAAAGTTCACAAAAACCAATGTACACAAACACACACTGTTTTTGTATTTTTCTAATTTTTTTTTAAACAAAACAAAATAAAAACTAAACAACCAAACAAAAATAGACAAACAATCATAAAAGCATGAAAGAAAGATGCGAATGCATGAAAACATGATAGAAAGGTGCAAATGCATGAAAGCATAATTCCAAAAGCAGATAAGAAATTAAGCAAAGAGAGTCTTACTTTAGATAGAAAGAATTAAAGCAGATGACAAACAGAAAAGACAATTAAGTCTTAGGCTCCTTTCTCACCCACACAGCACGAGTCTTTGGCCGTGAAGATGAAAAGGCATGTGTCCTAGTATGACTACTAAAGGACATAGAAGAATTAATATTCTCCTGAAATTAAGTTAAAAAGTTCAGGACATTTAATAACTCTCCAAACAACGGTGTAGGTCCTTGAGAGGAAACCTGTGACCGTTTGAAAAATTGCTTATGAGGATACAACTTAAAGCAATGACGATGAATGTGCCCAGAAACACCATAATGGTGACAAACATGAGGTCTAACAAAGGATTTAGAATTTGCCAAAACAATTTTGGATTTCATACCTTTATTATCTTTCTCAAATTGAGGCACAATGACAGTCTTTGATCCAAAAGCCGTGGAAGAGGAGGGGCTGGAGGAGACAGCATATCCTAAGACAGTCTTATCAGAACTAGGCTTTTGAGTACTCAAGACCTCATCAAGCTTTGCACTAGACATCCTCTCTATTTGAGTTCTAGCTTGACTAAGCTCTACCTCAAGATTCTTGACCTTCTCTTCTAATGAGATGTTTTCCATAACAAAAGTCTCAACTAACCTTGTAGTCTCATCTAGCTTGACCAACAAATTAGCTTTTTCAATTTTTACCCCATTAAACTCTTTTCTACAAAGATGAGAAGTCTTTTCAGATTTTATGAATTCAGTGCATAGCTTATCATAGGCTTCCTAAAGGGTCATCTTCTTGGATATTTCATCATCAGAAGAATCCTCACTGTCACTAGCACTCTCTACAATCACCTTATCAGTTGAGGCAACAAAGGCCATAACATGACGACATTCATCCACGTACTCATCAGAAGAGTCATTCTCAGTGTCACTCCAAGTAGCAACCAACCATTTATCTTCTGACTTCTTGGCCTTTTCCCTCATAAGGTAGTTTGGACACTCTATCCTCAAATGACCAAAACCCTTGCACTCATGGCATTAGATGAAAGGTTTTTCATTCTTACCTTTCCTAGAGGATTTAGATTTCCTAGGAAGTTTGCCCTTATCCTTTTTCCTAAACTGAAGAAGCTTGATAATCTCATCAGTTATGAAGGTTAGACCCTCATCATCATCATCATCTTCATCTTCAGAGTCCTCAATCTCTTCCTCTATACCCTTAAGAGTCAAGTTTTTACTCTTTCCATATTTTCTCATTGAGCCTAATCCCATCTCATAGGTTTGGAGGTTCCCTACAAGCTCAGTCAAAGGAATTTGATCAATGTCCTTTGCTTCTTCAATAGCAGTGATTTTGGCATGGAATCTTTTAGGTAAGGACATAAGGATTTTCCTAACAATTTTGGATTCTGCTATAGACTCTCCAAGGTTGAAGGCAAAATTCACAATATCCTTGAGTTTAGTATAGAACTCATCAAAGGTCTCATCCTCTTCCATCCTTATTTCTTCAAAGCTATTAGTAAGTTTTTGAAACTTCACAGTCTTCACTGCCTTGGTACCTTCATATGTGGTCTAAAGAATAGTCCATACTTCCTTGACAACTTCCGTGGATGATATTTTCTTATATTTCTCATTGGTCACCCCACAAAACAAGGCATTCAAGGCCCTACTGTTGAAATTTGCCATTGTGATTGTTGCATCATCCCAATCCACTGGCGCTTTCTTTGGCTTAATCCAGCTAACTTCAACAGCTTGCCATACATGTTCACCTAGAGCTTGCAAAAACACTTTTATACAAATTTTTCAATACGCATAATTAGTGCCATCAAATAAAGGAGGAATTAAAAGAGATTGTCCACAATCCATGACAATAAGGGTCAAGGATCACACTTAGGAAATTAATCCAATCAGAGTGTACCCGCTCTGATACCACTTGTTGGGAAATTTAGACCCCGGTTGATAGAATTAACAAGTTTTAAACCCAAGTTGTTAATTAGATTTATTATGAATAACCTTGTTAAAACAAACAAACATCAATATCATGTCACAAATAATATGCAGCGGAAAAATAAATAAGACAAGATATGATGACCTAAGAAAACCAATGAAACCAACCAGTTTCACAGTAAAAAACATGGGGGGAAACCTTCCCGAAAAGCAATTCACTATAGTAAAGAGAAGTTTCAGATCTAGTACAATTCCTTTGTCCCTATGCTCTACAATCCCCGTAGATGAACTCACAACAGAAACCTTCTACTGCTTCAGAACCTCTGAACTCTTCAATATATGAACGCCACCTTTTGATGCACAGACCCCAGTACGTGACTCACTCCTTAGCAAGAATCCCAATACGTGACTTACTCACCAACTTAAGGAAGAAGAATGTTGGCTGCAATGTTCTTCACTCCATCAACAATGAAGATCAAGAAGCACTTGGTTACAAAACCCTAAGGCGCAAAGACGCAGTAGCTTCTTTTAGAGAGAATAAGGCTTCAGTCACCTTTTGCATGTGTTCTCCTTGTATTCTCTTATGTGACAGCCTCTAAAATAAGCCTTAGATATGTCTAGGGTTATGAGAAAAGAAACCCTGCACAAATACAAAAGCTTGGCCCAAAAATCAGATCTAAAAATTCTGATTTCCGTAATCTCGATAGATAACTCGATAGATATCAGGTGTCAAGCCTCATTAAATTTCGATAGATAACTATCTGTCGAGCAGCTGTCAAGCAAGTGTCCGCAGGTGTCCAGCTTTAATGAACACTTTTTCTTTACTTATTTCTTGGTCCAATCTTCATGGCTTTAATACTAGACTTGAACAACATGTTCTTTGAAGTATTAAACATATCCCAGATCTACCCAAATACAAGTAAAGTGCGTTTTGTCAAAAGATTAGCCAACTACATAAAATGTGTCCTTAACAGAGGGCTCAGGTGCATCGGATAGATTAGACTTAGAGGGTCTATTGCTATTCATGTATTCCAACTAATTTTCTAGTGGATTATTTTACCACTTGAAGGTGGCAGAGAGATTTTTCACTAAGTACTTTGGTTTCCTCTTCAATAACACGTGCCAGCGTTATCTTGCGTTTGATTTTCTCTATCCCTTACTCTTTACTTTTAGTTACTGCTGAGTTGTGATTAAAATATGGCTTAGAATAGTTTGCACATTTAGGTATAGCTTATATTTATCTTTCTGCACATATATTGTTTGAATATAAGCTTGTAAAGTAAAATTTGAATTTGAGGTCTAAACATTCACAAGTGTTTTATACATTAAGTGAGTTTTCATATATATATATATATATATATATATGTTCTATCATCACCTCTTTGGAAGGAGGAAAATCCGCATGGGTAAGACGATTACACAATTTGGGACATTTTTGCCATCCCACCTAAGTCACGGAGAGAGGAGAGAAAAAGTGGATGTAAATATAAAATGACTTATGCCATTTACTCAAGTCAATGTTAGCAAATTTTTGCAATGCAATTTATCATCTATATATGTAATCTATATATATATATATATATATATATATATAATAAGTGAAACAAAGAGAAACTCCAATTGCAATTCTAAATTAGAATTCTAATTTATATTGTACCATGTGTCAATGTAAATATGAAATTGGAATCTAATTTCCCTCCATCTGTTGTAATTCCGATGTGCTTCTTGTTTTCTTTTTTCTTTTTTTCCACACTCACGTATTTTTAGGTTCAACTCCCTTTTCCACACTCATATATTTTCAAGTTTATCTCCTTTCAGGTTTACCTCCTTTTTTCACACTAATTCAGGTACTTTAATATACAGCTCTCCTCTTCTTCAATCAATGCTATGGAATTTCAAAAGAATCTCTCGATATCAATATCTTATATAAGAAGAGGTTCTCCAAATATTTCGATTGTACTTGTCTTTACAATTTTCATAATCCTGGTTTATGCTCTGCAAAACGAATTTCAACCATTCCTAAGGTTTGATTATTGCTTTCTTTCATCTGCCTATACTATCATTCCTTTTTGTGTAAATTTTTTATTGTTTAATTATATAATTTTGTGGTTTTCCTATAATTAATGTTGCATGTTTATTTTCTTTCATCTGCTTATACTTTCTTTCTTTTTTGTCAATAATTTTTATTGTTTAATTATAAAATTGTTTTGTTTTCCTATCATTGATATTGCATGTTTCTTTTCTTTTTCATAACACGTTATCAGTACGAGTCTCTACCCAATTTCAAAAGGAAGTTGTAATCCCATTATTCTTCAAATATAAAAAATTATTTGTGTAATTTTCTCAACTCACTATAAATTTTCTTTTAAGGAATTATCACTTATCCTATTTGTTTGTCTTTACATTTTATGCTCATAATTTTAGTGATTTTTAATTGATTAAAAAAAATTACAAGATTTACATTATTCTATTATTATATATTGTTATAAAATGCACATTATGAAATTTACATTTAATTGATTAAAATATTTTGCTAAAAATGGTTTGTGATAAAACAACTTAATCATAGTTATATGTACCACGTACAAATCAACCTTAAACATATATGTCTATGTAGTAATCTTTCTTTAGAATTTTGTATGATAAAAATATTTGTTAAAAAATTACATAACGCTAAGTTTTATTAAACATGAATAAACTAAGTCTTTTAAACATGACCAAACTCATGATTAATTAATAAATAAATAATAAAAAAAAAACCAATGGTATCACTTAAATAATAAAATGCAATATATTTATTTTCATTTTTTTATCAAATTATATTCATTTCTATGCAGTAACATGAGTTACATACTAGTTATATATTAATAAGCAAAATTTAGAAAAAGTTCAATTAGAATCTAATTTTGCACTATGTGTATAAATTTATGTGAGACCCACACCATAATTATCTACTTAAGTTTTTTAATTTTTGTGTCGAATGAGTTAATAGGTGAAAAATACTAAAAATCTAATATTAATGAACTATAAAATTATAAAAAAAAATTAATCACATATACTCAATAAAAATCACCACACATTTATCTTATTAAAAATTAGAAAAAAAATAATCATAAGTAGTATTAAATTTAGGTAAAAATTTTAATATATAACTAATTACATTTACTTTTGAAAAAAAATAATTTGACTAATTATTAATATTTTAATGATAAAAATTGTGTTTAATTTAAAATTTATCTATGTGTATACATGTATTACAACTACTAACATGCTATTTTTTTTGTAATTTGACTAATTATTTATATTTTTATAATAAAAATTGTGTTTAATTTTAAATACATCTATGCATTTACATGAGTTACATGCTAGTTTATTATATAATAGAAGCATCACAATAACTCTCAACAAATTATTAGTTATTTTCTTTCATTTTTTGTCCAAGTAACTCAATTGCAAATACTAAACAATAATTAAACAATTAAACTTAAAACATAGCTATAGCTTATAACTACGTTTTCTATAGCCGCATTTGCACACGCAGCCTTCTCAATGCGACCATAGGTCAAACAAGTCTATAGTTGTGGTTTTTTTTCCCTTTTTTTTTTTTTTTTCCTTGCTAAATCACAATTCCTGCCCAAATTTTCATGCATCACAAACTAAATTTTCATTGCCAAAACAACTGAACCAAATAACTATATGCATGCATCAACAAACTTTGCATGCTTCCAAAACAGCTTAACCAAATATATACACAACCAAATATACATCACAGCTAAACCAACAAGTTTATAAGTGCCCCGTACATTTCAGCTATCTTGACATCTTCTACTTTCAAAATCACCAACAGATGAGTGGGGTGCATCTGCATAGAATGAGTAGAGAATTTTAAATTACATTTAAAAAAGAGAACCACAGTACTTGGAGTAGAGAATTTGCATAAAACACTATGCATACCTTTGTGGAACAATTTTAACACCAAAGATAAGCACCAGTTCAATAAAGACTTTAAAGAAATGCATGAAAAGAGCACAAAATAATTAAAGGAAACCATCATGAAAGCTAATCAAATGACATGCATTGATTGAGTATATCTTAATGAATGAATGCACAATTGACCACAACCACGCACCAATAATATGAAGCACTCCCCCTCCAAGATGATATGTGATGCATGAAGTTCAATCAAATCTCTATAAAATTATAAACTCACAATACTCATCAAGCTTATATCATAAATTCATTGAGATTCATGTAACACAGCAAACAAACTATAGAAATTTAAAAATAATGAGCACAAAGCACTAAATAAAAATTTTAAAATAATGACATCTCTCACTACTTGTAAGGTTTGGAAAAACATGACAGTGTATATGTTTAGAGAAATTTTGTTTCACCTAACGATTCACAATTTCATTCCCATTATTTTTGTACCGCGGAGAGTCCCCATCAAGCATTGTTACCCTGAATATATTAAAGACATCGAATTAATATCACATAACAATGCATTGCAAAAGGTTGAGTTTCGCTAAATAACATTTGTTTGCTACCTGAGAAGGATTAAAAGCACGCATATGTGAGCTAAGTTGGGTGACCATTTCTCTCATGTTCGTCAACACTTCGGCCATTTGCTGTTTGTGCCTTGCTTTTGCTTGGGAGAGTTGCTCTTCATGCCTCGCCTTAGATTGAGCTAGTTGCTCTTCTTGCCTCGCCTTAGATTGAGCTAGTTGCTCTTCATGCCTCGCCTTAAATTGAGCTATTTGCTCCCTAAGGGAAGTCTCCAACTCCAAAATCCTTTGGGTCATTCCACTTGATGACGGTGGAGTCGATGTAAACCGTGAAGGGTTTGTGGCACTTCTTCTTGATGGGGTTTGTCCAAAACCAACCCCACGTACATGTCCAGCGTGCTCTAGACCGATCACCTTAGCATACGCATCATCTTTGGACGAGAGGATTCCACCACCAAGCTCTCCTTGTAGTTGCATGCCATCTTCATTCAAAAATTCTCTCATCCTCACCTGTTTTCCCACAAGAACCAAATAACATATTACACCCCATAAACAACAAAAACACAAAATACACTATAATTCGATTCAAATTGTGCTTACAATGTTCTCTGCTTGAGGAGTAACAGCAGCCCCATCTTTGGTAGAGTATACTTTCTCATACACATCTGCATGCTCTACTGGCACCCCTTTAGATTTCACCTACATCATGAATAGAATCCATACAATAAACACAATTGCTCTCCTAATTGTTATGTTATTTATCATTTGCATTGACTAAGACGTTCATGAATTCTAAGTTTATAACTACCACCAGCAAGAAATTTTAAAATTATTTTCAACATTCAATGTGATTTAAAAGCATAAAATCAGCTTATGTGATACACGATGAAAGTAAATTAGGTAGTAATTATACACCAAAGTAAATTATAGAGAAACTAACGAATGCCCTTAAAGCAATGATTAATAATCCATTTAACGAATGCCCTTATTGGAATTCTAATTCTTGAGGCTTCTCAAAATGCAAATTCCGATGAAAGTTTTAGGATTTCGAGAGTATTAAAATAAGTTAATATTGAAGAAGAAAAATGCTAGTTAACTTTACAACGACATCGGATAAAGAGATTTGTTATGTTAAAGCCATGTTTTTTTCTTTTTTGGCTAATTAAAGCCATGTGAGATAAGGCAAAGTTCAATAAAGATACTGGTCCCTGCCCCAACCTCTTTGCGGCAATGTTGTTTCACATTTGCTGATTATATATTTAAAAAAAAAAAAAATTGTTTCTCATGTTTTTGCAGTCATATTTTCTTATTTCAAAGATTGTAAGAATATAATAAACAAGTTGCAATTTAAATTCTCAATTTTGGTCCCAACTTATACAAGTTTATAAACTAAAGCCTTAAATCCTTGAATATATAATATGCAATTATAGTTGAACTAAAGCCTCAAAATGACCCATTTAGGCCATTGTAATGGATTAAAAGCAATTTACTTTACACAAACTAAAGGCTAAAGGTGTGAGCACATAGGATAGGAAGGCTTTTCATAATGAGTCAACATGCATTACTATCATAGTCCATCAATTTGAACCTAACTATTTGCCACGTTCTTCCATGATTTATTCATTTTGTGATGCTTAGGGCCTATTTGGTTAGCTGAAAAAAAAACACTATTTTTTGTTTTCATTTTTAGTTTTTAGTGGGTCCTACCACTAAAAATGATTTACTTTTAACATTTATATTCATTTTTCATTTTTAGTATTCTAAAAGTTGGATTTGAATACGAAAGTTTGAAAACACATTATATATACGTTGGTGGAGTCCTTTCTTCCCTCACAAAGGGATGTGGGTCTCATTTGGGACCCATAAGTGGAGCCCACACCTCTTATGAGAGGAGAAATAATTCATTTCACGATTATATAGAACACAATCATTGTATAGAATTATGGGGTAATTAATAGGCAAAATATACTAACATGGGCTTTTGATTAATTAGAAGCCATCTTACCATTACATTAGAGATTTGTGCAAAACTTTTGGGCCCGGACCTTGCTATCTCCTTTTGTTTACCACGACTCTCCTTGTTCTTCTCACTTAATGTCTGCGACCACATTACCGTAAAAAATAAAAGAAGAAGAAGAACAAAACATCTCTTAGGGAATAATCACTGCTGAGGGCTAAATTAAGACGATGAAGAGATAGACGAAGAAAGTAGCAGTACCTTTGTTACCATCATAACCTGGTTACTCAATTGTTGAACAAACTGTAAGGCCTGTGATTTTAAAGCCGCCATTTCTGTCTTTAGAGTGGAAATTTCCATCACTTTTGCTTTTAAAATGGCTATATCATGCTCTAGATGTAACATGTTCTTTTCGAGTTCATGGCTTGTTTCTTTATCTCTCTCTTCCACTGATACCAGCGTCAAACTATGCCAAGACAAATGAATTGTAAGAAATATGATATTTAAATCAAGACAATAATAACTAAGCATATTAATTTAATGTAAGAAAAACTCACTATTGTTAGACAGAATTATTCATCCTTCATTTACTAAGCAAGCATATTTGTAGCAAAACATATAATAACCGAATATATTTATTGTAAAAACAAATTCATTATAAGATATGCATAATTACCAATTTTGATAAAATACTAATTATCCACTACAATAATTGTAAGACCCTCAAAAAAAAAAAAAAAAGGCCACTTCTCTATGACCCCCTTTAAATTTATCAACCATTTAGAATGTGAACGATGTCATTAACCTTCTAACATCCTTTTATAATTCTTAACATTACAATATTTTCCAAAAGCCAAAAGACAGCCAAAATAGTATAGCAATATCACATTCCCTATAAAAAATTCAGCAGCAAATGAACTTCAAATGAAGGATGTTAATTCTCCACTTGCCACTACAGTATAATGAACATATGAACTTAAATAACAATCCCCACACATAATCAGTAACCCAACAAAATGCCATGAAGAAAAGCTGTACTTCACGTGTGATCAATCACAAAATGCCAAGCAGTCAAGTACCACTTATTATAAGAATAGAAATGAAATATAGAAGAATCTAAAGCACCTAACTAACAAAACAGAACAATGAAAGAAAGTTTCAAACACACTATATTTTAGCAAAAGTAACAACAGAGAAAAGGAAAAGCACACCCTTCTCCCTTTCTTTCTCTATACCAGTTTAACTCTTACTGTACACCATAAAATGGGAATACAAAATATTATGTAACCAATTACCAATCAAGGTAGTCAAAGGCAAAAGACAACCTTAGGGCGCCAAGGTCTTGTATCGCCCACGGCATGAGACGACAAAAAGGCGCTAGCCCAAGTAAAGCGAGGCACCAAATTCTTAATATATTTATTATATATATAGAACTTAAATCATATGTACCTAGTGTGTTATAATATTATAATGAAGTATTTTTCAATGTGTAGCATGAAGAAATAAGGTCTATCAAATTATTTCAAAATTGGATTGACATGGTTGAGGCTACATTAGTTAGTTCTAACAATACATTTTACAATAAGCTTCTATATAACAATAAGTCTTACAAGACAAATTTGTAAATTAATTTAACTAACAATAGGTTTTATAACATGTCTTTTGAAATTAACAGTCTAAAAATAGGTTTCACAACAAACTTCTATTAAAAATAAATAAATTAAAAAAAAAAATTTTGAGGCTCTCGCCTTAGCGCCTTTTCCATGGCTTAAGGCAGTCGCCTTGCTCGCCTAGGCTCTAAAGGCGAGTGCCTGGCTCGCCTTTGACTACTGTTATCAATCACTTGATTCAGTCCTAAAATGGTTGAGTAGACAGTGAACTTGAGAACAAGAAAATCATGCAAAGCCGTCTCAAATAAAAACCATATCCAATAAGGCAATTTCTAATCCACAACCATAAACCATATCCAATAACGCAATTTCTAATCCACATTATAAATAAATAAATAACCAATAAAATCACCCCATCCATTGATAAAACCAAGCATGCAATCAAAACCCATATCCAAAAGCTCAAATTTGAAATTTGTTATCCTAATAGATCATCTAAATTAACCCAAAATTGCAATTGAAGAACCCAAATTGAAGTTTTGCATCCCAAACAACAAGCTAGAACCAATAATAAATTTACCAATATCTGAATAGTGGATTCCAACTCAGAAAACATCAATGAATGGGATTCATATTTATTATTTAAAAGGACCAAATAATGTTATAGATAACCAAATATTGGCTCACATTGCGAAAAACATCCATAATCAAACCCACCAAAACAGCAATGCATTATTAAAACGTACAAGACTCTGACACCCAAACCCCATTTCTGAATGGCTTACAAACTGTCTTCCAGTTTTTTATTATTCAATTGGTACAAGTGGAAGGGGGAATTAGAACCATGGTTCTCCTTATAAAGGAGACAAGGCAGTGCCACTGAGCTACAAGGCTCTTGGCCACAAACTATCTTCCAGTTGAACAAATGAAATTTGACACCATCCCCTAACCCACCCCACAAATAATCCCATTTTAATTTCTCAAGACAATGACAAACACTTACTAGAATGGGAAATATAGATAGGTAAACTAGATAGTGTGCTCTTTATCAAGGTGATTCTGCCTCCTCTCGATAAATAGAAATTTTCCCACCCTGCTTACCTTCTCCCCCTTTTTTCCAAAATTGGATATGGGACTAAGGTTTTTTTGTTATTGGTGTTGTTGAAATCATATAAAAATAAAATAAAACTACATCATTTTAGTGTCACTAATGGCATAATCTCAAACAGCAACGAACGTAAGGGCCAAATTAATAGTGATTGCAAACTTAGAAGTATGAAATTGAAATTAAAAAATAAAAAATTCAGAGACCAAAATAACAATTGACCCAAACTTAGAAGGTGTAATTTGAACTTTAACCTAAATAATAATAAAAAATACCATTATTCTTTTCATATGAGAGCCAATGTCATTCACATCAATAATAATTACTTCCAAATTTGCAATTATCCTTATACAGAGGTTTATTCACGCCCCTTAATAACCTCAATCCAGAAAAAAGTGAGCAGCACCAAAAACAAAAATAATTGAAGGGACATAATGACATATAACCAATCAGGTTTTTATTAGCAAAACAGAACAAATGCTCTTATTAACAAGACAACTATATGTTTGGACATAAAATGAACCACCAAATAACTGTTTTAAGCAACCTAAGGTCACAGTGACAAAGAACCACTTCTACTTCACTATTCACCAACGCTGTGTTTTCTTCAATTTTCAATTTGCTTGGAAACGATAGTTGATATTCAGAAAATAAATGCATTGATAATCTCAATTTATTATAAACCTTCTCTTAATGCATCTCGAGGCACATTAGTAACCTAGAGGTTCCATGTTACGCTAGTAGGACAATGTTTTCAAGAATAAAATAAGGGAAACCATTCTCCATTATTTTCTGACATTTTAAACCTATATTACACAATTGACCTAAGTTCTACCATCAGATGAATAGAAAACAAATTCCTGAATTCATTTTCTTCCCTTGATTATACATGAAACAGACAAAGCCAAAGTGCAATAACAATCCATTAGTTCCAGTACAAGAATTCCCTGTCCAGAAACAAAATTAGAAAGTAATGAACAATTGAACATATATACAACAATATCAGCTAGAGGAAGCAGAGAAAGTGTCAAATAATGTTAACTCTTAAGGATATATCATACTTTGTTGTGCATACATTTGAAATTAGTATATTATAAATTTTAACCAAACAAAAATGCTTCTTTCAACATGTCCAAAGTTTATAAGGGACCAACATCACTTGTTAAAAAGTTACTTGAACTTTATCATGACACAAACACGGTGCTGGCAGCAACCACTAAAGACTCATAAGAGGCGAGGGAAGGCTAGTTCCAACCACAAAGTATGGGTTTCAGGCCAAACATTTAAATGTTCTTTTTTAACCACATAACTGCAGGAAGTGTCACGATGCTTGTTATGGGATTATCTCAATGATATAACTTAAATATAGTATGCAAGGTCCTCTCATAATGACCATCAGGAATACCTCAAATCATGTGTCAATTTCTGATACTGTGTTCTGTATATGATTTTTTTTTTTTTTTTTTGATAAAGTAATCAAAATAAATAAATCAGAAAAAAGAAGTATACAGGAAGTATACTGGGCATTTTGTACATGACATATTGTTTTGCATCAATGTAAATTCATTAAACAAAAATAGTTAAACACATTTTAGATTGAATGCAAAACAACATGTCATGAATGAAACTCAGTATCAGAAGGCAATGACAGACATATAAGAAAAATCATAGCAAGCCTAATGAAACGGAACAAGTAAAACACATTTTCAGCATATAAAACAAATATAATAACATCAGTCTTTCATTCATATTTATGAAGGATTATTGCGGAAGTGGTTTGAGTGGGTTTTGTGGAAACAAAGCTCTATAATGACTACAAGTTTGAGAAATTTTTAATGTTAAATATGTCACTTAAATTCCAAAAACAAAATTTGTGGTGTCAATATCAAGGATTTTCACCATATTAGCTTGGTTGGAAATGTCTATATGTTCATGGCAAAGGTGTTGGCTAATCTCTTTACCTAATCCAAAAACAAAAAAGGTGTTGGCTAATCACTTAAATGAACAAAAGGTGTCTTGTGTTAGACCCAAATGCTTTCAATAAAGTTTGAAAAATCCCTTATTTGGTGTTTATTTCCAATAAATGTCTTTGAAAGCAAACTCGATGGCAGTGCTTTTACAGTAATTTGTAGGCTGTACACTGAAATGAGATGTGATTATGTTAACTAGGGTTATTTCATATATCTGTTAGACAGACTCAAATTTGGTGAAAGTAGGAAGTGGGTTTGGATTTCTATTTGGACAATTCAGTTTTCAATCATAGTATATAGAACCACAATTTTCTTTTCTAATAGTTCAAGAGGACTGAGACAAGGAGGCCCTTTCTCCATGCTTCTTTTAATTTTGGTTATGGAAGTCAATGATATGATGTTACGCAAGGCTGTGGAGGGTGGGAACTTGGCTGCATTTCAAGTTGAAGGAGAAAGTGAAGGGTTTATGGAAAGCTTTCCTCTTTTGTTTGCTCATGATACAATGCTATTTGTGATGTAAATGCTGATCAACTTGGCTATATCTGATGTTTTCCTTCTCTGTTTGGAAACAGTCTCAAAATTAAGGGTTAACCTAAGTAGAACAGAGCTTGAACCAACAGGATAAGCGGAGTGTGTAATGAAGCTAGGCTTACTTTTGGGTTTTAGGGTGGTGACTCTACCTACAGTATATTTGGGATTACTCCAGGTTTGTCCTTTACGACACTACAAGTTGGGAAAGCAATCATTCAAAAGGTAGAAAAGAAACTAGCAATTTGGAAGAAGCAATATTTATCAAAAGGAGGAATGATCACTCTTATCAGAAGTACCTTTATCTACACTACCAATGTGGGTAAATAATCCTTTCCATACCAACACATAACCAAAAATAAATAAGGCTGAAGATAATTCTATATCATCTATTCAGCTAAACAAAATAGTACTTATTTTTGGCAAACCCCATATTTATTACGTTTTTACAACAAACCTTGGGGTTGCCACTAGGGTCATGCCAATGCAACTCCCATACTCAATACACTGCTACATTTAATCAATAAAACCATAACAAAATGTCATGACTCTACCTGCAGTTACATGGCTCTAAAAACTTTTAAATGTTTGGTCTCATCTTTTTAAATCTAGGCAAGTCTATTGAAACAGGAAGTGTAAAACACATTTTGATAATGAATATGGATTAGTTGTGACAAGTTCAGCGTATAGAAAAAGATAATAACATCAGTATTTCATTTATATTTACTGTTTCCAGCTTGCAAATGTTTAAGCTCATCATCAACGACAACCACAAAATTGCATTTAACAGTTCTGACCACTCTTTATAGCAAGTCAATAAGAGATTAACATCCGAAAGCAGTATATTGAGATCTGAAGATGTTTACTTACAGCCACACAACATTTTATAGCATATGACAAGAATAAGATAGAACTGAGGAAAGTAAATGCTGAAATTTTGAGTTGAATCAAGCTTATACCTGTATTTCCTCTTCCTGCTCACTCTCCTTTTGGAAACTTTGTCATTCGGTTTGTCGAGTAAGACTAGATTCTCCATATAATTATCAACCCAAATTTTGAATCCCCTCCTACAAATTCCCAAATTCTTAACTTGTTTGCTCTTAGGATCATATGAAGAGATCTCAGTGTCAATTGGTGTTTGTGTCTCCACTAATATATTACCATTCTTCAGAAGACCTAATAGAAGTCCTCCATTGCAATCAACAGTGACCTGTTTAGTCCAAGAATCAACAACACCATACTCTTTCATCACCCAAATGGAACAGCACTTCATATTGTTCTCAAGAGTATCATGACATAAAAGAGAAAGCGATCCCCCAATTACGGAGGTACGAACATAATCACTCGTACTGAATGCACCATTTGGCACAGATATGGCGCGAAAAACCTCATCACCCAAGTCAAATGACAATACTAACGGACACGACTTATTGTCCATATCCTTCACTAAAAAATGGACAGCCCCATTTACAGAAGTTGATGACTCGCACCCAACAAAACTAAACCCGGGTGATAAAGAGTTTCCAGCCCTTGTTATTCTCCAAGAGCCCTCATTAAGAGAGTAAATCTCAACCACAGGTATTTTGGCTGCTTCAGACGTTTTAGTTCCATCTTGAAACACAATCCTCACCACCTTATAATCATTAGTCCGTGGATCAAACCCGAGTGCATTACGACTCGCTGTCTTGACAAAAATGCAAGGGTTTGGAAGGGTTATATATTTTCTAATAGAGGGATTCCAAAGAATATAGCGCTCTTGTTCATATAGACTGAACAATCCATTCACGGAACCGATTAAATTAAAATGGAATAAAAAACGGCACGTTAGTGGGAAATCAATGTGTTGAATTTGATCAGATGAGGAGTCAATGGTATCGTCAATTAAAAAGTAGTACTCTAAATAGGGAACCAGTTTGTCAACGCGTTGCCTAAAAATTAATTTGTTGGAGGAAAGTGAAAGTGATCGAGTGAGATGGGAATTGATGAAGGCAGAGGATTTGACTAGAGAGTTCCATGATTTAGAAACGCACCTGAATCGAATTAGGGATTTGACGGGAAGTCTTTGCAGAATTTCCAGAACCACTTCCTCCGGGAGGTAGTCTGACATTCTTAACCCTAACCCAATTTCAAGCTTTTTCTGAAATTTTCGATTTCAATTTCAAGCTAATTTGGTTCGACTGTTTCTATTGTTTCCTTTTTGCACTGTTCTGCTTTGTTATAATTAAGCAAATTAGCGCCAAGATTTTTAACTTTTATCTCAAAAATGGGGGGCAAGACTCCCGCCATTGAAAGTTGAAAACCCTCTAACGTACACAGTACACATTTATTTATTTTATTTTATTTTTATATCCCCATCTATGCATTATATATGCTATTAATGGTGAGTTTGGATACCATTTATTTTGCTAAAATTAAAAAATTATTATTCAAAGTACTGTAGATAAAGGTAAAAATTAGTTAAGATAGTACAGTGAAGTCATGAATAGTGTCAAAAAGTGTAGTGGAGCCTATGAATAGTAACAAAAATAAGCTAAATAATGAAATAATTCTAATTTTTAATTTTAACCCAAATGCACACTTAGCGTGCTCTTGGCTCTAGCTTAAAATTGCAGTTTATTTTTAGTACTATTTATGAGCCCCACTGCACTTTTTGGTACTATTTGTGAGTTCCACTGAACTATTTCAACTAACTTTTACCTTTCTTTACAGTACTTTCAGCAAATTAATTTCAGTTTCAACAAAATAAATGAATCTCAAACAGACTTTTAGTATGTACTCACCCTGAATAAATTAGAGTAAGATAAACCGAATGAATCAAAATGGATTGAATTCAACTAAACTGGACCAAATTGGAGTAATGAATTGTATTGGACCAAACTGGACAGAAAATGGGTATGCTATCTTTATTTTTGAAGCTGATGAAAATGACATGTGTTTCTCCAAGTAAGAGTGGAATTGGGCTCTTCAACCTTGTCTTGAAAACTATATATACATACATACATATATATATATATATATAGAGAGAGAGAGAGAGAGAGAGAGTTTTTAACAAAAAAGTTTCAGTTTCAACAAAATAAGCACATCTCAAACATATGTATCCTTTGGTCATCACAAGGGATACATGTGTTACTGTATACTCACTAAAATGTCTTGACTTGTTTTTGAAATATAAAATTGATTAAACTTGTTTAGTGTGTATGTGTGTGTTTTGGATCTATGAATGCTTTGCATTTTCTTGTTGAGAGATGTTTTTGAAAGCTTAAAATGTTGTTTAGATCTTTGGTTGAGTAGCTTACTTGATTGCATTTATTTGTGTTTTTCCTCTCTTTGAAAAACTTGTTTTTATCAAGCTCGACAGCTTCTCGACAGATCTTGACAGATTGCTATCTATCAAGACCCTTGGACTTCTTTTCTTGACAGATCTTAATGCATTTTAGATCCATCGAAGCTTTTCAGAATTTGTCTCGATAGCTGCTCGACAGATTCTCGATCCATTGAGAAAGATTCTGCCTGGCCGATAACTTCTCGATAGTTGTTCAATCCATCAAGGCACTTTTGTCGTCGACAGATTCTCGACAACATCTCGACAAATTTATCTATCGAGAATTAGTGTTTGATAGAATCTCGATAAATCCTTGATCTATTGAGACACATTTTCCTTAAATAGCTTCAGCCCAAAATCTGTTTCATTTCTCTCCTTTTCTCTTCGACAAAAACATTTCTTTTTCTCTCCCAAACTCTTTTCCCTCACCCCATTCATCTTCCCCACTTGGATTTCGACCTAAACCTTGCATTTTCTCTCTGTTATGCTTCTCTAATCTCTCTTTCTTCATGCATTTCACTCATTTAGACCTAGGTTTTGGGTTTTCTTGAAATTTTTGGGGTTTTTGAAAATCTTTGAGTATTTTGTGAAATTTTTGGGTTAGGTTTTGCTTATATGATGTTATATGCTCTTGCATTGCATTACATTTGCATTTTCACAATGTTTCATGCATTATAGATGTGTGTTTATATGTTAAAACTTGTGTGCTGTTAGGATTGGATTGGGTTAAACCCATGATGCAATTTTCTTTGCACGTCACATGCTCATGCATACGTACCTTTTCACTTCCATTTTTTGGTACTTTTTGTTAATGGTGCTTTTCTGTCTGTCTGGCTCTCTCTCTCTCGAATAGTCTTCGCATGGCACCCAAGTGCAAATCTGCTCCGTCCCGGAACCCTCTTCATTCTGGGGCATCTTCTTCTGATCCTACTCCTCTTCATGTTCAGTTCCATGATGAAAAGGCCTAAAAGGACTTCTTGGAGAACTTCTCCAGATGTGGTGTTCATTCGGAGTGCCATTTGATTCTATCAGATTTTTCCGATACTACTCTACCTACTGTCATTCACAATAGGAGATGGGAGTCTCTATGTGAGGTACCCGTGAGTTGTCCCATCATGATCATTCAGGAGTTCTACTCCAACATGCATTGTTTCAATACCTCTATACCTCAGTTTGCTATGCGAATTTGAGGTACATGCATCGTAGTCACCCCGGAGATCATTTCTGAGATACTAAACGTTCCAAGGTTATCACATCCTGATAACCCTTCGTGTCCACGTTTAAGGACTATGTCCAAATACAAACTTCTGTCTCCCTTTTGTGAGACACCTGCTTCATGGGGTCATCTTCAAAACACCTCATGTCCAGGCTTTACAATAGGTTCGAGGTTCCTTAATATGATAATGACATTTGTTATCCATCCCTTGTCTCACTATAACTCCATTACAAAGCCTTGTGCTCGGTTTTTACTTTCCCTCCTTAAGGACCTTACTATAGACTTTCCCTCTCATTTCATTCTATCCCTTACGGATGTCTATAAGGATATGACGACCCATAATAAGCTTATCTTTCCTTCTGCTATCACAAGGATCATTCGCCATTTCTCTGCTCCTTATCTTAAGTCTTCTCACTTCACCGTCATAGGTGCCATCAACGCGGCATCTGTTAGATGGAGCGAGGCCTAGCTTCGACTGAAGCAGCCACGGATCGAGACGGCGACTCCTCCAGCCAATTCTGCTCCATCCATCTCTGCTCCTTTTTCTTATTCTGCAGATGGTGTGATGCTTGAGACCATCATGGCGCAACTTGAGCGCATAGATGCTCATCTTGATACACTCACTACTGAGTTGTATCAGGTGAACACTCGTGTCATATCGCATGATGACAAGCTCGCATGGGTGACTTCACCGCATCTCCATCTCCCTCTCCACCTCCACAGGCTTCAGAGGACGAGGACGATGATGATGGTTCCAGTGATGATGATGATGATGATGATGATGAGGATGAGGATGAGGATGAGGATGAGGATGGTAGTTATTCCGATGATGAGGAGAAAACCGCTTCTCATGACTTGCCCTTTGTCATTCGTGACATCTAGCTTGGAGTTTATGCTAGAGCTATTTTTTTGTTTGTTTGCTCTTTGAAGTTGTGGGTTTTGTTTTGGGGGTTGTTTTATTGAGTTGTTGGGGCAAAGAGAGAGTAGTTTTGAGTTGAGAGTAGTCATGTACTTAGGGGGAGAGTTAACATAGGACTCTTTGATAGAGGGAGTGTTTTATTTTTTTGAGGGATGTAGTGAGGATTTATGTATCTTTTCTTTCTTTCTATATACATTATCATTTTGTACATTAGTCTTGTGACCATTTAGTGATAGCAAACATTGTACTTATATATATTTTATATATATGATGATGTTGTTATCATTTCACCTATCTCTTCATGTGTTATTTCTTCTCTCTTTATACACGTGTTTCTTATTATGTATGCAATCTTATATTTCTATTTCACACTATGATGTCTTGATGAGTTTTGTTTAAAGTGTTTCAGAAAGACAAGTTGTCAAAATCTATCTTGCCATGAACTCTCTTTCAAGAGTTTGTGTTAGGATTAGATTTTATTGCATTTAAAAAGTGATTATAAGTTTAGTGATTTATGACTTCTCTCATACTTCATTTGTTTGTTATGGTTTTGTCACGGATTGCCAAAGAGGGAGATTGTTAGGACATATGTAGAATTTGTTTGAACATAGGTCATGTAGAATTGGCTAATCCTTTGACAAAACGCACTTTACTTGTAATTGGGTAGATCTAGGATGTGTTTAATACTTCAAGGAACAAGAGTTCAAGTCCAGTATTGAAGCCATGCAAGTCTGTCCAAGAAACAAGTGAAGAAGTGATGTTCATTAAAGCTCGACGAAGTATCTACGAGATTTAATGTTGAATTCTCAATAGCTCTCAACAAAAGCTATATCTATCGAGAATTACGAAATTCAGATTTTCAGATCTATTTTTCACGCTTATCTAAGCTATTTGTGTAGGGTTTATTTTCTTTCTTTTCTCACAACCCTAAACATATATAAGAATTATTTTAAAGGCTGTAAAAGGTGATGCAACTTTATGGAAAGTGATTATTCACTAAAATTGTAACTGAAGACAATTTGCCCTAGTTCATCTTCTTTGTAGAAGCTACCGCGTTTGTACGCTAAGGGTTTTGTAACCAAGGATCTTCTTGATCTTCATCGTCTAGATGAACTGAAGAACTTTTCAGCCAATATCTTTCTCAAGTTGGTGTGTTAGTCACGTACTGGGATTCGTGCATCGATTGGTTAGTCACGTACTTGGAGCCGTGCATTGAAAGGAGAGATTGTCACTACATTGCAAGTCCAATTGTGTATTGGGGTAAGGGTTCAACTGTAAATTGGTATTATGTACTGGAATTCCTTTTACTTGTAACTGCTATTTTGATAATAGTAAATTCTTGGGATTGGTGACCTTAAATTCACCCGGTGGGGTTTTTCTCAATGGTATTCCCCATTCATAAATAAATCACTTGTGTCAATTTTTTTTTTCTGCTGATTAAACTTAGTTGGTGATTTATTTGTGCTACCACACTTATTGCATGTAATTAAATCTAATTAATTAACTTGGCTAATTAATTGATTAATTTACCAAAGGGGTCAATAAATTATTGGCCTATCATTAACCAAATCCAAGGGCATCTTCCTTCGACATAGGTATCACTTTACCAAATTTAGAAACATTTACCATTGGCAACAACCAGTTTATTGGATCTATACCTATTTCAGTATCTAGTGCCTCAAATTTACATATACTAAATTTGGCCAGGAATAAACTAACTGGAAAAGTTCCTTCTTTAGAGAAGCTAAATAGAGTAAGGTTGTTTTCCATTGCTGAAAACCAGCTTGGAAATGGAGGAGCAAATGACTTGAGTTTTCTCTGTTCCTTGTCAAATGCTACCAACCTAAGAGATTTGGAGATAAATACCAACAACTTTGGGGGGGAGTTGCTTAAATGTATTGGCAACATCTCAATTACCCTTACCTTTTTCTATTTGAATAATAATAAAATATATGGAAATATTCCTAGTGTGATAGGGGCTCTGATCAACCTGGAGTATATAGAAATGTGGAACAATAAATTTTCAGGTAACATCCCCTCTATACTTGGAAACCTTTAGAAATTACAATTTTTGGATTTATCTCAAAACAATTTCATTGGGAACATTCCATCCTTTCTTGGAAATTTAACAAATTTGTTGGAGTTGTATTTAGGAGACAATAATCTTCAGGGAAGCATCCCTTCAAGTCTAAGTCAATTCCAAAATTTGATAACTTTTCATCTTCCCCAGAACAATCTTAGCAGTATTATATCCTCGCAAGTTATTGGTCTCTCACTTTCACCAAATAGACTTGACTTGTCTAGCAACCAATTCACTGGTGTCCTTCCCATGGAAATAGGAAATTTGAAAAATTTAGAACATTTGGATATTTCTGAAAACTTGTTTGGTGAAATTCCTGCAACTCTTAAAAGTTGTGTAAAGCTAGAATTTCTAGCCATGAGAAGAAATTTCTTCCAAGGGGATGTTCCTTCATCTTTGGAGTCGTTAAGAGGCTTTACACCATTTGACCTTTCTGACAATAATTTTTCTAGAAAGATTCCAAAATTTTTGGAGACCTTTGATTTCTTGCAATTATTAAATCTATCACATAACCATTTTGATGGTGAGGTACCAACAAATGGGGTTTTCAAGAATGCAAGCACAATTTTGCTTAAGGGAAATGATGAGCTTTGTGAGGGCATACCAAAGTTTCAACTTCCTAAATGCAAAAACAAAAAATTTGAAAACAGAAAGTTGACTCTTACATTAAAGTTAATAATAATCTCTATACTCATCGGGCTTAATTATTGGAGCAAATTTGGTCTTATCATTTAAATTTCTTAGTTCTTTAGGAGAAAAAAGGAAAGAAAATACCTCAAGTGATTCAATAAATTTGCTTGTGAATGTATCTTACCAAAGTCTCTTAAATGCAACTGGTGAATTCTCTTCTGCTAATTTAATTGGTGCGGGTAGTTTTGGGTCAGTGTATAAAGGTATTCTTAATCAATATAAGCATACTGTTGTTATCAAGGTAATGAACTTAGGGTGTCATGGAGCTTCTGAAAGTTTCAAAGCTGAGTATGAGGCTTTAAGAAACATTAGACATCGAAATCTTGTAAAGGTGCTCACAGCATGTTCAAGTATTGACTATCAAGGTTACGATTTTAAGGCATTGGCAGGCGATTTCTTAGAAAATGGCAATCTAGATAAGTGGTTACATCCAACTCCAAGAAAAAATGAGGCTCTTGTGAAACAAAGGAAGCTAAGTCTTCTTCAAAGATTGAATATCGCATTGCTAGTGCATTGGATTATCTTCGTAATCATTGTGACACACCAATTGTTCATTGTGACCTCAAGCCTAGCAATGTTCTTCTTGATGAGGAAATGATTGGACATGTAAGCGACTTCGGCTTGGCAAGATTCCTTCATGATATTGTCCATAATTCTTCTACTAAATATAATTTACATTTCTAAAATTTAATAGCTTCTCTTTTTTCTATATTTTCTACCATAAAAGATATAAAGCATTATAACAAACTTTCTAGATATCTTTTTTTTTCTTGATTTTTATTTTATGCCATTGAAAAAGTGTGTGTGTGTGTGTGTATATACGTACACTTTCCCTTCTTTTTATGCTATGAAATTATATCTATTGCAATATATGTTATGTGCACTTGTATAGTATGGTATGGGAAACGTGGTATCAATATATGATGATGTTTATAGTTACGATTTATTATTATTCGAGATGTTCACTAGAAAAAGGCCTATTAATGACATTTTCCACGATAGCTTAAATCTTCGTGACCATGTCAAAGCAAATCTCCCAGAAAGAATAATTGACATTATAGTTCCAATTCTTCTCCCAAAAAGACAAGAGGGTAAAAGAAGGATGAATGACACTTGCAATGAGAATCAAAATGGGAGTCTCAAAATTCAAGAATGCTTGACTTTGATACTTGGAATTGGAATTGCTTGTTCCAAAGAATGTCCAAGAAAAAGAATTAGCATCAGTATTGTTGTAGTCAAGTTGCATTCAATTCGGCAAAGCCTTCTTAGAATTGTATACACAGTCAAAGAGTTCAAGCGACAAGTAATTTTCCTTTTTTAATTTTTAATCTTTGGTAGATATAATTCAATAAAGGTCAGTCCAAATTTAATTGGAAAGAGAGAATCATGTTGCGATTAGAAAGCCACAAGCCTTCACGTTAATATTTTTTTTAATCTATCAAAACTGAGAAGATTAGAGCCACTTGAAATTTGAGAAGCTCATTCTGCTATACATAGGATTGGAAATGAGCCCTGTAAGGATAAAGGGCCCATAAATGTATATTGGGCCATGGGCCTTGTCTGAGGACATTTATTAGTCCAAGGACCAGGAGATAATAAGGAAGAAGTACAAAACAGAGCGTCACGAACAGTCTTTTAATGGAAAGACTTGGGAAAGTAGTTCAAGGAGGAGTGCCTCCTCGGCTAAATAAGGTAGAGGTCAGAGAGATTGGTCTACCCTTAAAGGCAACATTTCGAAAGGTTCTATATATAAGGATAAATATCAAGGAAGCAAAAGACAAAAGGAAGCTAAGAAATATCTAAGGGAAAGCTGTTACCACAGCATTGAATGTTCTGCAGCTATCCCTCTGGCCACATTAATATGGAGTTGATGCCTGAACAGTGGTAAGCAGCCTTATAGCTACTCCCAAAGGCTTCAGGAAGGTGCTGATGGGACAAGGATCAAAGCCAATAGCTTAACCTACACGTGGATGGTGGAGATGAGGAAAAGAGGGATATATAAGGGAGAGATAGTCTCCTTACGGGGGAGGATCAAAAAAGAGAGGAAAAAAAATTGTAGCATGAGGAACAGGACTTGTAATCAAAATCAAAAGAAACATATATATATATATATATATATATAAGATTTAGTCTCCTCAGATTGTGTCGAGGACGATTTACTTCGTGCAAAACAATCATATTCTTGTTTTCTTTTCATCTGGGTTCACTATAGTTATTTTCTGATTCATTAAAGCCTAGTTTTCCAGCCCATTCTTTACAAATTTATTGTATTGGGCTCTTTGGGCCTAAATCCTTTTCCCTTTAGGCTTGGGAACCAAATCAAGTCTTTACAATTGGCACAATCTGTGGGAAATACTTGAGCTTCAGTAAAAACAACACTGAATCATGGTAGGCTCAGGGCAAAATTGGGAGAAGTCCGTTGGGTCCCAACGTCAAGATCAGTTTCTCAATCTTAGGCAAAGAAGGGACCGGGAAGTTAGTGTCCATACCACACATACCAGTAGGAGCTACTCTAGGAGTGGAAGCCACGTCTTTCATGAGGCAACTACTAGAAGCATGCAATTGGAGATTAATTGTTTAAGAAGAAGGCTGCGCCAAGAGTGGCATGGAGGAACTCCTTCAAGTTCTAACCATTCTTCTGATGATGTTAATGATCATAGCTATCGTCACAGGTCAAGGATTCCTCCTAGCAAATCTTTATCCTATGACAAGGAGCATTGTGATAGGTGGGGGAGGAAAAGTCCTTCACGTAAAGGCTTGGGCAACGATGCCATGAGTAAGGCTCTGAATCAAATCTCCAAGTCACCTTTTACCTAGAGAAATGAAGGAGCGAGGCTTTCCTAACAGTTTACTCAGCTAATGTTTACCATATACAATGGTAAAACGGACCCTGTGGAGCATGTAAGCCATTTCAACCAAAGAATGACTGTTCATTCTAAGAATGAGATTTTAATGTGCAAGGTCTTTTCATCCAGTTTAGGGTCTGTGGCGATGAGGTGGTTTAATGGCCCGAATGAGGGATTTATTCACTCTTTTAAGGAGCTTACGAGGGCTTTTGGTTCTCGGTTTGTAACTTGTAGTAGAGTTCCTCGGCCTTTGGACTTCTTGCTATCTATGACCATGCGAGAGGGAGAAACCTTAAAAACGTACTTTAACCGATACTGGGAGACGTTTAATGAAATTGATGGGGATTTTAATGACATAGTTATAAGAACATTTAAGGTCGGCCTGCCTGTAGAGCACGATTTGAGGAAATCATTGACAGGAAAACCAGTTGGTAATGTGTGTCAACTCATGGATCGTATTGATAAGTATAAGTGAGTTGAGGATGACCAATAACTAGGTAAATGCAAGAGTAAAGTGGTCCTTCAAGATAGGAGGGATTTCAAGTCAGACAAGTACAACAGTAATTGTCATCGGTGAGATTTTTTTGGGCAATCTAGGGTTGCTACTGCTCAAGTGGTTAACATGGTGTTCTGAGAACCAGTGCATTAAATCTTAGAAAAAATTAAGAATGAGTCATATTTTCAATGGCCAAACAAGATGGGAGGAAACCCCATAAGATGCAACCAAAGCCTTCATTGCTAGTCCCACCAAGAGTGAGGGCATATAACAGAGGACTGTAGAACTTTGTGGAATCACCTAGAGCAGCTAGTCCGGGATGGCAAGTTAAAGCAATTTTTGTATCACCCCAATAGACATAGAGGCCAGGCAGGGTCAGGATCTCAGAAATATACTTCTTCAAAACCACCTTTAGGTACAATCAATGTTATTCTTGCTGCCCCAGGAAGGACTGGTTCTCATTCCTCTAGGATATTGTCCATAGCTTAACCAATTGCAGAGGACTCCTCCCATGAGCTGGAGAGGAGTAAGATAGAGGTCCAACCAGCACTGAGTTTCTCTGATAAGGACAAGGCAGGTACCTTGCAGCCGCACGATGATGCACTAGTGGTTACCCTTAGGATAGGGGGGTATGATGTGAAGCGAATGTTGGTTGACCAAGACAGTGGGGCAGAGATTATGTACCCTGATTAGTATAAGGGGCTAAAGCTAAAACCAGAGGATTTAATTGGTTATGATTCACCCTTGGTAGGTTTTGATGGGAAGGTGGTTATACCCAAGTGCCAGATTAGACTACCAGTCCAAGTAGGGTCAGAACTAGTAGAGGTGAACTTCATTGTAGTGGATGCTTACTCTCCTTACACTGCCATCGTGGCAAGACCCTAGCTACATGCTATGGGAGCTGTCTCTTCCACTTTACACTTGAAGGTGAAATATCCATCCAATGAGCAAGTTGAAGAATTGATTGAGAGCCAGTCTATGGCTAGGCAGTGTTTAGTCTCTGCTATTAGGCATTAGGTTGAATGTGAGCCCTTGACCTCTGCCGAGTGGGGCTTATATCAATCAAGGAAGCTAGTGTTATTTACAGATATGGTAGAAAGGGCGAAATGTGAGGAATTAGAAAAGGTTGTTATAGGTGATAATGGGGAGAAGTTCTTTTAGGTCGGAGCATAGCTGCCTCCTTAGGAGAAGGAAGAACTAGTGACATTTCTTAAAGAGAATATTGATATGTTTGCATGAAGTGTTTATAAGGCTCTTGGGGTGAACCCAAACTTCATTTGCCACCATTTAAATGTCAACTCGGCGGCCATCCCCAAAAAGCAACTACCTTGGCGCTCGTCTAAAGAGCATTCTGATGTTGTCAAGGGCAAGGTGATCAAGTTTAAGCAGGCTGAGGCTATTAAAGAGATTTTTTTACCCTGATTGGCTGGCCAACACAGTGGTAGTAAATACGAAGAATGGAAAATGGTGAGTGTGTATAGATTTCATAGATTTAAACAAGGCTTGCCCTAAGGACCCCTTTCCCATGCTTCGTATAGATAAATTGGTAGATGCCACTGTAGGCCATCCTCGGATGAGCTTTTTAGATACTTTCCAAGGATACCATCAAATACCCCTGGCTTTGGATGATCAAGAGAAAACAGTTTTTGTTACTCCTATTGGAAATTACCATTACAAGGTGATGCCCTTTGGTTTGAAGAACGTAGGATCCACCTATTAGAAGATGATGACCAAGATGTTTAAGCCACAGCTAGGAAAAAATATTAAGATCTATATAGATGATATGGTGGTAAAGAGCAAGTTAGAATCCGAGCACATTGGTGACCTTAGAAATATATTTGGAATATTGAGGAAACACAAGCTGCGCCTTAATGCCTTTAAATGTTCTTTCGATGTTGGTTCAGGAAAGTTTTGGGATACATGGTCATTCATCGTGGAATTGAGGTCAATCCTAATCAGATTAGAACGATCAATAGTTTGCAGCCACCTCAAAACCCTAAGGAGATTAAAAGATTAGCGGGGATGACTGTTGCCTTGAACCGATTTATCTTTCAATTGTTGAATAGATGGAAGGGATTTAAGTGGACCAAGGAGTGTGTTCTGGCCTTTCAACAGTTGAAGGAATACCTTTCTCGGCCACCCATCATGTCCACGCCCGAGAAGGACGAGGTCTTGTTTGCTTACATTGTTGTAGCTCTCCATGCAGTTAGTTTGGTAAAGATACAAGTTGATGATGGGGTTCAGAGGCCAGTCTATTATATGAGCAAGTCCCTACATGAAACAGAGGTTCAATATTTATCACTAGAAAATACCATACTAGCAGTAGTGTATGCAACACGTAAGCTCCCCCATTACTTCCATGCTCACACAATAGTGGTGTTGACTCAAATTCCTCTTCAATCCTTACTTCGGAGAGCTGATTACACGGGGAGGATTACTAAGTGGGATACAATTCTAGGTGCCTTTGATATAAAGTATATGCCCCGCACCTTTATTAAGAGCCAAGTTCTTGTCGACCTGGCGGCCGAGTTTGTCGAACCTTCTATAGAAGAAGAAGGGGAGAAACAGAACTTGGATGGAATATCAGTTGGAGTGATTTCTTTAAAAGAATCTTTATCCTAGAGGGTATATGTTGATGGCGCTGCCAACTAAAGGGGATCCAGTATGGGGCCGGTTATTGTATCTCCCGAAGGGATTGTTATTAAGAAATCCTTGAGGTTAGGTTTCTCAGCTACGAATAACGAAGCTGAGTATGAGGCCTTACTAGTAGGAATGACGATGGTTCAGAAGATAGAAGGGAAGGAGTTGGAAGTGTTTTCAGATTCTAGGCTAATTGTTAGACAGGTAGGGGGTGAATTAGAAGCCAGGGATCCAAGGATGCAAGAGTAATTGAGTCAGGTCAGACATTTACTATTAGGGTTCAAGTCTTTAGTCTTACAGCAAATCCTTAGAAGTAGAAATACTCATGCGAATTCTCTTGCCATCCTAGTCAAAGATTTGTGTAAACTTGTCGAGGTAAGGAGGGACGTGGTTCAGGTTCATCAAATTAGGATGGGACCTAGTTAGATGGACCCTATTGTTATGTACCTCAAGGATGGCATCTTGCCCGAGGAGAAAGGAGAGGCTGATAAGGTGCGAACAAAAACTCCTCATTTTTTGTTGTTTGAAGATAAAAAATTGTATAAGCACTCTTTCTTTGGACCGTGCTTGCTATGTATACATCCCGAGGTAGTAGAATCCCTTCAGAAAGAGTTGCACGAAGGGATTTGTGGGAGTCATACAGGTGACAGATCTCTATCTCACAAGGGAACTAATGGCTAGGTATGCAAAAGGAAGCGCAAGAGTATGTGAAGAAGTGTGACTAATGTCAGAGATTTGCCCTAAACATTCATCAACCTAGGGGTGTCCTTAACCCTCTTTCTAACCAAATGGGTTGAAGCTGAGCCAATGGCAAATATTAGAGATATAGATGTTAAGAGATTTGTGTGGAAAAATATTGTCACTCGGTTTGGGATTCTCCACACCCTTATCTTGGATAATGGGCTTTAGTTTGATAGCAAGGCTTTCAGGAGGTACTGTTGCAAAATGGGCATCAAGAATAGATATTCAACTTCGGCTTACCCCCTGGGAAATGGGCAAGCCGAGGCTGTGAACAAAGTCATAGTCAATGGGCTCAAAAAGAGTTCGGACGATGCCAAGGGCAAATGGGTGGAAGAACTACCCCACGTTCTCTGGACATATAAAGCTACCCCTTGTAGGTCCACTGGTGAGACTTATTTCTCTCTAACTTATGGGGCCGAGACTGTAATCCCTCTGAAGACTGGATTCCCAACATTGAGAACGAGTTTGTTTACTCAGGACAGCAATGAGGGGTTACTAGAGAAGAGCTTGGATCTGATTGAGGAGTGAAAAGAAAATATCATGGTTTAATTGGCATATTATCAATAAAAGCTTAAGCAAGAGTACGACTCAAATGTGAAGTTAAGACCATTAGCCGTTGGAGATTTGGTATTGCAGAAAGTTTTGGGTACTGCAAAGAACCTAGTATGGGGAAAGTTAGAACCTAATTGGGAAGGGTCATACCGTATCACCTTGGTAGCTAGGATAGGTGCATATTTCTTGGAAGATTTAGACGAAAAAATTGTACCATGCCTCTAGAATGTAAATAACCTGGAAATGTATTACTATTAATAAAAGGTATTTTTTCCATGTTTTATTTATGACATTATTTGTTGTACTCATTCTTTATTTAAGTGCTAAACAGAACCTTGGTCATGCCTGGCTTCTCGGATCACATACCTTGGGTAAATTAATACTTCTTATCATTTCTCTGAGTGTTAAAAAGAATCTTGGTCATGTCTGATTCCTCGAACCATATATCTTGGGTAAATTAATACTTCTTATCATTTCTCTAAGTGTTAAACAGAACCTTATTCATACCTGGCTCCTTGGACCACATACCTTGGGTAAATTAATACTTTTTATCATTATTAATACTTCTTATCATTTCTCTAAGTGTTAAACAGAACTTTGGTCATGCCTGGCTCCTCGGATCACATATCTTGGGTAAATTATACTTCTTTTTATTTCTCTAAGCGTTAAACCGAACCTCGGCCATGTCAGGTTTCTTGAACCACAGGCGTTGAGGGAATTAGTAATTAGCCCAGCTATGATGGATAAACCAAGCATTTGCAAGTAATTAGTCTAACTATGCCACACATGAGCATCACTTAAAGCGTTTGTGAATATATTCATGATTAGATTATGACCTGGGAGTCCTCTGCAATTCCTTAAATCTGCTGCTAAGGGGTAGGATATGTGGAACTATAAATGGTGTGTAGGGTCCTTTAAGTGGGCTATGTTTTAGGTATGTTTTTAAAGTTAATAGCCTATTTTGTCAAGATTATGAGCCTGGTTGGTCCTGCTAGATCTATTGTTGATTGTATGGGATGTGGCAGCTATATTATCATTTACCCTGATAACAGAATCAAGTTATATTTTGTTTGTGTATTAACTAAGTGTTAAAAGTATTTTTTCTAAGTTAAAAGTCACCTTTTGTTGAAAAATGTAAGCTTGGAAAGCTTCATTTATCTTGCGATTAATTATTTAAAGGGTGATGATGCTGTCACTTGCACCAATGATCATCAAAGTTAAATATTTAAGTGTGTGTTAAGTCAGATGCTATCACCCTTTATTCTTAAACCAATTAAGTGTAAAGTAGAACATAGGAAATGTCAAAATTTGCACAAAACATCTATAATAAAATTTTTTAACTGCCATTAGATTAGACCTTAAGAAAGGCAAAATGATTACAAGGGATGAAGGTTTCAGAAACAACAGATTAAAAAAAAAAGACTATTGCTTCAAGAATTACTTAAGCTTAATTACAAGTTTATCTTTCGCTGAAGTCTTAGAGGGCTAATTAGAAGTTGTTATTGAAGAAGTAGGGCCTTTACCCTTGAGGTCCTCCTTGGTGGGCATAGGTAGAGTAGCAAGGACGAGCTCCATAGTGTAGGAGGCCTCTTTCTTATTGGAAAGGTCCTTAGGGGCAACTGGAGGTTGAGTGACATCACGGGCCACTTCTTTGGTTGTGTCAACTACTTTTCCAGTGACCTCAGTTTGCTCTCCCTCCTACGATGGATTGCCTGAAGAAAGGGGAGACCTTGGTTGGGTTGTCCTTGCCAGTATCTACTTCCTTGGAGGCAACATCAGCTTTAGGGACAAAGGAGCTGGAAACCTAAATGGCAAGAGGGTAGTACACACTCTCTGCTCTCCTTAGGGCAGAGAAGGATTCAACCCTAGCTTGGTTGAAGACCTCATTCCACACTTGGAGGTAGTAGTATTTACTAATTTCAGAGACCTCAGCCCTAAGGGCCTCCTTGGTCTCTGCCACCCCTGCTTCATACCCATTTTGCTTAGCCTGGTCCTTGGCCTTCTCAGCCTTCTCCTTGGCCTTCTCAGCCTCCTCCAATCTCTTCGTTAGGGCCTTTATTTGATCTTTAGCTATGACAAGCTCATCCTCAGCCTAGCGGAGCTGCTTGCGTTGAGCCTCCGCCTGCCTTTCCGCCCCTTCTAAAGCGGTCTAGGGGCTTTTCTTTTCCTTCTTGGCCTCGGTTAGCTTGGTATTGAGCTCTTGCAACCTTTTCTTTGCTATCTTGAAGGCCTTCACGGCAGCAATGGGCTTGGACTCCTGCTCCTTCATTGATCTATGAGAGCTGATGACTATCTCCTCAGCTTTGTGGGCAACTTGGACAGCCTTTTTTAGGAAATAAAGAAAAAGTCAAGAAACACCCAAGTTGGTGAAGTCAAGTATGAAAAATATAATAAAAAATAAAAAATAAAAAGTATATATAATGATAATAAAATAAAGAGGGTAGTTAGTAGTCTTACCAATGCGAGGTCCCTTTTAAAAATGAGTAAGACCTCATGCTTCCTCATTGCCCTTAGGTCGGCCATGTCACCGGGCAGTAATAAAGCCTGCTCCATAGCGTCGGCCACATAACCAAGTTTCCCTTGTTGGAAATCAAAGATGGAGGCGTCAGCAGTCAGAGTAGCTCTATCCAACACCATGGTAAGAGACTACGTCGAAGCAGCTACCTGAGCCTTAACTCTCTTCTCCATTACCGTTGTGTTGTCCTG
Organism: Castanopsis chinensis; assembly: GCA_032878915.1. Classification (NCBI taxonomy): domain Eukaryota; kingdom Viridiplantae; phylum Streptophyta; class Magnoliopsida; order Fagales; family Fagaceae; genus Castanopsis; species Castanopsis chinensis. Next base: position 1,059,697 of record JAVQMG010000047.1, on the reverse strand, counting down.
GCCTGTTTGGCTCCCTTTTAGGGCTCAACCTCTTTCAAGGAGTGGCTTTTTCCTCCCTCCACCACCTCCTTACCTTTGGGCTGATCCATCTTTCTTTTGTGATCAGCAGGGGGGGACATTAGGCTTGGGTGGGTGGAGGCGCAGGAAGTTTGGTCTGGACAACTTTCTCCGGCTCTTGGCCTCCTACCTGGGCCTCCGTCAGGTCTTGGAGACTTGATCTGGTCCTACGTTGGATTGGCATTGCTTCTGGGATGGCAGGGTCTTCTTGTGAGTGGCTAACTTGTGCTGGGGGTAGAAGGCTAAGGTCACCGGCCGGGCTTTCTGAAGAGGAGGGTAGGTTGAAAACTTCAAAATTGTCTTCAAAATCCGAGACGTCAACTATTTCTTCTTCTTCTTTGATAATAGGTTTGGAAGAGGTGACTTCTCCGACCGTATACTGAAATGGCAAGGTCACTTCGAATACCCTTTTTGGAATGAGACCAATGGTGAAAACCCCGGAGCAGTAACACTTATCAAGGGCAAGTACGAGTCTTTTGCTTTGATCACGTTCTTTAGCGCTTGAAAATTGGACGAGAGGGGTTTGTAGCTGAGGATGAGGTGGGTTGCCCTCAATTGACTGTCGCTGTGAACGAAGGTCTCGGCTTTGAGTATATTGTCTAGGTCTAACTAGTTAACAAGATTTAGGTTGGGAATAGTGGCGTGCTTATCTGCAAAGCCATTAAAAAAGAAATTGTCAGAAAAATGACATGATTCAAAGAAAAATTCAAATTGCACACACAAATAAAAAGAAACAAGTATAGAGAATATTAGAGATAAATGGGGTGACATTAGAGTAATAAACCTAGACCTAAGAACCCCACCCGGTATCCCATCTCTCGTTGGGCAGTGGAGGCCATCGTGTCACTCCCCTTAGATGATTAGAAAATCTTTTTTCGTGCCTTTGTTGGAATCAGGGAGGTATGAGATTAGCCTAACCTCAGGAACCCTAGTCTTTAAATAATATCCCTGCCTTTTTAAGAGGTGGAGGTTGTAAATCTAGTTGAAGTTGTGGTGGGTGAGGTTTGAGCCCATCCTCTCATTGAGGGTGTCTACACTACCTAGGATCCTAACATATGTTTGGAGCACATTGAGTGGAGGAGAGACGATGAGCTATTAGGTAATCCCTAATGATTCTACCCATGGGAATTCTCATTCCTCCCTCTATAAAGGCAATCATAGGGATTGCCACTTTTCCCTTTTGCCTCATAGCGTGCCACTCCCCTTGTTTATACTATCTAATGGAAACCCTTAAAGGAATTCAGTATTGTATTTTAAAATCTTCTATACCCTCTGGGGTGTTCACTAGGTAAGCAAATCTCCCTATATATGTAAAAAGGTTAAGGGAATTAAGTGGTCGAGGTGAAATTATACGGGTCGAGGAAAGGAATAGGTTTTAACTACAAAGAATGATAGAAGGGACTGGGAAAAAGAAAGAAGTAAAAAGTCGTTAGAGACTACTTACGAAAATGTATAAAGGCTCCTCGGACTAGCTCTTAAGTTTGGAAAGTGCAAAAGTGAGATATGTGAGTTTTCTAAATAGTATTTATATGAAAGAGAAAAGCGGGTGGGATAATTCCCGCCCAAGTTCCAACAGAATCCTTAACTATTGGATTTTCATTGCGTTGTAAAGCATGGGAGATATGGAGCTGCAGAAATTTAATACAGGTGCACCCTGGATGCCGAAGCGTCAGGGACGTGTGTTGGGCAATGGAAAAGGCATTTGCACGGACAGGAAATGACGTGTGATGAGAGGTAGATAATGATAATAATATCAAAATCTCCTTCTTTTCTAAGGAGCAAAAATGGGAATTTTGAGGGGCTATTATAGGGATAAAGGGTCCATAAGTGTATATTGGGCCATGGGTCTTGTCTAAGGACGTCTATTAGTCCGAGAACTAGGAGATAACAGGGAAGAAGTATAAATCAGAGTGTCACAAAAAGTGTTTTAATGGAAAGACTTGGGAAGGTAGTCCGAGGAGAAGTGTCTCATGGGCTAAATAAGGCAGAGGCCAGAGGGATTGGTCTACCCTTAAGGGCAACATTTCAAAGGTTTCTATTGATAAGGATAAACATTAGGGAAGCAAAGGACAAAAGGAAGCTAAGAAATATCTAAGGGAAAGCTGCTAGTACCGCATTGAATGCTCTGCAGCTAACCCTTTGGCCGCATCAATGTGGAGGTGATGCCTGAACAGTGGTAAGCAGCCTTACAACTACTCTCAAAGACTTTAGAAAGGTGCTAATGAGACAAGAATCAAAGCCAACAACTTGACCTACACATGGATGGAGGGATATATAAGGGAGAGGAAGTTTCCTTACGGGGGAGGATCGAAAAAGAGATGAAAAAATACTGTAGCATGAGGAACAGGACTTGTAATCAAAATCAAAAGAAGATTTAGTCTTATATATATAAGATTTAGTCTCCTCAGACTGTGCCGATGAAGATTTACTTCGTGCAAAATAATCATATTCTTGTTTTCTTTTCATGTGGGCTCACTATAGTTATCTTCTGAATCATTAAAGCCTTGTTTTTCAGCCTATTCTCTACAAATTCATTGTTTTTGGTTCTTTGGGCCTAAATCCTTTACCTTTTAGGCTTGGGAACCAAATCAAGTCCTTACAAGCCCAGTCATTCTGCTAAACATATATATATATATATATATATATATATATATATATAAAATCCAAAATGGACCAAAAATTCATTTTCATTTGGTTGATTTCCATTACCGGATTGATCGTAATCACAAGGAATTGGCTTATATTCTATTACTGTAGACAGAGGTCTCATTATTGACATAAACTTAAATTATTGCAAGATGTATTGAATTTCTGACACAGACATGTAAAGGCTACGAAGTCAAATAATCTGTTGTAGAAACATTGCTTTTTTATATTCTAAATATCTTTCAAGTAAATAGATTGCCAATTCCATAATAATTGAATGAGATGGGATTTCATATTCCCACACAGATTAGCCTTCAAAGGTAAGAAAAAAAATATATTGATACTAAAATTACTAAGTTGTGGGTAATGAGTTAAAGAATGTCATTTAAATTCTTGTTACCGACGAAAAAACCTCACTCTATGCATAGTCATAAAAAAAATGAATAAAATTTGTCTACAAACTAGGTGGTAGTAAAAAACTAAGAAATCCACTTAGTGTCTTTTTATTAATGTGAATTTTGATAAATATAATTAGATAATATTTTTTATGCTTGCAAAATTTTCAGACGATTAAAAATTAATAGCTATGTTATCGATCAAATATTTAAATTTCAAGTTTTTGTAATCTAAAATTATGCATAAAAAATAAATGAAAGGATTAATAGAAAATAACATCCGATTGACACAGAATTTGACATATATATTAAGATATAAAAAATATGTAATGCGACAGTTAGATTTTTCAAATATGTAGCCATATTATTTTTCTTATTAAAAGTTATAGCCTTAGGTTACAACAATGTTTGTAGCCAAATTTTGTCCTAAAAAGATTTGAAGCTTATTATTCTAATTAAAAATGTATCTTCCCTCACCATAGGTGGACAGGACCAATGACTTATTATGAAGGCCAACACTGCTTGAGAATTCAGGTGCATTTGGCGCCTATTGGCGCATTTGGAGGTAACTTGGGATAACAGACACTTTGTTCGTTTGTCACCATATTCGAGATTATTAGTTGATTCTTGGTATATTTGGAGGTAGCTTGGGGTAATATGTATTTTGATTTTTGTTTTTAAGTTTTTCGGTTGGGCTTTAATTTTTGTTTAACACTTAAGGCATTTATAGCTTAAGAGAAGTCTAATCGAGGTATAATATATATATATATATAGACACACTTATAATTTGTGAGTGCCTTTTGAATGTGAAATATTGTGTAAATTTTTTGTAATTTCACTTTGATGTAGTAAATTCATTTGCTCGTAGATGTAGAATATCGCGGAACTAAGTAATTTTTTGGTGTTCTTAATTCTCTTGAATTTTTGTGTCCCTTTTTCGTTCAACTTTTATTCATTTCTATTATTTTATTGTGAGTTCTTTCTCAAATCTATAATAATTTTCGCAACCAATTTTATGTGGGAGAACTTCTAGATGTCCTTTTGCACAACAAACTAATATAAAAACTTTTGCTGTCACAACAATTTATCCCTATGCTCTTTAAAAATTAAGATGATGATGCATGTTGGGGAGAGAACACCTTAGACAGACTCCTTGTTGAGAGATTAATATATCATATAATGATACTACTAAACCTCAAAACTCCAATCAATGAATTTGAGCTCAATTATGTTATTTTAATTATTGCCTTTCTATGAGCCACAAACAAGTCCTATTAGCTTTTCCTCCTTACCTATGAGCTTTTCCTTCACTAGCTCATCATCAATGAGAACCATGTTTCAACCTTAAACGCCCATCAATAGGACTAGCCCACACATATATGTCCATCGAAATCTCACACCACACTTGTGTGCGCTCCAATTATACACACCTTGTCCTCAACTATGAAAGGGGCCCTTGTTAACCTTGCCACCTTTCTGTGCACTACCCTAAGCTCTAACACCACTTGCTAGAATGTGAACATCTTGGAGACACTCTTTTGTTGAGAGGTTAATGTAATATATATATATATATATATATATATATATAGAAATGCCACTTAACCCAAAAGCTTAAACTTAAGAGTTTGGATCTAACTATAATATTTTAATTACTCATTTTTATTAATATTATTTAATGTGTGACTTTACTTACACATGTATACTCAACAATAATGCTTTTTGCGACAATATTAAAACATTGCTAAGCAGCCTTGAAAATGGTGCAAAAAACATTACTAAGCCAATTTGTGGAGTAATGAAATCCAAATTTATTTAATATTTGCTAAATCACACCGACCTTCCCTAGAGATTTCTGAAATGACACATCCCTTCTATGAAATCATACTCTTCCAAGAGGGTTAACCATAGGCCGTTTTGGTTTGGTCAATAAAGCAAAATAATTTGATACTAGTGTACTGTTTTAGAATTACTACTATTCATTCATATTTATTTATGCAAGTATAAATTTATTAATCTTTATGTTTATCCACATCAAATTGAAAATACACATATTTTATAAGCCTAAATATTAGTCTAAGTACATTAACCAATATATTAACTTAAATAACAGGTTTTTTTTTTGGTAGGTTTCAATTAGCTCAACTAATAATATTTTTAATGATTGAATAAGAGATCTGGGGTTTAATTCTCGCTTACACTAAAAATTGATTGATGCCTTGGTTTGATACTAAAGAGTTATCATTAGAAGTGGACGGTATAAGTTGAAACTATCTCAAAAAAAATAATAATAATAACAAGGTTTTTTTTTAATAAAAAAATTTTCAATTTGTTATTTTGCTGCCAGAAACACGTATGCATGGTTCACGCTCGTACAAGTGTACAACCCAATATCTTTTCGGGTTAATTTTAGACGAATACTGGCATTTATACTTTTTGGTGGGTTTTGGATTCAACTTGGTTCTTCTTCACCCATTTGGATTCGCAGTTGTTTCTAGGCTTGGGTTTTTTTTTTTTTTTTTGAAATTCTAATTGGAATACTGGGCCGGGCCAGTTATGAGTAGGTTTGCAGATGGGGCCTATGGGTTTTTTGATCCATTGATTAGTGATAGAGGTAGAAAAAAAAATTTGGAGGAGGATAAATTAATTTAAATCGAAAACTAAGGGGGAAAAAACAGTAATATGAAAAAATAAAATCCAGCGGAGACAAGATAGAGTAAAAAAAAAAAAAATGAAGACAAATCATAAGCTTAATTGGTAAAATTTTTCCTCCAAAATGATTTGTGGTAAATTCATCCAACATTGTAAGCAGTGATTTGTAAAATTATCTATGTAAATTTTTAGTTATATAGTTTATTTAATGAGCTATATGACTTATTTAACTTATATACATAAATGATTTTGTAAATTTCACGTAATGGTGAGATTACTTCAAATTGGTTTAGAGAAAAGCTTTGTCCAACCACATTTTAAAGGAGACAATTTTCTATTTTGTTGAAAGAGAAAATCGTATTTAATAAAAATTGTCTAGAGTACATAATGCACCAAGCATTGAAAAAGAATAGTGTAATGGGTATATGTATCGCCCCTTTCATGTGAGAGTGGACCTCACGAGTGGTATTACATACACGGGTTACACACCAAGCATTGAAAAAGAATTGTCTCTTAAAATTTAGTCCCTCCAAATTTTGTTAAAATACAATTTAGTCCCTCAAAATTTTCATGAGTTGTTAATCTGGCCTGTACAACTTTTTAATCTACATTAGGTCATATGCAAACGTTTCAAAAGCTTAGATTATCTAATTGGAATTTTCTGTCCTGGCAGCCTGTTATCAATTTTATTTTGCAGAGTTTTGTTATCAGTTGTATTCAAAATCGGATGGAGCATGTAAATTATGAGCAACAGGGAGAAACTTTATTATATAATTTATAAACTATAACATCATAATTTATAACATTCATCACCAACAGACCCAGTTGATTCTCAAAAAAAAAAAAAAAAAAAAATCAGCAACAGACCCAGTTAGTTGTGTAGACTGAGAATGACTTACAATATATTACTGGGGATACTAACTTGATACAAGAAAAAAAAAAAAGTGCTGAATTAAAAACTAGGGTGCTACAAATTATTTGCTCCAAATCTAATGTTACAAATCATAAACTTGGCAAACTATGATGGCAACCTCCATGATAAGTCATCAGCCATGTGCACCTGTGCATCTCCGCTGAAAGAAGATAAATTCCAATATAGTAATAAGCTTTGGATTTCAAATAATGATGATGTGGTGAGTGAGGTCTTTCCAATCAGTAAAAAAAAAGAAAAAAAAGAAGATAATTCTTAACTCATTACCTACAACTTAATTTGTAAATTAAATATCAACTTTTATTTTACCATAAGAAAATTCATGGTACAAGAAAACAAATTCGTGCAATTATCAAATCTCAACTCATTTTATATTTATGGAATTGGCAATCCATTTATTTAGGAGATTTAGAATTAACACGTTAAAAAAAAGATTTAGAATTATAAACAAGCAAGACGTGGATTTTAGTTAGCTCAACTGATAAAGTTTATTTTCTAATCATTATAGAGTGGGTGCCATAAGTTCTATTAAAAAAAAAAAAAGAAAAAAAAAAGCAAGAAATTAATTTATTTTCTTTTTCTTTTGAGAAAAAGATCATTGTCCAACAAATTAGTTAACTTTGTGATCTCCCTCGTTCCAAAAGTGGAAATCACCCAAATGACAAAGCATTTTAGGCCGCTTTGGATTTTTTGTTCTTGAATTTTTTTTTAAACAAGCTATATATTTAAAGGACAAAAGACACATTTAGGTATTAATTGGGCTCATTCCTAATCCTATGTAGTATGTATAGCTGAATGACCATATCAATTTTTAAGTGGCTTCATCTTCTCAGTTTTCCTAGGAGAAAAAAAAAGCACTAATATGAAAGAACGTGGCCTTCTAAATTCTAATCGATCACTATATGATTCCTTATCCCCATCTTCCCATAAACATTTGGAGTTGCCTCATTAAGTTATATCATATGGTCTGGGTGGATACATTACCAAATTCTATATCCCAATGAGAAAACAAAATTTACCTGTAGCTTGAAGTCGTTGCGTTGTGTACGCTAGTTTTAAGAATGTTTTGTCGAATTTTATGCAGCTGAACTACAACAACATTGATATTCATTCTTTCTCTTGGATATTGTGTGGAACAAGCAACTCCAATTTCAAGTATCGAAATCAAGCATTCTTGAATGTTGAAACTTCCATTTGGATCCTCATTTCGAGTGTCATTCCCTGTCTCTTCCTCTTGTCTTTCACAAAGAAGAAATGGATCTACAATGTCAATGATATGTTCGGGCATAGCTGCTTTAACAAAGTCATGAAGGTTTAAGTTATCTTGGTAAATACTACCAGTTGGCCTTTTTCCTGTGAACATCTCTAACAATAATATGCCATAACTATAAACATCACCATATATTGAAACTTCATTTCCCATACCATACTCTGCAATTGCAAAAAGAAAAAAAAAATTATAATATAGGCATGTTTTCATACAATTAAAAGTGGGGAAAGAAAAAAATCTAACAACTTTTAAAGATTATACCATATTCTATTTTCTAGATATAATACATCCTTACTAAAACTTTCTTTTCATGCTTGAAATTATAGTAAGGAACCATGGGAGAGAAGGGAAAAAAAACTTAAGAATTAAATATATACCTGGAGGAGTATAACCAATTGTTCCTCTAACCCCAATGGAATTTGATTGACTAGTTGAACAATCCTGGGTAGCATCATGAAGGAATTTTGCCAAGCCAAAGTCACCTACATGTCCAACCATTTCATCATCGAGAAGAATATTGCTTGGCTTGAGGTCACAATGAACAATTGGCGTCTGGCAATGATGATGAAGATAATCCAATGCACTAGCAACATCAATGGCAATATTCAGTCTTTGGCGAAGACTCAACTTCCTTGGTTTCTCAACAGCCTCATTTGTTCTTGGAGTTGGATGTAACCATTCATCTAGGTTGCCATTTCCTAAGAAATCATATACCAAAGCTTTAAAATCACGACCTTGATGATCAATACCGGAACAAATTGTGAGCACCTTTACAATATTTCGATGTCTGATGTTTCTTAGAATTTCACACTCGGCCACGAAACTTTTGGAAGCTCCATGCCGCAAAAGGTTAAGCACCTTGATGGCAACCGTATGTCTACCTTGATCAAGAATTCCTTTATAAACGGACCCAAAGCTACCCACACCAATTAAATTAGTAGAAGAGAATCCATTGGTTGCATTTAGGAGACTTTGGTAAGATACATTCAAATTTGAATCACTTGAGGTACTTCCATTCCTTTTCTTTAGTAAAGAATAAAGAAATAGAAGCAACAAAATCAAAGTTACTCCAAAAAGCCCAGAAGCTGTAGAGATTATTATCTTCAAGGTAAGGGTCATCTTCCTCTTCTTGGAATTTAAGTATTTGCATTTAGGAAGTTGAAACTCAGGTATGCCTCCACAGAGTTTATCATTTGCCTTAAGCAAAGTTGCACTCACGTTTTTGAAAACTCCCTCTGTTGGTACCTCACCCTCAAACTGGTTGTAAGAGAGATTCAACATTTGCAAATCCCAAAACTCCAAAAATTTTGGAATATTACCAGACAAATTATTGTTCGATAGATCTAGAACTTGAATACCTTTCAATGATTCCAAAGATGAAGGAATGATTCCTTGGAAGAAGTTTCTTCTCATGGCTAGAGATTCTAGCGTCACACAACTTCCAAGAGTTGTTGGGATTGTGCCAAACATCATGTTTTCAGAAATGTCTAATTGTTCTAAATTTTTTAAATTTCCTACTTCTATGGGAAGGACACCTGTCAATTGGTTGGCTTTCAAGTCTAGAATAATTAGGGAGACTGAGAGAGCAATAACTTCCGAGGCTATGGTACCACCAAGATTGTTATTATTAAGATACAATCTTAGCAAATTTTGGCACTGACCTAGACTTAAAGGGATGCTGCCTTGAAGGTTATTATTTCCTAATTTCAAAATTGTCAAAGCTGTTAAATTTCCAAGGGAGGATGGAATGTTTCCAGAAAATTTGTTTTGGGATAAATCTAAATATTGTAACTTATGAAGAATTCCAATTTCAAAGGGAATCTTACCTGATAATTTATTGTTCCAAGTCCGCAAGTCCCCCAAGTTGATCAGATTTCCTATCTCAGCAGGAATGTTTTCTAATATTTTATTATTATCTAGATAAAAAGCAGAAAGAGTAGTTGAGAAGTTGCCAATGCATTTAGGCAACTTCCCCCCAAAGTTGTTGCCATTTATATCCAAAAATGTGAGATAAGAGGTATTTGTCAAAGAACAAAGAAAACTCAAGTCATCTTTTTCCCCACTTCCAAGATGGTTGAGGAAAATGGTTAAAAATGCCAATCTATTTAGCTTCTCCAAAGAAGGAACTTTTCCACTTAGTTTATTCATTCCCATTTCAAATGTATCTAGATTTGTGGCATTAGATATGGAAACAGGGATAGATCCAGTAAATTGGTTGTCAGCAAAGATAAATACTTCGATATTTGGTAGAGTGATACCAATGTCGAATGGAAGAGACCCCTGGAGTTGATTCCAGATACAGAAAAAGTCAATAAAGAAGAGAGATTGTACATTAAGCGAGGAATGGTTCCAGAAAACCTATTATACTGCACACTAAAAAATGAAAGTTTCATCAATTGACCAAAAGAATTAGGGATACTCCCACCCAAATTATTATAAGTTGCAGAAAATCCTTTTAAAAATGATAAGTTCCCGAAAAAAGGTGAGACAATTCCTGTAAGATTATTCATATGAATAGAAAAGAATTGGAGCTTTGTCAAGGAGGTAAGCGTAGTGGGAATTTCTCCTACCAATTGGTTATAACCAACACGAAGGGCGACAAGGTTGTTGCAACCAGATATATTGCTTGGAATTTCCCCCTGTATTGAGTTATTGTACAGTTCTAAGACTAGCAATCTAGTCAAATGACCAATTTCTGGAGGGATTTCTTTATGAAGTTTGTTGTTTTGTAGGCTTAGATTCCTTAAAAAACTTAAATTCCCAACATATGGAGATATAGAGCCTACCAGTTCTAGAGATTGCAAGTTCAATACGGTCACCCTTTGGTGTCGGCGGCCACATGTAACCCCTTGCCATAGACAAAAGTGGATGCTGTAATTCCAAGAGCTCATAACCCTAAAAGGATCATGGATTATCTTGGCTTTGAACTCAAGCAATGCCAAACGGTCCGTCTCATTATTCCCGCTGACCACTGAGGTGACAAATATGCCCATGCACCAAAGAAGAACAAAAGCGTGCATGGAAAAAGATGAAGATGGAGCTGCACTCAGTTGCAAAAGCCCCATGCACTATGGTTGAAGGAACTTTGCTTAGCTAAACGTTCTGGTGATTATATTTTGAAGGAAAAAGATTAGTTTACAGACAAGCTACTGTGTATGTTGTCCAGAGAGAGGGCTGATTTGGCTGTGTAGCACCTTAATTAAGAACAAGCAAATATATAGCACGGGAAAGGAGAAAGTTGGTGCAAGAATTTCAGTGTTCGGACCCACTCCAAAATTGCAAGAATAACTTGAGGGTGACATTCAGGAAGCATATTGAAAAAAGTGTAAAGGACACTTCCCCCCTTCTTTTTTTGGATGGTGGGAGAGTGAGATTTCTTAGTTAGAAATATCACCAAACGCCAGCTAAGCTATAAGGTTTTTAACTTTGCACAATTGTAAAGTTTGCATTTAGATTCAAACGTAGCAATTTTTGTCTAACCTTTAAGGGCATACACCGGTAAAACCCAGCTTTTTATAATGAAAACTTTGCAGCCGATTCTTATTTTTATCAATTTAATGATTTTTTTTTTTTGAATTTTTATCTAGACTCACACCTTCACCATTTTGTTTTATATATATATATATATATATATGTATGTATGTATGTATATATGGAAGTATTGTCCTAACTTCAAATTAGACGATTTCATATTCCATGTTTATGAGACACCTTGAAAATTTCATGGACCTATGGTGTGGTGAAATAAATATGAGACTTCCTAGTTTATGTCACGTCCCAACACAATAAGTCCATCACTAGGGTACTTTCATGGTGTCATTTGTATTAGTTAAGGGTGGATATTGTAATTATTAATACTTAATAGTGACAAATTACAATACATCATTTTATTTTTTTGTCAGTATTTTTTAGCTCTAATAATTTTGGTACATTACAATAGGCCATTATTATTATTATTATTATTATTATTATTATTATTATTATTACCATAATACGGTATTCCAAAAATAAAACAATTTGTTTGTCACAACACATTTCTACTAATTGCATTTTTTTTTCCTTTTGGTTTTACATAAATTAATCAATATAAATAAGTTGCCAATATTATTTGCAAAACAAATCTTAAAAAAATTATAACATATCAATCCAAAACAAAATATGGGTCATCATTCCCCCAAACCTCAAGAGAGGGGAATGTAAATATCCCAAATTGGTATCAAGTCGCTACTATTTGTTACAATAGTTTTTTTTTTTTTTTTTTGGTGGTTTCCCATAGTGTTTTCTCAAAATTTTGAGGTTACAATAATTATTCCTATCATTTTTTAATGGAACCCAACATGAAAGAATTATTTGTGTAAATGTTCTCATTTTATTAATTCAATTTATATATATATATATATATATATATTCTCATTTTTGCGGCAAACTGTTGGTCAAAGATAAATTAAATAATAAATGTTATTTTTATACATCTTAACATATACTATATAATATAAAAAATAATAGCAATAACAAAGACTAAATGACAAATTATTCTTTTTTTAATAGATAACAAAGAACATGTTCCAAACTTTTAACCATAAAACCCATTACATCTTCTCCTTCTATATAGTGGAAAGAAAAAATATTATTGTATTCCTACACTCCAAAACTCTCTAAATTAATGCAAATGCAAATGAGATTGTTTTTGGAAGAAAAGTACCTTTTATTAAGGAGAGAGAGATATATACATACATACATATATATATATATATATATATAACCAAAGATATTTGTGCGTGTGTTTGTTTCTCCCATGTCGCTTAAAAGAATGTGTTGTATGAAGTTACTAAAACTTTTTAGTGGAATATGTGGTGTGTCTTTATGTGAAATCACATTTCCCTCTCTTTTATGTGAGTGTGGGTTTTCTTCTTAAAAAAATTTAATATGAAAATGAATACGATTTGTAGGCTTCAATCACATTATAAATGAATATTTGAATTACCTTTAAAAAAAGTTCTTTGATGTGAAAATGAATAAAATTGGTGGGTTTCAATCACTTTATGAATGAATATTTAAATTGATTTTTTGTAATTTGTGACATTTTAGTTTGTCAACTCCATATAATAAAGTTATAATATTTTGTATTTGACAAATATTAAATAAGAGAAAAAATTATATTTTGTTAAACTTTTTTATGTGCATTGCAAGGTAAGTGACTAATATTTTTATAAAAATATGTTTTGAATGTTCCTAAAATTATTGAGATGTATATGTTGCAAAATAATGAATAATAAAAGAAAAAAAAATGATACACTAACACTAAATTAGTATTTATACTTGAAAAAAAAAATTGAGGAGGGCCATTACCTCAAATATTCACTCATTATTTAGAAATTTTAAAAATAAAATAGAGGGAGAGGGAGCAATTTTGAAGAAAACAAGGAGGGTCAAAATTGATTGCCTTATTCTACCTCTAACCAAACACGATTTCAGAGTGAAAATAACGAGATGATAATAGGCATTACAACTGTCCCAATTACCGTCATCTAAAAGTGCTGGTGCCTGTCAACGTTAAAATTAAATTAAAATGGACCACTAGCTTTTGTAAAAGTCACATGGTGGGGGTTGACTACGAACTGCAAAGTTAATACGGCGTGTGAAAGTTACATATATATTTACTGTCAACCTATCGAAAGAAAAAATTGTAAAAAATTTTATGTTCTAAGACATGTTGATTGATGAGTTTATGAGAGTTTTCTTTAAATATTTTTATAGGAAATGTAGGGATACAAATTTTTTCTCAACTTGTTATTATAGTAAGTTTTATTATTTTTGAATATCTTTGCAATTTAAAATGAGATTTTTCATATTTAATATCATTTAAATAAAGGTTTTTTTTTTTTAATTTTTTATAATATTATTTTTTTAAAATATTTTTTTAATATTTGAATTTTACATGAAATTCATTTTTATCATTAAATATTGAAAATCGAAGGAGCAGAATTTTTTTTTTTCAATAGTTAAGAGATTAAAAAAAATTTAAGTGAAATAGTGTAAAATCAAATTTTAATTAATTTAGATGTGAAAATTGAATTTTTAAAATTTTTATGGACAAAAATTGATTGCAACCTTTAGAGATGAAAACAATATTTTTAGCCAAAAATTTATATTTTATAAATATTATAAATAAAAACTATTTAATGGATATTTAAATAAGAAAAGTGTCACTTAAAATTATCACCTTGAACCTCAAACTGTATCAACTGTCAACTATCAAGTTGCTCTTGTTACGATGATTTTTACTATTATATTTTGTTTTTATAGATAATATTTCGAATTTATAGTGTTCAGTGTTCATCCTATGATAATTACTTTTTATTATTAAGTCAAAATACTGATTAGTTTTTTTTTATCATTTTTGAATAATGGAGTCCGGCATGAAAGCAAAGCTGTGAACGTAGTCTCATTTCTGCGGCTAAACTACTCGAGCGTACCCAGTTGGTCTAATGGTCCTCAACTTTCTAAAAATCCAGAGCTGGTAGCCATAACATAAGTTTAGTCCTCTGCCGTGATCCTTACGCATTTGTCATCTAATCAAGATATTTTTGTAAATCTGCAGTGGAGTTGCTATAACAAGACAGGTCTTCTTTGTCATGTCGTAAGGATAATATATAATACGCTCGGTGGGGAGTTATTGTCAATGTCACTGATGCAGAGAGGATGATCTAGATATGTTTGAATTTGGGTACATTAAAAAAAGATATGTTTGAATTTGAAATCTTTGCCACCAAAATTTCAATGGTCCTTGCTAAGTTTTCCTCCGTTAAACATGAAAAGTTAGGCAGCGTTAGGATAGCGGCTGCGTCCCAAAGTCCGTATTTTCAGCTGCTTCTTTTTTTTTTCTTTTTCAGATGTGATGTTGATGTCTGTCAGAAGTTTACTGTTTATGTTACTATTCATCACTGTTTACGTCACTATTTATCACTGTTCACATATTGTTTAACTACTGTTCACGAGACTCGTTACTATTTTATTAATAAAAATATTAAAAACAGGTTTTATGGTACTATTTATACATTTAAAAATAATTTTATTATAATGTATTCAATTTTCAGCTTTCAATTGTATCCAAATAGACCTTATTATGAAGAAAGAGATTTGAGAGGTTTACATCATAGTGCCAAGTGATGGGGACGGGCGTGATAAATTGGGGGTAAATGGGAAGAAATAAATAGCTAGCTGAGGGGATAAGGTAAAAACTAAAAGATGGAAAAAAATAAATATGACCAAATCAGTGAAGAAAAATATGTGGAATGGAAAAAAAAAAAAAAAGTGCAAGCCATGTTTTGAACAAAATCAACTATTTAAAACATCAAAATATTGAATTTCATTTGTGCATTAGTATCGCATGTGCTGCTGAACATCGATGCATTGACATTTCCCTAAAGACTGCTGGGATTGGTTCTGATAGTAGGAACTAGGAAATTCAAGTGGCCTGTACAAATTTTTAATCTACATTAGGTCATATGCAATGGATCAAAAGCTGAGATCATCCCACTGGAATTGTCTGTCCGGGCAACCTGTGTGGATTAGCTTTGCAGAGTTTTGTTTTGTTGTATTGGTCATTCTATTGTTTTCTATAATTTGTTTAGTCTTCCAAAGGGCTTTACCAATTTGTAGTAGAATGATCCCAATTGGAAGGAAGTGATATTCTATTTTTGGGCCACTTTCAAAACCTTAGGCTTCCTTCTCTTCAATAAGCCTAACTAGTCTCACTTGAATAGCAACTATCAAACCCAACACTGCTTGATAATTCAGGTGCATTAAATATTTGGTGCCTATTGGCTCATTTGGAGGTACTTGGGCATAACATTTTCTCAAAAAAAAAAAAAATATATATATATATATATATATATATATATATATAGACACACACACACTTTGTTCGTCTGGATGAGCTAATATGAGTTTGGCACCTTCTTCAAGTGTACTTGTAGCTTCTTGGTTATTTGGAGGTAGCTTGGGATAATATGCATTTTGTTTTTTGGTTGGGCTCTAATTTTTTATTAACACTTGAGCCATTTATGGCTTGAGAGAATTCTCGTCAAGGAATATATATATATATATATATATATATATATAAAATCTGTGGGTGCTTTTTGAATGTATAAAAACTTCGTAATTTTACTTTGATATATTAAATTCACTTGCTCTTAGAGTTCTTGATTCTCTTATGAGTTATATGTCTCTTTTACGTTCAACTTTTATTCATTCCATATTCATTTCTATTATTTTTTAACTTCTATTTGTTTCTATTATTTTTTAGTGAGTTCCTTCTCAGGTCTATAATAATCTTCAAAACCAACCTTATGTGGGACAAGAACTTCTAGAGGTCCTTTTGCCCAACAAATTAACATCAAAACTTCTGCTACCACAACACTCAATCTTTGTGCAATTTAAAAATTAAGACGATGATGCATGTTGGAGAGCAAACACCTTGGGAAGACTCTTTTGTTGAGAGATTAATATAATATATAAAGATTCCACTTAACTCCAGAGCTAAACCTTATGAATTTGGGCCTAATTATGTTAGTTTAACCATTGTCTCCTTATGTATAGGTCACGAATTAGTCCTACTCCTCCTCCTTATGAGATTCTCTTTCACTAGCTCATTATCTATGGAAATTAACCACATGTCAACCCCAAACGCTCATCCATGGAATTGGCCCACACGTCTATTTCCTTCAAAACCTTACACCATGCTTGCGTGATGCTGACTTGTGTTTGTTCCAAGTAGATGCACCTTGTCCCCAACTATGAAAGGGGCCCTTGTTAACCTTGTCACCTTGCTGCGCATTACCCTCAGTTCTAACACCACTTGCTAGAGAGAGAGCATCGCGAGGAGACTCCTTTGTTGAGAGGTTAATGTAATATATAGGGACGCCACTTAATTCAAAAGCTTAAACTTAAGAGTTTGGATCTAATTATATTATTTTAATCACTTATTCTTATTATTATTATTTAATGTAGGACTTCACTCACATTTATATACCCAACAATAATACCTTTTGAGAAAATATTATAGCAGTGCTAACCAATCCCAAAAATGATTCTTAGGCACAAAATTAAGGCATTTAAGGAAGCATTGTCATGTTTGAATTCTATTGGCAACCTCTTAACTTGGTTGTCTTCGTTAAGAATTTGTCCTGTCACACCACCGCATATATCCTATTGCAATGGTCACTCCACAAGTATAAGTATTTGTCGAGAGTAAGGGCAAGGGCTGGGTTCAAGTCTTTAAGAGGAAGCTTTACATACATATATACTTAAATTAGACTAGAGCAGAATTTCTATCTTGTAAAAAATAAAATAAAAAATAAAAAAATTGACCTGCCACAAATGACGGGCTTTCCCATAATGAGCGAAGACTAGAAATTCTAAACCACTCTCTTGAGTCTTGACCCTTAATGGCTCAATTATGTAGCTTGCATGAACCAATCCTACGATGATGGGGAGTCAGGATTGGTTGGCTTAGACCAGTAAGTTGTAAATCTATGGCGAACAAAGTAAGACTTGGTGTAACAACGACAGGTCTTCTTGGTCAAGCAATAAGTGCTCTGGCTTCTTCCTCTAGGTTCACTATCACACCCTTGTAAAGCATGAGAGATATTTCCATGGAGAATCTTAACCATTCCTTGATTCTCCCTAGTCACGCTCCGGTCTCAACATGCTGGGCTGAGAAAGTGTCTGATTTCCAGCATCCCCCTACCATCACTACAATTAATGCTATTAATACTATCTGGCTTTGTGAGGAACATCTGGATCGACCCCCTGATAATACGCTAACATCAGGACATCACATATTCTTTTGGTTGTGAATGAAAATTCCACAGGTCTCTATTTCTAATTCAGCTGAAGTAATTACTTAATGTCCCACATTTTTTTGTTAAAATACAATTTAGTCCTTCAAAATTTTCCTGAGTGGTTAATTTAATTTGGTACTTAAAATTTTAATATTATCAATTGGTTCCCCATGTTTACATATGTGATCAGTACATTCCTTCTATTTACTGCCACCATGAAGTACATATATGACACCATTTTTGTGTAAATTTTACTAACAATTTTATTTATTTATTCATTTATTGATGATCATGGACTCATGTACAAGTTGGAAGCTGTGGGGATAAAAGGCTCAAGATACGTTTTTGGGCCTTGGGCTTGGTCTGAGGACGGATTGATGGTAATAATGATATCAAATTTACAGACCCAAGAGTAAATGTGGCGGACGGAGTTAATGTAAATAATCCGAGGAGGAGTACCTCCTTGGCTAAGTGAAGTGAGGGTCAGGTGGTACGTCATATTGACTAGAATGATATTTTAGAAGGTCTTGTGGATGAAGATATGTTTTATAAGAGCACAAAGAGCAAGGGCAGTTGGGAAATATCTCAAAGAAAGCTATTACCACCGCATTGAATGCTCTGTACCTAAGTCTCTATCTGCATTAATGAGGAAGTGATATCTAAACAGTGATTCTCAGTCTTACAACTATTACCTAAAGACTTCAGAAAGGTGCTGATGTGACAAGTATACATGTTAGTAGTCTAAATCTACACGTAGAGAACAAGGATAAAGAGGGGGATGAAGTATAAGAAGGAAGAAGATCCTGGAGAAGTGGGGGATTGAGAAAAAGAAAGAGAAAACATTGTAGACTAATTATCTGTACTCAATCTTTAAGAGATAAGAAATATAAGAATTCACCCCTCGGCTTTGGACCGAGGACAATTTTCTTCATGCAAACTAACCCATCCTTACCATTTTGTAATCTTCGGTCATTGTTGTAACCGTTTAAGCTTATTAGAAACAAAGTTTTAGATCTACTCTCTATAAATCTATTGTATTGGGCTCTTTGGGCCTATACCCTTCCTCCTGTTAAACTTAGGTACAAATTGCGACCTTACAGCAGTCTTTTACCAAAACAATGTCACCTACAACACCAAAAATTATTGGCCGAAACCCACATATATCCAACATTAAAACTAACAAAAGGCAAAGGAAAATAAATAAAGCACAGCATGCATATTATTAATACTGAGGTGCGCATGCAAAAAAATTGGCTTCTGTGTTATGAATCTTAGTTTTTTTTGTAAGCTTCTACGTGTTTAATCTTTTCAAAATAAGTTTTACATGCTGCTTGTTTGCCCAATTGCTTGATATCAATGCCTTCATTCTCCTTAGTTCGGTCTCTCCCATGCCTTTGTATCGTTTTGATGCCAGATCTAATTTTATTGACGTACAGGGCGAGAGGAAATTTATAATTTATGAGAAGTACCCCTTTCTCTCTTCATTTCCCTTGTCTGGGGTGTTCAAAAATACAACCTTCTTGAGTTCTAATTTTGCTTTCTCTCCTTTCGCTTTACACAACAATCCCAGAATCTTGCATGTTTGTTTGTTAGACCTTTTAAAAGAAATTGTTTAACCAAATATATTAGCCAAGTGATTACTTAGGTTAATTATGAGATCCAAGTTAAATAGCAAAAGATCATATCATGCAAATAGCAAAAAAGTAAATAACACATATATGATCATCCAGAAAAACCAATGAAACGAATCATTTTAAGGTAAAAACCTAGGGAGGATTTGGTCACCTAGCTATCCTCAAAGTAAACAAATCCACTAATAGAGAATTGAAATTTTTATAATAAGATTTAACCTTAAATCTGTTGCTACCTTTAGCAGTAACTTACTGATACGACCATGTGCAAGCTCTAAATTTTACAGACTCTTTCTCTCTTGGATTTGCAGCACACAAGCTCCCACGCTTATAACTTTGAGATCCCACTCAAAGGTTTCAAATCACCACTTGTTGATCTTGTAGCAACTAGATTCCACCAGCACATGATTGTAAATCTTGTTCCGATAGACACTTATAGAGTTAGAAGGTATAGAACCTCTCAGATCACACGAGAGTAACTCACAAGTCTTCTAAGAGTCTTCAAAACGTAGTTAGAGTTTTCCTTTTATACTTAGGAATGTTGAATTGAAATCCTGAACGTTTTCACGAGCTTAGGCCTGATTTAAATTCTGCAGAAATTATTTTTCCAGTGATTTTTGATCAGTCTAGCTTGATCTTCAACCGATCGAGCTTCACTGAAATTTAATTCTTTTTCCTGCAGCTTGAATATTCTTGAGACTGGACTTGAAATACTTTGAGCAATGTCTAACACTTATTCTAGACATGTTTTTGTCCTTGGTTTACTAACATATACAAATTAGGACTCTAAACATTTAATTCTAAATCTTTAGAACCTAACATTGCAATCTTTAAGGATAGTATGCATACAGTTCTTGCATGGGAGCTTCAACTTTGGGTTGGCGTGGAGTTGTGAAAAATATTCTCCTAACATTAGTCATCCACTAATTAATATTGTTTTCACTTTGGTTACATATAATAATAATAATAATAATAATAATAATAATAATAATAATAATAATAATAATAATAATAATCTCTGCCTTAAAATGATTAAGATTTTCTTGAGCAAAAAATCTAGGACCCACACACTTTGACATAATTTAGATACATGACAAGGGAAAAATAGATTTTCTTTTTCAGTAAATATTAGTGGTGGGCTTGTGTATAAATGATATGGTCCAATCACATATTTACAAATATGTAAATCATTAAAGTGTGAACAAATGCGTGTCAATAGAAAAGGTGTTTTCTCAAGACATCCTAGGAAAAAAAAAAGGGAGAAACACTTTTACTTTGGATTCCATACTTTTTGTTTAAACCTCAAATTTCAAGGCCACGCCCAACTATGTTGAATTTATGGTGGGAGTTGGGAGGAATTTTGCTTTCATTAGAAAGAATTATTTATAGAGACGAGCTAAAAGTCACAGTTTGAGATATGTATTGAAGAATTGAACCAAATTGGAGTAATGAATTGTATTGGACCAAACTGGACCGCAATGGTTGTATGTTATCTTTATTCTTGAAGTTGATGAAAATGACATGTGTTTCTCCAAGTAGGGGTGGAATTGGGCTCTTCAACCTTGTCTTGAAAACTATACATATATAATGGATGGAAAGAAAAAGTTGATATGATCATTGGTGTAGGCTAGGCTCAACATAACCGTAGGAATAATGAATGATAAGCTTTAGCTTTAGATATTTTACTAGTTGTGGACCCGCGCGTTACGTGTGATTATTTTTTAAAGTAGTCTCATTATTATTATTATTTTGTAATTTGAATTAATTTAATGAAAAGTAATGTATTTCATAATCATATTTATCACAAAATAATTTTTTATTATTGTAGAATTGTTTTATTTAAAATTTGAAACCTTAATTCTACCATAGTCAATTGACTAATTTTTACATCTCTAAGTCAATTAAACACATTTTCCATGTTACATGTAAACCTTCTTTTCCATAAGGGTTGAAATAATGTGGGTAATATTTTTTTCTATGGAAGTTAAAAAAATTAAAATTCACCTTGTCTTGATGTTTTCTAAAAATTAAATTTGGCAATTTTCTTTCAATAATTGTAAAAATTCGAAGCAATAATTCAAAAGGTAATTCATGTTACATGTTCAGGCTTTGATTGTGTAATTTTATGATTGATTTGGGCTATAATTTATAAGTTGATTATGATGGTGTACATCTAAAAAAGTCTAACTCTGTAGTTTATGTAATTAAATATAGTGTTGTGTGTGATTTAAAGAGTAGTGATGGTTGTAGTAATTAAAAATTGGTTTTTCATTGTCTTCTAAGTTAATAAAAACCTTACATATACTTTTTTTTTTCAAAAAAACCTTTAAATATTTTTTTAACGTGAATCTTTACATATACCTTACTTAGTAAACTCTATACATTTCATTTTCTTAGATGCATAAAAAAAGACATCTATTCCATAATAATAGTGGCTAATTAGTTTTTTTATGATCTCATTTTACACACATATATACTTAGATTAGGTTAGAGTAGAATTCTATCTTGTATAAAAAAAAATTAAAAAAAAAAAGCCGTGGTGTGTGAAGAATATAAGCATTTAAGGATTTTTTTAATATTTTATTATTTATAAATAATGTTAAATGAAATGTCAAAAAAAGGATTTTGAAAATTTTCATCTTTATTTCTTATATATTTCTATTATTATTGAAGAGCGCCTTCCTTTTAGTTTTGATAATAAATATGATTTTCTAGATTAGAATTTGATTAGTTTCAAGTTTAAATTTTGTACGATTGTAATTAATTGTTGATTATATGATTTAATTAAGTGAATTTAACGATTTATTTATTTGCATTGTAACGTTTTATGGGACTAATTTATGAGAAAAGTTTTTTATTCTATTTTTTTTAATTAAGTGTTTCTAAATTGATATTTGTTTTGTATTTCATTTTTCCATTGATGCATTGTAACATTTCATGGAACAATTTTTATTTATTGAATTTTAAAAAAATATTATATGTTTAATTTTAAAAAAAAAAAAATGAGACAGATTATAAATAATTATGATATGGAGGATGTTGCTAAAGTTAAATGTTGAATAAAATAAGATGAGAAGAAAAATAGTAAAAATGAAATGTATAGCAATAAACACCATATTATTTTAGTTATGCTATGTAATAAAATAATATTATCTTTTTATATACTATCTTTATAATGCAATAATATAACATTTAAAAACCAATGAGAATAAAAAATAATAATAACATAAAACAAAAAACTAAATCGTATCAAGCTGGATTACCGGTCAATTCCAATTTTAGCAAACTGACCGACTTCTAGTAGTCTAAGACTGATTTCTATGATGCATTTGGTTGAGCTTTCAATATTGCATCAATATATTTTGATAGTCAACCTGTTACACTAAAATAAAAAATATATATATACCAAAAACTGAAGGAAAAAAAAAAATATATATATATATAGAGAGAGAGAGAGAGAGAGAGAGAGAGAGAGAGAGAGAGAGAGAGAGGCTTTTGTGTATGGCAATATATAAATTATGCGTGGATTAAGAGAGGGAATGACAATTTTATACTATGAGGATAAGAATAAGAAGAGTAAAAAATAAAGGAAAATAAAAAGATAGAATAATAGTAATATTGTAGTGAGGATATGAAAGTTAAAATGGAATGAAAAAGGTTGAAGAAAGTTAAGGTAGAGAGTAGTGGGGATATGAAAAGCTAAAATGGAATTGAAAATTTAATAATAAATAAAAATAGTTAATTATAAGATAAATCACATATGATAATTTGATTGTAATATAAAAGAGTATATAATTCACTTCCAATGTTTAAAAATTGTATAAAAAATTGGAAAAAAAAATTGACAATGACATGGCCGCTGACGTGCCTTAACGTGAGCGTAGCAACATTAAATGTTACGTTTCAGCTTTTAGTAATAATATATAGATATAGAAGTGATATCAATTCGTTTTAAATGATTTATTAACAAATACCTTAATAAAACACTTCATAAAGTTTAAAATTTCTCTAGCATCTCTATTATCCAACTACCCTTTATATCCTTTTACGGGGACCAATTTGTGAAGAATTTTCACACTTGAAAATGAAAGAGAGATATGGAGAGAGTTAAGGTAACCTTCACATTTCCTTATCCCCCCATTCCTCTTTACAACCATATATTTATGCTGCTTTATCTTCAAGTTGCTTTTAACTTGCAATTTGACTTACAAGAATCATCACATGCCCATATTGACTTACAACAACAACAAACGCAAAGTAGAAAAATCAAATCGTTACATTGAGATACAAATTAAAAAAAAAAAAAAAACCAAAAACCAAAACAAAAAGGTAAAATATTTAATTTTCTGATGGGTATGTCTCTCATTGTCCAAGAGTGACTCCGCAATGTACACAAAGGAAAAAAAAAGAAGTTATAACATAAAAGCACGCTACAAATTGCACTAAAAAAAACCATGATAATCATGTATTAAGTAGATTGTATTTGCAAATAGTTTTAAGGTAGAGAGTAGTGGGGATATGAAAAGCTAAAATGGAATTGAAAAATTAATAATAAATAAAAATAGTTAATAATAAGATAAATTAAATACGATATTTTGATTGTAATATAATTGAGTATTTAATTCACTTTATATGCTTAAAAATTGTATAAAAAATTGATATTAACATGACTGCTGACGTGGCTTAACGTGAGCATAACAACATTAAATGCTACACTTTAGCTATTAGTAATATATAGATATAGATATAGAAGTGATATCAATTTTTTTTAAATGACTTATTAACAAATACCTTAATAAAACACTTCATAAAGTTTAAAATTTCTCTAGCATCTCTATTATCCAACTACCCTTTATATCCTTTTACGGGGACCAATTTGTGAATAATTTTCACACTTGAAAATGAAAGTGAGATATGGAGAGAGGTAAGGTAATCTCCACAATTTCTTTATCCCCTCCTTCCTCTTTAGAACCATATATTTATGTTGCTTTATATTCAAGTTGCTTTTAACTTGCAATTTGGCTTACAAGAATCATCACACACCCATATTGACTTACAACAAAAACAAACGCAAAGTAGAAAATCAAATCCTTACGTTGAGATTCAAATTAAAAAAACAAAAACAAAAAAGAAACCAAAACAAAAGGGTAAAATATTTAATTTTCTGATGGGTATGTCTCTCATTGTCCAAGAGTGACTCCGTCAATGTATACAAAGGAAAAAAAAATTATAACATAAAAGTACACCACAAACTTCACTAAAAAAGATGTGATAATCATGTATTAAGTTAATTGTATTTGCAAATAGTTTTAAGGTAGAGAGTAGTGGGTATATGAAAAGCTAAAATGGAATTGAAAATTTAATAATAAATAAGAATAGTTAATAATAAGATAAATTACATATGATATTTTGATTGTAATATAAAAGAGTATTTAATTCACTTTAAATGTTTAAAAATTGTATAAAAAATTGGAAAAAAAAATTGACAATGACATGGCCGCTGACGTGGCTTAACGTGAGCGTAGCAACATTAAATGCTACGCTTCAGCTTTTAGTAATAATATATAGATATAGAAGTGATATCAATTTTTTTTTAAATGATTTATTAACAAATACCTTAACAAAACACTTCATAAAGTTTAAAATTTCTCTAGCATCTCTATTATCCAACTACCCTTTATATCCTTTTATGGGGACCAATTTGTGAAGAATTTTCGCACTTGAAAATGAAAGAGAGATATGGAGAGAGGTAAGGTAACCTCCACAATTTCCTTATCGCCTCTATCCTCTTTACAACCATATATTTATGCTGCTTTATCTTCAAGTTGCTTTTAACTTGCAATTTGACTTACAAAAATCATCATACACCCATATTGACTTACAACAACAACAAATGCAAAGTAGAAAATCAAATCGTTACGTTGAGATACAAATCAAAAAAAAAAAAACCAAAACAAAAAGGTAAAATATTTAATATTTTGATGGGTATGTCTCTCATTGTCCAAGAGTGACTCTGTCAATGTTCACAAAGGAACAAAAGAAGTTATAACATAAAAGCACACTATAAACTTCACTAAAAAAAACCATGATAATCACGTATTAAGTTGATTGTATTTGCAAATAGTTTTAAGGGAGAGAGTAGTGGGGATATGAAAAGCTAAAATGGAATTGAAAATTTAATAATAAATAAGTATAGTTAATAATAAGATAAATTAAATACGATATTTTGATTGTAATATAATAGAGTATTTAATTCACTTTAAATGTTTAAAAATTGTATAAAAAATTGGAAAAAAAAATTGATAATGACATGGCTGCTGACGTGGCTTAATGTGAACGTTGCAACATTAAATGTTACGCTTAAGCTTTTAGTAATATATAGTTATAGAAGTGATATCAATTTTTTTTAAATGACTTATTAACAAATACCTTAATAAAACACTTCATAAAGTTTAAAATTTCTCTAGGATCTCTATCATCCAACTACCCTTTATATCCTTTTATGGGGACCAATTTGTGAAGAATTTTTACACTTGAAATTGAAAGAGAGATATGGAGTGACTCCGTCAATGTACACAATGGAAAAAAAAGAAGAAGTTAAAACATAAAAGCACACCACAAACTTCACTAAAAAAAACTATGATAATCATGATATTTTTATTGTAATATAACAGAGTATTTAATTCACTTTAAATGTTTAAAAATTGTATAAAAAATCATAAAAGAAATTGACAATGACATGGCTGCTGACGTGGCTTAACATGAGCGTAGCAACATTAAATGCTACACTTCAGCTTTTAGTAATATATAGATAGATGTGTAACCATTTTGGTCCAATTCTCTCTCTCTCTCTCTCTCTCTCTCTCTCTCTCTCTCTCTCTCTCTCTCTCTCTCTCTCTCTCTCTCTCTCTCTCTCTCTCTCTCTCTCTCAGAAATGAAATATACAAGTCACTATTGCTTATGCAATTTCTTCCGATTTTTTTTATTTTTATTTCTTTGTGTTTCTCAAGGGTGAAGAAAGAAACTAAATTATGCATATTGTGTGTAAAACAGAGCATGAAATAGATAACCAGGTGTGAGTATTTTCAGAAATGATTAACTAAAATAAAAAGACAAAGTATTTTTCATAGAATAAACAACAATTTTTACACAAGCTGATGTGAATGCCCTTATAGTATAATTTATTGAACAAGAAAAAGAACAAATTACTAAAGAAAGGAATTAGAGCCTTCATTTTCCACTTCCTCAAGGCAAAAATCTGGAGAAATTACACTTTAACTCCCTAAATTATAGCCCATATTACACTTTGCACCATAAACTTTTCATATGCACGTTTTTCACCCTAAACTATAACATTTGTTACACTTTGCTCCTGACGTTAAGCTTGCTGTTAACTTAAATGAAAATTCAAAATTTATGGTGCAAAGTGTAATCATAAGGCTAATTTAGGGTGATAAAGTGTAACTTATTTTTTGTTTTTAAAGCATTTGGAAGAGGTCAATTAAGTCTTTTCACGTAATGTCATACTTTTCCTTCCAAGTTTACAATAAAATTAATGTCAGGGTGCAAAGTGTAACAAAAATCATAATTTAGAGTGCAAAACGTGCATTTGAAAAGTTTAAGGTGCAAAGTGTAATTAAGAGTATAGTTTAGGGTAGTAAAATGTCATTTTTCCCAAAAATCTAGAATAGAATAGGTGATAATCATTGCATCTATAGTCCTTACATGTTGTCATTTATCCCTTTCCAAGAGAGAAATAATATTTTTCACAACTTATTTAATATTGTTACAGGTATAATAATTTTCATAGTATTTCTCATAGCAGTTGAGTTGGTGAATTTTTTATAGTTCTCGTATGGATTCGTGACTAACATCACTTTATCACCTACCATTAAGAACTTGTCACCTTAGCAATTGTGAAATTTTTTGTGAATTTAGGCTTTTTGCAACTTTATTTTCACAATTGTTGATTTTTTTAAAAGGAAATTTTGTTATTGTTTGTTGTGATTAGAACATCACTTTCACCTTTGTCTAGCACTAAAACCACTTTTATTGTGAAACCAAACCCATGCTAATAAGAAAAACTAGAAATTACTAGTCAGATTTCATTTTATTCAATATAAATTATGAAAAATATATCAATATATCATCCACATCAATAAATTGTGAAAAATGTTATAAAAGAAGTTTTGTATGGAGCATTATTATTTGATAAAACAATCTAAAATAGTTTCTAACAACACCGACTCTTGCTCCACTCGACGTGCAAGTGCATGGGCTATATTGTTGCCCTTCTTTCGTGAATGTCTATATGACCACTTGAAGCACTTCATCTCCTCATTAATGTCGTCTATAACTAGTCCCTTTGAGTGATCTTCCCGTTTTTTTAAGAGCCACTGTTATGGTTTTCAATTCTCTTCCAGGACAATCTCTGATACACCTATTTCTTTCGCAAAGATCAGAGCATTGCTCTCTTCCTGCTGCCATAGCCTCCACTGCTTTTGCATCTTCCACATTGATGTGCCTTTCACTAAGAGCTGCAATCATTTAGCCTTCACTGTTTCGAATAATCACCCCAATGCCAGCTTTGTTTTCATCTTTGAAGATGGCCCATCAAAGTTGGCCCTATAGACTCCATTTCCAATGGAGCTTCCCACATTGTGTTTGTTTGTTATTCCTGCTTAACTTTTCATTGACTTGGGGTTTCATTTGTCAGGTTTTGATTCTCACACATCCATTATTCCACATCTCTTTTTTCACATCCGCTTGATATGTTAAAGAGTGGCTTTTAAATCAATTATGGATATGTGTGAAATAATGGATCTGAGCTAGTGTGAAAGAATATTTTTTCTTTTCTTGCCCCTTGCAACTCATTTTCATGCTTCTAGATTATCCAAGCTATTATGACAAAGAGCTCTAACCGATCTGAAGAGTCTACACTTACTTCTTCCATGCGTAACTTCTTGTTCTTGTGTCCACTTATTCCCCTCTCTAGCTTCTGCATTCCTTCTCCTTTATCAACATAGAATACACACTTTGATTATGTTGCTACCACTTGTCATCATCCAAATCTATTTAGCTTCAGGTAACCTATAGCTCGATGGAATTTCCTTGATTGCTTTTCATCTATGTGGCATGAAGATGTAGTCTATCAATCTTTGATTCCACTCTGCTGCTATGTTCATCTATGATCAATCAGTGAGCTCACTACAGCTTCGGGCTGGACCTTTATTGGTGAGACTAGCATATAAGGCATTGGGTTGGGGAGCTATTTGTCACTTCAAATCTTCACTTTCCTCCCATCACCCATCTCATACCTATACTGAGCACCATTCGGCCCCAAAGATAATTCTCCAAGCATATGAACTAGCTGCATTCATATTCGCCTCCATAAATTTGCTTTTTAGAAAATATCTAGCTTTATTTACTCTATAAAGAAGAGAACGGCTATCACTCATTAAAACTGCCACCCTATTTGCTAGTAAAGCTAAATTAAACTCACGAAGTGCTTTAAATCCAATTCCCGTGACTAGTGTATTTTCCCTTCTTTGTCTATATAAATCCACTAGAATTTTCACATCTTAGAAATCAAGTCTTGCATAATTCCTCTGAGAGCCTAAAACTGAAATGGAAAATGACAAAGGCCACTACCTTGTTAGTATCTCTTTCTTGGCTTGAAAGAGTAGCTTCTCTTTCCCCTTTTAAAGCTTCTTCTTTATCCGTTCTTTTATTTCAACAAATGCTTTTTCACTTTTTATATTTTTATCTTCAAACACCTAGCAAGGTTAGGATTACATCCTGACTCTCAACTAATATATTTCCACTTAAAAACATATTTTTTCTTCTCACAGATCACTATATATTACCTGAGGCCTCTTTATATTGTCTGAAGATATCTTGGATTTCTATGCACTTATCCATGGTGGCGGATGCTCAGGTTCTCCATTTAACAAAATAAAGTAGCAATAGAGACACATTCCTTTACGGTTGATATCCATTATTCATAAAAAAACCCATTTTTCTTATCAATTTTTCAAGAAACACATCACCTTCCGAGAAACCCATCTAAAATAATATCCTCTCATAATACATAATTTACTAAATTCATTGAAAACTATTTTTTTTCTTCTTCTAAACTTATAAAACAATACCTTTTCATATCAATCACAAATTTTACCAGTGTCAAATCAAGACCATAATTTCCCAATAATAACAAAATATGAAGAAAAAATCTCATTAACACCACCAACCCCCCCCCCCCCCCCCCCCCCCCCGCGGCAAGGTCACATTTCCTGACCTGCAGAAGAGGATCTTTGTTGTACTTGTGTTGAACTTTGATCTCCAGCACCACTAGACATGTCCCAAGCCTAAAAAATAAGATAAAGAACTCCAAACAACATTATAACAGAACTCTAAATACTGCATAAAGTAATGCATTTACATTTAAACAATGCAATATATTTATAACAAAAGCACAACGAAGTAATAACCTGGCCCCTGAATTGTTGAATCAAAAATACCACTTTTGATTTTATAGTGTCCATTCTCTCCGATTGTGATTTTAAAGAGGTCATCTTCTCCATCTTCTGTTGTAGTATTGTCTCTTCTTCAGCCTATAATATAAGACAAATAAGTCCAATTAACAATATAACTCAACTCAATATACTGCATAAAGTAATACATTTACATTAAAAAATATATAATATATTTATAACAAAAGCACACCGAAGTAATAAACTGGCCCCTTAATTCTTGAATTATAAAGACCAATTCTGATTTTACAGTATCCATTTTCTCCACTTTTGATATTAAAGTGGCTATTTATCCATCCGCTGCTGTAGTATTGTCTCTCGTTGATGTAACAATGCCTCTTGTTGCTGACATGCTCCCTCATAGTGTATCATTGCCTCTGGTAGAGTCATTAGTATTGTCTCTAGTTGATGTAGTATTGTTTCGTGTTGATGTAGTATTGGCTGTAGTAGCTGGCACAAGCTCTCTTCTCCTTGTATTGCCTCTTGTAGCTGGTGTCTTGCCTTTTGTAGCAGGCGTACTCTCTCCTCTTCATCTGAAATCAACCTGGAAAATTGGTAGCAATAGATACACTAAAAGGCTTGGATGGTTGAAATACAAAAAAATGATTTGAACAATTAGCAAAACCAACAAATATCAAATTAGAAAGAAACCCATTATAGAAAATCCACACAATCAATCATTTAAACAAGAGAAAAAGGAAGTTATGAAGATGTCTACATTTTCAAATTTCTTGCATATTAAGCTGCAAAATTACAAACATAGGAAGGAATGAGGTGGATAACTTTACCCATTCCAAATGTTTTGGGCATGAAGAAGAATCAAATTTAAGCGTGAATGACCTCTATATGGAAAAAGTGAAGTCAGAGAGAGAATCCTCTAAATCCTTCGGGCATGAAGAGTCATCAAATAGAAGCTTTACTAAAGAAAAAAAGAGATGCGAAACCCTGCTAGAAAATAACTAGAAGCCCAATCCCAAACACAAACATAAGCACACGTCTCTATCAACTTAATAAATCTCAAAAACCCAATGAAACCAAGTCAAAGTAATTGATAAAAGAGGAAAGAAAACCTGGGAAAAAAAGGTACCTGAAAAGCATATAAAGATTTGGAAAATCAAAATAATGTCAATAAACAATATTAGGAATAAAGCCATGTGAAATCAAATTTAAAAAAAGAAAAAAGAAATATGTGGATTAAAGAGAGTGGTGGATTGGCTTTTGTACCTTTTATTTTGGGGATCAAAATTTAAAGAAAAGCACCAAGAAGCAGTGCAAATTTTTTTTTTTCCTTTTTTTCTTTTTTAAAATCAAGGAAACTCTACAAGCAACCCCTCTTGAGTAAACCCCGGATACACGACCTTGCCCGTAAGAACTGTGTATCGGGTAATCTCAAGCCTAGATCTATAGTTTGGGGGAAGGAGGAGGGGGAAGGAGGTGAGGTTTGAGCCAGAGATATCAGGCACCACAAAGGATGGCACTACCACTATGCTATCACTTAAACCCTGTGCAATGCAACAATTAAGAGAATAGTAACATGGAAAGTTTGGCTACCAAAGATTGTGGCTAGAGACTAAGTGTTAGAGAACAGTGAAACAAAAAAAGGTTATTATTGAAGAGGCTTGAGCGGATTTTGTGGAAATGGAGCTCTATAATGACTACAAGTTTGAGAAATCTATAATGCTTATGTCACTTAAATTCCAAAAGTGAACGCTAGGTGTCTTCTGTTAGACCCAAATGCTTTCATTGAAGGTTGGAAAATCCCTTATTTGTTGTTTATTTCCAATAAATGTCTTTGACAGCAAACTCGATGGCAGTGTTTTTAGAGTAATTTGTAAACTGTACACTGAAATGATATGTGATTATTTTAACTAGGGCTATTTCATTTTCATATATCTGTTAGATAGACTCAATTTTGGTGGAGGAAGTGGGTTTGGTTTTCTATTTGGATAATTCGGTTGTCAACCATGGTAAATAGAACCACAATTTTCTTTTCTAATAGTTCAAGAGGACCGAGACAATGAAACCCTTTCTCCATGCTTCTTTTAATTTTGGCTTTGGAAGTACATAATAGGATGTTACACAATGCTGTGAAGGGTGGGTACTTTTCAAGTTGAGGGAGGAAGTGAAGGGGTTATGGACAGCTTTCCCCATTTGCTTGCTCATGATACAATTTTGTGACGTAAATTCTGATCAACTTGGCTCTATATGATGTTTTCCTTCTCTGTTTTGAAGCAGTCTCAGAATTAAGAGTTAATCTAAGTAAAACAGAGCTTGTACCAACAGGAGAAGTGGAGTGTGTATGAACCTAGGCTTGGTTTTTGGTTTTAGGGTAGTGACTCTACCTACGGTATATTTGGGATTACTCCAGGTTTGTCCTTCACGACACAACCAGTTAGGAAAGAAATCATTGAAAAGGTAAAAAATAAACTAGCAAGTTGGAATAAGCAATATTTATCAAAAGGAGGAATGATCACCCTAATCAAAAGTACATTTATCTAGACTACCAATGTGGCAAAATAATCTTTTACATATCAACACACAAAGTGTTGAAGCTAATTCTATATCATCTATTCAGCTAAACAACACAATACTTATTTTTGGGCAAACCCCATATTTATTACATCTTTGCAACAAAACTTGGGTTGTCACTAGGGGCCACCCCGATGCAACTCCCACACTCAATACAATGTGATACATTTAATCAATCAAAACCACTAACAAAATGTCATGACTCTAGCTACAGTAACATGGTTCTAAAAACTTTTAAAAGTTTGGCTCATCTCTTTTTATTTTTATAGTTTCATCTTATACTTTGTTGAATGTACAACAGTGCAAAATAACATGTCATGTACAAAACACAATCAGAAGGCAATGGCTGATCATATCAGAAAAATCTAAGCAAGACTAACGAAACAGTAAGTGTAAAATGGATTAGCTGTGACAAGTTCAGCATATAGAAAAAGATAATAACATCAGTCTTTCTTTTATATTTACTTTTTCCAGCTTGCAAATGTTTAAGCTCATCATCAACGACAACCACAAAATTGCATGTAACAGCTCTAACCACTCTTTGTAGCAAGTTGATAACAAATTGACATCCTAAAGCAGTACACTATCTAGTATATGCAAAGAATAAGATACAACTGAGGAAAGCATATGCTGAAATTTTGTGTGGAATCGAGCTTATACCTGCATTTCCTCTTCCTGCTCGCTCCCCTTTTGGAAACCGCATCATTCAGTTTGTCAAGTAAGACTAGATTCTCCATATAATTATCAACACAAAAATAGTATGGCCTCCCACCAATTCCCAAATTCTTAACTCGTTCCCTCTTAGGTTCATACAAAGTGATGCCCCAATAATGTGGTAGTTTTGCCTCCACGAATATATTACCATTCTTCTGGAGACCTAACTTAAAAGTCCTCCGTTGAGATTAACAGTGAACAGTTTAGTCCAAGAATCAACAACGCCGTACTCTTTCATCACCCAAATGAAACAGCATTTGCTGACCGTGTTTTTATGAGTATCATGACATAATAGAGAAAGAGATCCCCCAATTATTGAGGTATGAAAATAATCAATCCTAGTGAGTGCACCATTTGGCACAGATATCTCGCGAAAAACCTCATCCCCCAAGTCAAATGATGAAACTAATGGACACCATTTATTGTCCATATCCTTCGCTACAAAATGGACAGCCCCATTTAAAGAAGCTGATGGTTGCCCCCAATCTGCAAAAGTAATCCCGGGTGAAAAAGAGTCCCCAGCACTTGTTATTCTCCAAGACCCCTCATTAAGAGAGTAAACCTCAACTAGAGGTATTTTGGCCTCTTCAGAGGTATCAGTTCTACATTGAAATGCAATCCTCACCACCTTATAATCATTAGTCCGCGGATCAAACCCGAATGCTGAACGACATGTAACACGGCCGTACTTCTTGACAGTAATGCAAGGCTTTGGAAGGGTTATAAATTTTCTAATAGAGGGATTCCAAAGAACAAAGCGATCTTGTTCAAAAAGGCTGAACAAGCCATTCGCGGAACCGATTAACAGGAAATGGTTTATGCGACGACTCGTGAGTGGGAAATCAATGTGTTGAATTTGATCAGATGAGGAGTCATTGTTGTTGTCAATTAACTTGTAGTGCTCTACATGGGGACTATCAACGCAGTGCCTAACAATTAATTTGTCGGAGGATTTGAGATGTGATCGAGTGAGATGGGAATTGATGAAGGCAGAGGTTGTGATTAGAGAGTTCCATGATTTGGAAACGCACCTGAATCGAATTAGGGATTTGACGGGAAGTCTTTGCAGAATTTCCAGCACCACTTCCTCTGGGAGATAGTCTGACATTCCTAACCCTAACCCTAACCCAATTTCGATTTCAATCTTTGGTTCGACTGTCTCTGTTTTTTTTACTTTTTGCACCGCTCTGCTCTGTTATAATCAAAGAAATTAGCGCCAAGATTTTTAACTTTAATTAATCACGAAAATTAGGGGCAAGATTCCCGCCAGTGCAAATAGAAATCCCTCTCAGTACACATTTATTTATTTATTTTTATATCGCCATCATTACATCATTTATATTTTACTAGCGTTTGAGAACTCTTCTTTTTCTTTTCTCTTTTTGGAAAAAAAATTAATAATATGCCTTTATTATAATGTAAGATTACTATATTTTTCAATTACTAAAATTTTGAAGAGTGTGATGAGATTTATGCGTTTGTTATTGAAATAAATTTTCATGCTACATCTCATCACTCTCCTAGGATTTTTGTGATTAGAAAATGCAACAATTCTAAGGGTCCGTTTGAATACAATTGAAAACTAAAAAACACTATAGTAAAATAATTTTTAAATATGTAAATAGTACTGTGAGACTTATTTTTAATAACAAAAATTGCTAAAAAATGATATTTGTAGGTTTTGTGAACAGTACACCCGTGCACTGTTCACACAAAAAGGCAACATTCACAACTAAAAAAAAAAAACTAGACGCAAAACGCCAGACATGCACTAAACACTAAATCCAAACCCATCCTAAATTAGTATACTTAAAAAAGTTTTGTCCTTTAAAAAAAATAGAAGAGCCACTAAGGCTGAGCACATGCAACGAATGTGTGTAGATGCTAGTTTTTCTAATAACAAAAAATATGTGATTAGTGTTATTTTTTAGACTATCAAAAAATAAATTATAAATATTTACATCAAATGAAAATGTATAGTATGATTTGAGGCTTACACATTTTTCCACTGATAATATGCATCTAAATCTACTAAAACAATCGAAATAACATTGAAATTATTTGTGATCACTTGCAATTCCATGGCATTGATATACATTTTTAAATAGCCGGAGTACAATGCGCCCGCTAGTGCAATTGGGTTGTGCTGAACCATAGATGTTGACTCCTATTTTACTAAGCTTCACAAATACCAGGCTTCACCCCATTGACGCTATACTTTTGTAGTAGCTTAAGTTTTTGCTTCCTAATTTTGTAAAAAAAAAAATTATAACTTTAGCATTAAAAAAAAAAAAAAAACACATCACTTCAACAAAAAAATAAACACAACAACAACAAATAAATATTGTGAGGACCCAATGACCCGAAGATGACGTCATCCTCGGGTCAATAAGTATCTCATAGGAAGCCCTACTCGGGTCAGAGCCCGAGGACCCGAGAAGCAGTGAATTGGCAGAACGAACCCTCTAAAATATCTGGATACATTGAATGCAGTAGATGGAAATTTCTGACCGTAATAAATGTGGAAGCAGCAGCCTTATTCCTAACATTAATGGGAAAATGACCTTAACAGTGAATCTCTAGATATTTAAGTATCAGTGCTCCTTGCAGAAGGGACGACAGGTGTCCACTGGGGAAGAGAGAGGGGAAGTAAGACGAAAGGTGGAGATGGAAAGACTGGAACGTATAAATAGGAAGAGGGGGGAAACAGTGAGGGGGTCGGCCAAAAAAAGGGAAGAAGCAGAAAAAGACTAGAAACCTCTGAAAAGGAAAAGCTGGTGAGGATAAAGGGAAGTAGAAACTACAGTTAACGGAAGGGATGACAGGCCTCGGACATGCATGTTTCTCTGTTGTACAGTTCCCTCTCTACAAATTTCATTGTTTTGGGCCAAGAACCGAAGTGGGCCTTAATCTTATCAAGTCTAAGATCGAGTTCGGCTCATGTGGGTTTCCTGGGCCTTACAATTGGCGCCGTCTGTGGGAACAACAAAGTAGAGCGTGCTGTTTGGAGGACAAATGACAAGTGCAAATCAAGATATGGGGGAATCAATGGGCCCGCAGAATGAAAACCACCGAAAGGATGGTATGCCAAGCGTGGTAGTGGAATCACATCCTGGTGAGCAAGCGCAGAGAAGCTCATCGTCTACCGGAGATCGGACCTCCCGTGATGATGAAATGCGAAGAATGCAATCAGAGATAAAGCGTTTACGGCGGAGGTTAAAACGGAAGCGAAAGGATAGGGGGAGTCCTTCTTCTTCGTCCAATGATAGTTCGGAGGCCGATGGGGAAGAAGATGATTGTCGAAGGTCAGAATCCTCTACGGATAAGTCTGACCCTAGTACAAGCGCGTCTGATGGGGTTAAGGGTGGTAGGAGTAAGCGTGTCAGGGGTTGGTCATATCAGGGCACGGGGAACGACGCTATGAGCAAAGCTTTGAGGCAGATCTCCAAATCCCCATTCGCGAAATGGATAAACAAGGCGAGGTTACCCCATAGGTTTTCTCAGCCCACCTTTGCCATTTACAACGGTAAGACTGACCCCGTGGAGCACGTGAGTCATTTTAACCAGAAGATGGCGGTTCATTCGCATAATGAGGCGCTGATGTGTAAGGTGTTCCCATCCAGTTTAGGACCAGTGGCCATGAGGTGGTTTGACGCTTTGAAGAAGGGGTCGATAAGATCGTTTGGAGAATTAACCAAGGCGTTTGGCGCGCGGTTCTTGACCTGTAGCAGGGTACCAAAGCCTTTAGATGCGCTGTTGTCCATGGCCATGAGAGAAGGCGAGACTCTTAGAACATATTCAGACAGGTACTGGGAGACATACAACGAAATTGACGGCGACGTGGAAGAAGTCGCGGTGAGGACTTTTAAGGTAGGACTCCCGACTGAGCATGGGTTGAGAAAATCTCTGGTGATGAAGACTGCAGTGAATATGCCCCAGCTTATGGATAGTATTGATAAGTATAAACGGGTGGAGGAAGATCAAATCCAGAGTAAGGGCAAAGTGAGAGTCTTTCCTGAGAAAAAGGATTCGGGGGGCGGGGGATTTCGGGGCAGTCAACCTATGAGAGACTTTGCGGGTCATCCGCATGTACCTAGGATGCCCACGGTTAATGCCTTATTTAAAGAACCAGCATACCAGATACTGGAGAAAATACGGGATGAGCCCTATTTCCGATGGCCTAATAGGATGAACGGAGACTCGTCCCAGAGAAACTAGAACCTTCACTGTCATTACCATCAGGATAAGGGGCATACCACTGAGCAGTGTAGGACATTGCATGATCATTTGAACCAGTTAGCCAGGGCAGGAAAGATCAATCATTTCCTAGTACAGTCGGGAGGACAATCGCAACGTGATGGAGGATCTCGACCCGGCAATGTTGCTCGGCCAGCACTGGGAACAATCAATGTCATCTTAGCTAAGCCAATGGGAGAATACGTAACCCCTTTTCGGGTCATGTCCGTACAAAATAGTCTGGAGGGAGAGGCAGAATACTTGGGTAGTCAAGCCAATAAAAAGATAAGGGTGGCCCCAATTCCTACCTTGGGATTCTCTGAGGAGGATAAAGAGGGAACCCTACAGCCACACGACGACGCTTTGGTAGTCACTGTTAGAATTGGGGGATTCGATGTCAAGCGAGTCTTGGTAGATGAAGGAAGTGGGGCTGAGATCATGTATCCCGATCTATTCAACGGCTTGGGATTGAAAGCCGAGGATCTCAAGACGTATGATTCCCCATTGGTCGGCTTTGATGGGAAGACGGTGGCCCCTCAAGGAACGATTAGTTTGCCTGTCCAGGTAGGGGACGAGGAAGTGCAGATTAATTTCATAGTTATCAAGGCCTATTTGCCCTACACTGCGATATTGGCTAGACCCTGGCTTCATGCTATAGGTGCAGCTTCTTCCACTTTGCATGTAAAGGTTAAATATCCCACTGGTGGACGAGTAGGAGTATTGAAGGGCAATCAGTCAGTGGCAAGGCAGTGCCTGGTGATGGCCATTACTAAGGTGTCGGAAGGAGGGGAGGAAGAAGCCGGTCAGAAGACCTCATAGCAATCAAAGAACCTTGTCGGAGAAGGAAGCACCTCGGAGGCGGGGGGTTCAACCGAGGACCTACAGGAAATTTCAATAGGAGGAAAAGGGAGGTACTTCTGCGTGGGTTCTCAGTTACCCGACGCAGAGAAAGCTAAGTTACTGGAATTCCTGAAGGCTAATATGGACGTCTTTGCTTGGACGACGTATGATGTATAAGGAATCGATCCCGAGTTTATTTGTCATCGCCTAAATGCGGATCCTAAAGCCGTCCCTCGCAGGCAGCCTCCTCGGCGGATGTTGTGTGAGCATGCTGATGCTGTTCGGGAAGAGGTAAACCAGCTGAAACTTGCTAGAGCCATTAAAGAGGTTTTTTATCCCGAATGGCTTGCAAATACTGTGGTAGTGAAAAAGAAAAACGGTAAATGGCGAGTTTGTGTGGATTTCACCGACTTGAACAAGGTTTGTCCGAAGGACCCTTTCCCCGTTCCTCGGATTGATCAACTAGTGGATGCAACTATGGGGCATCCTCGGATGAGTTTCTTAGATGCATTCCAGGGTTACCACCAGATTCCCATGTCAGTGGCCGACCAGGAAAAGACAGCTTTCCGGGCTCTTAGTGGAAATTATCATTATCGGGTAATGCCATTCGGTCTCAAGAACGCAGGATCTACTTATCAAAGGATGGTGACCCGAATATTTGAAGGGCAACTGGGGCGAAATATGGAGGCCTATATTGACGACATGGTGATAAAGAGTAAAAGGGTGGAGGATCACTTGAGCGATCTGGAAGAGACTTTTTCGGTGTTGAGGAAGCATCGGCTACGTTTGAATGCCTCCAAGTGTTCCTTTGGGGTTAGCTCGGGAAAGTTCCTCGGATATATGATTACTCATTGGGGAATTGAAGTCAATCCCGACCAAATTAAGGCCATCATGAACTTACATCCACCGCGAAATCCCAAAGAGGTGCAAAGGTTAACTGGGATGGCTACGGCCCTAAACAGGTTCATTTCATGGTTCGCGGATAGATGCCGGCCGTTTTACCAACTCTTGCACAAATGGAAGGACTTCCGCTGGACAGATGATTGCGTCCGTGCTTTCGCCGAGTTGAAGCAGTATCTTGCTAATCCGCCAATACTATCCCGACCTGAGAAAGAAGAAGTGATGTATGCATACTTGGCAGTCACGGAATATGCTGTTAGCCTAGTGTTGGTCCGCAGTGCAGATGGAGTTCAGAAGCCCGTGTATTATATCAGCAAGTCCCTACAGGAGGCAGAAATGCATTATTTGCCCCTAGAGAAAGCAATCTTGGCAGTTGTGCATGCCACGAGAAAACTCCCACATTATTTTCAAGCTCATACAGTGATTGTGCTCACTCAATTGCCGCTACAGGCTCTTATGAGGAAATCGGACTACACGGGTCGAGTCGCGAAATGGGGAACAAGGTTGGGGGCATACGACATCAAATACATGCCCCGTACTGCTATTAAAGGGCAGGTCCTTGCTGAATTTGTCGCCGAGTTTACGGATGCCAACTTACCACAGGAAAAAATGATCCTAGCCATTGCGGCGGCAGTGCCCGATTTGACACCTCCGTGGGAAGTTTATACGGATAGAGCATCTAACTGGAAAGGGTCTGGAGTCGGCATCGTGATAATCACTCCCGAAAAACTGGTTATAGAAAGGTCATTGAGGTTAGGGTTTGTAGCCACAAATAACGAAGCCGAGTACGAGGCCATTTTAGCCGGGGCTCAACTAGTCAAGCATTTGGGTGGAGAAGTGGTGAAATTCTTTTGCGATTCTCGGCTAATCGTCGGACACATTAATGGAGATTTTGAGGCTCGGGATGAAAGAATGCAGAAGTACCTCAACAAGGTAAAGGCCGTGTTGTGCTGGTTCAAAACAGTTGTGATCGAACAAGTCCCCAGGGGGCAGAATGCCCATGCCGACTCATTGGCTATGCTAGCCACCTCTCTGGGGTCGAAGCTTCCTCGGGTAGTTATGGTAGAAGATATGATGATTTCTAGCCTTGAAAGCACCCCTGCTATTGGAGTTCATAATATAAACGCAGGACCAAGTTGGATGGATCCCATTATGACGTATATAAGGCATGGAACTTTGCCGGAAAACCAAATGGAGGCAGAGAAGGTCCGTCGGGCGAGTCCTTGCTACTGGCTGTCCGAGGAGCATAAGTTGTACAAGCGATCCTACTCGGGACCTTATCTTCTATGTGTGCACCCTGAGGCCATATAGCCCATATTGGAAGAATTGCACGAGGGTATATGTGGAAGCCATACTGGAGGAAGATCCTTGGCACATCGGGCCCTAACCCAAGGGTACTGGTGACCGAACATGCAAAAAACTGCCCAGGACTATGTTAAAAAATGTGACCAGTGTCAACGGTATGCCCCGAATGTGCATCAACCAGGCGGAGTCCTCAACCCGCTTTCCAGCCCATGGCCTTTCGCTCAGTGGGGCTTGGATATCGTCGGGCCATTTCCCCTGGGCTCTGGGGAACTGAAGATTTCTCCTCGTTGGTACCGATTATTTCACTAAGTGGGTAGAGGATGAACCGCTGGCCACCATCAGAGATGTAGATGCCAAGAAGTTTGTGTGGAAGAACATAGTAACAAGGTTCGAGGTCCCCCATACATTGATATCGGATAATGGACTTCAATTTGATAGTAAAGCTTTTCGTCGGTACTGTGGGACTATGGGCATAAGAAATGGGTATTCAACGCCGGCGTATCCTCAAGGGAACGGTCAGGCGGAGGCCACTAACAATGTCATCTTGACCGGGATAAAGAAAAGGCTGGATGATGCCAAAGGCAGATGGGTGGAAGAGTTGCCACATGTGCTATGGACTTATCGCACCACGCCCCGGAGGTCGACAGGGGAGACGCCTTTTTCAATGGCATATGGTATGGAAGCGGTCATTCCTTTGGAATCCCTCTTGCCAACATTAAGGTCAGAACAGTACAGTGAGGAAAAGAACCACAGGTTGCTGCGGGATAGCCTGGATACCATTCAAGAAAGGAGGGAAATAGCCAGCGTGAGGTTGGCCAGTTATCAGCAGAAGCTCAAACAAACCTATGATAAGGGAGTGAAGCCCAGACCCTTGGTACCGGGGGACCTGGTATTGAAAAAGGTAGTAGGGTCAGCTAGAGACCCGGCGTGGGGAAAGTTGGGGCCAAATTGGGAAGGGCCCTATAGAATTACGTCTGTCGCTGGTATCGAGGCTTATCGTCTGGAAGACTTGGAGGAGAAGGTAGTACCTCGCCCATGGAATGTAAACAATTTGCGTCGTTATTATTACTAGTAATGAAAACTTAGCTGTTTTTGTTAAAAATAATGCATTATGGTTATTCTTCTTTGGTGGTTATGGGATGGTAGCGAAATTATGTGAGTGTTAAGCTGAACCTGGGACTTGCTTGGCTCTTCGGGTCACAAGCCTAGGGAAAATTAACATCATGACAAAATTATGTGAGTGTTAAACTGAACCTGGGACTTGCCTGGCTCCTCGGGTCACAAGCCTAGGGAAAATTAACATCATGATCAAATTCTTTGAGTGTTAAGCTGAACCTGGGACTTGCCTGGCTCTTCGGGTCACAAGCCTAGGGAAAATTAACATCATGGCAAAATTATGTGAGTGTTAAGCTGAACCTGGGACTTGTCTGGCTCCTCGGGTCAAAAGCCTAGGGAAAATTAACATCATAACAAAATTATGTGAGTATTAAACTGAACCTAGGACTTGCCTGGCTCCTCGGGTCAAAAGCCTAGGGAAAATTAACATCATAACAAAATTATGTGAGTATTAAACTGAACCTAGGACTTGCCTGGCTCCTCGGGTCAAAAGCCTAGGGAAAGTTAACATCATAACAAAATTATGTGAGTATTAAACTGAACCTAGGACTTGCCTGACTCCTCGGGTCACAAGCCTAGGGAAAATTAACATCATGACAAAATCTCTCTAGTGCTAGAATAAACCTGGGTCTTGTCGGCCTCCTCGGGTCATAAGCCCAGAAAAAGTTAATTTCATGGTAAAATTCTCTCACTGTTTAATAGAGTCTAAGTATTCTTCTCGGCTCCCTGGGCCTTAAGTTTTAAGGAAATAAGAGTGATCATAGGATAATCCCAAATTATATCCCAAATATGGTGTAAGCATAATGTGAGTTTCATAGTAGCAGTAGAAACAATGATACGGGACGCCAATCCAATGAGCCTCGGCGTTGCAAGTTATATAGACGGGGACTTACATATGGAATGAGATTTACAACTATGCATAAATACACCGAAGGGCAGTTATAAGAATGTGAAGCAAATAACAACTATGCATAAATTGAGAATATTATTAGAATTAAGTTCAAGGAGTACAACAGATAACAACTTGTGTCTTCCCTTTCAAAACAAAAATTAAAGACAAAATGACGGCCTTAGTACAAAATACTTCTAAAAATTTAAGTCAAGCCTCTCAAACAATGCACTACTGCTCGTCATGCTCCCTCACTTCCTTCTCTTTCAGGCTATCTTTTTTCTTTCTTTGAGTCAGAGCAATCTCTTCCTCCTCTTCCTCGTCCTCCACGGCAATTACGATGGACTGGGACGGAGGGGCGGGATCCTTACTTTGACCTTCCGGAGAGTCAGGATGAGGGACTTGTCCTGAAGGCAGAGCTGGAGGTGAACGAGAAGGGCTAGGGTCCATGGCAGGCTTAAGGGGTGGGGGCGCCAATTGTAAGGCGGGAGGATAGAACACTCTACTCGGGTCGTGAAGCTCCGAGTCAGCAGAAATACCCGCCGCGTCCAGAGCGTACCCCCAAACCTCCAAGCAAAAATCGCAGGCAACACCCCGAAGTTGGGCAGTAAGGCTTTCTGCAGTTTTAATCATCCCAGCGTCATAAGCAGCGTGTTCTGCCTCAGCTTTCTCTTGCTTTATATCCTCCAACCTTTTGTGCGCTTGTTTGAGCTCAACCACTGTCAGCGCAAGGCGGTTCTGGGCGTTCTTCTGCGCTTCCAGAGCCGAGCTAGCTTGTTTTTCAAAGCTCTCAAGGGCAGACTCGGCGTTTTTATGTGCCTTCTCTGCCTCGGATAGCCTGCCTATAACGTCCTTCAGCTTCTGCTCGGCCTCGGATTGGGCCTTGACAGCAACCTCGGTGTTATATTCAGCTTTTCGAGACAAATCTAGATAGTGGTCGACCCACTCCTCAGCCATGAAAGACGCTTGAACGGCCTACAGAAAGTATGAGTCAAAATTAAAGGGGTAAATGGCAGTTATACGATAAGAGAATAATTGGGTGAGTGAGGAAGGGTTTAATACCTTCGCTAAGTCCTGCTTCAGTGATAAAAAGACCTCCCTCTTTCGGAGAGATCGCAGCTCGGCCATATCCTTGGGAAGGCACAAGGCCTTCTCCAGACACTCGGC
Source organism: Castanopsis chinensis (assembly GCA_032878915.1). NCBI lineage: Eukaryota > Viridiplantae > Streptophyta > Magnoliopsida > Fagales > Fagaceae > Castanopsis > Castanopsis chinensis. Next base: position 1,016,045 of record JAVQMG010000047.1, on the reverse strand, counting down.
AACTAACCTCGAGCTCCCTTTCTGCGGGTCTCGGAGGTTAGCGTCGTCCAAAACGGGGCTACCTGAGCTCAATGTGAAGGAAGGACGCCAGGCGGAAGCCCTCTTCGTTTGATCAACCCCCGTTTCCTTGGACGTCCCACTGTGGGTTGATTTTTTTGTGTGGCCTTTGCCCGCCCGGGCCTCCTTGGCGGGAGGTTCAGTCACCTCTCCCTCCTCAAGCTCGAAGGGGCGTTTGCTACCTTGCCCTTTTTTCTTCTTCTTCTCGGCATCATCAGTATGCGTCGATTGAGAAATCACAGGCGTGATGGGCCGAGGGGGAACAACAACGGCCGGGGTAGAACCCCCGGCGTGGGATTGAAGTAAAGCGAGCAGGTCCGGTTCTTTTTCCTGGTACCCCATTGTATCCGAAGAGGACGGCACGGAACTGCAGGGAGCGTCTGTTCGGTAAAATGCTTCGAAGTCCTTGTCGTGCACTTCGGTCTGCCGAGATTCAGGGAACTCCTCCCTAACTTCCTCCTCAGCAACAGCAGTAGGTATTTGGGGGCGGACCAATCGAGCTGTCTGGGATGCCGAGAGCTGGGCGTCCTGAGCACCACGAGGAGGGGGTGTGTCTAGCAGGAATCCCGGCACGGCGACGTTTATTCTTGCTGGACGGAGATCCTTCGCCCTAATAACGTGTTTCGGACTCTGGAAACACTTGGTGGAGGGCTTGTAGCCTAGGATTACGTGAGCTGCTCTCAACTGTCCGTCCGTATGAAGAAAAATTTCTGACTTGAGGATGTAATTTAATTCCACGAAATTTACTAGGTGTTTGGCGGGCGCAGTATGAAATTCGTCTGTCAGGAAGAACGAGTATTGTTAGAAAGAAAGACTAGTGCAAGTGTAAAAAAATAAGGAAAAGGAAAAACCTAATGGTTTAGTCTTGGCACTGGCAGGAGTACTACCTGGTTCCCCCTCCTGAGTGGGGCAGTGCAACCCGTCATGCCAATTCCCGGACACGATGAGAAAATCTTCATCCATGCACTTGCTCGAATCGGGTAGACAAGAAATTAGCCTAACGACGGGAACCCTACATCTCATGTAAAATTTAGTCTTTTCCCCCTTTTGACACTTGTATACCCAATTGACGTCATGCCACGTCAAATTGGTCCCCATCTTTCGGTTCAAGGCATCTACGCACCCTAAGATCCTAAGGACGTTGCTAGAGCATTGGTACGGGGTCAATCTAAAGTTTCGAAGGAAGTCCCGGGTCACCCTACCCATGGGAATCTCCATACCGCCCTCAATGAAAGCAATCATTGGGATTATAACCGACCCCGGAGGACGGGAAGACAGTAGCCATTCCCTCTCCTCACAGTGTTTAATTTCGACGTCGTCGGGAATCCTATATTGGGCTTTAAATGCGGCTTTAGCCTCATCGGTTTTGACTAACTTAGCATACCTACCCATTGAATCCTACAAAAAGTGAGAAAACAACAATAAAATGAGCGACAAAGGGATGCTAACGAGAAGCCTTAAACACACCTCTTATAAAACGCTTGGTTCGTTCCTCGGGAGTTTTCTTTTCTTCTGAGCAAAAAATGAACCCCAGCTAGTTCATTGTCACGTATATATAGTGGTAAAAAAAGAGCGCGGATTTTTTCCCGCTCAGTAAAAAGTAAATCTGAGCCGTACGTTTTTAATCACACCGTAGAATGTGGGCAGTCATGTAGCCGCCTGACACCATAAATGACTGATTGTGGATACCGAAGCGCCAGGGACGTGCGTTGGCTTACGAAAAGACAGCCTCACGTGGGAAACTGACTTGCACATAGATGGTAATAAATTAAAACTTATCCTCTGATCTAATATCAATAGCATAAGTTTTAAGGGGCTATTGTGAGGACCCAATGACCCGAAGATGACGTCATCCTCGGGTCAATAAGTATCTCATAGGAAGCCCTACTCGGGTCAGAGCCCGAGGACCCGAGAAGCAGTGAATTGGCAGAACGAACCCTCTCAAATATCTGGATACATTGAATGCAGTAGATGGAAATTCCTGACCGTAATAAATGTGGAAGCAGCAGCCTTATTCCTAACATTAATGGGGAAATGACCTTAACAGTGAATCTCTAGATATTTAAGTATCAGTGCTCCTTGCAGAAGGGACGACAGGTGTCCACTGGGGAAGAGAGAGGGGAAGTAAGATGAAAGGTGGAGATGGAAAGACTGGAACGTATAAATAGGAAGAGGGGGGAAACAGTGAGGGGGTCGGCCAAAAAAAGGGAAGAAGCAGAAAAAGACTAGAAACCTCTGAAAAGGAAAAGCTGGTGAGGATAAAGGGAAGTAGAAACTACAGTTAACGGAAGGGATGACAGGCCTCGGACATGCATGTTTCTCTGTTGTATAGTTCCCTCTCTACAAATTTCATTGTTTTGGGCCAAGAACCGAAGTGGGCCTTAATCTTATCAAGTCTAAGGTCGAGTTCGGCTCATGTGGGTTTCCTGGGCCTTACAAATATATGTAGTAAAATTCCTCCTACAATAAAGAGACAAAGGAGTGTGATAATGAGATTTCTTATTTGGATTTTTGAGAAAAATAAGTGTGATGAAACTTATGCATTTTTTGAGTGTATTAATTACTCTAGTAACAAATTAGATTATCATATAATGTATTAATTAGATAAGAAACCATTACAAAACCAAGATAAATTGACACAGCCCCTCAGAGAGCTAGTTAGTAAAAACATGCACTGTACGTGTACAATACACGTATGTCCGAAACTCTAAAAAAAACTTCCGTCTTCCGTTTTGATTCCAACGATACGGAACTAACAAGTTCAAATCTTCTGTCTCATTCTTCCTGTTCTACTATATACTCCACAAACAAAAATATACCACATGTCCATATATTATATTTGACACCATATTATCACCTACCATTAACAACTTGTCACTTTAACAATTGTGAAATATTTTGTAAATTTATGCTTTTTGCAATTATTTTTTTCACAATTGTTGTGTTTTTTTTTTTTAAAGGAAGTTTTGCTATAATTTGTTGTGATTAGAACATCAATTTCATCTTGGTCTTGTACTAACTCCACTTTTATTCTACACCCAAACCCATGCTAATAAGAAAAATGAGGGATGATTATCAAAAAAAAGAAAAGAAAAATGAGGGATTGCTAGTCAATTTTCATTTCACTCAATATATAACATAATGGTTGGGACTGAGGCTTTGAAGGCTTTCCAACTTTCTCAATTACAACAAATCATATCAATATATCCTTAACTAATAAATTGTGAAAAATTTTATGAAAGTTATGGATGGAGCATTATTGTTTGGTAATACATGTTGAAAAAATAGCATGGAATGAATAAGAAATTAATATTTTTTATGTTCACTTGAAGATATTATTAAAAGTGGTAAAAATCCTGAGTCCCACATTGGAAAGGAAAAAAATAATATATGTTTATATGCTCATGAATTGGACATTGGGTTGGGCTTTTGGCATATGTGGACTGAATCTACTTGTCTAAATAATAATATTTTATTATTTTAATTTTTGAGTCAGTTAGTCTGTGCACAGTAGTTATTACTAAAACAGAGTGCATGTTCGGTAATGTATAATTTTTCATAGTCCCTCATTCATAAAAACCACTTTTTCAGAAAACTCTCTCAGTGAGAATATTTTGTGCATTTCATTTTGTGTCAAAGAGAGAAAAAGAGACATTGAATAGTTCATAGAGCACGGCCATATGTGCTTTGTTTTTGTGTTATAGATCATTATATCTTGGAAGGCAAACGTTCATGAGTCTCAAAGCACCACAGTGATTGTGTGAGGTTCATTTTGTGTTAAAGAGAGAGAAAGAGACATTGAGTAGTTCACAGAGCATGACCTTTTCGTGCTGTAGATCATTTTATCCTGGAAGGCAGACGACCATGAGTCTCAAAGTACCACAGTAATTGTGTGAGGAGCAAAATCTGCTTTAAGGAGATTGTGTCAAACACAAGACTTAATCTGAATCATTCATTTTTCACGCATTTGGTTTGTGAGTTTTTAATTATTTGCAGATTTCTTCTTTTAATTATTTGCAGATTTCTTCTTATATATATTCAATATTTGTTTATTGTTTTTTTCCTATCAAATCTATTTGTGTTATTGCTTATTCTTAGATTTGTGTATTTTTCCTTTTGCTTTATCACAAAAGTAAATTGTTGAAATATATCCAACAATCTTAAAGCAAATTTATATATTTTAATTTATTTTTGTGATTCATGGTGAAAGAAATTTTGTGGTTGTTAAAAACCACTAAATTGGCGGTTGCATATACTCTGCGCAAAACTTAGAAAAACTAGGATTGTGTTTACTGCTGCATAAATATCCACTTATTTATATTATAAATTAATTCATGACCTTCAAAAGTTGATTACGTGTTTGATTGTGCTGGTGATATATATTTTTCAATATCTATCCATCTTCTTTATTTATTATATAATATTAAGACATTTGTCTCTTTGAATTTTTGATTGATTGGGCATGGTGTAGAGTCGTGTGTGCAGATTGTGTGATTGATGTTTACTTTGTATCTGCAATCTTTGGTCTCTTTTTCCGTGTTAGCATCATTGCATGCAATTTCTTGAAGAAGTTGTCAATAATTTTTTAATATTTAAGAAAATATTTTTAAAAATAATTAATTATTATATACCCTAAAAATACGCATTAACAAAATCTATTTTATAAAAGCTGGAAAAAACTGGTTTGAGTTTATCAGCTATTGCGAAAGCTATTTTGTGTTTGTTCGTACTATGCGTCCTCTATTTCTGCAATTCGGTATTTTAAATATTAGTTGGATACAATATTATATATGCTTATGACCTTAGAGTGATTCATGCGGTTCTATGACCTTCTTTCTTGCGCTGGCTATGTATTGTCTATTCTACAAAGTGATTGTCAGACTTTCATTGTCTTTAGTGCAGATTTTTTTTTTTTTTTTTTTGACTTTTGATTGTGTTTCTTCGGTATTGTGTAGAATACTACTATCTTTATATATCTTTTGTATATTCTGACATCATACAGTGACTAGTTGGTTTCTTATTTATTGTGTTTATTCTGACATTACGCAGTGCAGTGTCAATTTTTTCTAGATTGTTGTGTAATATAAAACAATGCTTCAGTCGGATTTTAAGAATTCAATTTGATGGAGTTTTATTTTGACAGAAATGTCAAATGAAATTGTGCATGTTGCTGCTCCTATTACTATTCATGTTAATCATAGAGAAAAGTCTCGAAAAATCCAATGATACTGAGTTTAAGAGATGGCAACAAAAAATGTTGTTCTATCTCACAACACTGAATTTGGCAAAATTCTTGTAGGAGAATGCTCCAAAACTCAAGGAAAATGAGACAGATGGGCAAGTGGTTGCTATTGTGAAAGCATGGGAACATGTTGACTTCCCCTACAAAAACTATATTTTGAATGGATTGGACAACACAGTGTATGGTGTGTATAGTTCAATCAAGACAGCAAAAAAATTGTGGGATTCCTTGGATAAGGAATACAAGACAGAAGATGCTGGAACTAAAAAGTTCATTGTAGGCAAACTTCTGAATTACAAAATGAAGGATTCCAAAACTGTGCTTAGTCAAGTGCAAGAGCTACAGGTAATCTTACATGAAATACATGCTGAGGGTATGTCTATAAGTAAATCATTTTAAGTGGGCTACTATCATTGAGAAACTGCCTCCATCTTGGAAAGATTTCAAAATTTACCTGAAGCATAAGCACAAGGAAATGTGGCTAGAAGACTTGATCGTAAGATTGAAAATTGAGGAAGACAATCGTTCTTCAGAAAAAAGCCGTAGGGAATCACTATATAGAATCTAAAGCAAACATTGTGGAGCATAATAAGAATATGAGGAAGTAGTCTAGTGAAAGTTCGAATCAAGGAACTGGTGGGGGCAACCTTACAAAATTCAACAAAAAATGCTATGTGTGGCAAGATGGGACATCATGCTAAGGACTGTCATAAGCTTAAAGATCGAGGGACCAAGAAAGGCTTTCAAGCCAACATTATTGAAAGTGGAAAATCTTTCTAAAGATGTGAATGATATAAACCTTTCTGCAGTGATTTTTGAAGTGAACTTGTTAGGAGGAGATACCAAGCAATGGTGGATAGACATTGGGTCTACTCATTATGTATGTTTAGATCATTATTTGTTTTCTTCCAACCATCCTATGGACAATGGAGAAGAAATATTCACAGGGAATTTCTCAACCTCTAAGGTTGTAGGAAAATAGAAGGTAATATTGAAGATGACTTCAGGCAAGAAAATTACTTTGAATTATGTGTTGCATGGGCCAAAATATTTGTAAGAATCTTGTTTCTTGCTCACTGTTGAGTAAGAATGGTTTAAATTGGTCATTGAATCTAACAAGTTTGTACTCATAAAGAATGGTATGTATGTGGGAAAGGGTTATATGAGTAATGGGCTATTCAAAATTAATATAGAGTAAATCTGAAATATTGCAAGTGTGGATTTGGTTTGTAATAATTTAGGTGTGATACTGTAGCCGTGTGATATAGAAGTGACTTATATATATATATATATATATATAGCTTGTAGTGTATGTACTTTTGTATTGTAAAAGTATAGATATAATACTACAGGAGGCTTATACGTGTTTGATGTTAGATATCTAGAAGTACTTTATTATTATTTCAGCTTCTCTTTAACTATGTATATGACTCTTTACACTTTTGCTTTGGACAGCTTTTTAAAAAGGTTGTTTGGCCTGTTACTGAAGGAAAAGAAAATTATATTGCCTAGATATATAAAGTGATAGGCTAGACTAGTCAGATCTTTTAATATGCTTAAGTTAGCTATGTGAATTTGTAATATAAATCAAAGCTAGTAATTTACGTATATTATAATCATTCGTCCGTGAATCAAACCCGAATGGTGAGTGACATTGAACATGACCATTTGTCTTAATCTTAATGCAATGCTTAGGAAGGATAATACATTTTCTAATAGAGGGATTACAAAGGATAAATCGCTCTTTCTCATAAAGGCAGAACAATCCATTCACATAACCGATAAACACACATTCGTGAATACGACTACGACGACGAGTCGTTAGTGGGAACTCAAGATGTTCAATTCGATCAAATGAGTCATTGTGAATGAATCTGTACCTCTCTACATTGGGTTTAGTAGCAAGGTCCCTAACAATTAGTGTGTTGTTGGAGTCGGAGCTGGAGTTGGAGGGGAGTGAGTGTGATCGAGTGAGGTGTGAATCAATGAAGTCAGAGCTTGTGATTAGAGAGTTACATGATTTTGAAACGCACCTGAATCGGATTAGGGATTTAACGGGTAGACTGAGCAGGATGTCACGCACCACTTCGTGTGGGAGATAGTCTGACATTTCTTCTTTCTCTTCACCCAGTTGAAAAGTTTGAGAGGTGAAAGTGAAACACTTTGGAATGGTGTAAACTAGATGGATGAGTGTTCAGAGAACTATGCTGTCTCAGCTCGTCTAGACACTGTCACTTTTCATCCCCATATTTTTGGTTTAGTTCAGCAAAACAAAATGTTTGTCTTTTTGGCCAACCCAAAAATCAATATATATATATATATATATATATATATACACACACGTTCAACTTTCATCCCTAAAATTTTAAATTTACAAGTAATTTCCAGTAATACAAAATTTTTCACAACATTTTGTAACTTAGTAAAGTGTGATTAGTGAAGAAAAAATAGTGAATTTATGTTTAAGGGATGTTTGATCACTCATAGTCTGCCACGTTAGAGTTGTGATAAAAAAAAAATGTAGAATAATTTGTAGTCATACTGCTACTCTTCTCCTTACATATAGCGGTTGGTATTTATCTTATCTTTATCACTTTCCGAAATAGAAAGGTTAGAAGATATATTTTTAAAAAATTTTATTTAATAATGTTATAGAAAATAATTTTCACAATATTTAGTTGATAATGTTTTTATTAGATTTCATTTAAGCCTAGCATTAACATCATTTTATCATGTACCATTAATTATGTGTCATCTTGATAATTGACAATTGTGAAATATTTTGATAATATTTTGATACCATTAATATTTTGATAATAATAGAAGAGATGGGGATGACAATAACAGGTTACAATCGTGAGAGGCTATTGTGGATGAGTTGGGCCCGAGGAACTAGGTCAGCCCACCTGGACTAAGCCCAACATGAAGCCCAAGGTCCATTAGGTGATGTAGCCCTGATATGTATGGGGAAGGTAACCCTGGGTTTCATCACAATGGGCCCCGATCTCTAGTTAAGTGCTGGGAATTGGGGCGACCACATCTTGAGAGATTCCTTAGAGGTTGGTGGTCTGAGCCAACCACAAAGGAAATCTGTGTGCAATCCCAACGAGGTTGGTCATCGAGAACTAACGATCCTAAAAGAGATCCACTCCTGAACACTATTCGATGTCTAGAACAAGTTTCAAGGGAATCCTCTAAATTCATGAGGATCCCTTGGGATTCTGGTGGGCATGGGAATGTGTGAGAGAGTGGGGAAAAAAATGATAACCACCCCACTAACAGAGGGCTATAAAAGGAGGTCGAAACAAGGTAGAGGGGGTTGGACATTTGGTGGCGAAAGAGGAGGAGAGAGTAAGAGAGGAAAACAGATAGAGTGAACACACTGGGATACTCAGGGGAATTAAAGGGGAGAGCTTTACTTGTTTGGGGCCTTCATTGGTAGGATTGAGTTTACCACCACATACAAATAAATTGTGACCCCATTATTGTAGTAGAGATGATTCTGGGCACACACATATTCTATTGTGATTAGAATAATATTACTATCTCCTTGGTCTAATACCAATGTTATTTTTTTTACTTTGTACAAATTACAATAGGTCATTTTGCTATGTCCATGCACTTATTGTTTCAAGAATTTTGTAGTTTATTACTTTAATAATTATAATTCTAAAGTTATAAAAAAAATATTATTTGGAAGATTCTTGTAATTCAATTTACACTTTATTTATATATATATATATATATATATATATATATAATCCCTTTGTCTAAAGTCCTCATTAAATTTGGTAGCCATATATACGCCCAAAATGCTTAGATGGTTAAGAATGAATTTGACATCCAGATAGCCCCACAAAATATCATATTCGGAAACAACCCATCATTGACATCATCATAATCAAAATTTTAAAACAAATAATTGTAAATAAATAAAAAGGCAAATAAGGTCTTACGTTCGAACTACCACACTAACTGTCAGGGGAGGAGCTAGGGGGGGTCGAGAGGGGGCCGTTGCCCCCCCTGGCCCGCCAAAAAAATAGTAGGGTGGCTTTTAAATTTTAGCAAGGAGAAATTTTGTATTTGGTTTGACAATACATCAATCTCAGAGTTGTATCTCTTTCTCTCTTTTTTTTGGGTAGAAAAAGGTGCATCTCTTAAGTCTTAAAGAGCAAATAACTGCCACGTAGCTTTGGCTGGAGGCTGGCCTAGCATGCATATAATAGCCAACTAGCTTTGGCTTGGACTTGGTGTAAATTCTCCACTTCACCATGTGGATCCTTACTAAAAGAAATTCTTTATGTAATAATTATTCTACTCCATAAAATTTTGTATAATAAACCAAAATTTTGAGATAATTATATAATAACACAAAATTACATTAGTTGTATTTGGTGTTTATACTAAATTACTAAAAATATTTTCATTTATAAATGGAATTTTTACTAAAAAAAAAAAAACAGAAAATGGCTTATTTATGCAAAAAAAAAAAAAAAAAAAAAAATCCTTTACAACTACCCAACATATATTTAATATGTGTATGTGTTTCAATGTACATGCATAGTGTATATAAATTTTGCACCCCCTGAAGTCAAATCCTAGCTCCACCACTGCTAACTGTCCATTGAGTTTTAGAAATATCTCTTGGACAAGAAGTGGAATAGTCTGGTTAAAAGTTAATACTATTTCACAACCTTTTTATATCAAGAATAAGAGAGAATGCTTGAAATCTTTTGGTCCAAACTTGTCCAAAATTAAGAGATCATAATGTGATGAAGTAAAGAGACACAATCATGTTTGTGGTTTCAACAAGCAAGTGGTACGCACTAAAGTTCAGGTTCTCATATTTCATAAACCATCATATGTTTGATTGGAGTGAGAAGGGAAAGGACAGAAAAAGGGGTAGGGGAGGGGGATATACTCTCCCCAAAATAAATAGAAAAGAAGGGGAAATTGGATGTGAATTAAAGATGAGTAATAAGCCTTTTATCCAAGTTATTGTCAGTTATTATTATTTTCTTTCTACTACAAATGATCAATTTTTATATAGTACCAGTATAAATAATAATTCTCTTGGAACGAATCATTTATTTCCTTTCATTTTTCCTCTCAACTAAACAAAGCAGAGCTATATTCGTTTTCTATCATTCTACTTTTCTATCCCTTCAACCAAACACACATCAAGAAAAATACAAATATTAATTTTCTTTCCAATAACATGATTACAACAAGTTGTTCAAATACATATGAATACAAATGATAACATGATTACAACAGGGTTTTTTGGTTTTTTTTTTTTTTTTAAGTACAACAAGTTGTTAAAATACGCATGAAACAAATATGAAAATTTCCAAGTTCAGCAATAAGTTATAACCTTTTCAGATTATTATTTATTAGTTACAAAATATAAATTGCTCCACACTGAATGATTGTTGTGCTAAACCCAAAACTTATATTTCTTACCTACAACACAAAAATAAAATTGATTGGTATCTTATTTATAAAAAACAATAATTTCAAACATAATTCAAAAACCACAATAACTTTGCTTCTCCTATAAATTAATTGCACATTTTATCACTATCAAACAAGTCCAACATTATTAATTGCATAATCCATTACTATCAAACAAGATATATGATATTTAACTCAAGACATAACTAAGCATATTTATTAATGTAAAATGAATTTATTATTGTGAGACATAATTATCCATCCTTCATTTGTTAACCAAGCATATTTAATTATTTATTGCAAAAATTTAATACTTGGACATATATATTGTAAGACTCATTTATTATAAGATATTTATTATTAATATATGGTCACTTCTCTATAACCCTTTCCAATTGAACAACCATTTAGATGAGAAGTGGCCCAAAGTCAAAATAATCATATAGTGCATTACCTACGAGAATGAACATTCAGTGTTGGTAAAAACGAGGAGCGCACTTAAATGCAAAGACCTCTTGGAGCCCAGGTGCAAAGCGCAGATGCACGCTTGATTAAAGTGAAGCAAACATTTTTAAAGAATAATTCTTAAAGACAAATGCAACAATCAAATTATCATATAAATTGAAATAAAAAATTTCATATAACACAAAAATTGCAATCAAGTCTTTTTTTTTTTTTTTTTTATCAGCAAGATATGAATACTTCACTTCCATGTAATATCCTTTCTTAAATCTCAGATGCCCATAATTTCCTATTACTAATGAATAATATTAAGCTCTGTTTGTTTCAATGGAAAACTTCGTGTAAAGATAATTTTCCTTGTTTTCCAATGTTTGGTAGCATAAAAAAAGATGAGTTAAAGAAAAACTATCTTTGGTCAACATAAAAAGTATAGCTAATTTTTGGAGATTGGTTTCCATTAAATTTTTTTGGAAAACAACTCTATCTCATAGCAAGCTAAATAAGGAAAGTTAGAAGGTTGTTTTTCAACTCATTTAAAATTACTCCCTAATATTGGAAAATGAGATAGTTTTATAGAAAATGCTTTTTAGAAAATAACTCATTTTCTAGAAAATATTATTATTGAAACAAACAGAGCGTAACGCTCTGTTTTAATCACTTAATGACTATAAGTCTATAAGAATTAGTCTTTTAGGTTCAACATCAACCACTAAAGTAACTAAGCAATTACCACAAGTATATTATATCATACTTTTTTTTCTTTTTTTTTTTGCATGAGTGAGGTAAGAATATGAGGACGTAGCAATATGGTAATTGGTACTAAGCAAATATCCAATAGGGACAAAAAAAAAAAAAAGAATTAGAAGAAGAAGCTTGGCAGGTTACTGTTTCAAGGAGAAAAAATCAAGAAAAAATAAAAATAACAGTAGAGAAGAACGAGGTTTTGGGTTTCAGGACAAGTTACACTCAAATTTTTTATTTATAAGTTACACTAAATAAATGCCAAATCAATAGTTTATATCAATAATGTCAAGATCCTATAGTTTTACTCTAGTTTTGGTTTATTTTTTGAAAAATATAAATAAATAAAGAAACACCAAAAAGCGCCCCTAAAGTGTACTTCTTTGAATGAGCCTAGCTTTTGAGACAAAAAACGGTGGGCCTTAGGACTTCGCGCTTTGAGCTTAAGCGCGCTTTTACCAACGTTGTGAACAATGTCATTATCCTTCAAAAATCCTTCTATAATTCTTGACCACATGATATTTTCCAAATGGCAAAAGGCAGCAAATTTTTTTTTTTACAGAAATACTACACTCACTCTTAAAAAATTCAGTAGCAAATGGACTTCAAAATGAAGGATGTTAATTCACCACTTGCCACCACAGTATAATGAACTAGTGAATTTAAATAACAATCCCACACATAATCAGTGTCCCAACAAAATGCCAAGTAGAAAAACTGAACATAATCCGTAATCCACTACAAAAGTACTACTTCGATATAAGAATAGAAAATGAAATATAGAGCTCCTAAGCAAGACAAACAAACCAATCAAAGAAAGTTTTGTATACACTAGATTGTAGCAAAGGAAAAAAACTGAGAGAGAAAAAGAAAAGCATACCCTTCTCCCTTTCTTTTTCTATACCTGTTTAACTCTTACAGTACACCATATGGGAATACAAAATACTACTTAACAGTCACTCACTCATGAAATGGTTGAGGGGAAACTGGAACAGTGACCTTGAGAAATGAGAATCATGCATAACTATGTCAAATAAAAATCATATCCAATAAAACAAATTTACAATCCATAATATGGAAACCCATAAAATTACCAGATCCATAGATAAAATAGAGAATACGATCAAAACCTACATCCAAATGCTCAATTTTGAAATTTGTCATTCTAGTAGATCATTGAAATCCACCCAAAATTAAAATTGAAGAAGAACCCAAATTGATGTTTTGTATCAAAAACAAGAAGCTAGACTCAATAATAAAATTTCCAATATCTAAACAACGGATTCAAACTCAAAACAAAAATCAATGAAAAGATTCATATAAGTTAAAAGGACCAAATCATGTTGTAGATATTGGTACACATTACTCAAAATATTCACAATCAAACCCACCAAAACCCAAAATTCAAAGTCCAAGTTTGAAAACAAAACCACAATTACACCCCAAAATAATCTCAGACAACACAGAACACCAAAACCCATTTCACCCATTATTTCAAAAAACCACAAATTGTCTAAGATAATTACCTGCCAATGCCACCCGCCAAGGATGACACCTTCCTGGCCACACCCTAAAGATCCACAGCACTGATTTGGTCCGATTGAAGGGACCGTGACCTTGAGAAAAAGAGAAAAAAAAGGGCATTAGGTCATGTGATAAAAAGGTTGTGAAAGAGAGAGTCAATTGAGAGAGAGAGATAATTTGGATGATCGCTACTACAGAAAACGCTGTAAGAACCTAATTGGCCAGTGAGAATCGAACCTAATCATAAAAACTGGACAATCAAAATAATGTATAAATCAATAAACAAAATTTAGAAGAAAGTCAGAATGAAATCAAAATTTAAAGAAAGAAAAGGCCAGATATGTGAGAGTGGTGAATTGGCTTCTATATCTTTCCTTTTGGGGACCCACATTTGAAGGCAAACAATAAGAAGTGAATGCAATGCAATTATTAGAGAGAGAGAGAAGAGTGAGATAAATTTTTTGCTGCCAAAGATGGTGGAAGGAGATTTGAGTGTTGAAGAGAGGATTGAGATCAATGTTATAGCAGTGGTTCTGTTGTAATGGTAGTAAGAACCACAAAACTAAGCATAAGTTAAAAACTACTACTAGACATTCAAAATATTTTGCCTACATATAGGGTCACAAAACAGCACCTACACAAAAACGTGGACTAAGGAATTATGTTTCGATTGTGTTGTTGTCATCTCACAGCTCCTCTGTGCTTCATTAAATGTACTTTTCATATGAGAGTCAATGTCATTTAACACTTATTTCCTAACTTTTAACTATCCTTATTCATAGGTTAATCCATGCCCCTCAATAACCTTAACCAAAAAATGAATGAATAATTACTGCAAGGACAGATAACTAACACATCAGATTTTTATTAACAAACCAAAATGAATGCTCCTATTACCAAAAAATTTGTAGACATAGAATCAATCACTGCATAACCAGTTAAAGCAACCCAAGGTGAAGAGCCACTTCTACTTCACTATTCACTAAAGCCATGTTTTCTTCAATTTTCAATGTGTTTGGAAATGACAATTGATATTCAGAAAATAAACGCATACTCTTCGTTTATTTTTAAATGCTCTTAACACATCTCAAGGCACATTAATAACCTAGAAGTATCAATTTATGCTGGTAGGACAATGTTTTCAAAAATAAAATAAGGGAAAACATTCTCCATTATCTTCTGACTTTTTATGAATTTTTCTTCACTGATTGACCTAAGTTCCTACCATCAAATAAATAGAAAATATCCCTAAAATTGATTTTCTTTCCTGTGATATACATGAAACAAACAAAGCCAAAGTGCAATTAGTTCTCGTACAAGAATTCCCTGTCTAAAAAAAAAAAAAAGTAATCTATAAAAAAAATTAGGAGGAAGTAATGAACATATATAAAACAATATTAGCAAGAGGAAACAGAAAAACTGTCAAACTATGTTAACTCTTAAGGATAAATGAGTATGTTCTGAATTTTAACCAAACAAGAATGATTAAGCCAACATGTCCAAAGAACATAAGAGACCCACATGACTTGATAAAAGCTACATGAACTTTATCATTATACGCTGCTGACAGCAACAACAACTAAAAAATAAAGACTTGTAAGAGGCAGGGAAGGCTAGTTCCAACCACAAAGTATAGGTTCAGGCCAAACATTTTGAAAAATTTTATCTATGTAACTGCAGGTAGTGTCATGACATCTTGTTATGGGTTTAGAGTAGCAACTAGAGTCAACGATATAATTTAAATATAGTATTCAAGGTCCTCTCATAAAGAACCATCAGGAATACCTAAAATTATAGGTCATTTTCTGATAATGTATTTTGCATCAATGTAAAGTCATGAAACGGAAATAGAAAAACACATTTTTAGATTGAACGCAAAGCAATGTCATGTACAGAACACATTATCAGAAGGCAATGATAGACATATCAGAAAAACCATAGCAATACTAAAGAAATGGAAAGAGTAAAACACATTTTCATATTGAATATGGATTAGATTTGACAAGGTCAGCATATAGAAAAAGATAATAACATTAGTCTTTAATTAATAATTATTGCTTCCATCTTGCAAATATTTAATCCCATCATCAACCACAACCACAAGATAGAATTTAATAATTCTGAACAATCTTGTTAGCCATTCAAAAACAAATTAATATCCAAAAGCAGTATATTGAGGTTTGAAACTTAATGATTACTTATAGCCACAAAACAATACCAATATATAAAAAGAATAAATAGAAGGAAAGTAAATGATAGCATTTTGAGTTGAATTATGATTTTACCTGCATTTCCTCTTCCGGGTCACTCGCCATTGAGAAACTGCATCATTTGGTTTGTCAAGTAAGACAAGGTTCTTCACATAATTGTTAGTACAATAATCTATTGTTGCCCCATACATCCCCAACTTCGTGACTTCTCAATTCTTATAAATGAAGCAAACCCAACAGAAAGTGCTCTTGCTGTTGTCACTAACATATGACCACTCTTCCGGAAACCTAATACCCTCGTGATTCCTCCAGTAAGATTAACATTGCAAAGTTTAGTCCAAGAATCAACAATGCCATTCTTTTTGATCACCCAAATGGAACAAACATCATAGCACTTATTCCCGTGACATACTAAAGCAAGACATAATATAAAAAGTGCTCCCCTGATCACTGAAGTGTCCAACGAATATGGATGTATCATCTCTACTGGCAACGACATCACACGAGAAGCCTCAATACTTAAATCAAAGGACAGAACTGATGGACGAATCCTCGGTCCACGGCCATTGGCCAAATCACGAATCCTTGGTACGCGGCCATTGGCCAAATCATTCACAGTATAATGGACAGCCCCATTTAAAAAGGCTGCCGGGAAACAACCAAAATCAAATATGATTCGAGGCGGAAAAGGGACTCTAGTACTAGTTATTCTCCAAGAACCCTCGTTAAGAGAGTAAACCTCAACCAAAGCTGGCTTGCCCTCAGACTGATCATTTTGATCAGTACGTTGAAAATCAATTGTCACCACCTTATAATCATTGGATAGTGAATCAAACCCGAATGCACAACGACAATAATGGTGGCCGCGTATGAGCGTAAGGGAAGAACTGGGAAGGGTGATACATTTTCTAATAGAAGGATTCCAAAGAACATAACGGTCTTGTTCATAAAGTCAGAACAAGCCATTCGCGTAGCCAATCAACTTAGAGAAACTCGATGATGAAAACTCAATATACTGAAATGGGTTTAAAAAGGAGTCATCGTTATTGTCATCGTGAATGAAATTGTAGCTCTCTACTACTTTGGTTTCAGAAGCGTTGCAGCTCCTAACAACTAGTGTGTTGGAGTTGGGAACAAGTAAAAGTGATCTAGTGAGGTGGGAATTGACGAAGGAAGAGGCTGTGATTAGAGAGTTCCATGATTTGGAAACGCACCTGAATCGAATTGGGATTTGACAGGTAGTCTGTTCAGAATCTCCTGAACCACTTCTTCTGGGAGATAGTCAGACATTGCTTTCTCTTTCACCCAAATTGAAAAAAATTTGTAAAACTAAAATGGATTCTGAACAGAGAACTTTGACTTCTTCAGCTCTTCAAGACACTGTCACTTTCATTTTATCCCTATATTTATGGTTCAGTTTAGGAAAAATATGTGAATGTGTGCTTTTTTTTGTTTGGCCAAGTAGACAGAGAATGTATTTTGTTCGGTCTCCGGTCTGGTGAGCTAGTGTGTCAAAGGCTTAAAGCTAAAGCCTACTACTGTTCTTTTTTATGATTTATCCTAAAATATTTTCTTCCAAATTACAGTAAACTCATGATTATAGATATATTTTTGTTTGGCTTCCGTAGTTCACCTCAACTTCCCATTAAAAATTGAAAAAAATAATAATAATAAAAACAAAAACATCAAGATGGGGAAAGGAATGGAGTTCGGTAAACTCGTGTTTTAAAAAGATGTTATATAACTAAAAAACTAAATGAGTTTTGTTGGGGTTTCTCAGTAAATTTACAAAAACAAAACATTTGACCCAAAAAAAAAATGCCAAGTTTTACAATTCGTTGGTTTTTTTTTTTTTTTTTTTGCTTTTTTTATTTTAGGTAACTGATAGTATAAAGCATTGAACCAGGGGAAAAAAACATATTAACAAAAGAAGGGAATGAACCTTCTCTTTCCATTTTCCCAAGGCAAAAATCTAGAATAGAATATATGGGAAAGATTCCATCTATTTTCCTTACCTGTTGTCTATTATCCTATCCAATAGAGAAATTTTTGACAATATTTTTCTCAACCTTTTGAGTAAATCACCCACGATAAAACATAAATATATATATATATATATATATGGTCACTCTAAACATGGTGGAGAGAGAAAATTTCTTCAGGGACAAGCTAATAATATGTTTATAAAATAATTTAACATATGTTATTTTTGGGGAAAATTACACTTTAATATTACACTTTGCACCCTACATTTTTTAAATGCATGTTTTGCACCATAAATTATGCCACTTGTTACACTTTACACACTAACATTAAGTTTGCTGTTAATTGAACAGACATTCAAAGTTTAGAATGTAAACGATAATAAGAAAAATAGTTGGGGGTGGTAAAGTGTAATTTTTGCTTTGTTTTTATGGAATTGAAAAGAGGAGCAATTACCACTTTTCACATGGTGTTATAATTTTCTATCCAAGTTAACAACAAACTTAACATCAGAAAGTAAAGTGTAACAAAGATCATAGTTTAAAGTGCAAAACATGCATTCAAAAAATTTAGGCTTTAAAGTGTAATTAGGGTTATAGTTAAGGTGGTAAAATGTAATTTTTTTTTACATTTAATAAAGTATTTATGTCATATATATATACATATATATATTAATATAACATTAATAAAAATTAAAGGATTCTTAACCCTTAAGTCCTAATCATGAAATCCACAATTATGGTTTTTTTCTAAAAAGAAAAAATAAATAAAGTCTGTATCTCTAATTTTTTTTAAATATTAAAAAATAAAAATGTTATATTAAAAATATTTACTAACATTTTTCTTGGATGTCTCATAAATTTATTTGGTTCAATGAGCTATTATGGTATAGGAGTAATTACCAATTAGAGGGAAAAAAGTGCTTACATAATTTATAAATTTTTCCATTTGTATGAAATACATTAAATACTTTTCTCAAAAAAAAAAAAAAAATTTAAATGCACTTTATATGAATGAGTTACGTATGGTATAAAAGTAATTTTAGGAAACAAAAATGATGTATTAGTCATAACTAGTAGACCATTATATAAAGTTTTATATTTTTACCAAAAATAAAAGAAAGAAAAGGTATTTTTGGAAAGTCAAGAGAGCCATGATCTGTCCTAGCCCCCCCCCCCCCCCCCCCCTCCCTCTTTCTGTCCCGAATGTATTTAGAGAGAAGAAAGACAAGTGCTTTGGAGATGATAATAAAATATATATATATATATATTCTTTTTTTGTAAGATTGAATTTATTTAACCATGTGTGGGCTTTATTCCATGCCAAATTTGCTTGTAATTCAATATTTAGAAATCCTATATTTAGGTGAGAATTATATAAGGGTTATATGTGAAAAAGTGTGAAGAATTGATCAAGAGTATGCATCAAAGAGGCAACTCGCGACTAGCCACCCGCCAGAATCAGGTACACATGTGGAGCATGCAAGAAGTTGAAGGGTCAGGATAGCTGGATCACTGCAGGACAAAAAGCACAGTCTGACTATTCTATTTTTAGGTGACTAAAACTCATAACTCATCCCAGTCACGAGTGACTCACCAAAACATCATGTTATGCAGAAAAATGACTTTTCACGTTCCTTCTCATACCCTACTATAAATACTCTTATACCCACAAAATGTAAAGAGCTTCCAAATTGAATTTTGAGAAAGAAACCCTAGAGAAAAAAAGGTTAACTCATCCACAATCTTACACATTTGATTCTCCAAATTCCTCTACTCCCACCCTCTCAATTGTCAGACCCTTGAGAGGATCTTTAGCCAAATCCTTATCTCACCACATTCATAGTTGTGAGAAGGTTTTTTAGTGCTTGGGAAGCAGTTCAAGAGAGTACTAATTCATTTCGTTGATGCAATGGGCTAATTGTGGGATCCGATAAGCTAGAGAAGACGAAGCTTGACGTAACCCTGTTGGAGTAAGAAGCTTAGAGGGTGTTGAAAAATTTAGACCTCGATTGATAGAATTAACAAGTTTTAAACCCAAGTTGTTAATTAGATTTATTATAAATAAACTTGTTAAAACAAACAAATATTAATATCATGTCACAAATAATATGCAACGGAAAAATAAATAAGACAAGATATTATGACCTAGGAAAACCAATGAAACCAACCAGTTTCACAGTAAAAAACCTGGGGGGAAACCTTCCCAAAAAGCAATTCACTATAGTAAAGAAAAGTTTCAAATCTAGTACAAAACCTTTGTCCCTATACTCTACAATCCCCGTAGATGAACTCACAATAGAAACCTTCTACTGCTTCAGAACCTCTGAACTCTTTAATATATGAATGCCACCCTTTGATGCACGGATCACAGTACGTGACTCACTCCTTGCACGAATCCCAATACATGACTCACTCACCAACTTGAGGAAGAAGAATGTTGGCTGCAAAGTTTTTCACTCTATCAACAATGAAGATCAAGAAGCACTTAGTTACAAAACCCTAAGGCGCAAAGACGCAGTAGCTTCTTTCAGAGAGAATAAGGTTTCGGTCAACTTTTGCATGTGTTCTCCTTGTATTTTCTTATGTGACGGCCTCTAAAATAAGCCTTATATATGTCTAGGATTGTGAGAAAAGAAACCCTGCACGAATATAAAAGCCTGGCCCAAAAATCAGATCTGAAAATTCTGATTTCCGTAACCTCGATAGATACCTCGATAGATATCAGGTGTCAAGCCTCATTAAACCTCGATAGATAGCTATTTGTCGAGCAGCTATCCGCAGGTGTCCGCAAGTGTACAGCTTTAATGAACACTTTTTCTTCACTTGTTTCTTGGTCCAATTTTCATGGTTTTAATACTAGACTTGAACAACATGTTCTTTAAAGTATTAAACACATCCTAGATCTACCCAAATACAAGTAAAGTGTGTTTTGTCAAAGGATTAGCCAACTACATAAAATATGTCCTTAACAATCTTCTCATTTGGCAATCTGTGACAAAACCACAATAAACAAATGAATATATGAGAGTAGTCATAAATCACTCAACTCATATTCACTTGTTGAATACAATAAAATCTATCCTAACACAAACTCTTGAAAAACTTTGCAAGAAGAGAGTTCATGGCATGGAAGACTTTGACAACTTGTATTTCTGAAACACTTTAAACAAAACACATCAAGGTATCTTTGTGTGAAGCAGAAATAATAGATTGCATACAAGTAAAGAAACATGTGTATAAAGATAGAAAAGAAACAACACATGTAAAGATAGGTGAAGAAAACATACATCATCATATATATATCACTTGATAAATACCATGTTGTATGTAAAAATGGTCACAAGACCTAGGTACATTAATAAGGAGGTAAACACTCCCTCTAACAAGATGAAACACAACTCCCCCTTACAAGAGCATGTATTTCTCCTTCTAACTTGTAGAATCTTAAAAAGAAACCACACATTCTCCAATTTCTCTCCCTTTTTGTCACGATTGACAGAGGGTACAATAAGCTATAAAGTTTTACTCAAGAAACATAAAGATGATCAAGGATGATCAAGGAGGCATAAAAATGCATGAATGTAATGAAACAAGATGCTATGGATGACAAGATAAGAGAAACATGCAAAACAAAGAAAGATGAAATGCATGCAAGGATATCTCGATCGATCGGGAGGTGTTGAGAAGCTATCGAGCCAACTTCGATGGATCGAGAAGGTGTTGAGAATCTATCGAGCAGACAGAAGATATCTCAATCGATCCACCTAGCTATCGAGAGGTGTTGAGATTGCGATAAAAAATCAACTGAAGATCTCGACAGATAGCTAGGTATCGAGAGGTATCGAGATGCTTAAAAGCAGTTTTTCAAGAAGAGAAAAACACAGATGTGAATGCAATCAAGCATGCAACTCAACCAAAGATCTAAACATCATATTAACCTCTCAAAAATATCTCTCAACAAGAAAAAAATGTCATACTTTTTGATCCAAAACACACACACACACACATACTAAACAAGTCTAACTAATTTTTATCTTAAAAACAAGTTAAGACAATTTAGTGAGCATACATCAACGCATATAAACCTTGTAATGGTCAAGTCACATTGTACCTACACATGTTTCAAAAGTAGCAAAGAATATTGCGTGTTGTATGTGAAAAATATCGCAAGATTGCATAAGTGTCTCAAAGTTATGATGATTTGAGATATGAGAAAATCATTTTAACTCACACACAATCATAACTGTTTGATGGGGACTATCAACTTCGAGGTACACCCTATAACTCCCACATTTCCTAAAAAACAAGCTTGCAATCATATTTTAAAGCTTTTTTTTTTTTTTTGCTTTTTTTTTCTTTGCATATTTTCTTTTATTAAGCATATCATGCATGAATATATAAGAGAGAGAAAAGAAATACCCGATTATGTTAAGTTTTTGACATTGCACTTTTGCTATACCGAAGCATACAGATGTCATTTCATGATTGGCGAGCAACAGTGGTGAGATGGTTATTTATGCATTTCTCTTAGGATTTTTTAGTCCTACCCGTCAAACAGAGTGATACGAGTGTTAAGTACAAGAAATCACTTAACCTTATTCATCACAAACAAAGAGCCACAAAGTTCACTTGCTTAGTTGTGTATGAAGATGCTCATCTAAGCTACAAGAGATACAAAATTTAGAAAAATCTGTTTCAATGGCCATTTTAAGGTTCACAAGAACCAATGTACACAAACACACACTGTTTTTGTTTTTGAAAACAAAACAAAATAAAAACTAAACAACCAAACAAAAACAGACAAATAATCATGAAAGCATGAAAGAAAGATGCAAATGCATGAAAACATGATAGAAAGGTGCAAATGCATGAAAGTAGAATTCCAAAAGTAGATAAGAAATTAAGTAAAGAGAGTCTTACTTTAGATAGAAAGAATTAAAGCAGAGGAGAAACAGAAAAGACAATTAAGTCTTAGGCTCCTTTCTCACCCACGCAGCACGAGTCTTTGGCCGTGAAGATGAAAAGGCATGTATCCTAGTATGATTACTAAAGGACATAGAAGAATTAAAATTCTCCTAAAATTGAGTTAAAAAGTTTAAGACATTTAATAACTCTCCAAACAACGGTGTAGGTCCTTAAGAGGAAACCTGTGACCGTTTGAAAAATTGCTTATGAGGATACAACTTAAAGTAATGAGGACGAATGTGTCCAGAAACACCACAATGGTGACAAATATGAGGTCTAACAAAGGATTTAGAATTTGCCAAAAAAGTTTTGGATTTCATACCTTTATTACCTTTCTCAAATTGAGGCACAATGACAGTCTTTGATCCAGAAGCCGTGGAAGAGGAGGGGCTGGAGAAGACAGTATATCCTAAGCCAGTCTTATCAGAACTAGGCTTTTAAGCACTCAAGACCTCACCAAGCTTTGCACTAGACATCCTCTCTATTTGAGTTCTAGCTTGACTAAGCTCTATCTCAAGATTCTTGACCTTCTCTTCTAATGAGATGTTTTCCATAACAAGAGTCTCAACTAACCTTGTAGTCTCATCTAGCTTGACCAACAAATTAGCTTTTTCAATTTTTACCCCATTAAGCTCTTTTCTACAAAGATGAGAAGTTTTTTCAGATTTTATAAATTCAGTGCATGGCTTATCATAGGCTTCCTGAAGGGTCATCTTCTTGGATACTTCATCATCAGAAGAATCCTTACTATCACTAGCATTCTCTACAATCACCTTATCAGTTGAGGCAGCAAAGGCCATAACATGACGACATTCATCCACATACTCATCAGAAGAGTCATTCTCAGTGTCACTCCAAGTAACAACCAACCCTTTATCTTCTAACTTCTTGGCATTTTCCCTCATAAGGTAGTTTGGACACTCTATCCTCATATCACCAAAACTCTTACACTCATGGCATTAGATGAGGGGTTTTTCATTCTTACCTTTCCTAGAGGATTTAGATTTCCTAGGAGGTTTGCCCTTATCCTTTTTCCTAAACTGAAGAAGCTTGATAATCTCATCAGTTATGAAGGTTAGACCCTCATCATCATCATCATCATCTTCATCTTCAGAGTCCTCAATCTCTTTCTCTATACCCTTAAGAGCCAAGTTTTTACTCTTTCCATATTTTCCCATTGAGCCTAATCTCATCTCATAGGTTTGGAGGTTTCCTACAAGCTCAGTCAAAGGAATTCAATCAATATCCTTTGCTTCTTCAATAGCAGTGATTTTGGCATGGAATTTTTCAAGTAAGGACCTAAGGATTTTCCTAACAATTTTGGATTCTGCTATAGACTCTCCAAGGTTGAAGGCAGAATTTACAATATCCTTGAGTTTAGCATAGAACTCATTAAAGGTCTCATCGTCTTCCATCCTTATTTCTTCAAAGCTATTAGTAAGTCTTTGAAGCTTCACAGTCTTCACTGCCTTGGTACCTTCATATGTGGTCTCAAGAATAGTCCATGCTTCCTTGGCAACTTCTGTTGATGATATCTTCTTGAATTCCTCATTGGTCACCCCACAAAACAAGGCATTCAAGGCCCTATTGTTGAAATTTGCCGTTGTGATTGTTGCATCATCCCAATCCACTGGCGCTTTCTTTGGCTTAATCCAGCCAACTTCAACAGCTTGCCATACCTGTTCACCTAGAGCCTACAAAAACACTTTTATACAAATTTTTCAGTACGCATAATTAGTGCCATCAAATAAAGGAGGAATTAAAAGAGATTATCCACGATCTATGACAATAGGGATCAAGGATCACACTTAGGAAATTAATCCAATCAGAGTGTACCTGCTCTGATATCACTTATTGGAAAATTTAGACCCCAGTTGATAGAATTAACAAGTTTTAAACCTAAGTTGTTAATTATATTTACTATGAATAAACTTATTAAAACAAACAAACATCAATATCATGTCACAAATAATATGCAGCGAAAAAATAAATAAGACAAGATATGATGACCCAAGAAAACTAATGAAACCAACCAGTTTCACAGTAAAAAACCTGGGGGAAAACCTTTCCAAAAAGCAATTCACTATAGTAAAGAGAAGTTTTAGATTTAGTACAAAACCTTTGTCCCTATACTTTACAATCCCCGTAGATGAACTCACAACATAAACCTTCTATTACTTCAGAACCTCTGAACTTTTCAATATGTGAACGCCACCTTTTGATGCACGGATCTCAGTACGTGACTCACTCCTTTGCACGAATCCCAATACGTGACTCACTCACCAACTTGAGGAAGAAGAATGTTGGCTGCAAAGTTCTTCACTCCATCAACAATGAAGATCAAGAAGCACTTGGTTACAAAACCCTAAGGTGCAAAGACACAGTAGCTTCTTTCAGAGAGAATAAGGTTTCGGTCACCTTTTGCATGTGTTCTCATTGTATTCTCTTATGTGACGGCCTCTAAAATAAGCCTTATATATGTCTAGGGTTGTGAGAAAAGAAACCCTGTACAAATACAAAAGCCTGGTCCAAAAATCAAATCTAAAAATTCTGATTTCCGTAATCTCGATAGATAACTCGATAGATATCAAGTGTCGAGTCTCATTAAACTTTGATAGATAGCTATCTGTCGAGCAGGTGTCAAGCAGGTGTCCAGCAGGTGTCCGCAGGTGTCCAACTTTAATGAACACTTTTTCTTCACTTGTTTCTTGGTCCAATCTTAATGGCTTTAATACTAGACTTGAACAACATGTTCTTTGAAGTACTAAACATATCATAGATCTACCCAAATACAAGTAAATTGCGTTTTGTCAAAAGATTAGCCAACTATATAAAATATGTCCTTAATAGAGGGCTCAGGTGCATCGGATAGATTAGACTTAGAGGGTCTATTACTATTCATGTATTCCAACTAATTTTCTAGTGGATTATTTTACCACTTGAGGGTAGCAGAGAGATTTTTCACCAAGTACTTTGGTTTCCTCTTCAATAACATGTACCAGTGTTATCTTGCATTTGATTTTCTCTATCCTTTACTCTTTACTTTTAGTTACTGCTGAGCTGTGATTAAAATATGGCTTAGAATAGTTTGCACATTTAGGTATAGCTTATATTTATCTTTCTGCACATATATTGTTTGAATATAAGCTTGTAAAGTAAAATTTGAATTTGAGGTCTAAATATTCACAAGTGTTTTATACATTAAGTGAGTTTTCATATATATATATATATATATATATGTTCTATCATCACCTCTTTGGAAGGAGGAAAATCCGCATGGGTAAGACGATTACACAATTTGGGACATTTTTGCCATCCCACCCAAGTCACGGAGAGAGGAGAGAAAAAGTGGATGTAAATATAAAATGACTTATGCCATTTACTCAAGTCAATGTTAGCAAATTTTTGCACTGCAATTTATCATCTATATATGTAATTTATATATATATATATATATATATATATATATAATAGGTGAAACAAAGAGAAACTTCAATTGCAATTCTAAATTAGAATTCTAATTTATATTATACCACGTGTCAATGTAAATATGAAATTGGAATCTAATTTCCCTCCATCTGTTGTAATTCCAATGTGCTTTTTGTTTTCTTTTTTCTTTTATTCCACACTCATGTATTTTTAAGTTTTTCTCCATTTTCCACACTCATGAATTTTTAGGTTTAACTCCCTTTTCCACACTCATTTATTTTCAGGATTACCTCCTTTCAGGTTCACCTCTTTTTTTCACACTGATTCAGGTACCTTAATATACAACTCCCCTCTTCTTCAATCAATGCTATGGAATTTCAAAAGAATCTCTCGGTATCAATATCTTATATAAGAAGAGATTCTGCAGATATTTCAATTGTACTTGTTTTTGCAATTTTCATAGTCCTGGTTTATGCTCTACAAAACGAATTCCAACCATTCCTAAGGTTTGATTATTGTTTTCTTTCATCTGCCTATACTGTCGTTCATTTTTGTGTAAATTTTTTATTATTTAATTATATAATTTTGTGGTTTTCCTATAATTGATGTTGCATGTTTATTTTCTTTCATCTGTCTATACTTTCTTTCTTTTTTGTCAATAATTTTTATTGTTTAATTATAAAATTGTTTTGTTTTCCTATCATTGACGTTGCATGTTTCTTTTCTTTTTCATAACACGTTATCAGTACGAGTCTCTACCCAATTTTAAAAAAAAGTTATAATCTCATTATTCTTCAAATATCAAAAATTATTTGTGTAGTTTTCTCAACTCACTATAAATTTTCTTTTAAGGAATTATCACTTATCCTATTTATTTGTCTTTACATTTTATGCTCATAATTTTAGTGATTTTTAATTGATTAAAAAAAATTACAAGATTTACATTATTCTATTGTTATATATTGTTATGAAATATACGTTATGAGATTTACATTTAATGATTAAAATATTTTGCTAAAAATGGTTTGTGATAAAGCAATTTAATCATAGCTATATGTACCATGTATGAATCAACTTTGAATATATATGTCTATGTAGCAGTCTTTCTTTAAAATTTTGTATGATAAAAATATTTGTTAAAAAATTACATAACGCTAAGTTTTATTAAACATGAGTAAACTAAGTCTTTTAAACATGACCAAACTCATGATTAATTAATAAATAAATAATAAAAAAAACCAATGATATCACTTAAATAATAAAATGCAATATATTTATTTCCATTGTTTTATTAAATTATATCCATTTCTATGCAGTAATATGAATTACATACTAGTTATATATTAATAGGCAAAATTTAGAAAAAGTTCAATTAGAATCTGAAATTAGAATCTAATTTTGCACTATGTGTATAAATTTATGTGAGACCCACACCATAATTATCTACTTAAGTTTTTTAATTTTTGTGTCGAATGAGTTAATAGGTGAAAAATACTAAAAATCTAATATTAATGAACTATAAAATTATTAAAAAAAATTAATCACATATACTCAATAAAAATCACCACACATTTATCTTATTAAAAATTAGAAAAAAAAATAATCATAAGTAGTATTAAATTTAGGTAAAAATTTTAATATATAACTAATTACATTTACTTTTGAAAAAAATAATTTGACTAATTATTAATATTTTAATGATAAAAATTGTGTTTAATTTAAAATTTATCCGTGTATACATGCATTACAACTACTAACATACTATTTTTTTTGTAATTTGACTAATTATTTATATTTTTATAATAAAAATTGCGTTTAATTTTAAATACATCTATGCATTTACATGAACTACATGCTAGTTTATTATATAATAGAAGCATCAACTCTCAACAAATTATTAGTTATTTTCTTTCATTTTTTGTCCAAGTAACTCAATTGCAAATACTAAACAATAATTAAACAATTAAACTTAAAACATAGCTATAGCTTATAACTACGTTTTCTATAGCCGCATTTGCACACGCAGCCTTCTCAATGCAACCATAGGTCAAACAAGTCTATAGTTGTGGTTTTTTTTCCTTTTTTTTTTTTTTTTCCTTGCTAAATCACAATTCCTGCCCAAATTTTCATGCATCACAAACTAAATTTTCATTGCCAAAACAACTGAACCAAATAACTATATACATGCATCAGCAAACTTTGCATGCTTCCAAAACAGCTTAACCAAATATATACACAACCAAATATACATCATAGCTAAACCAACAAGTTTATAAGTGCCCCGTACATTTCAGCTATCTTGACATCTTCTACTTTCAAAATCACCAACAGATGAGTGGGGTGCATCTGCATAGAATGAGTAGAGAATTTTAAATTACATTTAAAAAAGAGAACCACAGTACTTGGAGTAGAGAATTTGCATAAAACACTATGCATACCTTTGTGGAACAATTTTAACACCAAAGATAAGCACCAGTTCAATAAAGACTTTAAAGAAATGCATGAAAAGAGCACAAAATAATTAAAGGAAACCATCATGAAAGCTAATCAAATGACATGCATTGATTGAGTATATCTTAATGAATGAATGCACAATTGACCACAACCACGCACCAATAATATGAAGCACTCCCCCTCCAAGATGATATGTGATGCATGAAGTTCAATCAAATCTCTATAAAATTATAAACTCACAATACTCATCAAGCTTATATCATAAATTCATTGAGATTCATGTAACACAGCAAACAAACTATAGAAATTTAAAAATAATGAGCACAAAGCACTAAATAAAAATTTTAAAATAATGACATCTCTCACTACTTGTAAGGTTTGGAAAAACATGACAGTGTATATGTTTAGAGAAATTTTGTTTTACCTAACGATTCACAATTTCATTCCCATTATTTTTGTACCACGAAAAGTCCTCATCAAGCATTGTTACCCTGAATATATTAAAGGCATCGAATTAATATCACATAACAATGCATTGCAAAAGGTTGAGTTTCGCTAAATAACATTTGTTTGCTACCTGAGAAGGATTAAAAGCACGCATATGTGAGCTAAGTTGGGTGACCATTTCTCTCATGTTCGTCAACACTTCGGCCATTTGCTGTTTGTGCCTTGCTTTTGCTTGGGAGAGTTGCTCTTCATGCCTCGCCTTAGATTGAGCTAGTTGCTCTTCTTGCCTCGCCTTAGATTGAGCTAGTTGCTCTTCATGCCTCGCCTTAAATTGAGCTATTTGCTCCCTAAGGGAAGTCTCCAACTCCAAAATCCTTTGGGTCATTCCACTTGACGACGGTGGAGTCGATGTAAACCGTGAAGGGTTTGTGGCACTTCTTCTTGATGGGGTTTGTCCAAAACCAACCCCACGTACATGTCCAGCGTGCTCTAGACCGATCACCTTAGCATACGCATCATCTTTGGACGAGAGGATTCCACCACCAAGCTCTCCTTGTAGTTGCATGCCATCTTCATTCAAAAATTCTCTCATCCTCACCTGTTTTCCCACAAGAACCAAATAACATATTACACCCCATAAACAACACAAACACAAAATACACTATAATTCGATTCAAATTGTGCTTACAATGTTATCTGCTTGGGGAGTAACAGTAGCCCCATCTTTGGTAGAGTATACTTTCTCATACACATCTGCATGCTCTACTGGCACCCCTTTATATTTCACCTACATCATGAATAGAATCCATACAATAAACACAATTGCTCTCATAATTGTTATGTTGTTTATCATTTGCATTGACTAAGACATTCATGAATTCTAAGTTTATAACTACCACCAGCAAGAAATTTTAAAATTATTTTCAACATTCAATGTGATTTAAAAGCATAAAATCAGCTTATGTGATACACGATGAAAGTAAATTAGGTAGTAATTATACATCAAAGTAAATTATAGAGAAACTAACGAATGCCCTTAAAGCAATGATTAATAATCCATTTAACGAATGCCCTTATTGGAATTCTAATTCTTAAGGCTTCTCAAAATGCAAATTCCGATGAAAGTTTTAGGATTTCGAGAGTATTAAAATAAGTTAATATTGAAGAAGAAAAATGCTAGTTAACTTTACAACGACATCGGATAAAGAGATTTGTTATGTTAAAGCCATGTTTTTTTCTTTTTTCTTTTTCTTTTTTGGCTAATTAAAGCCATGTGAGATAAGGCAAAGTTCAATAAAGATACTGGTCCCTGCCCCAACCTCTTTGCGGCAATGTTGTTTCACATTTGCTGATTATATATTAAAAAAAAAAAACAATTGTTTCTCATGTTTTTGCAGTCATATTTTCTTATTTCAAAGATTGTAAGAATATAATAAACAAGTTGCAATTTAAATTCTCAATTTTGGTCCCAACTTATACGAGTTTATAAACTAAAGCCTTAAATCCTTGAATATATAATATGCAATTATAGTTGAACTAAAGCCTCAAAATGACCCATTTAGGCCATTGTAATGGATTAAAAGCAATTTACTTTACACAAACTAAAGGCTAAAGGTGTGAGCACATAGGATAGGAAGGCTTTTCATAATGAGTCAACATGCATTACTATCATAGTCCATCAATTTGAACCTAACTATTTGCCACGTTCTTCCGTGATTTATTCATTTTGTGATGCTTAGGGCCTATTTGGTTAGCTGGAAAAAAAAAAAAAAAACACTATTTTTTGTTTTCATTTTCAGTGGGTCCCACCACCAAAAATGATTTACTTTTAACATTTATATTCATTTTTCATTTTTAGTATTCTAAAAGTTGGATTTGAATACGAAAGTTTGAAAACGCATTATATATACATCGGTGGAGTCCTTTCTTCCCTCACAAAGGGATGTGGGTCTCATTTGGGACCCATAAGTGGAGCCCACACCTCTTATGAGAGGAGAAATAATTCATTTCACGATTATATAGAACACAATCATTGTATAGAATTATGGGGTAATTAATAGGCAAAATATACTAACATGGGCTTTTGATTAATTAGAAGCCATCTTACCATTACATTAGAGATTTGTGCAAAACTTTTGGGCCCGGACCTTGCTATCTCCTTTTGTTTACCACGACTCTCCTTGTTCTTCTCACTTAATGTCTGCGACCACATTACCGTAAAAAATAAAAGAAGAAGAAGAACAAAACATCTCTTAGGGAATAATCACTGCTGAGGGCTAAATTAAGACGATGAAGAGATAGACGAAGAAAGTAGCAGTACCTTTGTTACCATCATAACCTGGTTACTCAATTGTTGAACAAACTGTAAGGCCTGTGATTTTAAAGCCGCCATTTCTGTCTTTAGAGTGGAAATTTCCATCACTTTTGCTTTTAAAATGGCTATATCATGCTCTAGATGTAACATGTTCTTTTCGAGTTCATGGCTTGTTTCTTTATCTCATCTCTCTTCCACTGATACCAGCGTTCAACTATGCCAAGACAAATAAATTGTAAGAAATATGATATTTAAATCAAGACAATAATAACTAAGCATATTAATTTAATGTAAGAAAAATTCACTATTGTTAGACAGAATTATTCATCCTTCATTTACTAAGCAAGCATATTTATAGCAAAACATATAATAACCGAATATATTTATTGTAAAAACAAATTCATTATAAGATATGCATAATTACCAATTTTGATAAAATACTAATTATCCACTACAATAATTGTAAGACCCTCAAAAAAAAAAAAAAAAAAAAAAAAAAAAAGGCCACTTCTCTATAACCCCCTTTAAATTTATCAACCATTTAGAATGTGAACGATGTCATTAACCTTCTAACATCCTTTTATAATTCTTAACATTACAATATTTTCCAAAAGCCAAAAGATAGCCAAAATAGTATAGCAATATCACATTCCCTATAAAAAATTCAGCAGCAAATGAACTTCAAATGAAGGATGTTAATTCTCCACTTGCCACTACAGTATAATGAACATATGAACTTAAATAACAATCCCCACACATAATCAGTAACCCAACAAAATGCCATGAAGAAAAGCTGTACTTCACGTGTGATCCATCACAAAATGCCAAGCAGTCAAGTACCACTTATTATAAGAATAGAAATGAAATATAGAAGAATCTAAAGCACCTAACTAACAAAACAGAACAATGAAAGAAAGTTTCAAATACACTATATTTTAGCAAAAGTAACAACAGAGAAAAGGAAAAGCACACCCTTCTCCCTTTCTTTCTCTATACCAGTTTAACTCTTACTGTACATCATAAAATGGGAATACAAAATATTATGTAACCAATTACCAATCAAGGTAGTCAAAGGCAAAAGACAACCTTAAGGCGCCAAGGTCTTGTATCGCCCACGGCGTGAGACGACAAAAAGGCGCTAGCCCAAGTAAAGCGAGGCACCAAATTCTTAATATATTTATTATATATATAGAACTTATATAATATGTACCTAGTGTGCTATAATATTATAATGAAGTATTTTTCAATGTGTAGCATGAAGAAATAAGGTCTATCAAATTATTTCAAAATAGGATTGACATGGTTGAGGCTACATTAGTTAGTTCTAACAATACATTTTACAATAAGCTTCTATATAACAATAAGTCTTACAAGACAAATTTGTAAATTAATTTAACTAACAATAGGTTTTATAACATGTCTTTTGAAATTAATAGTCTAAAAATAGGTTTCACAACAAACTTCTATTAAAAATAAATAAATTTAAAAAAAAAAAATTGAGGCTCTCGCCTTAGCGCCTTTTCCATGGCTTAAGGCAGTCGCCTTGCTCGCCTAGGCTCTAAAGGCGAGTGCCTAGCTCGCCTTTGACTACTGTTATCAATCACTTGATTCAGTCCTAAAATGGTTGAGTAGACAGTGAACTTGAGAACAAGAAAATCATGCAAAGCCGTCTCAAATAAAAACCATATCCAATAAGGCAATTTCTAATCCACAACCATAAACCATATCCAATAACGCAATTTCTAATCCACATTATAAATAAATAAATAACCAATAAAATCACCCCATCCATTGATAAAACCAAGCATGCAATCAAAACCCATAT
Source organism: Castanopsis chinensis (assembly GCA_032878915.1). Taxonomy (NCBI): domain Eukaryota; kingdom Viridiplantae; phylum Streptophyta; class Magnoliopsida; order Fagales; family Fagaceae; genus Castanopsis; species Castanopsis chinensis. The sequence continues at coordinate 982,936 of JAVQMG010000047.1, read as the reverse complement.
CCAAAAGCTCAAACTTGAAATTTGTTATCCTAATAGATCATCTAAATTAACCCAAAATTGCAATTGAAGAACCCAAATTGAAGTTTTGTATCCCAAACAACAAGCTAGAACCAATAATAAATTTACCAATATCTGAATGGTGGATTCCAACTCAGAAAACATCAATGAATGGGATTCATATTTATTATTTAAAAGGACCAAATAATGTTATAGATAACCAAATATTAGCTCACATTGCTAAAAACATCCATAATCAAAACCACCAAAACAGCAATGCATTATTAAAACGTACAAGACTCTGACACCCAAACCCCATTTCTGAATGGCTTACAAACTGTCTTCCAGTTTTTTATTATTCAATTGGTACAAGTGGAAGGGGGAATTAGAACCATGGTTCTCCTTATAAAGGAGACAAGGCAGTGCCACTGAGCTACAAGGCTCTTGGCCACAAACTATCTTCCAGTTGAACAAATGAAATTTGACACCATCCCCTAACCCACCCCACAAATAATCCCATTTTAATTTCTCAAGACAATGAGAAACACTTACTAGAATGGGAAATATAGATAGGTAAACTAGATAGTGTGCTCTTTATCAAGGTGATTCTGCCTCCTCTCGATAAATAGAAATTTTCCCACCCTGCTTACCTTCTCCCCCTTTTTTCCAAAATTGGATATGGGACTAAGGTTTTTTTGTTATTGGTGTTGTTGAAATCATATAAAAATAAAATAAAACTACATCATTTTAGTGTCACTAATGGCATAATCTCAAACAGCAACGAACGTAAGGGCCAAATTAATAGTGATTGCAAACTTAGAAGTATGAAATTGAAATTAAAAAATAAAAAATTCAGAGACCAAAATAACAATTGACCCAAACTTAGAAGGTGTAATTTGAACTTTAACCTAAATAATAATAAAAAATACCATTATTCTTTTCATATGAGAGCCAATGTCATTCACATCAATAACAATTACTCCCAAATTTGCAATTATCCTTATACAGAGGTTTATTCATGCCCCTTAATAACCTCAATCCAGAAAAAAGTGAGCAGCACCAAAAACAAAAATTATTGAAGGGACATAATGACATATGACCAATCAGGTTTTTATTAGCAAAACAGAACAAATGCTCTTATTAACAAGATAACTATATGTTTGGACATAAAATGAACCACCAAATAACTGTTTTAAGCAACCTAAGGTCACAGTGACAAAGAACCACTTCTACTTCACTATTCACCAACGCTGTGTTTTCTTCAATTTTCAATTTGCTTGGAAATGATAGTTGATATTCAGAAAATAAATGCATTGATAATCTCAATTTATTATAAACCTTCTCTTAATGCATCTCGAGGCACATTAGTAACCTAGAGGTTCCATGTTACGCTAGTAGGACAATGTTTTCAAGAATAAAATAAGGGAAACCATTCTCCATTATTTTCTGACATTTTAAACCTATATTACACAATTGACCTAAGTTCCTACCATCAGATGAATAGAAAACAAATTCCCGAATTCATTTTCTTCCCTTGATTATACATGAAACAGACAAAGCCAAAGTGCAATAACAATCCATTAGTTCCAGTACAAGAATTCCCTGTCCAGAAACAAAATTAGAAAGTAATGAACAATTGAACATATATACAACAATATCAGCTAGAGGAAGCAGAGAAAGTGTCAAATAATGTTAACTCTTAAGGATATATCATACTTTGTTGTGCATACATTTGAAATTAGTATATTATAAATTTTAACCAAACAAAAATGCTTCTTTCAACATGTCCAAAGTTTACAAGGGACCAACATCACTTGTTAAAAAGTTACTCGAACTTTATCATGACACAAACACGGTGCTGGCAGCAACCACTAAAGACTCATAAGAGGCGAGGGAAGGCTAGTTCCAACCACAAAGTATGGGTTTCAGGCCAAACATTTAAATGTTCTTTTTTAACCACATAACTGCAGGAAGTGTCACGATGCTTGTTATGGGATTATCTCAATGATATAACTTAAATATAGTATGCAAGGTCCTCTCATAATGACCATCAGGAATACCTCAAATCATATGTCAATTTCTGATACTGTGTTCTGTATATGATTTTTTTTTTTTTTTTTGATAAAGTAATAAAAATAAATAAATCAGAAAAAAGAGTCATTCAAGTATACAGGAAGTATACTGGGCATTTTGTACATGACATATTGTTTTGCATCAATGTAAATTCATTAAACAAAAATAGTTAAACACATTTTAGATTGAATGCAAAACAACATGTCATGAATGAAACTCAGTATCAGAAGGCAATGACAGACATATAAGAAAAATCATAGCAAGCCTAATGAAACGGAACAAGTAAAACACATTTTCAGCATATAAAAAAAATATAATAACATCAGTCTTTCATTCATATTTATGAAAGATTATTGCGGAAGTGGTTTGAGTGGGTTTTGTGGAAACAAAGCTCTATAATGACTACAAGTTTGAGAAATTTTTAATGTTAAATATGTCACTTAAATTCCAAAAACAAAATTTGTGGTGTCAATATCAAGGATTTTCACCATATTAGCTTGGTTGGAAATGTCTATATGTTCATGGCAAAGGTGTTGGCTAATCTCTTTACCTAATCCAAAAACAAAAAAGGTGTTGGCTAATCACTTAAATGAACAAAAGGTGTCTTGTGTTAGACCCAAATGCTTTCAATAAAGTTTGAAAAATCCCTTATTTGGTGTTTATTTCCAATAAATGTCTTTGAAAGCAAACTTGATGGCAGTGCTTTTACAGTAATTTGTAGGCTGTACACTGAAATGAGATGTGATTATGTTAACTAGGGTTATTTCACATATCTGTTAGACAGACTCAAATTTGGTGAAAGTAGGAAGTGGGTTTGGATTTCTATTTGGACAATTCAGTTTTCAATCATAGTATATAGAACCACAATTTTCTTTTCTAATAGTTCAAGAGGACTGAGACAATGAGGCCCTTTCTCCATGCTTCTTTTAATTTTGGTTATGGAAGTCAATGATATGATGTTACGCAAGGCTGTGGAGGGTGGGAACTTGGCTGCATTTCAAGTTGAAGGAGAAAGTGAAGGGTTTATGGAAAGCTCTCCTCTTTTGTTTGCTCATGATACAATGCTATTTGTGATGTAAATGCTGATCAACTTGGCTATATCTGATGTTTTCCTTCTCTGTTTGGAAACAGTCTCAAAATTAAGGGTTAACCTAAGTAGAACAGAGCTTGAACCAACAGGATAAGCGGAGTGTGTAATGAAGCTAGGCTTACTTTTGGGTTTTAGGGTGGTGACTCTACCTACAGTATATTTGGGATTACTCCAGGTTTGTCCTTTACGACACTACAAGTTGGGAAAGCAATCATTCAAAAGGTAGAAAAGAAACTAGCAATTTGGAAGAAGCAATATTTATCAAAAGGAGGAATGATCACTCTTATCAGAAGTACATTTATCTACACTACCAATGTGGGTAAATAATCCTTTCCATACCAACACATAACCAAAAATAAATAAGGCTGAAGATAATTCTATATCATCTATTCAGCTAAACAAAATAGTACTTATTTTTGGCAAACCCCATATTTATTACGTTTTTACAACAAACCTTGGGGTTGCCACTAGGGTCATGCCAATGCAACTCCCACACTCAATACACTGATACATTTAATCAATTAAAACCATAACAAAATGTCATGACTCTACCTGCAGCTACATGGCTCTAAAAACTTTTAAATGTTTGGTCTCATCTTTTTTAATCTAGGCAAGTCTATTGAAACAGGAAGTGTAAAACACATTTTGATAATGAATATGGATTAGTTGTGACAAGTTCAGCGTATAGAAAAAGATAATAACATCAGTATTTCATTTATATTTACTGTTTCTAGCTTGCAAATGTTTAAGCTCATCATCAACGACAACCACAAAATTGCATTTAACAGTTCTGACCACTCTTTATAGCAAGTCGATAAGAGATTAACATCCGAAAGCAGTATATTGAGATTTGAAGATGTTTACATACAGCCACACAACATTTTCTAGCATATGACAAGAATAAGATAGAACTGAGGAAAGTAAATGCTGAAATTTTGAGTTGAATCAAGCTTATACCTGTATTTCCTCTTCCTGCTCACTCTCCTTTTGGAAACTTTGTCATTCGGTTTGTCGAGTAAGACTAGATTCTCCATATAATTATCAACCCAAATTTTGAATCCCCTCCTACAAATTCCCAAATTCTTAACTTGTTTGCTCTTAGGATCATATGAAGAGATCTCAGAGTTAATTCGTGTTTGTGTCTCCACTAATATATTACCATTCTTCAGAAGACCTAATAGAAGTCCTCCATTGCAATCAACAGTGACCTGTTTAGTCCAAGAATCAACAACACCATACTCTTTCATCACCCAAATGGAACAGCACTTCATATTGTTCTCAAGAGTATCATGACATAAAAGAGAAAGCGATCCCCCAATTACGGAGGTACGAACATAATCACTCGTACTGAATGCACCATTTGGCACAGATATCGCGCGAAAAACCTCATCACCCAAGTCAAATGACAAAACTAACGGACACGACTTATTGTCCATATCCTTCACTAAAAAATGGACAGCCCCATTTACAGAAGTTGATGACTCCCACACATCAAAACTAAACCCGGGTGATAAAGATTTGCCAGCCCTTGTTATTCTCCAAGAGCCGTCATTAAGAGAGTAAATCTCAACCACAGGTATTTTGGCTGCTTCAGACGTTTTAGTTCCATCTTTAAACACAATCCTCACCACGTTATAACAGCGGCGGAGCCAGGAATTTAGGTCAGAGTGGGCAAGATTAAAAGACAAGATTAAAAGTAAAAAATTAATCTAAAAAAATTAATCAATATTAATAACAAAATAAGTAAACAACTATATGATAATGTAATTGTCATTCAAAATCTAACATAAAATGTAAACTTTAATTTATTTTTTCATACTGTAATTTCTCCTTCTTTTTCCAATTTCTGAATCCTTCACTAACAAATGAGTCTCCCCCTCCTTCATCACCAGTATCAGGTCGAAATAGATAACAAAATAGACAATATGCAGTATCTTTTATAATGTTATATTCCAACCAATTAGGATATTCTTTGAACCACGCTGGATTAAATCAACGCTTTGTTTTACCAAATTGACTTTGTGGAAAATCATGATCAATTGGTTGACAAGGTTTATTTTGTAGATAATGCCTTCTAATTTGATCTCTTTCATTAGGATGATAGTTAGAAATTTTTATTCTTAAACCAGGATCCTTGGGAAGATTTGCAACATCCACTTCGATAAGAGTTCATTTAAGATTTAATCCGGACTCATTATTATGATTAGGATTCTCCATAACCTCAATTAACTACAAATATATATATATATATATATGTCATATCATTAAAATAAAGAAAAAAATTACAATTTATGATTAAGAATAATCACATTAAGAGATCATTATAAATACAAATAGTTTAAACATATAATTTGAATTATAAATTTATGATTAAGAATAGTCAAATCAAGAGATCCATTTAAATATAAACAGTTTAAATATATAATTTTAGTCTTTAAAAAATTAAATAAATAAAAGTAAAAGTATTAAAAGTATGCATACCTATAAATATTTGAATGTGTGACTTAAAAACCCAACTTGAATGCTTTTAAAAACTACAAAGTAACACTAAGATCCAAAGAAAGAGACTAAATTGAAAAGAAATTTTTTCTTTTTGATTGGAGGCGTGCTTTGTTTGCATTATATATACTTTATTTTTTTATTATTAGAGTTCTATGCTAATATTGACTTATATTCTGTGCAAGTGTAGCAAAGTTGTTATTTTTTTATTTTATTAATCATTACCAAGTGGGGCCACGGTTTTATTGAATATTGTGAATTCATTAAATAATAAACTCCTACAGCAACCCGGTTTGGTATAAAGCATAAAAAAACTCTGCAGGTTTGACAAGTCCATCAAGCTTACTAAGTGAAACCCTTCAATTTTATATATAAAATTGTACTTGCAGTAGATGTCTACTCCTACTAGAAAAGCTGGAAACCTTCTATTAGTTCTATCAAAAAACAAAGAAAGAAAAGCTGGAAAGGCAACGTAGATTTACATAATTGGAAATTTTTTTTTTTTTGTCTTTTGTGTAGGGGTGAAGCAAATATGTTAAGGTATCAACAGTCAAAATATTTGAAATTTCAGGGAGGGCACCTGCCCCCCCTCCCTCCGCCCCTGCCTTATAATCATTAGTTCGCGGATCAAACCCGAATGCATTACGACTCGATGTCCTGACAATAATGCAAGGGTTTGGAAGGGTTATAAATTTTCTAATAGAGGGATTCTAGTTCATATAGACTGAACAATCCATTCACGGAACCGATTAAATTAAAATGGAATAAAAAACGACACGTTAGTGGGAAATCAATGTGTTGAATTTGATCAGATGAGGAGTCAATGGTGTCGTCAATTAATTTGTAGTACTCTAAATAGGGAACCAATTTATCTACGCGTTGCCTAAAAATTAATTTGTTGGAGGAAAGTGAAAGTGATCGAGTGAGATGGGAATTGATGAAGGCAGAAGATTTGATTAGAGAGCTCCATGATTTAGAAACGCACCTGAATCGAATTAGGGATTTGACGGGAAGTCTTTGCAGAATTTCCAGCACCACTTCCTCCGGGAGATAGTCTGACATTCCTAACCCTAACCCAATTTCAAGCTTTTTCTGAAATTTTCAATTTCAATTTCAAGCTAATTTGGTTCGACTATTTCTATTTGTTTCCTTTTTGCACTGTTCTGCTTTGTTATAATCAAACAAATTAGCGCCATGATTTTTAACTTTTAGCTCAAAAATGGGGGCAAGACTCCCGCCATTGAAAGTTGAAAACCCTCTAACGTACACAGTACACATTTATTTATTTTATTTTATTTTTATATCCCCATCTATGCATCATTTATACTGTTTAGAATGTGTTTTGATACCGCTTATTTGGTTGAAATTGAAAAAATTATTGTTGAAAGTACTGTAAATAAAAATAAAAATAAGTTGAAATAGTACAGTGAAGCCATGAATAGTGTCAAAAAGTACAGTGGAGCACATGAATAGTAGTAAAAATAAAATAAACAGTGAAATAATATTAATTTTTAATCTTAACTCAAACGCACACTTAGCGTGCTCTTGGCTTTAGTTTAAAAATGCAATTTATTTTTGTTACTATTTATAAGCTCCGCTACACTTTTTGATACTATTTGTGGATTCCACTGAACTATTTCAACTAACTTTTATTTTTATCTAGGGTATTTTCAGCAAATTAATTTCAATTTCAACAAGATAAGCGAATCTCAAACAAACTTTTAATATATACTCACCCTGAATAAATTAGAGTAAGATAAACCAAATGAATCAAAATGGATTGAGTTCAACTAAACTGGACCAAATTGGACAGAATTGAACCAAATTGGAGTAATGAATTGTATTGGACCAAACTGGACCGAAATGGGTATGTTATCTTTATTCTTGAAGCTAATGAAAATGACATGTGTTTTTATAAGTAAGAGTGGAATTGGGCTCTTCAACCTTGTCTTAAAAACTATATATATATATAGTACTTTTAACAAAAAAATTCAATTTCAACAAAATAAATACATGTGTTATTGTATGCTCACTAAACTGTCTTGACTTATTTTTGAAATATAAAATTGGTTAAACTTGTTTAGTATGTATATGTTTGTTTTGGATCTATGAATGCTTTGTATTTTCTTCTTGGGAGATGTTTTAGAGAGCTTAAAATGTTGTTTGGATCTTTGGTTGAGTAGTTTGCTTAATTGCATTTATTTTTGTGTTTTTTTATTGCATTTATTTCTGTGTTTTTCCTCTCTTTGAAAAGCCTGTTTTTATCAAGCTCGACAGCTTCTCGACAGATCTTAACAGATTGCTATCTATCAAGATCCTTGGACTTCTTTTCTTGACAGATCTTAACACATTTGGAATTTGTCTCGATAGCTTCTCAACAGATTCTTGATCCATCGAGAAAGGTTCTGCCTGGTTGATAGCTTCTCGATAGTTGTTCAATCCATCAAGGCACTTTTATCGTTGACAAATTCTCGACAGCACCTCGACAAATTTATCTGTCGAGAATTAGTGCTCAACAAAATCTTGATAGATCCTCGATTTACCAAGACATGTTTTCCTTAAATAGCTTCAGCGCAAAATCTATTTCATTTCTCTCCTTTTCTCTTCGACATAAACATTTCTTTTTCTCTCCTAAACTCTTTTCCCTCAACCCCTTCATCTTTCCCACTTGGATTTCGGCCTAAACCTTGCATTTTTCCCCTGGTATGCTTCTTTAATCTCTCTTTCTTCATGCATTTCACGCATTTAGGCCTAGGTTTTGGGTTTTCTTGAAATTTTTGGGGTTTTTAAAAATCTTTGAGTATTTTGTGAAATTTTTGGGTTGGATTTTGTTTATATGATATTATATGCTCATGCATTGCATTACATTTGCATTTTCACAATGTTTCATGCATTATAAACGTGTGTTTATATGTTGAAACTTGTGTGCTGTTAGGATTGATTGGGTTGAACCCATGATGCAATTTTCTTTGCACGTCACATGCTCATGCATACATACCTTTTCATTTCCATTTTTTGGTACTTTCTGTTGATGGTGATTTTTAGTTTATCTGTTTGTCTCTCTCTCGAATAGTCTTTGCATGGCACCCAAGTGCAAATCTGCTTCGTCTTAGAACCCTCTTCGTTCTGGGGCATCTTCTTCTGATCCTACTCCTCTTCACGTTCGGTTCCATGATAAGAAGCTCTAAAAGGACTTCTCCAGATGTGGTGTTCATTCAAAGTGCCACGTGATTCTATCAGATTTTTTTGATACTACTTTACCCACTGTCATTCACAATAGGGGATAGAAGTCTCTATGTGAGGTACCCGCGAGTTGTCCCATCGTAATCATTCAGGAGTTCTACTCCAACATGCATGGTTTCGATACCTCTATACCTTAATTTGTTACGCACATTCGAGGTACACGTATCGTAGTCACCCTGGAGATCATTTCTGAGATACTACATGTTTCGAGGTTATCGCATCCTGATTACCCTTCATGTCTACAGTTGAGGACTGTGTCCAAAGACGAACTTTTGTCTCTCTTTTATGAGACACCGTCTTCATGTGGTGATCGTCAAAACACCTTGTGCTCGGGCTTTGCAAAAGGTCTGAGGTTCCTTAATATGGTGATGACATTTGTTCTCCATCTCTTGTCTCACTATAACTCCATTACAAAGCCTCATGCTCAATTTTTGCTTTCCTTTATTGAGGACCTTACTATAGGCTTTCCCTCTCATTTCATTATCTCCCTTATAGATGTTTATAAGGATACGACGACTCGTGATAAGCTTATCTTTCCTTCTACTATCACGAGGATCATCCGCCATTTCTCTTCTCCTTATCCTGAGTCTTCTCACTTCACCGTCATGGGTGCTATTAGTGCGGCGTATGTTCGCTGGAGCGAGGCCTAGTTTCAATCGAAGCAGTCACGGACCGAGAAAGCGACTCCTCCAAGCCATTCTACTCTATCCACCTCTGCTCCTTCTTCTTCTTCTGCAGGTGGTGTGACACTTGAGGCCATCATGGTGCATCTTGAGCAGATGGATGCTCGCCTTGATACACTCACTACTGAGTTGTATAAGGTGAACACCCGTGTTAGTCGTATCGCATGACGACAAGCTGGCATGGATGGCTTCATTGCATCTCCATCTCCCTCTCCACCTCTATAGGCTTCAAGGGACGAGGACGATGATGATGGTTCCGATGATGATATGGAGGATGAGGATGCTAGCTGTTTCGGTGATGAGGAGATGACTGCTTCTCAGTAACTTGCCCTTTGTCATTCATGACAAAAAGGATGAGTAGTTTTGGGATGAGAGTAGTCAGGTATTTAGGGGGAGAGTTAGCATAGGACTTTTTGATAGAGGGAGTGTTTTATTTTTTTGAGGGATGTAGTGAAGATTTATGTATCATTTTTTTTCTTTCTTTTTATATACATTATCTTTTTGTACATCAGTCTTGTAACCATTTAGTGATAGCAAACATTGTACTTATATATCTTTTATATATATGATGATGTTGTTATCATTTCACCAATCTCTTCATGTGTTATTTCTTTTCTCTCTTTATACACATGTTTCTTATTATGTATGCAATCTTATATTTCTGTTTCACGCTAAGATGCCTTGATGAGTTTTTTTTAAAGTGTTTCAGAAAGATAGGTTGTCAAAATCTATCTTGCCATGAACTCTCAAATGAACTCTCTTTTAAGAGTTTGTGTTAGGATTAAATTTTATTGTATTTAAAAAGTGATTATGAGTTTAGTGATTTATGACTTCTCTTATACTTCATTTGTTTGTTATGGTTTTGTCACAGATTGCCAAAGAGGGAGATTGTTAGGACATATGTGAAACTTGTTAGAATTGGCTAATCTTTTGACAAAACGCACTTTACTTGTAATTGAGTAGATCTAGGATGTGTTTAATACTTCAAAGAACAAGAGTTCAAGTCTAATATTGAAGCCATGCAAGTCTGTTCAAGAAACAAGTGAAGTAGTGCTGTTCATTAAAGCTCGACAGATGTATCTATCGAGATTTAATGTTTAATTCTCAACAGCTCTCAACAAAACCTATATCTATTGAGAATTACAAATTTCAAATTTTCAAATATATTTTTCACGCATATACAAGCTATTTGTGTAAGGTTTCTTTTCTTACAACCCTAGACATATATAAGGATTATTTTAAGGGCTGTAAAAGGTGATGCAACTTGATAGAAAGTGATCATTCACTAAAATTGTGACCGAAGACAATTGCCCTAGTTCATCTTCTTTGTAGAAGCTACTGTGTTTGTGCGCTAAGGGTTTTATAACCAAGGAGCTTCTTGATCTTCATCGTCTGGATGAATTGAAGAACTTTTCAGCCAACATCTTTCTCAAGTTGGTGTGTTAGTCACGTTCTAGAATCCGTGCATCGATTGGTTAATCACGTACTTAGAGCCGTGCATTGAAAGGAAAGATTGCCACTACCGCTCCATTTGTTTCAATGTAAAATATTTTCAAATGTAAAATATTTTACCAGTAAAAAATTTGACTGTAAAATATTTTCAAGTGTTTGGAATGATAAAATAAGTGAAAATGCAAGCCACCACTAGCCACCCCAAATGAGCAAAAACCACCAACAGCCACCCCATAATAAATCATTAAACCACCACCAACCACCCCAAAAATCAGATCTGGAAGAGAGAAAAAAAGATAGCCACTACCTAAAAATCTGACCTTTAAACCACAAATCTGAGCGCAAACCACCAACAATCCACAACATATGAGCATTAAACCATAAATTCGACCAAACCACTCTATAACCACCCAAAAGAAAGCCAAAAAAACTCAAATCGGAAGGGCTCAGCCACCATTCACCATAGAAACAACCTGTAAAGATGAAACAGAACTGCAATTTACCATCACGTCAACCCACGTCTCCATCCTAGCCATCTATCGCGCCCTTAAACCCAGACACCCATGACCCATAAATCATCCAAAAACCCAGGTCTGTAAACCACACAACAGTAAAAGGAAGAAGAAAAAAAAAACCTAAAACTAAGGACCTATGGATAAGTCAATGACGGTAGAGGTGGCCAAGAATCAGTGGAGTTGATGAACATTTAAGAATAACAAGAACTTAGGTGGAGCTGGTGATGGGTGGCGCTGGCAAAGGATTGAGCTGGTGTTAGGTGGCGTCGGTGAAAGGTAGAGCCAATTATAGGTGGTTTTGAAGAAGGTGGAGCCAGTGGGACAGAAGGATCAATGGTGGACTAGGTTATGGGTACAAAATTGAGAAAGCATGAGAGGGAGAGAAAGGCAGATGTAGCAGGTGGACTGAGAGAGTGAAAATGTAAAATATTTTACCAATATTTCAAGTGTAAAACATTTTACAAATTTTTGCCTTAGTAGTTTTAGTTGACTGAAAATATTTTACGGTTGACCAAATGTTTTACCTTAAAACAAACACCGTAAAATATAAAAATATTTTCTTAAAAATATTTTACATCGAAACAAACAGAGCGTATATTGTAAGCCCAATTGTGTATTGGGGTAAAGGTTCAACTGTAAATTGGTATTAGGTACTGGGATTCCTTTTACTTATAACTGCTTGTTTTAATAATAGTAAATTCTCGGGAGTTGTAACCTTAAATTCACTTGGTGGGGTTTTGTCTTGGTGATTTTCCCCATTCGTAAACAAATCACTTGTGTTAAATTTTTTTTCCACTGCATTTAACTTAGTTGGTGATTTGTCTATGCTATCACGCTTATTACATGTAATTGAATCTAATTAATTAACTTGGCTAATTAATTGATTAATTTACCAAATGGGTTAATACATTATTGTCCTATCATTAACCAAATCCAAGGGCATCTTCTTGTGGACATAGGTATCACTTTACCAAATTTAGAAACATTTAACATCGGCAACAACCAATTTATTGAATCTATACCTATTTCAATATCTAGTGGAACAATAAATTTCAAGTAACATCTCCTCTATACTTGGAAACCTTCAGAAATTAAAATTTTTGGATTTATCTCAAAACAATTTCATTGCGAACATTCCATCCTCTCTTGGAAATTTAACAAATTTGTTGGAGCTGTATTTAGGAGACAATAATCTTCAGGGAAGCATCCCTTCAAGTCTAATTCAATGCCAAAATTTGATAACTTTTCATCTTCCCTATAACAATCTTAGTAGTATTATATCCTCGCAAGTTGTTGGTCTCTCATTTTCACCAAATATCTTTGACTTGTCTAGCAACCAATTCACTGGTGTCCTTCCTATGGAAATAGGAAATTTGAAAAATTTAGAACATTTGGATATTTCTGAAAACTTGTTGTTTGGTGAAATTCTTGCAACTCTTAAAAGTTGTGTAAAGCTAGAATTTCTAGCCATGAGAAGAAATTTCTTCCAAGGGGATGTTCCTTCATCTTCGGATCGTTAAGAGGCCTTACACATTTTGACCTTTCTGACAATAATTTTTCTGGAAAGATTCCAAAATTTTTGGAGACCTTTGATTTCTTGCAATTATTAAATCTATCATACAACCATTTTGATGGTGAGGTACCAACAAATGGGGTTTTCAAGAATGCAAGCGCAATTTTGCTTAAGGGAAATGATGAGCTTTGTGAGAGCATACCAAAGTTTCAACTTCCTAAATGCAAAAACAAAAAATTTGAAAATAGAAAGTTGACTCTTACATTGAAGTTAATAATGATCTCTATACTCTTCAGGCTCAATTATTGGAGCAAATTTGGTCTTATCATTTAAATTTCTTAGTTCTTTAGGAGAAAAAACGAAAGAAAATACCTCAAGTGATTCAATAAATTTGCTTGTGAATGTATCTTACCAAAGTCTCTTAAATGCAACTGGTGGATTCTCTTTTGCTAATTTAATTGGTGTGGGTAGTTTTGGGTCAATGTATAAAGGTATTCTTGATTAATATAAGCACACTATTGCTATAAAGGTAATGAACTTAGGGTGTCATGGAGCTTCCAAAAGTTTCAAAGCTGAGTGTGAGGCTCTAAGAAACATTAGACACCGAAATCTTGTAAAGGTGCTCACAACATGTTCAAGTATTGACTATCAAGGTCACGATTTTAAGGCATTGGCATACGAGTTCTTAGAAAATGGAAATCTAGATGAGGGGTTACATCCATCTCCAAGAAAAAATGAGGCTCTGTGAAACAAAGGAGGCTAAGTCTTCTTCAAAGATTGAATATCGCCATTGATATTTCTAGTGCATTGGATTATCTTCATAATCATTGTGACACACCAATTGTTCATTGTGACCTCAAGCCTAGCAATGTTCTTCTTGATGAGGAAATGATTGGACATGTAAGTGACTTTGGCTTGGCAAGATTCCTTCATGATATTGTCCACAATTCTTCTACTAATCAATCAACCTCCATTAGGGTTAAAGGAACTGTTGGTTATACTCCTCCAAGTAAATATAATTTACATTTCAAAAATTTAAATGCTTTTCTTTTTCCTATATTTTCTACCATAAAAGATATAAAGCATCATAACAAATTTTCTAAATATCTTTTTTTTTTCTCTTGATTTTTATTTTATGCCATTGAAAAAGTGTGTGTGTGTGTGTATATATATACACACACACACACACTTTCCCTTCTTTTTATGCTATGAAATTATGTCTACTACAATATATGTTAATTGACATTATAGTTCCTATTCTTCTCCCAAAAAGACAATAGGGTAAAAGAAGGATGAATGACACTTGCAATGAGAATCAAAATGGGAGTCTCAAAATTCAAGAATGCTTGACTTTGATACTTGGAATTGGAATTGCTTGTTCCAAAGGATGTCCAAGAAAAAGAATGAACATTAGTGTTTTTGTTGTCAAGTTGCATTCAATTTGGCAAAACCTTCTTAGAATTGTATACACAGACAAAGAGTTCAAGCGACAGGTAATTTTCCTTTTTTAATTTTTAATCTTTGGTAGAAATAATTCGATAAAGGTCAGTCCAAATTTAATAGGGAAGAGGGAATCATCTTGCGATTAGAAAGCCACAGGCCTTCGTGTTAATATTTTTTTTAATATATCAAAACTGAGAAGATTGGAGCCACTTGAAATTTGAGAAGCTCATTCTGCTATACATAGGATTGGCAATGAGCCCTGTAGGGATAAAGGGTCCATAAGTGTATATTGGGTCATAGGCCTTATTCGAGGACGTTTATTAGTCCGAGGATTAGGAGATAACAGGGAAGAAGTATAAATCAAAGCATCACAGATAGTCTTTTAATGGAAAGACTTGGGAAAGTAGTTTAAGGAGGAGTGTCTCCTCGGCTAAATAAGGCAGAGGTCAGAGGAATTGGTCTACCCTTAAGGGCAACATTTCGAAGGGTTCTATTGATAAGGATAAATATCAGGGAAGCAATTTATAGAAGGAAGCTAAGAAATATCTAAGGGAAAGCTGTTACCACCATATTGAATGCTCTGCAGGTAACCCTCTGGCCGCATTAATGTGATGGGACAAGGATCAAAGCCAATAGCTTGACCTAGACATGTATGGGAGATCAAGTCCCCTTATGGGGGAGGATCGAAAAAGAGAGGAAAAAATACTGTAGCATAAGGAACATGACTTGTAATCAAAATCAAAAGAAGCATATATATATATATATATATATCTATATATATATGATTTAGTCTCCTAGGACTGCGCTGAGGACGATTTACTTTGTGTAAAAAAAAATCATATTCTTGTTTTCTTTTTATCTGGGCTCACTATAGTTATCTTCTAATTCATTAAAGCCTAGTTTTTCAGCCTACTCTTTACAAATTCATTGTATTGGGCTCTTTGGGCCTCAATCCTTTTCCCTTTAGGTTTGGAAACAAAATCAAGTCCTTACAAATGGTGCCATTTGTGGGAAATACTTGAGCTTTAGTGAAAACAACACTGAATCATGGCGGGCTCAAAGCCAAACCGGGAGGAGTCCGTTGGGTCTCAACGTCAAGATCAGTTTCTTAATTTTGGGCAAAAAAGGGACCGGGAAGTTAGTGTCCATACCACACATACCAGTAGGAGCCAGTCTAGGAGTGGGAGCCATGTCTTTCATGAGGAAACTACCAGAAGCATGTAATTAGAGATTTATCGTTTAAGAAGAAGGTTGCGCCAAAAGTGGCATAGAGGAACTCCTTCAATTTCTAACCATTCTTTTAATGATGATAATGATCATAGCTACCGATACAGGTCAAGGACTCCTCCTAGTGAATCTTTCTCCTATGACGAGGAGCATCGTGATAGGTGGGGGAGGAGAAGTCCGTCACGTAAAGGCATGGGCAACAATGCCATGCATAAGGCTCTAAATCAGATCTCCAAGTCACGTTTTGCCCAAAGAATTGAAGGAGCGAGGCTTCCCCAGCGGTTTACTTAACCAATGTTTACCATATACAATGGTAGAACAGACCCTATAGAGCACATAAGCCATTTCAACCAAAGAATGACCGTTCATTCTAAGAACGAGACTTTAATGTGCAAGGTCTTTCCATCTAGTTTAGGGTCTGTGGTGATGAAGTGGTTTAATGGTCTGAAGGAGAGATCTATTCACTCTTTTAAAGAGCTTACGAGGGCTTTTAGTTCTCGGTTTGTAACTTGTAGTAGGGTTCCTCGGCCTTTGGACTCCTTGCTATCTATGACCATATGAAAGGAAGAAACCTTAAAGACATACTCTAACCAATACTAAGAGATGTTTAATGAAATTGATGGAGATTTTGAATACGTAGTTGTAAGAACATTTAAGGTTAGCCTGCCTGTCGAGTACTGTTTAAGGAAATCATTGACACGGATTCCAGTTAGTAATGTGCGTCAGCTCATGGACCGCATTGATAAGTATAAGTGAGTCGAGGAGGACCAACAACTAGGTAAAGGCAACACTAAGGTGGTCCCTCAGGATAGGAGGGACTTCAAGTCGGACAAGTATAACAGTAATTATCATCGGCAGGATTTTTCTGGGTAATCTGGGGTTGCTGTTGCTCAAGTGGTTAACACAGTGTTTCAAGAACCAGTGCATCAAATCTTTAAAAAAATTAAAAATGAGCCATATTTTCAATTGCCAAATAAGGTGGGAAGGAGACCCCACGAGGTGTAACTAAAGCATTCATTGCTAGTACCATTAGGAGTGAGGGCATACAATGGACGACTGTAGAACTTTGTGAAATCACTTGGAGCAGCTATTCTGAGGTGGCAAGTTAAAACAATTTTTGTGTCACCCTAATAGACATGAAGGCCAGGCAAGGTCAGGATCTCAGAAAGACGCTTCTTCAAAACCACCTCTAGGTACAATCAATGTTATTCTTGCCACCCCGGGAAGGACTGGTTCTCACTCCTTTAAGATACTGTCCATAGCTCAGCCACTTACGGAGGACTTCTCCCCTAAGCCAGAGAGGAGTAAGATGGAGGTTCGACCAACGCCGTGTTTCTCTGAAGAGGACCAGGTTGGTACCTTGCAGCCGTGCACTGATGGTTACCCTTAGGATAGGCGGGTATGATGCAAAGCGAGTGTTAGTTGACCAAGGCAGTGGGGCAGAGATTACGTACCCTGAATTGTATAAGGGGCTAAAGCTGAAACCAGAAGATTTGACCGGTTATGATTCACCTTTGCTAGGTTTTGATGGAAATGTGGCTATACCAAAGGGCCAGATCAAACTACCAGTCCAAGCAGGGCCAGAGGTAGTAGAGGTGAACTTTATTGTAGTGGATGCTTACTCTCCCTACATTGCCATCATGGCAAGACCCTAGCTACATGCCATGGAAGCTGTCTTTTCCACTTTACACTTGAAGGTGAAATATCCATCCGGTGAGCAAGTTGAAGAATTGATTGGGATCCAGTCTATGGCTAGGCAGTGTTTAGTCTCTGCTATTAGGCATCAAGCTAAATGTGAGCCCTTGGCCTCTGCTGAATGGAGCTTATAGCAATCAAGGAAGCCAATGTTATTTACAGATATGGTAGAAAGGGCAAAGTGTAAGGAATTAGAAAAGGTTGTTATAGGTGATGATGGGGAGAAGTTCTTCCAGGTCAGAGCACAGCTGCCTCCTCAAGAGAAGGAAGAACTGGTGGCATTTCTTAGAGAGAATATTAATGTGTTTGCATGGAGTGCTTACGAGGCTTCTCGGGTGAACCCAAACTTCATTTGCCACCAATTAAATGTCAACCTGGCGGCCATCCCCAGAAAGCAACCACCTCGACACTTGTCTAAGGAGCATTCTGATGCTGTTAAGGATGAGGTGATCAATTTTAAGTAGGCTAAGGCTATTAAAGAGGTTTTTTTACTCTGATTGGTTGGCCAACACAGTGGTAGTAAAGAAAAAGAATGAAAAATGGCAAGTGTGTGTAGATTTCACAGATTTGAACAAGGGTTGCCCCATGGACCCCTTTCCCATGCCTCGTATAAATCAATTGGTAGATGTTACTGTAGGCCATCCTCGGATAAGATTTTAGATGCTTTTCAAGGATACCATCAAATACCCCTGGTTTTAGATGATCAAGAGAAAATAGCTTTTGTTACTCCTATTGGAAATTACCATTACAAGGTAATGCCCTTTGGTTTAAAGAACGCAGGATGTACCTATCATTGGATGATGGCCAAGATGTTTGAACCACAACTAGGAAAAAATATTAAGATCTATATAGATGATATGGTGGTAAAGAGCAAGTTAGAATCCGAGCACATTGGTGACCTCGGAAAACATCTTTGCAATATTGAGGAAACATAAGCTGCGCCTTAATGCCTCTAAATGTCCTTTCGGTGTTGGTTTAGGAAAGTTTTTGGTATCATGGTCACTCATCGTGGAATTGAGGTCAATCCTGATCAGATTAAAGCGATCAATAGTTTGCAGCCTCCTTGGAACCCTAAGGAGGTCCAAAGATTAACGGGGATGACTACTGTCTTGAACCGATTTATCTCTCGGTCAGCAGATAGGTATAGACCTTTCTTCTAATTGTTGAATAGATGGAAGGGATTGGAGTGGACCAAGGAGTGCACCCTGGCCTTTCAACAGTTGAAGGAATACCTCTCTCAGCCACCCATCATGTCCAAGCCTGAGGAGGACGAGGTCCTATTTGCTTACATTTCTGTAGCCCTCTATGTAATTAGCCTAGTACTGATACAGGTTGATGATGGGGTTTAGAGGCCAGTCTATTATATAAGCAAGTCCCTACATAAAACAGAGGTCCGATATCTACCACTGGAAAAGACCATATTAGCAGTAGTGTATGCAACACGTAAGCTCCCCTATTACTTCCAAGCTCACACGGTGGTGGTGTTGACTCATCTTCCTTTTCAATCCCTACTTCGGAGAGCTGATTACATGGGGAGGATTGCTAAGTGGGGTACAATTTTGGGGGGGCCTTTGATATCAAGTATATGCATCGTACCTCTATTAAAGGCCAAGTTCTTGTCGACCAGGTGGCTGAGTTTGCTAAACCTTTTATAGAAGAAGAAGGGGAGAAGCAAAACATGGATGGAAAATCAGTTGGAGTGATCTCTTTACAAGAACCTTTATCCTGGAGGGTATATGTTGATGGCGCTGCTAACCAAAGAGGATTCGGCGTAGGGCTGGTTATGGTATCTCCCGAAGGGATTGTTATTGAGAAATCCTTGAAGTTAGCTTTCTCGGCCACGAATAACGAGGCTGAGTATGAGGCCTTGCTAGTGGGAATGACTATGGTTCACAAGATGGAAGGAAAGGCGTAGGAATTGTTTTCAGATTCTAGGCTAGTTGTTGGACAGGCAGGGGGTGAATTAAAAGCCAAGTAGAAATACCTAGAAGTAGAAATACTCATGCGGATTCTCTTGCCATGCTTGCAACCTCCTCCGCTCAAAGTTTGCCTTGAGTCATCCTGGTCAAAGATTTGTGTAAACCTGCTGAGGTAAGGAAAGACGTGGTTCAGGTTCATCAAATTAGGGTGGGACCTAGTTAGATGGACCCTATTGTTATGTACCTCAAGGATGATATTTTGCCCGAGGAGAAAGAAGAGGCTAATAAGGTGCGAAGAAAAGCTCCTAATTTTTTGTTGTCCGAGGATAAAAAATTGTATAAGCGCTCTTTCTCTGGACCGTACTTACTATGTATATATCTTGAGGCAGTAGAACCCTTTCTAGAAGAGTTGCACGAAGGGATTTGTGGGAGTCATACAGGTGGCAGATCTCTATCTCAGAGGGCCCTCACTCAAGGGTACTAATGGCTAAGTATACAAAAGGAAGCACAAAAGTATATGAAGAAGTGTGACCAATGCTAGAAATTTGCCCCAAACATTCATCAACCTGGGGGTGTCCTTAACCCTCTTTCTAGTCTCTGGCCTTTCGCTCAATGGGGCTTAAATATTGTAGGACCTTTTCCTAAAGCAGCTGGAAACAGGAAATGACTTTTGGTTGGCATTGACTACTTCATCAAATGGGTTGAAGTTGAGCCCCTAGCAAACATCAGAGATATGGATGCTAAGAGATTCATGTGGAAAAATATTATCACTCAGTTTGGGATTCCCCACACCCTTATCTTGGATAATGGGCTTTAGTTTGATAGTAAGGCTTTTAAGAGGTATTGTTTCGAAATGGGCATCAAGAATAGATATTCAACTTTGGTTTACCCCCAGGGAAATGGGCAGGCCGAGTTTGTGAACAAAGTCATAGTCAATGGGCTTAAAAAGAGGTTGGACGATGCCAAGGGCAAATAGGTGGAAGAACTACCCCACGTTCTTTGGACATATAAAATTACCCCTTGTAGGTCCATAGGCGAGACTCATTTCTCTCTAACTTATAGGGCTGAGGTTGTAATCCCTCTAAAGACTGGATTCCCAACACTGAGAACGAGTTTGTTTACTTCGGACAGTAATGAGGGGTTACTAGAGAAAAGCTTAGATTTGATTGAAGAGCAAAGAAAAAATGTCATGGTTCAATTGGCATTTTATCAGCAAAAGCTTAAGTAAGGGTACGACTCAACGCGTTGCCTAAAAATTAATTTGTTGGAGGAAAGTGAAAGTGATCGAGTGAGATGGGAATTGATGAAGGCGGAGGATTTGATTAGAGAGTTCCATGATTTAGAAACGCACCTGAATCAAATTAGGGATTTGACGGGAAGTCTTTGCAGAATTTCCAGCACCACTTCCTCCGGGAGATAGTCTGACATTCCTAACCCTAACCCAATTTCAAGCTTTTTTTGAAATTTTCGATTTCAATTTCAAGCTAATTTGGTTCAACTGTTTCTATTTGTTTCCTTTTTGCAGTGTTTTGCTTTGTTACAATCAAACAAATTAGCGCCATGATTTTTAACTTTTATCTCAAAAATTGGGGGCAAGACTCCTGCCATTGAAAGTTGAAAACCCTCTAACGTACACAGTACACATTTATTTTATTTTATTTTTATATCCCCATCTATGCATTATATATACTATTTATGGTGTGATTGGATACCGCTTATTTTGCTAAACTTGAAAAATTATTGTTGAAAGTACTGTAAATGAAGGTAAAAATTAGTTGAAATAGTACAGTGAAACCATAAATAGTGTCAAAAGCTACAGTGGAGTCTATAAACAGTAACAAAAATAAGCTGAATAGTGAAATAATTTTAATTTTTAATCTTAACCCAAATGCACACTTAGCGTGCTCTTGGCTCTAGCTTAAAAATGCATTTTATTTTTAGTACTATTTATGAGCCTCATTGCACTTTTTGATACTATTTGTGAGTTCCACTGAACTATTTTAACTAACTTTTACCTTTCTCTACAATACTTTCAGCAAATTAATTTCAGTTTCAACAAAATAAACGAATCTCAAACAGACTTTTAATATGTACTCACCCTGAATAAATTAGAGTAAAATAAACCAAATGAATCAAAATGGATTGAATTCAACTGAACTAGACCAAATTGGAGTAATGAATTGTATTGGACCAAACTGGACAGAAATGGGTAAGCTATCTTTATTTTTGAAGCTGATGAAAATGACATGTGTTTCTCCAAGTAGGAGTGGAATTGGACTCTTCAACCTTATCTTGAAAACTATATATATATATACACACAGAGAGAGAGAGAGAGAGAGAGAGAGAGAGAGAGAGAGAGAGAGAGAGAGAGAGAGAGAGAGAGAGAAGGATAGAGAGAGAGAGAGAGTACTTTTAACAAAAAAATTTCAATTTCAACAAAATGAGTGAAGCTCAAACACATGTATCCCTTGGTCATCACAAGAGATACATATGTTACTCTATGCTCACTAAAATGTCTTGATTTGTTTTTGAAATATAAAATTGATTAAACTTATTTAGTGTGTGTGTGTGTGTTTTGGATCTATGAATGCTTTGCATTTTCTTATTGGGAGATGTTTTTGAAAGCTTAAAATGTTGTTTAGATCTTTGGTTGAGTAGCTTGCTTGATTGTATTCATTTCTGTGTTTTTCCTCTCTTTGAAAAACCTGTTTTTATCAAGCTCGACAACTTCTCTACAGATCTTAACACATTTTTGATCCATCAAAGCCTTTCGGAATTTGTCTCGATAGCTACTCGATAGATTCTCGATAGCTACTCGATAGATTCTCGATCCATTGAGAGAGGTTCTACCTGGCCAATAGCTTATCGATAGTTGTTCAATCCATCAAGGCACTTTTGCCGTCGACAGATTCTCGACAACACCTCGACAGATTTATCTGTCGAGAATTAGTGTTTGACAGAATCTCGATAGATCCTCGATCTATTGAGACACGTTTTCCTTAAATAACATCAGCCTGGAATCTGTTTCATTTCTCTCCTTTTCTCTTCGACAGAAACATTTCTTTTTCTCTCCCAAACTCTTTTCCCTCAACCCCTTCCTCTTCCCCGCTTGGATTTCAGCCTAAACCTTGCATTTTCTCTCTGGTATGTTTCTCTAATCTCTCTTTCTTCATGCATTTCATGCATTTAGACCTAGGTTTTGGGTTTTCTTAAAATTTTTGGGGTTTTTGAAAATCTTTGAGTATTTTGTGAAATTTTTGGGTTGGGTTTTGCTTATATGCTCTTGCATTGCATTACATTTGCATTTTCATAATGTTTCATGCATTATATATGTGTGTTTATATGTTGAAACTTGTGTTCTATTAGGATTGGATTGGGTTGAACCTATGATGTAATTTTCTTTGTGCGTCACATGTTCATGCACACATACCTTTTCATTTCCATTTTTTGGTACTTTTGTTGATGGTGCTTTTCTGTCTGTATATCTGTCTCTCTCTCGAATAGTCTTCGCATGGCACCCAAGCACAAATTTGCTCTATCCTAGAACCCTCTTCGTTCTAGGGCATCTTTTTCTGATCCTACTCCTCTTCAAGTTTGGTTCCATGATGAAAAGGCCTAAAAGGACTTCTCAAAGAACTTCTCCAGACGTGGTGTTCATTCGAAGTGCCATGTGATTTTATCGGATTTTTCTGATACTACTCTACCTACTGTCATTCACAGTAGGAGATGGGAGTCTCTATGTGAGGTACCTGTGAGTTGTCCCATCGTGATCATTCAGGAGTTCTACTCCAACATGCACAGTTTCGATACCTCTATACGTTAGTTTGCTATGCGAATTTGAGGTACACGCATCGTAGTCACCCCAGAGATCATTTCTGAGATACTAAACGTTCCAAGGTTATTGCATCCTGATTACCCTTCGTGTCCACGTTTGAGGACTGTGTCCAAATACAAACTTCTGTCTCTCTTTTGTGAGACACCTTCTTCATGGGGTGATCGTCAAAACACCTCATGCCCAGGCTTTGCAATAGGTTCAAGGTTCCTTAATATGATGATGACATTTGTTATCCATCCCTTGTCTCACTATAACTCCATTACAAAGCCTTGTGCTCGGTTTTTGCTTTCCTTCCTCGAGGACCTTACTATAGACTTTCCCTCTCATTTCATTCTCTCCCTTATAGATGTTTATAAGAATACGATGACCCATGATAAGCTTATCTTTCCTTCTACTATCACGAGGATCATTCACCATTTCTCTGCTCCTTATCTTGAGTCTTCTCACTTCACCGTCATAGGTGCCATCAGTGCAACGTCTGTTAGATGGAACAAGGCCCAACTTCGACTGAAGTGGCCATAGATCGAGACAACGACTCCTCCAGCCCATTCTGCTCCATCCACCTCTGCTCCTTTTTCTTATTCTGCGGGTGGTGTGAGGCTTAAGGCCATCATGGCGCAGCTCGAGCACATAGATGCTCGCCTTGATACACTCATTACTGAGTTGTATCAGGTGAACACTCGTGTTAGTCGTATTGAATGATGACAGGCTCGCATGGGTGACTTCATCGTATCTCCATCTCCCTCTCCACCTCCACAAGCTTCAGAGGACGAGGATGATGATGATGGTTCTGGTGATGGTGATAATGATGATGATGATGAGGATGAGAATGCTAGCTGTTCCGATGATGAGGAGATGATCACTTCTCATGACTTGCCCTTTGTCATTCGTGAAAAAAAGGGGGAGTAGTTTTGGGTTGAGAGTAGTCATGTACTTAGGGAGAGAGTTAACATAGGACTCTTTGATAGGGGGAGTGTTTTATTTTTTTGAGGGATGTAGTGAGGATTTATGTATCTTTCCTTTTCTTTCTTTTTATATACATTATCTTTTGGTACATCAGTCTTGTGACCATTTAGTGATAGCAAACATTGTACTTATATATATTTGATCTATATGATGATGTTGTTATCATTTCACCTATCTCTTCATGTGTTATTTCTTTTCTCTCTTTATACACATGTTTCTTATTATGTATGCAATTTTGTATTTTTGTTTCACACTAAGATGCTTTGATGAGTTTTGTTTAAAATGTTTTAGAAAAATAGGTTGTCAAAATCTATCTTGCCATGAACTCTCTTTCCAGAGTTTGTGTTAGGATTAGATTTTATTGTCTTTAACAAGTGATTATAAATTTAGTGATTTATGACTTCTCTCATACTTCATTTGTTTGTTATGGTTTTGTCATGGATTGCCAAAGAAGGATATTGTTAGGACATATGTGGAATTTGTTAGAACATAGATCATGTAGAATTGGCTAATCCTTTGACAAAACACACTTTACTTGTAATTGGGTTAATCTAGGATGTGTTTAATACTTCAAGGAACAAGAGTTCAAGTCCAGTATTGAAGCCATGCAAGTCTATCCAAGAAACAAGTGAAAAAATGTTGTTCATTAAAGCTCGACAGAAGTATCTATCGAGATTTAATGTTTAATTCTCAATAGCTCTCAACAAAAACTATATTTATCGAGAATTATGAAATTCAAATTTCCAGATTTGTTTTTCATGCATATTTAAGCTATTTGTGCAGGGTTTCTTTTCTCACAACCCTAGAGATATATAAAAATTATTTTAAGGGCTGTAAAAGGTGATGCAACTTGATGGAAAGTGATTATTCACAAAAATTGTAACTGAAGACAATTTGTCGTAGTTCATCTTCTTTGTAGAAGCTACTGCATTTATGCATTAAGAGTTTTGTAACCAAGGATCTTCTTGGTCTTCATCGTCTGGATAAACTGAAGAATTTTTCAGCCAATATCTTTCTCAAGTTGGTGTGTTAGTCACGTACTGGGATCCGTGCATTGATTGGTTAGTTACGTACTTGGAGTCGTGCATTGAAATGAGAGATCGCCACTACATTACAAGTCCAATTGTGTATTGGGGTAAGGGTTCAACTGTAAATTGGTATTAGGTACTGGAATTCCTTTTACTTGTAACTACTTATTTTGATAATAGTAAATTTTTGGGATTGGTGACCTTAAATTCACCTGGTGGGATTTTGCCTCAGTGGTTTTTCCCATTCATAAACAAATCACTTGTATCAAAATTTTTTTTTCTGCTGCATTAAACTTAGTTGGTGATTTATTTGTACTACCATGCTTATTGCATGTAATTAAATCTAATTAATTAACTTTGCTAATTAATTGATTAATTTACCAAAGGGGTCAATACATTATTAGCCTATCATTAACCAAATCCAAGGGCATCTTCCTTCGGACATAGGTATCACTTTACCAAATTTAGAAACATTTACCATTGGCAACAACCAGTTTATTGGATCTATACCTATTTCAATATCTAGTGCCTCAAATTTACATATACTAAATTTGGCCAAGAATAAACTAACTAGAAAAGTTCCTTATTTAGAGAAGCTAAATAGAGTAAGGTTGTTTTCCATTGCTGAAAACTAGCTTGGAAATGCAGGAGCAAATGACTTGAGTTTTCTCTGTTCTTTGTCAAATGCTACCAACCTAAGAGATTTGGAGATAAATACCAACAACTTTGGGGGGGGGGGGGGAGTTGCCTAAATGTATTGGCAACATCTCAACTACTCTTACCTTTTTCTATTTGAATAATAATAAAATATATGGAAATATTCCTAGTATGATAGGGACTCTGATCAGCCTAGAGTATATAGAAATGTGGAACAATAAATTTTTAGGTAACATCCCCTCTATACTTGGAAACCTTTAGAAATTACAATTTTTGGATTTATCTCAAAACAATCTCATTGGGAACATTCCATCCTTTCTTGGAAATTTAACAAATTTGTTGGAGTTATATTTAGGAGACAATAATCTTCAGGGAAGCATCCCTTCAAGTCTAAGTCAATTCCAAAATTTGATAACTTTTCATCTTCCTCAGAACAATCTTAGTAGTATTATATCCTCACAAGTTATTGGTCTCTCATTTTCACCAAATAAACTTGACTTGTCTAGCAACCAATTCACTGGTGTCCTTTCCATGGAAATAGGAAATTTGAAAAATTTAGAACATTTGGATATTTCTAAAAACTTGTTGTTTGGTGAAATTCCTACAACTCTTAAAAGTTGTGTAAAGCTAGAATTTCTAGCCATGAGAAGAAATTTCTTCCAAGGGGATGTTCCTTCATCTTTGGAGTCGTTAAAAGGCTTTACACATTTTGACCTTTTTGACTAATTTTTCTGGAAAGATTCCAAAATTTTTGAAGACCTTTGATTTCTTGCAATTATTAAACATATCACACAACCATTTTGATGGTGAGGTACCAACAAATGGGGTTTTCAAGAATGCAAGCACAATTTTGCTTAAGGGAAATGATGAGCTTTGTGAGGGCATACCAAAGTTTCAACTTCCTAATTGCAAAAACAAAAAATTTGAAAACAGAAAGTTGACTCTTACATAGAAGTTAATAATAATTTCTATACTTATCGGGCTTAATTATTGGAGCAAATTTCGTCTTATCATTTAAATTTCTTAGTTCTTTAGGAGAAAAAAGGAAAGAAAATACCTCAAGTGATTCAATAAATTTGCTTGCGAATGTATCTTACCAAAGTCTCTTAAATGCAACTGGTGGATTCTTTTCTACTAATTTAATTGGTGTGGGTAGTTTTGGGTTAGTGTATAAAGGTATTCTTGATCAGTATAAGCATACTGTTGCTATCAAGGTAATGAACTTAGGGTGTCATGGAGCTTCTGGAAGTTTCAAAGCTGAGTGTGAAGCTCTAAGAAACATTAGACACAAAAATCTTGTAAAGGTGCTCACAGCATGTTCAAGTATTGACTATCAAGGTCATGATTTTAAGGCATTGGCATACGATTTCTTAGAAAATGGCAATCTAGATAAGTGGTTACATCCATCTCCAAAAAAAAATGAGGCTCTTGTGAAACAAAGGAAGCTAAGTCTTCTTCAAAGATTGAATATGCATTGCTAGTGCATTGGATTATCTTCGTAATCATTGTGACACACCAATTGTTCATTGTGACCTCAAGCCTAGCAATGTTCTTCTTGATGAGGAAATGATTGGACATGTAAGTGACTTCGGCTTGGTAAGATTCCTTCATGATATTGTCCATAATTCTTCTACTAATCAATCAAGCTCCATTGGGGTTAAAGGAACTGCTGGTTATACTCCTCTAGGTAAATATAATTTACATTTCTAAAATTTAATAGCTTTTCTTTTTCCTATATTTTCTACCATAAAAGATATAAAGCATTATAACAAACTTTCTAGATATCTTTTTCTTTTCTTGATTTTTATTTTATGCCATTGAAAAGTGTGTGTGTGTGTGTGTGTGTATATATGTATATATACACGTACACTTTCCCTTCTTTTTATGCTATGAAATTATGTCTACTGCAATATATGTTATGTGCACTTGTACAGTATGGTATGGGAAACGCGGTATCAATATATGATGATGTCTATAGTTACGGTTTATTATTATTTGAGATGGTCACTAGAAAAGGGCCCATTAATGACATTTTCCATGATAGCTCAAATCTTCGTGACTATGTCAAAGCAAATCTCCTAGAAAAAATAATTGACATTATAGTTCCTATTCTTCTCCCAAAAAGACAAGAGGGTAAAAGAAGGATGAAAGACACTTGCAATGAGAATCAAAATGGGAGTCTCAAAATTCAAGAATGCTTGACTTTGATACTTGGAATTGGAATTGCTTGTTCCGAAGAATTTCCAAGAAAAAGAGTTAACATCAGTATTGTTGTAGTCAAGTTGCATTCGATTTAGCAAAGCCTTCTTAGAATTGTATACATAGACAAAGAGTTCAAGCGACAGGTAATTTTCCTTTTTTAATTTTTAATCTTTGGTAGTTATAATTCGGTAAAGGTCAGTCCAAATTTAATAGGGAAGAGGGAATCATGTTGCGATTAGAAAGCCACAAGCCTTCATGTTAATATTTTTTTTAATCTATCAAAACTGAGAAGATTGGAGCACTTGAAATTTGAGAAGCTCATTTTGCTATACATAGGATTGGAAATGAGCCCTGTAGGGATAAAGGGCCCATAAGTGTATATTGGGTCATGGGCCTTGTCCGATGACGTTTATTAGTCCAAGGACCAGGAGATAACAGGGAAGAAGTACAAATCAAAGCGTCATAGACAGTCTTTTAATGGAAAGACTTGGGAAAGTAGTCCGAGGAGGAATGCCTCCTCGGCTAAATAAGGCAGAGGTCAGAGAGATTGGTCTACCCTTAAAGGCAACATTTCTAAAGGTTCTATATATAAGGATAAATATCAAGGAAGCAAAGGACAAAAGAAAGCTAAGAAATATCTAAGGGAAAGCTGCTACTACAGCATTGAATACTTTGCAGCTAACCCCCTAGCCGCATTAATGTGGAGTTGATGCTTGAACAGTGGTAAACAGCCTTACAGCTACTCCCAAAGACTTTAGAAAGGTGCTGATGGGACAAGGATCAAAGCCAACAACTTGACCTACACGTGGATGGTGGAGATGAGGAAAAGAGGGATATATAAGGGAGAGGAAGTCCCTTTACGGGGGAGGATCAAAAAAGAGAGGAAAAAAAATTGTAGCATGAGGAACAGTACTTGTAATCAAAATCAAAAGAAGCATATATATATATATATATATAAGATTTAGTCTCCTTAGATTGTGTCGAGGACGATTTACTTCGTGTAAAACAATCATATTTTTGTTTTCTTTTCACCTGGGTTCACTATAGTTATCTTCTTATTCATTAAAGCCTAGTTTTCCAGCCTACTCTTTACAAATTCATTGTATTGGGTTCTTTGGGCCTAAATCCTCTTCCCTTTAGGCTTGAGAACCAAATCAAGTCCTTACAATTGGCACTATCTGTGGAAAATACTTGAGCTTTAGTGAAAACAACACTGAATCATGGTGGGCTCAGGGCCAAACTGGGAGGAGTCCGTTGGGTCCCAACTTCAAGATCAGTTTCTTAATCTTGGGCAAAGAAGGGACTGGGAAGTTAGTGTCCATCCACACATACTAGTAAAAGCTAGTCCAGGAGTGGAAGCCACGTCTTTCATGAGGCAACTACTAGAAGCATGCAATTGGAGATTGATCGTTTAAGAAGAAGGCTGCGCTAAGAGTGGCATGGAGGAACTCCTTCAAGTTCTAACCATTCTTCTGATGATATTAATGATCATAGCTATCGGCACAGGTCAAGGATTCCTCCTAGCGAATCTTTCTCCTATGACAAGGAGCATCGTGATAGATAGGGGAGGAGAAGTCCTTCATGTAAAGGCTTGGGCAACGATGCCATGAGTAAGGCTATGAATCAGATCTCCAAGTCACCTTTTACCTGGAGAAATGAAGGAGTGAGGCTTTCCTGAAAATTTACTCAGCCAAGTTTACCATATACAATGGTAGAACGAACCCTGTGAAGCATGTAAGTCATTTCAACCAAAGAATGACTGTTCATTCTAAGAATGAGATTTTAATGTGCAAGGTCTTTCTGTCTAGTTTAGGGTCTGTGGTGATGAGGTGGTTTAATGGCCAGAAGGAGGGATTTATTCACTCTTTTAAGGAGCTTACGAGGGCTTTTGGTTCTCGGTTTGTAACTTGTAGTAAGGTTCCTAGGCCTTTGGACTCCTTACTGTCTATAACCATGCAAGAAGGAGAAACCTCAAAGACGTACTTTAACCGATACTGGGAGACATTTAATGAAATTGATGGAGATTTTGATGACGTAGCTATAAGAACATTTAAGGTCGGCCTGCCTGCAAAGCACGGTTTGAGGAAATCATTAACAGGGAAACCAATTAGTAATGTGTGTCAGCTCATGAACCGTATTGATAAGTATAAGTGAGTTGAGGAGGACCAACAACTAGGTAAAGGCAAGACTAAGGTGGTCCTTCAGGTCAGACAAGTATAACAATAATTGTCATCGGTGAGATTTTTTTGGGCAATCTAGGGCTGCTGCTACCCAAGTGATTAACATGGTGTTCTAAGAATTAGTGCATCAAATCTTAGAAAAAATTAAGAATGAGTCATATTTTCAATGGCCAAACAAGATAGGAGGAGACCCCATGAGGTGCAACCAAAGCCTTTATTGCTAGTACCATCAAGAGTGAAGGCATACAACAGAGGACTGTAGAACTTTGTGGAATCACCTAGAGCAACTAGTCCAAGATGGCAAGTTAAAGAAATTTTTGTATTACCCCAGTAGACATAAAGGCCAGGCAAGGTCAGGATCTCAGAAAGATGCTTCTTCAAAACCACCTCTGGGTATAATTAATGTTATTCTTACTTGTAGAAGACTCCTTCCATAAGCCGGAGAGGAGTAAGATAGAGGTCCAACCAGCGTTGAGTTTCTCTGATGAGGACAAGGTTGGTACCTTGTAGCCGCACGATGATGCACTGGTGGTTACCCTTAGGATAGAGGGTATGATGTGAAGCGAGTATTGGTTGACCAAGGCAGTGGGGTAGAGATTATGTACCCTGATTTGTATAAGGGGCTAAAGCTGAAACTAGATGATTTGACCGGTTATGATTCACCGCTGGTAGGTTTTGATGGGAAGGTGGTTATACCAAAGTGCCAGATTAGACTACCAGTCCAAGTAGGGTCAGAGGTAGTAGAGGTGAACTTCATTGTAGTGGATGCTTACTCTCCTTACACTGCCATTGTGGCAAGACCCTAGCTACATGCTATGAGAGCTGTCTCTTCCACTTTACACTTGAAGGTGAAATATCCATCCGATGAGCAGGTTGAAAAATTGATTGAGAGCTAGTCTATGGCTAGGCAGTGTTTAGTCTCTGCTATTAGGCATTAGGTTGAATGTGAGCCCTTAACCTCTGCCGAGCGGGGCTTGTATCAATCAAGGAAGCTAGTGTTATTTACAGATATGGTAGAAGGGGCCAAATGTAAGGAATTAGAAAAGGTTGTTATAGGTGATGATGGGAAGAAGTTCTTTTAGGTCGGAGCACAGCTACCTCCTCGGGAGAAGGAAGAACTGGCGGCATTTCTTAGAGAGAATATTGATGTGTTTGCATGGAGTGCTTATGAGGCTCCTGGGGTGAACCCAAACTTCATTTGCCACCATTTAAATGTCAACTTGGCGGCCATCCCCAGAAAGCAACCACCTCGGCGCTCGTCTAAAGAGCATTATGATGTTGTTAAGGACAAGGTGATCAACCTTAAGCAAGTTGAGGCTATTAAAGAGGTTTTTTTACCCCGATTGGCTGGCCAACACAGTGATAGTAAATAAAAAGAATGGAAAATGGTGAGTGTGTGTAGATTTCATAGATTTAAACAAGGCTTGCCCCAATGACCCTTATCCCATGCTTCGTATAGATCAATTAGTAGATGCCACTGTAGGCCATCCTCGGATGAGCTTTTTAGATACTTTCTAAGGATACCATCAAATACCCCTAGCTTTGGATGATCAAGAGAAAACATTTTTTGTTACTCCTACTGAAAATTACAATTACAAGGTGATGCCCTTTGGTTTGAAGAACATAGGATCCACCTATTAGAAGATGATGACCAAGATGTTTGAGTCACAGCCAGGAAAAAATATTGAGATCTATATAGATGATATGGTGGTAAAGAGTAAGTTAGAATCCGAGCACATTGGTGACCTTAGAAACATCTTTGGAATATTGAGGAAACACAAGCTGCGCCTTAATGCCTCAAAATGTTCTTTCGGTGTTGGTTCAGGAAAGTTTTTGGGATATATGGTCACTCATCGTGGAATTGAGGTCAATCCTAATCAGATTAGAGCGATCAATAGTTTACAGCCACCTCAGAACCCCAAGGGGGTCCAAAGATTAATAGGGATGATTGTTTCCTTGAACCAATTTATCTTTTGATTAGTGGATAGGTAGGTGCAGGCCTTTCTTCCAATTGTTGAATAGATGGAAGGGATTTAAGTGGACCAAGGAGTGCACCCTGGCCTTTCAACAGTTGAAGGAATACCTCTCTCGACCACCCATCATGACCATGCCTGAGGAGGATGAGGTTCTGTTTGCTTACATTGTTATAGCTCTCCATGTAGTTAGTTTGGTAAAGATACATGTTGATGATAGGGTTCAGAGGCCAGTCTATTATATAAGTAAGTCCCTACATGAAGTAGAGGTTCAATATTTACCACTGGAAAAGACCATATTAGTAGTAGTGCATGCAACACATAAGCTCCCCCATTACTTCCACGCTTACACGATGGTGGTGTTGACTCAACTTCCTCTTCAATCCTTACTTTAGAAAGCTGATTACACGGGGGATGATTTCTAAGTGGGATACAATTCTAGGCGCCTTTGATATCAAGTATATGCCTTGCACCTCTGTTAAGAGCCAAGTTCTTGCCGACCAAGTGGCCGATCTTGCTGAACATTCTATAAAAGAAGAAGGGGAGAAACAGAACATGGATGGAATATCAATTGGAGTGATCTCTTTACAAGAATCTTTATCCTAGAGGGTATATGTTAATGGTGCTACCAACCAAAGAGGATCCGGCGTAGGGCTGGTTATTGTATCTCCCGAAGGGATTGTTATTAAGAAATCCTTGAGGTTAGGTTTCTCGGCCACGAATGACGAGGCTAAGTATGAGGCCTTGATAGTGGGAATGATGATGGTTCAGAAGATAGAAGGGAAGGCGTCGGAAGTGTTTTCAGATTCTAGGCTAGTTGTTGGACAGGTAAAGGGTGAATTAGAAGCCAGGGATCCAAGGATACAAGAGTACCTGAGTCAGGTCAGACATTTACTATAAGGGTTCAAGTCTTTAGTCTTACAGCAAATCCTTAGAAGTAGAAATACTCATGCAGATTCTCTTGCCACACTTGCAAGCTCCTCGGCTTAAAGTTTGCCTTGAGTCATCCTAGTTAAAGATTTGTGTAAACCTGCCGAAGTAAGGAAGGACGTGGTTCAGGTTCATCAAATTAGGGTGGGACCTAGTTAGATGGACCCTATTGTTATGTACCTCAAGGATGGCATCTTGCCTGAAGAGAAAGGAGAGGCTGATAAGGTATGAAGAAAAACTCCTCATTTTTGGTTGTCTGAAGATCAAAAATTGTATAAGCACTCTTTCTCTGGACCGTACTTGCTATGTATATATCTCGAGGTAGTAGAACCCCTTTAGGTAGAGTTGCACGAAAGGATTTGTGGGAGTCATACATGTGACAGATCTCTATCTCACAGGGCCCTCACTCAAGAGTACTAATGGCCAGGTATGCAAAAGGAAGTGCAAGAGTATGCGAAGAAGTGTGACCAGCGTTAAAGATTTGCCCTAAACATTCATCAACCTAGGGGTGTCCTTAACCCTCTTTCTAACCAAATGGGTTGAATTTGAGCCCCTGGCAAATATCAGAGATATGGATGTTAAGAGATTCGTATGGAAAAATATTGTCACTCGATTTGGGATTCTCCACACCCTTATCTTGGATAATGGGCTTTAGTTTGATAGTAAGGCTTTCAGGAGGTACTGTTGCGAAATGGACATCAAGAACAGATATTCAACTTCAGCTTACCCCCTGGGAAATAGGCAAGCTGAGGTTGTGAACAAAGTTATAATCAATGGGCTAAAAAAGAGTTTGGACAATGCCAAGGGCAAATGGGTGGAAGAACTACCCCACATTCTCTGGACATATAGAGCTACCCATTGTAAGTCCACGGGTGAGACTTATTTCTCTCTGACTTATAGGGCCAAGGCTATAATCCCTCTGAAGACTAGATTCCCACCATTGAGAACGAGTTTGTTTATTCTGAACAGCAATGAGGGGTTACTTGAGAAGAGCTTGGATCTGATTAAGGAGGGAAGAGAAAATGTCATGGTTCAATTGGAATATTATCAACAAAAGCTTAAGCAAGGGTACGACTCAAATGTGAAGTTAAGACCATTAGCCCCTGGAGATTTGGTATTTCAGAAATTTTTGGGTACTACAAAGAACCTAGCATAGAGAAAGTTAGGACCTAATTGGGAAGGGCCATACTGTATCACCTCGGTAGCTAGGATAGGTGTGTATTTCTTGGAAGTTTTAGACGAAAAAATTGTACCACGCCCCTAAAATGTAAATAACCTAGAAATGTATTACTATTAATAAAAGGTATTTTCGTCATGTTTTATTTATGATATTATTTGTTGTACACATTCTTTATTTAAGTGTTAAACAGAACCTTAGTCATGTTTGGCTTCTCGGACCATATACCTTGGGTAAATTAATACTTCTTATCATTTCTGTAAGTGTTAAACAGAATCTTGGTCATGTCTGATTCCTTGAACCACATACCTTGGGTAAATTAATACTTCCTATCATTTCTCTAAGTCTTAAACAGAACCTTGTTCATACCTGGCTCCTAAGGACACATACCTTGGGTAAATTAATACTTCTTATCATTATTAATACTTCTTATCATTTCTCTAAGTATTAAACAGAACCTTGGTTATGCCTGGCTCCTCGGACCACATATCTTGGGTAAATTAATACTTCTTTTTATTTCTCTAAGCGTTAAACAAAACATCAATCATGTCAAGTTTCTTGAACCACAGGCATTGAGGGAATTAGTGATTAGCGCAGCTATGATGGATAAACCAAGCATTTGCAAGTAATTAGTCTAACTATGCCACACATGAGCATCACTTAAAGCATTTGTGAATGTATCCATGATTAGATCATGACCTGGGAGTCCTTTGCAATTCCTTAAATCTGCTGCTAAAGGGTAGGATATGTGGAACTGTGGATGGTGCATAGGGTCCTTTAAGTGGGCTATGTTTTAGGTATGTTTTTAAAGTTAATAGTCTATTTTGTCAAGATTATGAGTCTGGTTGGTCTTGCCAGATCTATTATTGATTGTATGGGATGTGGCAACTATATTATCATTTACCCTGACAACAGAATCAAGTTATATTTTGTTTGTGTATTAACTAAGTGTAAAAAGTATTTTTTCTAAGTTAAAAGTCACCTCTTGTTGAAAAATGTAAGCTTGGAAAGCTTCATTTATCTTGTAATTAATTATTTAAAGGGTGATGATGCTGTCACTTGCACCAATGATCATCAAAGTTAAATATTTGAGTGTGTGTTAAGTCAGATGCTATTACCCTTTTATTCTTAAACCAATTAAGTGTAAATTAGAACATAGGAAATGTCAAAATTTGCATAAAACATCTACAATAAAATTTTTTAACTGCCATTAAATTAGACCTTGAGAAAGGCAAAATGATTATAAGGGATGAAGGTTTCAAAAACAATAGATTAAAAAAAAAAAAAGACTGTTGCTCCAAGAATTACTTAAGCTTAATTACAAGTTTATCTTTCACTGAGGTCTTAGAGGGTTGGTCAGAAGTTGTTGTTGAAGAAGCAGGGTCTTTACCCTTAAGGTCCTCCTTGGTGGGCATAGGTAGAGTAGCAAGGACGAGCTCCATAGTGTAGGAGGCCTCTTTCTTCTTGGAAAGGTCCTAAGGGGCAATTGGAGGTGGAGTGACATCACGGGCCACTTCTTTGGTTGTGTCAACTACTTTTCTAGTGACCTCAGTCTGCTCGCCCTCCTACTATGGACTGCCTGAAGAAAGGGGGGACCTTGGTTGGGTTGTCCTTGCCAGTATATGCTTCCTTGGAGGCAACATCAACTTTGGGGACAGAAGAGCTGAAAACCCGAATGGCAAGAAGGTAGTACACACTTTCTGCTCTCCTTAGGGCAAAGAAGGCTTCAACCCCAGCTTGGTTGAGGGCCTCATTCTACACTTGGAAGTAGTAATATCTACTAACCTCCGGGACCTAGGGCCTTTATTTGATATTTAGCTGTGATAAGCTCATCCTCGGCCTGGAGGAGCTGCTTGCGTTGAGCCTCTGCCTGCCTCTCTGCCCCTTCTAAAGCGGACTCAGTGCTCTTCTTTTCCTTCTTGGCCTCGGTTAGCTTGGTATTGAGCTCTTGCAACCTTTTATTTGCTACCTCGAAGGCCTTCACCGTAGCAATGCGCCTGGACTCCTCCTCCTTCATTGATCTATAAAAGCTGATGACTATCTCCTCAGCTCTGTGGGCAACTTGGACAGCCTTTTTTAGGAAATAAAGAAAAAGTCAAGAAACACCCAGGTTGGTGAAGTCAAGTATAAAAAATATATAATAATAAATAAAAAATAAAAAGTATATATAATGATAATAAAATAAAAAGGGTAGTTAGTAGTCTTACTAGTACGAGGTCACTCTTCAAAGTGAGTAAGACCTCATGCTTCCTCATTGCCCTTAGGTCGGCCATGTCCTCGAGCAATAATAAAGCCTATTCCATGGTGTTGGCCACATAACCAACTTTCCCTTGTTGGAAATCAAAGATGGAGGCGTCAGCAGTCAGAACATCTCCATCCAACACCATGGCAAAAGACCACGTTGAAGCAGCTACCTGAGCCCTTAACTCTCTTCTTCACTGCCATTTGTGTTGTCCTAGCTTGTTTGGCTCCCATTTGGGGCTTGACCTCTTTAAATGAGTGGCTTTTTCCTCCCTCCACCACCTCTTTTCCTTTGGGTTGATCCATCTTCCTTTTGTGATCAGCAGGGGCGGGACGTTGGGCTTGGGTGGGTGGAGGGGCGGAAAGTTTGGTCTGGACAACTTTCTCCGGCTCTTGGCCTCCTACCTGGGCTTCCATCAGGTCTTGGAGACTTGATTTGGTCTTACGTTGGATTGGCATTGCTTCCGAGATGGCAGGGTCTTCTTGTGAGTGGCTAACTTATGTTAGGGGTAGAAGGCTAAGGTTACCGGCCAGGCTTTCTGAAGAGGAGGGTAGGTTGAAAACTTCAAAATCGTCTTCAAAATGCGAGACGTCAACTATTTCCCCTTCTTCTTTGATAATAGGCTTGGAAGAGGTGACTTCTCTGGCCGTATACTGAAATGGCAAGGTCACTTCGAATACCCCATTTGGAATGCGACCCATGGTGAAAACCTTGGAGCATTAACACTTATCAAGGGCAAATGCAGGTCTTTTGCTTTGACCACGTTCTTCGGTGCTTGAAAATTGGATGAGAGGATTTTGTAGCTGAGGATGAGGTAGGTTTCCTTTAATTGACTGTCGCTGTGAACGAAGACCTCGGCTTTGAGTATATTGTCTAGGTCTGACAGCTTGACAAGATTTAGGTTGGGAATAGTAGCGTGCTTATCTACAAAGCCATTAAAAAAGAAATTGTCAAAAAATGACATGATTCAAAGAAAAATTCAAATTGCACACACAAATAAAAAGAAACAAGTGCAGAGAATATCAGAGATAAATGGGGTGACATTAGAGTAATAAACCTAGGCCTAAGAACCCCACCCGGTATCCCATCTCTCGTCGGGCAGTAAAGGCCATTGTGCCACTCCTCTTAGATGATCAGAAAATCTTTGTTCATGCCTTTGTTAGAATCAGGGAGGTATGAGATTAGCCTAACCTCAGGAACCCTAGTCTTTAAATAATATCCCTGCCCTTTTAAGAGGTGGAGGTTGTAAATCTAGTTGAAGTTATGGTGGGTGAGGTTTGAGCCCATCCTCTCATTGAGGGCGTTTACACTACCTAGAATCCTAACACATGTTTGGAGTACATTGAGTGGGGAGAGACGATGAGCTATTAGGTAATCCCTAGTGACTCTACCCATGGGAATTCTCATCCCGCCCTCTATAAAGGCAATTATAGGGATTACCACTTTTCCCTTTTGCCTCATAACATGCAATTCCCCTTGTTTATAGTATCTAATGGAAACCCTTTAAGGAATTCGGTATTGTGTTTTAAAATCTTCTATACCTTCTGGGGTGTTCACCAGGTAAGTAAATCTACCCATATATGTAAAAAGGTTAAGGGAATTAAGTGGTCGAGGTGAAATTATATGGGTTGAGGAAAGGAAT
This sequence comes from Castanopsis chinensis, assembly GCA_032878915.1. NCBI lineage: Eukaryota > Viridiplantae > Streptophyta > Magnoliopsida > Fagales > Fagaceae > Castanopsis > Castanopsis chinensis. Next base: position 944,755 of record JAVQMG010000047.1, on the reverse strand, counting down.
AGGGTTTAACTACAAAGAATGATAGATAGGACTGGGAAAAAGAAAGAAGTAAAAAGTCACTAGAGACTACTTACGAAAATGTATAACGGCTCCTCGGACTAGCTCTTGAGTTTGGAAAGTGCAAAAGTGAGATATGTGAGGTTTCTAAATAGTATTTATATGAAAGAGAAAAGTGGGCGGGATAATTCCTACCCAAGTTCCAACAGAATCCTTAATTGTTGGATCTTCATCGCGTTGTAAAGCATGGGAGACATGGAGCTGCAGAAATTTAATACAGGTGCGCCCTAGATGCTGAAGCGTCAGGGACATGTGTTGGGCAATGGAAAAGGCATTTTCACGGACAAGAAATGACGTGTGATGAGAGGAGGATAATGATAATAATATCAAAATCCCATTCTTTTTAAAGGAGCAAAAGATGGGAATTTTGAGGGGCTATTATAGGGATAAAGGGCCAATAAGTGTATATTGGGCCATGGGTCTTGTCCAAGGACGTCTATTAGTCCGAAGACCAGGAGATAACAGGGAAGAAGTATAAATCAGAGTGTCACAGACAATCTTTTAATGGAAAGACTTGGGAAGGTAGTCCAAGGAGAAGTGCCTCATTGACTGAATAAGGCAGAGGTCAGAGGGATTGGTCTACCCTTAAGGGCAACATTTTGAAGGTTTCTATTAATAAAGATAAACATTAGGGAAGCAAAGGACAAAAGCGGCTTTACAACTACTCTCAAAGACTTCAGGAATGTGCTAATGAGACAAGAATCAAAGCCAACAGCTTGACCTACATGTGGATGGAGGGATATATAAGGGAGAGGAAATCCCCTTACGGGGGAGGATCGAAAAAGAGAGGAAAAAATACTGTAGCATGAGGAACAAGACTTGTAATCAAAATCAAAAGAAGATTTAGTCTTATATATATATATATATATATATATATATATATATAAGATTTAGTCCCCTCAGACTGTGCCAAGGACGATTTACTTCGTGCAAAACAATCATATTCTTGTTTTCTTTTCATGTGGGCTCACTAAAGTTATCTTCTGAATCATTAAAGCCTAATTTTTCAGCTTATTCTCTACAAATTCATTGTTTTGGGTTCTTTGGGCCTAAATCCTTTTCCCTTTAGGCTTGGGAACCAAATCAAGTCCTTACAATCCCAGTCATTTTGCTAAACATATATATATATATATATAAAATCCAAAATGGACCAAAAATTCATTTTCATTTGGTTGATTTCCATTACTAGATTGATCGTAATCACAAGGAATTGGCTTATATTCTATAACTGTAGACAGAGGTCTCATTACTGACATAAACTTAAATTATTGCAAGATGTATTGAATTTCTGACACAAACATGTAAAGGCTATGAAGTCAAATAATCTGTTGTAGAAACATTGCTTTTTTATATTCTAAATATCTTTCAAGTAAATAGATTGCCGATTCCATAATAATTGAATGAGATGGGATTTCATATTCCCACACAGATTAGCCTTCAAAGGTAAAATATATATATATATATATTGATACTAAAATTACTAAGTTGTGGGTAATGAGTTAAAGGATGTCATTTAAATTCTTGTTACCGACGAAAAAACCTCACTCTATGCATAGTCATAAAAAAAAAATGAATAAAATTTGTCTACAAACTAGGTGGTAGTAAAAAAACCTAACAAATCCACTTAGTATCTTTCTATTAAATGTGAATTTTGATAAATATAATTAGATAATATTTTTCATGCTTGCAAAATTTTCAGACGATTAAAGATTAATAGCTATGTTATCAATCAAATATTTAAATTTCAAGTTTTTGTAATCTAAAATTATGCATAAAAATAAATGAAAGGATTAATAGAAAATAACATCCGATTGACAAAGAATTTGGCATATATATTAAGATATAAAAAATATGTAATGCGACAGTTAGATTTTCCAAATATGTAGCCATATTATTTTTCTTATTAAAAGTTATAGTCTTAGGTTATAACAATGTTTGTAGCCAAATTTTGTCCTTAAAAGATTTGAAGCTTATTATTCTAATTAAAAATGTATCTTCCCTCACCATAGGTGGACAGGACTGATGACTTATTATGAAGGCCAACACTGCTTGAGAATTCAGGTGCATTTGGCGCTTATTGGCGCATTTGGAGGTAACTTGGGATAACAGACACTTTGTTCGTTTGGCACCATCTTCGAGATTATTAGTTGATTCTTGGTATATTTGGAGGTAGCTTGGGGTAATATGTATTTTGATTTTTGTTTTTAAGTTTTTCGGTTGGGCTTTAATTTTTGTTTAACACTTAAGGCATTTATAGCTTAAGAGAAGTCTACTCGAGGTATAATATATATATATATATATATATATACACACTTATAATTTGTGAGTGCCTTTTGAATGTGAAATATTGTGTAAATATTTTGTAATTTCACTTTGATGTACTAAATTCATTTGCTTGTAGATGTAGGATATCGCGGAACTAAGTAATTTTTTGGTGTTCTTAATTCTCTTGAGTTTTTGTGTCGCTTTTTCGTTCAACTTTTATTCATTTCTATTATTTGTTTGTGAGTTCTTTCTTAAATTTATAATAATTTTCGCAACCAATTTTATGTGGGCAAGTACGGACCTACAGTAGTGCTCCCCCCCCCCAAAAAAAGCTAGTACCCCAAAAAAAAAAAAAAAAAAAAGCTAGTATAGTAAATTTTCGTCCTAATAGCCCTCCCCTCAGTTATAATAAAAAAAAAAAAAAAACTGGTATATGAATAAATAAAAATCACCGACAAACTCTCATTAAAAAAAAAAAAAAAACAACCGACAAACTAAAAACTACAAAATAAAAAATAAATATGGATTGAAGTCTAAAAACTTAAATTACAATTCTCATCAAGTATCAACGCCTCCTCTGTTGCCGCTGGTGCTGGTGTTGCCTGCTGTGTTGTTTTCCTCATATCAGATCCGGACTGCTAGTCTGCTGTTGCTGCTGCTCCTCCTCAAATCCTTGATCACAGTCACACATGGTAAATCTAAGAAATTTCTCTCCTGTCTCAAGTTCATATTTTTTTTTTCTTTCATATATTTCTCTCCTCTGTTAGCCCTCTGCGCCTTGCGGCTCTGCATTTTTTATTTTATGAACTGGTGTGTTGTGTCAAGACTTGTTTGTGTTTGTGGCTTTGTATATTGTGTAATTGTTTGTGGCTGTGGCTTTCTGTGATTGTGTGGACCGGCTAATTGGTTTTATTTATAAAGAATTAAAGAAATAAAGTGGGACCAGGTCAGTGACTTAGTGGGATGTGAGTACTGAATATTTGATAATGAATTTGTGAGAGTTGTCTTTTGGTAGTCAATGTTTTGTCCGTTGTGAGTATTGTTAACTGTCAAGAGTGAAGACTAGTCTTTGCTAAGTCATAAATGATTTTTTTGTGAGACTAATTGACCAAGTCTTTTGATATTGTTTTGGTTTTATAAAAAATTTTGTCTTTGTCTATATTGCTAATATTAGTAATATATATATATATATATATATATATGAACTTGTGATTATTTTGGTTTTAGATTTTTTTTTTTTGGTTGAGAAGTTCCTTTTTTTTAGTTGGTGTATAGAACTATGAAATATGGAAATAATGAAACTTTTTTTTTTTTTAATTTGTAGATCACGAGTAAGTCCACCACAATATTAAATTTTTTCAAAAGAAAAAATCTAAATAATTCTGAAGTCATAGCTGATGATGCAAGATTTCCAACCCCTAACGTTGATGTCCCAGTTTTTGAAAATCTCCAAACAGAAGTTCCAAATGTCATTATTGACGAAAGTACAGGTTTTGTGCGTGATCCTGGAATGCGTAAGCAAATATGGGAATATGACGCTAATGAACAGGATGAAATTCGACGAGCTTACGTTAAGCTTGGTCCATACCAACCTAAACTAGATGACTACAAGAAAACTAAATTTGGAAGTCATTATCGTAAGTTTAAATATTCATGGTTTGCAATTAAGGAATTTAGTACATGGCTTGAATATTCACCTAGTAAAGATGCTGCTTTTTGTCTACCATGCTTTCTCTTTGACAAACCAATTGGGAATTCTAGGAGTCATGTATTCACTAAGGATGGATTTCGGAATTGGAAGAAAGTTAATGATGGCAATAATTGTTCCTTTCTGAATCATATGGGGAAAGAACCTAACTCTTTTCATAGAGCTTCCGAGCAAGCCATGACAGATTTGATGAACTAGTCTCAACACATACAAAAGGTGCTTGAAAATTTCAATTTTGATCAAATTGCAAGCAATCGATTGTGGTTAAAGGCCTCAATTGATGTTGTCAAAGTGCTTGCATTTCAAGGACTTGCTTTTAGAGGACGAGATGAAAGTTCTTATTCAATTAATCATGGGAATTTTCTTTTAATATTGGATTTGGTGGTATCATATAATGAATATATTGCAGAAGCAATAGAGAAAGCTCCCAAAAATGCCTCTTACAAATCACCAAAAATCCAAAAAGAAGAATTTCACATGTATTTTCAAACAAGGTGAAGAAGGCAATTCGTGAAGAAATTAGTGATGCAAAGTTTTGCCTAATTGTTGATGAAGCTCGTGATGAGTCAATGAAGGAGCAAATGGCAATTGTTATAAGATTTGTAGACAAAGATGGTTTTGTTCGAGAGCGTTTTTTTTGGGGTAGTTCATGTCCCCGATACTACGGCATTAACCCTAAAAGATGAAATATATTCTATCTTGTCACATCATAGTCTGGATATTCAAGATATTCGAGGGCAAGGATATAATGGTGCAAGCAATATGCGAGGTGAGTGGAAAGGATTAAAAGCTTTGGTTTCAAATGATTGTCCATCTGCTTACTATATTCATTGTTTTGCACATCGCTTGCAATTAGCATTAGTGGCAGCGTCAAAAGAAGTTATTCTTGTTCAAAGTTTTTTTAATAGATTATCATCTATTGTCAATGTTGTTGGTGTTTCATGCAAGCGTACAGAGCAACTAAAAAAAGCTTATGCTGATCAAATTGCATATTTTGTTGAAATTGGTGAGCTTGAAACTGGAAGAGGACTTAATCAGATTAGCACATTACAACGGGCTGGAGATACTCGTTGGGGTTCTCACTTGAGATTGATTTCTAGCTTGGTAAATATATTTAGTCCAACATGTGAAATTTTACTTAAGATCATCAAGGAAGAAATTACTACTTCCCAACGAGAAACAGCATACTCATGTTATCATGCTATGATTTCTTTTGAATTTGTGTTCATTCTACATCTCATGAAAGAAATTATGAAGATCACTGATACACTTTGTCAAGTTTTGCAGTGTCAGTCTCAAGACATTTTAAATGCGATGAATTTTGTTTCATCCATTAAAGCACTTATTCAAAAATTCAGAGATAAAGAGTGGGATCATTTACTTACCACTGTGAAATCATTTTGTGAGGCACGTGACATAGATGTCCCTGATATGAATGCTCGTTATGTTGAGAGAGGAGGTCTAGCTCGTTATTAACAAGAGGACTTCACAATTGAGCATCATTATCGGGTAGATATTTTTTATGCTGCAATAAATTCCATATTACAAGAATTAAATCATCAGTTTAGTAAGCATGCAGTGGAATTGCTTAATCTTAGTTCAGCTCTTGATCCTAAAGAGGCATGTGAGTCCTTTAGAAGTATAGACATTTTGTTGTTAATAAGTAAGTTTTATCCAAAAGACTTCACAAATCAAGAAATGACACTTTTAAAGACAGAAGTTGATCATTATGAGCACAATGTAGTTCGGCATCCGGACTTCAAGAAGCTATCAAGTATTTATGAGTTGAGCCAATGTGGTAAAAACCCGAAAATCATTATTTTACCCATATATTTATAGATTGATTACACTTGTGCTTACTCTTCCAGTTTCTACTGCAACTACAGAGCGAGCGTTTTCAGCCATGAATATTATCAAACATAGGCTTCACAACAGGATGGGAGATGATTTTCTAATGGACTCTATGATTTTGTACATTGAGAAGGAGATTGCTACAAAATTTGGTACAGAATCAATCATAGATGACTTTCGAGACTTAAAAGAGTGTTGAGTTCCATTTTAATAAACGTTTTGAAATGTTTAAAAAACACTTATTTTGTATGTTATACTTTGTCGACATTTTTATAATATCAAATGTTTAAGAAACATTTATTTTATATGTAGTATTTTATTGAATATGAAATAGGTGTTAGTTTTTATTTTCATAAAAAAAAAAAAAAAATTGTTTTAAGCTTTGGCCCCCTCCAGATTCAAGTCCTGGTTTCGTCCCTACATGTAGGAGAACTTCTAGATGTCCTTTTGCACAACAAACTAATATAAAAACTTTTGCTGTCACAACAATTTATCCCTATGCTCTTTAAAAATTAAGATGATGATGCATGTTGGGGAGAGAACACCTTAGACAGACTCTTTATTGAGAGATTAATATACCATATAACGATACTACTTAACCTCAAAACTCCAATCAATGAATTTGAGTTGAATTATGTTATTTTAACTATTTCCTTTCTATAAGCCACGAACAAGTCCTATTAGCTTTTCCTCCTTACCTGTGAGCTTTTCCTTCACTAGCTCATCATTAATGAGTACCATGTTTCAACCTTAAATGCCCATCAATAGGACTAGCCCACACCTATATGTCCAACGAAATCTCACACCACACTTGTGTGAACTCCAAGTATACACACCTTGTCCTCAACTATGAAAGGGGCCCTTGTTAACCTTGCCGCCGTTCTGTGCACTACCCTAAGCTCTAACACCATTTGCTAGAATGTGAACATCTTGGAGACACTCTTTTGTTGAGAGGTTAATGTAATATATATATATATATATATATATATATGCCACTTAACCCAAAAGCTTAAACTTAAGAATTTGGATCTAACTATAATATTTTAATTACTCATTTTTATCATTATTATTGTGGAGGACTAAATTTCTCGGTTCGAAATAAGTCAAACAAGTAAAACAGTTTCACAAATGCGAATTTGTATTGATGAATGTGTGGTACAATTCTCTGTAGTTACAAAAGAGTGATCCTCTGATTCAATCTCCTTGAAATATTTGTGATATGATTTTGATTTGAACACAAAATATCCTTCAATTTGGCTGAAGGATGGATCGAAGATCTTTGAAACGGAATTACAACGAATCTCTGGCTATGAGCTTATTAGAAATTCTTTGTTCTTCGCGTTCTTCGTGTTCTTCGTGTGTTCTTCATCTTTGAAAGTTTTATGGTGGAAGTTCTTCGGGGCTTTAGAGGCTTGAATCCTTAGAGCTTCACTGATTTGTGTTTTGTTGAGGTTTCTAGAAGCTTTTGAGCTTGATTCCAGTGACCTCTGAGATCTAGATAAGTAGTTTGGATGATTTAGCTTCGAATGTTCTTCGTATTCGAAAGTTTGTGGTGGAAGTTCTTTGGGGCTTTAGAGGCTTGAATACGTAGAGTTTCGCTGATTTGTGGTTTATGAGGTTTCTGGAGGCTTTTGAGCTTGATTCCAGTGACCTTCGAGATCTAGGAGGATGATTTGGATGATTCCTCTTCGAATGTTCTTCGTATTTGAAGGTTTGTGACAGGCCACAAACGTGTTGACCCCTTGTGATAATTTAGATTAATTAAATTAGCCCAGTTATTAATTAATCAAATTAACAGATAATATCACGTGGCAGCACAAACAAATCACCAAACTAAGTTATGCAGCGGAAAATAAAGAACACGGTGATTTGTTCACGAATGGGGAAAACCCTAAGGCAAAAACCCCACCGGGTGATTTAAGGTCACCACTCCCGAAACTCCACTATTATCACAACAAGCAGTTACAAGTAAGGAATCCCAGTACCTCACCAACCTACAGTTGAACTCTTACCCCAATACCCAATTGGACTTGTTCTGTAGTGACAATTTCTCCAGTTTAATGCACGGCTCCCAGTACGTGACTAACCAATGTGATGCGCGGATCCCAGTACGCGTCTTACTCCTGTTGCACGAATCCAAGTACGTGACTCACTCACCAACTTAAGGAAGAAAGAATGTTGGCTGCAAAGTTCTTCAAATCATTAGAGATGAACTAGGGCACGAACTTTGTCTCACAGATCACAATTTGCATGAACAGAGAAGAAGCAACTTGTGTCTTGTGATTTCTGCTTGTTGCTCTCTTTGACGGCCCTTAAAATAATCCTTTTATATGTCTAGGGTTAGGAGAAAAGAAGTCCCAAAGACACACACACGGATTGGACTTGAAACAGACCTGGAAATCTGTTTTCTTTAATTCTCGACAGATAGAGGTGTCGAGAGGTGTCGAGACAGCTGTCGAGGCTCGGGCTAAACAGCTTCTTTAAATCTCGATAGATGTATCTGTCGAGGTAGCTATCGAGCTTTAAAATCTTGCACTTCCTTGCTTGTATCTTGGACAGACTTTGACGGCTTCAACACTTAATCTTGAACCACTGTTTCTTGAAGTGTTTAACACATCTTAGATCTACCCAATTACAAGTAAAGTGCGTTTTGTCTAAGGATAAGCCAATTACATAAAATAGCGACATATGTTCACAAGCTTGAACAACTACATATGTCCTAACAGTTTGTGGTGGAAGTTCTTCGGGGCTTTGGAGGTTTGAATCCTTAGAACTTCGCTGATTTGTAGTTTGTTAAGGTTTTTGGAGGTTTTTGAGCTTGATTCTAGTGACCTTTGAGATCTAGGAATATGATTTGGATGATTTCCCTTCGAATGTTTTTCGTATTCGAAGGTTTATAGTGAAAGTTCTTCGGGGCTTTAGAGGCTTGAATCCGTAGAACTTCACTGATTTGTGGTTTATGAGATTTTTGGAGGCTTTTGAGCTTGATTCCAGTGACCTTTGAGATTTAGGAGGATGATTTGGATGATTTAGCTTCAAATGTTCTTCGTATTTGAAAGTTTGTGTTGGAAGTTCTTCGGGGCTTTAGAGGCTTGATTCTAGCAGAGTTTCAATACTTCTGAATGCTTCTTTGATGCAGCTTGTGCTCTAGATAGCTTGGTTTCTCCTCAGATCTCTTGGTGTCCTCCTCTTTCTCCCAAATGCCTTAGGAAGGCTTCTATTTATAGGAGTTTGGTGGTAGGTGAGCGACACATGGCGGAGTCTGATTGGTGACACATGTCATAGCTTAATTGGTCTGCTTGTGTCATCGCTTACACAGCCGGATTACTTGAGTCATCGCTTACACAGTTGGATTTGCTTGCATCATCGCTTACACGAGCCTCCATGTGATTAGCATTTTGCATGTTTTTCATGTTCCTATCTTAATGAAATTTAGCAAATTTTCAGTAGCAGTATATGATGTTTTGTAATTAGCCATACTTTGTGGACTTTGTGGCATGACGTGTCAGCTTGTGATAGGCCGGGAATTTTTCCTCTCTACAATTATTTAATGTGTGACTTTACTTACACATGTATACTCAACAATAATGCTTTTTGTGACAATATTAAAACATTGCTAAGCAGCCTTGAAAATGGTGCAAAAAACATTGCTAAGCCAATTTGTGGAGTAATGAAATCCAAATTCATTTAATATTTGCTAAATCACACCAACCTTCCCTAGAGATTTCTGAAATGACACATCCCTTCTTATGTTCTATGAAATCATACTCTTCCAAGAGGGTTAATTTCGTACCATAGGCCGTTTTGGTTTGGTCAATAAAACAAAATAATTTGATATCAGTGTACTATTTTAGGATTACTACTATTCATTCATATTTATTTATGCAAGTATAAATTTATTAATTTTTATGTTTATCCACATCAAATTGAAAATACACATATTTTATAAGCCTAAATATTAGTCTAAGGCTGTGTTTGTTTTGGCTTCAAACAGTTTCAGGAAATCGTTTTACATGAAATCGTGTATTTGGTTGCGCATAAAAAATAGAGTTTTTTAGAAAATCACTTCCGTTGACCGTAAAATTAAAGGGTTTAACCCGAAAATTTTTACTTCAAACTATTTTCAGGCTCATAGACGCGTAAAGAGAGAGAGAGAGAGAGAGAGAGAGAGAGAGAGAGAGAGAGAGAAAGAAGGCGGTGCCAGCGAGATCGTACCCCTGCACCGGCGCCGCCTTATTAATCGCGCCGCGATTACGATTGCGAGGCGCGATCTAGAGATCGTGATCGCGCCACTTCGCGATCTCGCAATTACGAGGCACGATCACGATCTCGCCTCTCTCTCTTCCTTCTTCTCTCCCAGATTTTATGATTTTTTTTTTGGGTTTTGTTTCTCTTGTGTTTTTTTGAGAAATGATGTTATATATTTGTTTGGAAGCTGAGAAAATGTGAGTAATAAGTAGGAAATATATATTTTATAATATTTTCAAGATTATAACTAAATACCTGAAAATATTTTCCAAAATATTTTTTAAAATGCCACAAAACACCTAAAAATATTTTTTTTTTCCCGAAAATATTTTCACTTGAAATTATTTTACACTCGAAAAATATTTTACACCCAACCAAACACAGCCTAAGTACATTAACCAATATATTTAACTTAAATAACAGGGTTTTTTTTTTTTTTTTTTTTTTTTTTGCAGGTTCTAGTTAGCTCAACTGGTAATATTTCTAATGGTTGAATACACTAAAAATTTATTAATATCTTGATTTGATGATAAAGAGTTATCATTAGAAGCAGACGGCATAAGTTGAAACTATCTCAAAATAATAATAATAATAATAATAACAAGGTTTTTTTTTTTAATAAAAAAATTTTCAATTTTTTATTGTGCTGCCAGAAACACGTATGCATGGTTCATTCTCGTACAACCCAATATCTTTTCGGGTTCATTTTTGACGATTACTGCCATTTATACTTTTTGGTGGGTTTCTGATTCAGCTTGGTTCTTCTTCACCCATTTGGACTCGCTGTTGGTTCTAGGCTTGGTTTTTTTTTTTTTTTTTTTTTTTTGAAATTCTAATTGGAATACTGGGCCGGGCCAGTTATGAGTAGGTTTGTAGATGGGGCCTATGGCCTTATTTGATCCATTAATTAGTGATAGAGGTAGAAAAAAAAATTTGGAGGAGGATAAATTAATTTAAATCGAAAACTAAGGGGGGAAAAACAGTAATATGAAAAAATAAAATCCAGAGGAGACAAGATAGAGTAAAAAAATAAAAGGAAAACAAATCATAAGCTTAATTGGTAAAATTTTTCCTCCAAAATGATTTGTGGTAAATTCATCCAACATCGTAAGTAGTGATTTGTAAAATTATCTATGTAAATTTTTAGTTATATAGTTTATTTAATGAGCTATATGACTTATTTAACTTATATACATAAATGATTTTGTAAATTCCACCTAATGGTGAGATTCCTTCAAATTGATTTAGAGAAAAACTTTGTCCAACCACATTTTAAAGGAGACAGTTTTCTATTTTGTTGAAAGAGAAAATCGTATTTAATAAAAATTGTCGGAGTACATATAACGCACCAAGCATTGAAAAAGAATATTGTGTAATGGGTATATGTATCTCCCCTTTCATGTGAAAGTGGACCTCACAAGTGGTATTACATACTTGGGTTACACACCAAGCATTGAAAAAGAATTGTCTCTCAAAATTTAGTCCCTCAAAATTTTGTTAAAATACAATTTAGTCCCTCAAAATTTTCATGAGTTGTTAATTTGGCCTGTACAACTTTTTAATCTACATGAGGTCATATGCAGCGTTTCAAAAGCTGAGATTATCTAATTGGAATTTTCTGTCCTGGCAGCCTGTTATCAATTTTGTTTTGCAGAGTTTTGTTATCAGTTGTATTCAAAATCGGATGGAGCATGTAAATTATGAGCAACAGGAAGAAACTTTATTATATAATTTATAAACTATAACATCATAATTTATAACATTCATCACCAACAGACCCAGTTGATTCTCAAAAAAAAAAAAAAAAAATCAGCAACAGACCCAGTTAGTTGTGGAGACTGAGAATGACTTACAATATATTACTGGGGATACTAACTTGATACAAGAAAAAAAAAGTGCTAAATTAAAAACTAGGGTGCTACAAATTATTTGCTCCAAATCTAATGTTACAAATCATAAACTTGGCAAACTATGATGGCAACCTCCATGATAAGTCATCAGCCATGTGCATCTGTGCATCTCCGCTGAAAGAAGATAAATTCCAATATAGTAATAAGCTTTGGATTTCAAATAATGATAATGTGGTGAGTGAGGTCTTTCCAATCAGTAAAAAAAAAGGAAAAAAAAGAAGATAATTCTTAACTTATTACCTACAACTTAATTTGTAAATTAAATATCAACTTTTATTTTACCTTAAGAAAATTCATGGTACAAGAAAACAAATTCGTGCAATTATCAAATCTCAACTCATTTTACATTTATGGAATTGGCAATCCATTTATTTAGGAGATTTAGAATTAACACGTTAAAAAAAAAATTTAGAATTATAAACAAGCAAGATGTGGATTTTAATTAGCTCAACTGATAAAGTTTATTTTCTAATCATTATAGAGGGGGTGCCATAAGTTCTATTAAAAAAAAAAAAAAAGCAAGAAATTAATTTATTTTCTTTTTCTTTTGAGAAAAAGATCATTGTCCAACAAATTAGTTAACTTCGTGATCTCCCTCGTTCCAATAGTGGAAATCACCCAAATGACAGCATTTTAGGCCGCTTTGGATTTTTTGTTCTTGAAATTTTTTTAAACAAGCTATATATTTAAAGGACAAAAGACACATTTAGGTATTAATTGGGCTCATTCCTAATCCTATGTAGTATGTATAGCTGAATGACCATATCAATTTTTAAGTGGCTTCATCTTCTCAGTTTTGCTAGGAGAAAAAAAAAGCACTAATATGAAAGAACGTGGCCTTCTAAATTCTAATCGATCACTATATGATTCCTTATCCCCATCTTCCCATAAACATTTGGAGTTGCCTCATTAAGCTATATCATATGGTCTGGGTGGATACATTACCAAATTCTATATCCCAATGAGAAAACAAAATTTACCTGTAGCTTGAAGTCGCGCGTTGCGTTGTGTATACTAGTTTTAAGAATGTTTTGTCGAATTTTATGCAGCTCAACTACAACAACATTGATATTCATTCTTTCTCTTGGATATTGTGTGGAACAAGCAACTCCAATTTCAAGTATCGAAATCAAGCATTCTTGAATGTTGAAACTTCCATTTGGATCCTCATTTCGAGTGTCATTCCTTGTCTCTTCCTCTTGTCTTTCCCAAACAAGAAATGGATCTACAATGTCAATGATATGTTCGGGCATAGCTGCTTTAACAAAGTCATGAAGGTTTAAGTTATCTTGGTAAATACTACCAGTTGGCCTTTTTCCTGTGAACATCTCTAACAATAATATGCCATAACTATAAACATCACCATATATTGAAACTTCATTTCCCATACCATACTCTGCAATTGCAAAAAGAAAAAAAAATTATAATATAGGCATGTTTTCATACAATTAAAAGTGGGGAAAGAAAAAAATCTAACAACTTTTAAAGATTATACCATATTCTATTTTCTAGATATAATACATCCTTACTAAAACTTTCTTTTCATGCTTGAAATTATAGTAAAGAACCATGGGAGAGAACGGAAAAAAAACTTAAGAATTAAATATATACCTGGAGGAGTATAACCAATTGTTCCTCTAACCCCAATGGAATTTGATTGACTAGTAGAACAATCCTGGGTAGCATCATGAAGGAATTTTGCCAAGCCAAAGTCACCAACATGTCCAACCATTTCATCATTGAGAAGAATATTGCTTGGCTTGAGGTCACAATGAACAATTGGCGTCTGGCAATGATGATGAAGATAATCCAATGCACTAGCAACATCAATGGCAATATTCAATCTTTGGAGAAGACTCAACTTCCTTGGTTCCTCAACAGCCTCATTTGTTCTTGGAGTTGGATGTAACCATTCATCTAGGTTGCCATTTCCTAAGAACTCATATACCAAAGCTTTAAAATCACGACCTTGATGATCAATACCAGAACAAATTGTGAGCACCTTTACAATATTTCGATGTTTGATGTTTCTTAGAATTTCACACTCGGCCACGAAACTTTTGGAAGCTCCATGACGCAAAAGGTTAAGCACCTTGATGGCAACCGTATGTCTACCTTGATCAAGAATTCCTTTATAAACGGACCCAAAGCTACCCACACCAATTAAATTAGTAGAAGAGAATCCATTGGTTGCATTTAGAAGACTTTGGTAAGATACATTCAAATTTGAATCACTTGAGGCACTTCCATTCCTTTTCTTTAGTAAAGAATAAAGAAATAGAAGCAACAAAATCAAAGTTACTCCAAAAAGCCCAGAAGCTGTAGAGATTATTATCTTCAAGGTAAGGGTCATCTTCCTCTTCTTGGAATTTAAGTATTTGCATTTAGAAAGTTGAAACTCAGGTATGCCTCCACAGAGTTTATCATTTGCCTTAAGCAAAGTTGCACTCGCGTTTTTGAAAACTCCCTCTGTTGGTACCTCACCCTCAAACTGGTTGTAAGAGAGATTCAATATTTGCAAATCCCAAAACTCCAGAAATTTTGGAATATTACCAGACAAATTATTGTTCGATACATCTAGAACTTTAATACCTCTCAATGATTCCAAAGATGAAGGAATGACTCCTTGGAAGAAGTTTCTTCTCATGGCTAGAAATTCTAGCATCACACAACTTCCAAGAGTTGTTGGGATTGTACCAAACATCATGTTTTCAGAAATGTCTAATTGTTCTAAATTTTTTAAATTTCCTACTTCTATGGGAAGGACCCCTGTCAATTGGTTGGCTATCAAGTCTAGAGTAATTAGGGAGAATGAGAGAGCAATAACTTCTGAGGCTATGGTACCACTAAGATTGTTATTATTAAGATACAATCTTAGCAATTTTTGGCACTGACCTAGACTTAAAGGGATGCTGCCTTGAAGGTTATTATTTCCTAATTTCAAAATTGTCAAAGCTGTTAAATTTCCAAGGGAGGATGGAATGTTTCCAGAAAATTTGTTTTGGGATAAATCTAAGTATTGTAACTTGTGAAGAATTCCAATTTCAAAGGGAATATTACCTGATAATTTATTGTTCCAAGCCCGCAAGTCCTCCAAGTTGATCAGATTTCCTATCTCAGCAGGAATGTTCTCTGATATTTTATTATTATCTAGATAGAAAGAGAAAAGAGTAGTTGAGAGGTTGCCAATGCATTTAGGCAACTTCCCCCCAAAGTTGTTGCCATTTATATCCAAAATGGTGAGATAAGTAGTATTTGTCAACGAACAGAGAAAACTCAAGTCATCTGTTTCCCCACTTCCAAGATGGTTGAGGAAAAGGCTTAAAAATGTTAATCTATTTAGCTTCTCCAAAGAAGGAACTTTTCCACTTAGTTTATTAATTCCCACTTCAAATTTATCTAGATTTGTGGCATTAGATATTGAAACAGGGATAGATCCAGTAAATTGGTTGTCAGCAAAGAAAAATACTTCGATATTTGGTAGAGTGATACCAAAGTCGAATGGAAGAGACCCCTGGATTTGATTTCCAGTTACAGAAAAAGTCAATAAAGAAGAGAGATTGTACATTGAGCGAGGAATGGTTCCAGAAAACCTATTATTCTGCACACTAAAATATGAAAGTTTCATCAATTGACCAAAAGAATTAGGGACACTCCCACCCAAATTATTGTATGTTGCAGAAAATCCTTTTAAAAATGATAAGTTCCCGAAAAAAGGTGAGACAGTGCCTGTAAGGTTATTCACATGAATAGAAAAGAATTGGAGCTTTGTCAAGGAGGTAAGCGTAGTAGGAATTTCTCCTACCAATTGGTTATAACCAACGCGAAGGGCGACAAGGTTGTTGCAACCAGATAAATTGCTTGGAATTTCCCCCTGTATTGTGTTATTTTGCAGTTCTAAGATTTGTAATCTAGTCAAACGACCAATTTCTGGAGGGATTTCTTTATGAAGTGTGTTGTTTTTTAGGCTTAGATTCCTTAAAAAACTTAAATTCCCAACATATGGAGATATAGAGCCTACCAGTTCTAGAGATTGCATGTTCAATACGGTGACCCTTTGGTGTCGGCGGCCACATGTAACCCCTTGCCATTGACAAAAGTGGATGCTGTCATTCCAAGAGCTCATAACCCTAAAAGGATCATGGATTATCTTGGCTTTGAACTCAAGCAATGCCAAACGGTCCGTCTCATTATTCCCGCTGACCACTGAGGTGACAAATATGCCCAGGCACCAAAGAAGAATAAAAGCGTGCATGGAAAAAGATGAAGATGGAGCTGCACTCGGTTGCAAAAGCCCCATGCACTATGGTTGAAGGAACTTTGTTTAGCTAAACGTTCTGGTGATTATATTTTGAAGGAAAAAGATTAGTTTATAAACAAGCAACTGCGTACGTTGTCCAGAGAGAGGGCTGATTTGGCTGTCTAGCACCTTAAGAACAAGCAAATATATAGCACGGGAAAGGAGAAACTTGGTGCAAGAATTTCAGCGTTCGGACCCACTCCAAAATTGCAAGAATAACTTGAGGGTGACATTCGGGAAGCATATTGAAAAAAGTGTAAAGGACACTTTCCCCTTTTTTTTTTGGATGGTGGGAGAGTGAGATTTCCTAGTTAGAAATATCACCAAACGCCAGCTAAGCTATAAGGTTTTTAACTTTGCACAATTGTTAAGTTTGCATTTAGATCCAAACATGGCAATTTTTGTCTAACTTTTAAGGGCATACACCGGTAAAACCCAGCTTTTTATAATGAAAACTTTGCAGCCGATTCTTATTTTTATCAATTTAATGATTTTTTTTTTGAATTTTTATCTAGACTCACACCTTCACCATTTTGTTATATATATATATATATATATATGGAAGTATTGTCCTGGCTTTAAATTAGACTATTTCATATTCCATGTTTATGAGACACTTTGAAAATTTCATGGATCTATGGTATGGTGAAATAAATATGAGACTTCCAAGTTTATGTCACGTCCCAACACAATAAGTCCATCACCAGGGTACTTTCATGGTGTCATTTGTATTAGTTAAGGGTGGATATTGTAATTATTAGTACTTAATAGTGACCAATTACAATACATCATTTTATTTTTTTGTCAGTATTTTTTAGCTCTAATAATTGTGGTAAATTACATTAGGCCATTATTATTATTATTATTATACCATAACACGGTATTCCAAAAAAAAACAATTTGTTTGTCACAACACATTTCTACTAATTGCATTTTTTTTTTTCCTTTTGGTTTTACATAAATTAATCAATATAAATAAGTTGCCAATATTATTTGCAAAACAAATTTTAAAAAAATTATAACATATCAATCCAAAATAAAATATGTGTCATCATTCCCCCAAATCTCAAGAGAGGGGAATGTAAATATCCCAAATTGGTATCAAGTCGCTACTATTTGTTACAATAGTTTTTTTTTTTTTTTTTTTTTTTTTTTTTTTTTTTGTGGTTTCCCATAGTGTTTTCTCAAAATTTTGAGGTTACAATAATTATTCCTATCATTTTTTAATGGAACCCAACATGAAAGAATTAATGGTGTAAATGTTCTCATTTTATTAATTCAATTATATATATATATATATATATATATTCTCATTTTTGCTGCAAACTGTCGGTCAAAGATAAATTAAATAATAAATGTTATTTTTATACATCTTAACATATACTATATAATATAAAAAATAATAGCAATAACAGAAACTAAATGACAAATTATTCTTTTTTTAATAGATAACAAAGAACATGTTCCAAACTTTTAACCATAAAACCCATAACATCTTCTCCTTCTATATAGTGGAAAGAAAAAATATTATTGTATTCCTACACCCCAAAACTCTCTAAATTAATGCAAATGCAAATGAGATTGTTTTTGGAAGAAAAATACCTTTTATTAAGGAGATATATATATATATATATATATATATATAACCAAAGATATTTGTGCGTGTGTTTGTTTCTCCCACGTCGCTTAAAAGAATGTGTTGTATGAAGTTACCAAGACTTTTTAGTGAAATTTGTGGTGTGTCTTTATGTGAAATCACATTTCCCTCTCTTTTATGTGAGTGTGCATGTGGGTTTTCTTCTTAAAAAAATTTAATATGAAAATGAATACGATTTGTAGACTTCAATCACATTATAAATGAATATTTGAATTACCTTTAAAAAAATTTCTTTGATATGAAAATGAATATAATTGGTGGGTTTCAACCACTTTATGAATGAATATTTAAATTGATTTTTTGTAATTTGTGACATTTTAATTTGTCAACTACATATAATAAAGCTATAATATTTTGTATTTGACAAATATTTAATAAGAGAAAAAATTATATTTTGTTAAACTTTTTTGTGTGCATTGCAAGGTAAGTGACTAATATTTTTATAAAAATATGTTTTGAATGTTCCTAAAATTATTGAGATATATATGTTGCAAACTAATGAATAATAGAAGAAAAAAATGATACACTAACACTAAATGAGTATTTATACTTGCAAAAAAAAAATTGAGGAGGACCATTACCTCAAATATTCACTCATTATTTAGAAATTTTTAAAATAAAATAGAGGGAGAGGGAGCAATTTTGAAAAGAACAAGGAGGGTCAAAATTGATTGCCTTATTCTACCTCTAACCAAACATGATTTCAGAGTGAAAATAACAAGATGATATTAGGCATTACAACTGTCCCAACTACCGTCATCTAAAAGTGCCGGTGCCTGTCAACGTTAAAATTAAGGGTAAATTTTAGTAACTACCCTTGGGGTTTGGGGTATTACCAAGCACATCCAGAGCTTTAAAAAGTGACCAATTTGGTCCTGGGTAACTAACATTGTCTGTGCACCGTTTTATCAAACAATTTTTTTTTTCTTTTCTTCACCTTAGCCTTCATGCCGAGCTTTCCCTTTTTTCTGTCTTTCCAATCTGGAGCCTTCTCTAGAAACCAAAAACCAACCATGTCAACAACCTCAAAAACATCGTTAAAAACCCTGCCTACGAAGGCCTTAACTCCAGCCCAAGTCATTTAATAATTAAAGTTTACATGAAATTTATTTTTTTATCATTAAACTTTGAAAATTGAAGGAACATAAACAAATTTTTATTTTTTAGTAGTTTAGAGATTAAAAAAATTTTAAGTGAAAAAGTGTAAAATTTTAATTAATTTAGATGTGAAAATCGTATTATATAAAATTTTATGGACAAAAAATAAATGCAAATTTGCATTTATTTTTTAGCCAATATTTTTAGAGATGAAAACAATATTTTTAGCCAAAAATTTATGTTTTATAAATATTATAAATAAAAACTATCAAATGGATATTTAAATAAGAAAAGTGTCACTATTTTATCACCTTGAACCACTGTATCAACCATCAACTATCAAGTTGCTCTTGTTACAATGATTTTTACTATCGTATTTTGTTTTTATAGATAATATTTCGAATTTATAGTGTTTAGTGTTCATCCTATGATAATTACTTTTTATTATTAAGTCAAAATACTGATTAGTTATTTTTATCATTTTTTAATAATGGAGTCCGGCATGAAAGCAAAGCTGTGAACGTAGACTCATTTCTGCGGCTAAACTACTCGAGCGTCCCCAGTTGGTCTAATGGTCCTCAACTTTCTAAAAATCCAGAGCTGGTTTGTAGCCATAAGTTTAGTCCTCTGCCGTCATCCTTACGCATTTGTCATCTAATCAAGATATTTTTGTAAATCTGCAGTGGAGTTGGTATAACAAGACAGGTCTTCTTTGTGATCATGTTGTAAGGATAATATATAATACGCTCGGTGGGGAGTTATTGTCAATGTCACTGATGCAGAGAGGATGGTCTAGATATGTTTGAATTTGGGTTCATCAAAAAAAGATAGGTTTGAATTTGAAATCTTTGCCACCAAAATTTCAATGGCCCTTGCTAAGTTTTCGTCCGTTAAACATGAAAAGTTATTATGAAGAAAGAGATTTGAGAGAAGGTTTTACATCATTGTGCCAAGTGATGGGGACGGGCGTGATAATTGGGGGTAAATGGGAAGAAATAAATAGCTAGCTAAGGGGATAAGGCAAAAACTAAAAGGTGGAAAAAAATAAATATGACCAAATCAGTGAAGAAAAATATGTGGAATAGAAGAAAAATATTTATGCAAGCCATGTTTTGAACAAAATCAACTATTTAAAACATCAAAATATTGAATTTCATTTGTGCATTAGTATCGCTTGTGCTGCTGATCATCGATGCATTGACATTTCCCTACAGACTGCTGGGATTGGTTCTGATAGTAGGAACTAGGAAATGCAAGTGGCCTGTACAAATTTTTAATCTACATTAGGTCATATGCAATGGATCAAAAGCTGAGATCATCCCACTGGAATTGTCTGTCCCGGCAACCTGTGTGGATTATCTTTGCAGAGTTCTGTTTTGTTGTATTGATCATTCTATTGTTTTCTATAATTTATTTAGTCTTCCAAAGGGCTTTACCAATTTGTAGTAGAATGAACCCAATTCGAAGGAAACAATATTCTATTTTTTGGGCCCCTTTCAAAACCTTAGGCTTCCTTCTCTTCAATAAGCCTAACTAGTCTCACTTGAATAGCAATTATCAAACCTAAAAAGCTAACAAAAATAATAAAAACATTCATAATGGTGATTGTATTTTAACAAAAAAAATTTTAAAAAAATTATTTTACCACCAAAAAACCAAAAAATTGTGTTAATTGAGAAGCTAAAGCTAAATTTTTTGCAATTACAGTAAACTGATATAAATACTAATTGACTGTAGCAAATTGTTAAAAATAAAATACAATATTTTATTAAGATTATATCTCTTCCTTCAATTAAAAAACTCAAATTCCCTCTCTTTATTTATTATTCTAATGAGTTGTTTATATTATTTTAAATGAAGTGATAAAAAATATAGAATATTTGATATCGGGTGTATTATAAAGTGAGGTGAGAAAATAAATAAAGTAGCTTTTTGATGTGCTAAAAGCTTGAATTTTTAGCACTACCACTATGAATTCTCTATCTTCAAAAAAAAAAAAAAAAACTTAGCCAGCCTAGTATTAAAAAAAATATATATTATTTTGTTTTTGTCTTTTTTGGTAAATAATTGCATCTTAATATATTTAGAAACAACGATTTTGTATATTTTTAATTTTTTTGTTAGGGACATATTTTATGTAATTGTCCAATCCTTTGACAAAATGCATTGTACTTGTAATTGAATAAATCTATGATGAGTTTAAGACTTCAAAAAACATGTTGTTCAAGTCAAGTGTTAAAGCCATGAAGATCTGACTAAGAAATAAATGAAGAAGAGCTCGACAGAAAGACTTATATCGAGATTTAAAGTCGCAACTCGACAGAAATTCGACAAAAGCTGAATCTGTCAAGATCTACAAAATTAGGATTTCCAGATCTAATTTTTGGCCCTAGCTGACATGTATGTGTAGGGTTTTTTTTCTCACAGCCTTAGACATATATAAAGTTTATTTTAAAGGCCGTAATATATGGAGAACACATGCAAAAAGTGACATAATTCATTATTCTCTCTGAAAAAGTTACTGCGTCTTTACACCATAGGGTTTTGTAACCAAGGAGCTTCTTGATCTTTATCATTAATGAACTGAAGAATTTTGTAGCCAACATCTTCAACTTGCTGGTGTTAGTCATGTACTTGAATTTGTGTATCATTGGTTAGTCACGTACTGGGATTCATGCATTGAATTAGAAGATTGTCGCTACAATACAAGTCCAATTGGGTATTGGGGTAGGGGTTCAACTGTAAGTTGGTATTTTGGGATAGGCAAAAGGTTTGGTAAGATTCCTTATACTTGTAACCGCTTGTGATTGATAATAGTGGATTCTTGGGAGTGGTGATCTGAAAATCACTCGGTGAGATTTTTGCGTTGGAGGTTTTCTCCATTCGTAAACAAATTATCATGTCAATTTAATTTCCGCTACATTTAGTTTAGTTGATGATTTGTTTGTGCTACCACGCTATTGCGTGTAATTGAACTTAATTAATTAACTTGGGTTATTAATTAATTAATTGTAAGGGGTCAATTCATTTTAACCCAACATTTTTAATACTATATAGATGCCTATTTGAAGTTTTTTTTTCCCTTTATGCTCCGGCCCCTACTAGCTTAAAATCTTGGGTCTGTCCCTTCTCAAGATAGTTGGTTAATCAATTCAACATGAACTCTATGAATTAAACTATGTATTAAATAAGCTATATGTACTCAAATCCTAACTAGCTCATCATAATCTCAACTAACTAACTAACTAAAGGGATTAGAACAACGATGAGGAGATTACAAGGCATATGAAATAATTTAGAGTTCCTATCAAGGTCGCAGTAAAAAATTGGTGTTTGAAACGATGATGAAGATAATCCAATGCAATGACAGCATCAATGGCGATGTTTAGTATTTGAAGAAGATTCAACTTCCTTGGTTCCTCAAAAGTCTAATTTGTTCTTGGGGTTGGATCCACATGTATTGAATTTCTAACACAGACGTGTAAAGACGAACGTTGATTAAATAATATGTCGTAGAAATCTTGAATTTTAAATTTGTAAAAATATTGGCTTTTTATATTCTAAATATCTTTCATTTCTATTATTTGTTAACTTTTATTTGTTTCTATTATTTGTTAGTGAGTTCCTTCTTAGATCTGTAATAATCTTCAAAACCAATCTTATGTGGGACAAGAACTTCTAGAGGTCTTTTTGCCCAACAAATTAATATCAAAACTTCTGCTACCACAACACTCAATCTTTGTGCTATTTAAAAATTAAGATGATGATGCATGTTGGGGGGAGAACACCTTGGGAAGACTCTTTTGTTGAGAGATTAAGATAATATATAAAGATTTCACTTAACCCCAGAGCTAAACCTTATGAATTTGGGCCTAATTATGTTATTTTAACCATTGTCTCCTTATGTATAGGTCATGAATTATGCCTTGAAAACAAATTGTTTAACCTAATATATTAGTCAAGTGATTACTTAGGTTAATTATAAGATTTAAGTTAAATAGTGAAAGATCATATCATGCAAATAGTGGAAAAGTAAATAACATATAGATATGATCACCTAGGAAAACCAATGAAACGAACCATTTCAAGGTAAAAACTTGGGGAGGATTTGACTTAGCTATCCTCAAGGTAAACAAATTCACTAATAGAGAAATGAAGTTTTTACAATAAGATTTAACCCCAAATCTATTGCTACCTCCAGTAGTAACTTACTGACACGACCATGTGCAAACTCTAAATCCACAAACTCTCTCTCTTGGATTTGCAGCACACAAGCTCCCACGCTTATGACTCTGAAATCCCACTCAAAGGTTTCAGATCACCACTTGTTGATCTTGTAGCCACTAGATTCCACCAATACATGATTGTAGATTTTGTTTCAGTAGACACTTGTAGAGTTAGAAGATACAGAACCTTCTAGATCTCATGAGAGTAACTCACAAGTCTTCCAAGAGTCTTCAAAACGTAGTTAAAGTTTTCCTTTTATACTTAGGAACATTGGATTGAAACCCTAAACATTTTCGCAGGCTTGAGTCTGATTTGAATTCTGCAGAAATTATTTTTTTGTGATTTTTGATCGGTCAAGCCTGATCTTTGATCGATCGAGCTTCACTAAAATTTAATTCTTTTTCCTGCAGCTTGAATATTCTTGAGACTTAACTTGAAATACTTTGAGCAATGTCTAATACTTATTCTAGACGTGTTTTTGTCTTCGACTTGCCAACATATACAAATTAGGACTCTAAACATTTAATTCCAATCTTTAGAACCTAACATTGCAATCTTTAAAGATAGTATGCATACAGTTCTTGCATGGGAGCTTCAACTTTGGGTAGGTGTGGAGTTGTGAAAAATATTCTCCTAACATTAGTCATCCACTCATTAATATTGTTTCCACTTTGGTTAATAATAATAATAATAATAATAATAATAATCTGCCTTAAAATGATTAAGATTTTCTTAAGCAAAAAATCTAGGACCCACACACTTTGACATAATTTAGATACATGACAAGGGAAAATAGATTTTCTTTTTTAGTAAATATTAGTGGTGGGCTTGTGTATAAATGATAGGGTCCAATCACACATTTACAAATATGTAAATCATTAAAGTGTGAACAAATGCGTGCCAATAGAAGAGGTGTTTTCTTAAGATATCCTAGGGAAAAAAAGAAGGAGAAACACTTTTACTTTGGATTCAATACTTTTGGTTTAAACCTCAAATTTGAAGGCCACGCCTAACTATGTTGAATTTATGGTGGGATTTGGGAGGAATTTTGCTTTCATTAGAAAGAATTATTTATAGAGGCGAGCTAAAAGTCAAAGATTGAGATATGTATTGAAGAATTGAACCAAATTGGAGTAATGAATTGTATTGGACCAAACTTTATTGAAATGGGTGTATGTTATCTTTATTCTTGAAGCTGATGAAAATGACATGTGTTTCTCCAAGTAGGAGTGGAATTAAGCTCTTCAACCTTGTCTTGAAAACTATATATATATATATATATATATATATATATATATATAAAATGGATGGAAAGAAAAAGTTGATATGATAGTTGGTGTAGGCTAGGCTCAACATAAGCGTAGTAATAATGAATGATAAGCTTTAGCTTTAGATATTTCATGTGTAACCATTTTGGTCCAATTCTCTCTCTCCCCTCCCTCTCTCTCTCTCTCTAAGAAATGAAATATACAAGTCACTATTGCTTATGAAAAATGATTTTTTTTTTAATTATTTCTATTCATCTTCCATTTTTTTTTTTTTTTTTAATTTCTTTGTGTTTCTCAAGGGTGAAGAAAGAAACTGAATTATGCATATTGTGTGTAAAATAGAGCACGGAATAGATAATCAAGTGTGAGTATTTTGAGAAATGATTAACTAAAACAAAAAGACGAAGAATTTTTCATAAAATAAACAACAATTTTTACATAAGCTGGTGTGAATGCCCTTATAGTATAATTTATTGAACAAGAAAAAGAACAAATTACTAAAGAAAGGAATTAGAACCTTCATTTTCCACTTCCTCAAGGCAAAAATCTGGAGAAATTACACTTCAACTCTCTAAATTATAGCCCATATTACACTTTGGACCATAAACTTTCCATATTCATGTTTTGCACCTTAAACTATAACATTTGTTACACTTTGCTCCTAATGTTAAGCTTGTTGTTAACTTGAATGGAAATTCAAAGTTTATGGTGCAAAGTGTAATCATAAATTTAATTTAGGGTGATAAAGTGTAACTTATTTTTTGTTCTTAAAGCATTGGAAAGGGGTCAATTAAGTTTTTTCATATGATGTCATACTTTTTCATCCAAGTTAACAATAAAATTAATGTCAGGGTGCAAAGTGTAATAAAAATCATAGTGTAGAGTGCAAAACGTGCATTTGAAAAGTTTAAGATGCAAAGTGTAATTCGAGTATAGTTTAGGGTAGTAAAATGTCATTTTCCCCAAAAATCTAGATTAGAATAGATGGTAATCATTGCATCTATAATCCTTACATGTGGTCATTTATCCCTTTCTAAGAGAGAAATAATATTTTTCACAACTTATTTAATAATGTTACAGGTAATATAATTTTCATAGTATTTTTTATAGCAGTTGAGTTGGTGAATTTTTTATAGTTCTCATATGGATTCGTGACTAACACCACTTTATCACCTATCATTAAGAACTTGTCACCTTAGCAATTGTGAAAATTTTTGTGAATTTAGGCTTTTTGCAACTTTATTTTCACAATTGTTGATTTTTTTTTTAAAGGAAATTTTGCTATAATTTGTTGTGATTAGAACATCACTTTCACCTTGGTCTAGCACTAAAACCACTTTTATTGTGACACCAAACCCATGCTAATAAGAAAAACTAGAAATTACTAGTCAGATTTCATTTTATTCAATATAAATTATGAAAAATATATCAATATATCATCCACATCAACATATAAATTGTGAAAAATGTTATAAAAGAAGTTTTTTATGGAGCATTGTTATTTGATTAAACAATCTAAAATAGTTTCTAATCACACCGACTCTTGCTCCACTCGATGTGCAAGTGCATGGGCTATATTGTTTCCCTTCTTTCGTGTATGTCTATATGACCACTTGAAGCATTTCATCTCCTCATTAATGTCATCTATAACTAGTCCCTGTGAGTGATCTTCCCGTTTTTGTTAAGAGCCACTGTTATGATTTTCAATTCTCTTCCAGGACAATTTCTGATACACCTATTTCTTTCACAAAGATCAGAGCATTGCTCTCTTCCTGCTGCCATAGCCTCCACTGCTTTTGCATCTTCCACATTGGCGTGCCTTTCACTAAGAGCTACAATAATTTAGCCTTCACTGTTTCGAATAATCACCCCAATGCCAGCTTTGTTTTCATCTTTGAAGATGGCCCATCAAAGTTGGCTCTATAGACTCCATTTCCAATGGAGCTTCCCACTTTGTGTTTGTTTGTTATTCCTGCTTAACTTTTTCATTGACTTGGGGTTTCATTTGTCAGGTTTTGATTCTCACACATCCATTATTCCACATCTCTTCACATCCGCTTGACATGTTAAAGAGTGGTTTTTAAATCAATTATGGTTATGTGTGAAATAATGGATCTGAGCTAGTGTGAATGAATATTTTATCTTTTCTTGCCCCTTGCAACTCATTTTCATGCTTCCAGATTATCCAAGCTATTATGACAAAGAGCTCTAACCGATCTGAAGAGTTTACACTTAGTTCTTTCATGCGTAACTTCTTGTTCTTGTGTCCACTTATTCCCCCCCCCCCCCCCCAGCTTCTGCATTCCTTCTCCTTTATCAACATAGAATACACACTTTGATTATGTAGCTACCACTTGTCATCATCCAAATCTATTTAGCTTCAGGTAACCTATAGCTCAATGGAATTTCCTTTATTGCTTTTCATCTATGTGGCATGAAGGTGTACTCTATCAATCTTTGATTCCACTCTGCTGCTATGTTCATCTATGATCACTCAGTGAGCTCACTACAGCTTCGGGGTGGACCTTTATTGGTGAGACTAGCATGTAAGGCATTGGGTTGGGGAGCTATTTGTCACTCCAAATCTTCACTTTCCTCCCATCTCCCATCTCATACCTATACTGAGCACCATTCGGCCCCAAAGATAATTCTCCAAGCATATGAACTAGCTCCATTCATATTCGCCTCCATAAATTTTCTTTTTAGAAAATATCTAGCTTTATTTACTCTATAAAGAAGTGAACGGCTATCACTCATTAAAACTGCCACCCTATTTGCTAGTAAAGCTAAATTAAACTCGCGAAGTGCTTTAAAACCAATTCCCGCTTGTGACTTGGGTACCCACATTTTGTCCCATCTAAACTAGTGTATTCTCCTTTCTTTGTCTATATAAATCCACTAGAATTTTCACATCTTAGAAATCAAGTCTTGCATAACTCCTCTGAGAGCCTAAAACTGAAATGGAAAATGACAAAGGCCACTACCTTGATTAGTATCTCTTTCTTGGCTTGAAAGAGTAGCTTCTCTTTCCCCTTTTAAAGCTTCTTCCTTATCCGTTCTTTTATTTCAACAAATGCTTTTTTACTTTTTATATTTTTATGTTCAAACACCTAGCAAGGTTATGATTACATCCTGACTCTCAACTAATATATTTCCACTTAAGAACATATTTTTTTCTTCTCACAGATTACTATATATCACCTGAGGCCTCTGTATATTATCTGAAGATATCTTGGATTTCTATGCACTTATCCATGGTGGCGGATGCTCAGGTTCTCCATTTAAAAAAATAAAGTAGCAATAGAGACACATTCCTTTACAGTTGATATCCATTATTCATGAAAAAACCCATTCTTCTTATCAATTTTTCAAGAAACACATCACCTTTCAAGAAACCCATCTAAAATAATATCCTCTCATAATACATAATTTACTAAATTCATTGAAAACTATTTTTTTTTCTTCTTCTAAACTTATAAAACAATACCTTTTCATATCAATCACAAATTTTACGAGTGTCAAATCAAGACCATAATTTCCCAATAATAACAAAATATGAAGAAAAAATCTCATCCCCCCCGCAAGGTCACATTTCCTGACCTGCAGAAGAGGATCTTTGTTGTACTTGTGTTGAACTTTGATCTCCAGCACCACTAGACATGTCCCCAGCCTAAAAAATAAGATAAAGAACTCCAATCAACATTATAACAGAACTCTAAATACTGCATAAAGTAATGCCTTTACATTTAAACAATGTAATATATTTATAACAAAAGCACAACGAAGTAATAACCTGGCCCCTGAATTGTTGAATCAAAAATACCACTTTTGATTTTATAGTGTCCATTCTCTCCAATTGTGATTTTAAAGAGGTCATTTTCTCCATCTTCTGTTGTAGTATTGTCTCTTCTTCAGCCTATAATATAAGATAAATAAGTCCAATTAACAATATAACTCAACTCAATATACTGCATAAAGTAATACATTTACATTAAAAAATATATGATATATTTATAACAAAAGCACACCGAAGTAATAAACTGGCCCCTTAATTCTTGAATTATAAAGACCAATTCTGATTTTACGGTATCCATTTTCTCCACTTTTGATATCAAAGTGGCTATTTTATCCATCCGCTGCTGTAGTATTGTCTCTTGTTGACGTAACAATGCCTCTTGTTGCTGACATGCTCCCTCATCGTGTATCATTGCCTCTTGTAGAGTCATTAGTATTGTCTCTAGTTGATGTAGAATTGTTTCGTGTTGATGTAGTATTGGTTGTAGTAGCTGGCACAAGCTCTCTTCTCCTTGTATTGCCTCTTGTAGCTGGTGTCTTGCCTTTTGTAGCAGGCGTACTCTCTCCTCTTCATCTGAAATCAACCTGGAAAATTGGTAGCAATAGATACACTAAAAAGGCTTGGATGGTTGAAATACAAAAAAATGATTTGAACAATTAGTAAAACCAACAAATATCAAATTAGAAAGCAACCCATTATAGAAAATCCACACAATCAATCATTTAAACAAGAGAAAAAGGAAGTTATGAAGATGTCTACATTTTCAAATTTCTTGCATATTCAGCTGCAAAATTACAAACATAGGAAGGAATGAGGTGGATAACTTTACCCATTCCAAATGTTTTGGGCATGAAGAAGAATCAAATTTAAGCGTGAATGAACTCTATATGGAAAAAGTGAAGTCAGAGAGAGAATCCTCTAAATCCTTTGGGCATGAAGAGTCATCAAATAGAAGCTTTACTAAAGAAAAAAAGAGATACAAAACCCTGCTAGAAAATAACTAGAAGCCCAATCCCAAACACAAACATAAACACACGTCTCTATCAACTTAATAAATCTCAAAAACCCAATGAAACCAAGTCAAAGTAATTGATAATAGAGTAAAGAAAACCTGGGAAAAAAAGGTACCTGAAAAGCATATAAAGATTTGGAAAATCAAAATAATATCAATAAACAATATTAGGAATAAAGCCATGTGAAATCAAATTTAAAAAAAGGAAAAAGAAATATGTGGATTGGCTTTTGTACCTTTTGTTTTGGGGACCAAAATTTAAAGAAAAGCACCAAGAAAGCAGTGCAAATTTTTTTTTTTTCCCTTTTTTTCTTTTTTAAAATCAAGGAAACCCTTCAAGCAAAACCTCTTGAGTAAACCCCGGATACACAACCTTGCCCAAAAGTACTGTGTATCGTGTAATCTCAAGCCTAGATCTATAGTTTGGGGGGGAGGGGGAGGGGGAGGGGGAAGGAGGTGAGGTTTGAGCCAGGAGAAGTGGAGTGTGTAATGAACCTAGGCTTGGTTTTCGGTTTTAGGGTAGTGACTCTACCTACGGTATATTTGGGATTACTCCAGGTTTGTCCTTCACGACACAACCAGTTAGGAAAGAAATCATTGAAAAGGTAAAAAATAAACTAGCAAGTTGGAATAAGCAATATTTATCAGAAGGAGGAATGATCACCCTAATCAAAAGTATATTTATCTAGACTACCAATGTGGATAAATAATCTTTTACATACCAACACAGAAAGTGTTGAAGCTAATTCTATATCATCTATTCAGCTAAACAACACAATACTTATTTTTGGGCAAACCCCATATTTATTACATCTTTGCAACAAAACTTGGGGTTGTCACTAGGGGCCACCCCAATGCAACTCCCACACTCAATACAATGTGATACATTTAATCAATCAAAACCACTAACAAAATGTCATGACTCTAGCTACAGTTACATGGTTCTAAAAACTTTTAAATGTTTGGCTCATCTCTTTTTATTTTTATATTTTCATCTTATACTTTGTTGAATGTACAACAATGCAAAATAACATGTCATGTACAAAACACAATCAGAAGGCAATGGCTGATCATATCAGAAAAATCTAAGCAAGACTAACGAAACTGTAAGTGTAAAATGGATTAGCTGTGACAAGTTCAGCATGTAGAAAAAGATAATAACATCAGTCATTCTATTATATTTACTTTTTCCAGCTCGCAAATGTTTAAGCTCATCATCAACGACAACCACAAAATTGCATTTAACAGCTCTAACCACTCTTTATAGCAAGTCGATAACAAATTGACATCCTAAAGCCGTACAGTATCTAGTAAATGCCAAGAATAAGATACAACTGAGGAAAGCAAATCCTGAAATTTTGAGTTGAATCAAGCTTATACCTACATTTCCTCTTCCTGCTTGCTCCCCTTTTGGAAACCGCATCATTCAGTTTGTCAAGTAAGACTAGATTCTCCATATAATTTTCAACACAAAAATAGTATGGCCTACCACCAATTCCCAAATTCTTAACTTATTCGCTCTTAGGTTCATACGAAGTGATGCCCCAATAATGTGGTAGTTTTGCCTCCACTAATATATTACCATTCTTCTGGAGACCTAATACCCTTAAAAGTCCTCCGTTGAGATTAACAATGAACAATTTAGTCCAAGAATTAGCAACGCCGTACTCTTTCATCACCCAAATGAAACAGCATTTGCTGACCGTGTTTTTATGAGTATCATGACATAATAGAGAAAGAGATCCCCCAATTACTGAGGTATGAAAATAATCAATCCTAGTGAGTGCACCATTTGGCACAGACATCTCGCGAAAAACCTCATCCCCCAAGTCAAATGACGAAACTAATGGACACCATTTATTGTCCCTATCCTTCGCTACAAAATGGACAGCCCCATTTAAAGAAGCTGATGGTTGCCCCCAAGCTTCAAAACTAATCCCTGGTGAAAAAGAGTCCCCAGCACTTGTTATTCTCCAAGAGCCCTCATTAAGGCCTCGCTTGGAAGGAGGGAATGGAATGGAATGGAATGGAAATGAATGAAAAGAATAATTTTAGAATATTCTTCCCTTCTCTTGTTTGGGAGTTTTAATAGAAGGAATGAAAAGTCCATTCCCTCGTTTGGGAGTTTAAGTGGGAGGGAATGAAATGGATAAGAGGGAACACTCATTCCTCTCTATTCCCTTAAAACCTCAAATTTTCATTTCCTCTGAAATTGGGAAGAATGAGAGGGAATGGAATTAGATTTAATGAATTTTTTATTAAAACTCCCAAAATACCCCTATTTATTCAACCATTTATTTTAAAACAGGTGTCTAATAGTAGTATTGCAATAAAATGATTCCATTCTATTCCCTCCATGTTACTCCCAAATAAGATTACTTACATTCCATTCATTTTCATTCTTTTCCATTCTTTTATATTAAAACATCCAATCAAGGTTACTTAATTCCATTCCATTCCATTCTTTTCCTTTACTTAAATTTATTCCATTCCATTCCATTCTTTTCTATTCCCTTATGTTCATTTCATTCTATTCCATTTTCTTCCCTTATAAACTTCCAAGCGGAGCCTAAGAGAGTAAACCTCAACTAGAGGTATTTTGGCCTCTTCAGAGGTATCAGTTCTACATTGAAATGCAATCCTCACCACCTTATAATCATTAGTCCGCGGATCAAACCCGAATGCTGAACGACATGTAACAAGGCCGTACTTCTTGACAGTAATGCAAGGCTTTGGAAGGGTTATAAATTTTCTAATAGAAGGATTCCAAAGAACAAAGCGATCTTGTTCAAAAAGACTGAACAAGCCATTCGCGGAACCGATTAACAGGAAATGGTTTATGCGACGACTCGTGAGTGGGAAATCAATTTGTTGAATTTGATCAGATGAGGAGTCATTGTTATTGTCAATTAACTTGTAGTGCTCTACATGGGGACTATCAACGCTGTGCCTAACAATTAATTTGTCGGACGATTTGGGATGTGATCGAGTGAGATGGGAATTGATGAAGGTAGAGGTTGTGATTAGAGAGTTCCATGATTTGGAAACGCACCTGAATCGAATTATGGATTTGACGGGTAGTCTGTGCAGAATTTCCAGCACCACTTCCTCTGGGAGATAGTCTGACATTCCCAATCAAATTTCAAGCTTTTCTGAAATTTCAATTTCAAGCTTTGGTTCGAGACTCACTATTTTGCTTTGTTTTTGTTTTTTGAACTGTGGTTTTGTTGTAAACCGTGCAATTTCTTTTGCTCAAAAAGAATAATCAAACAAATTAGTGGCAAGATTGTTCTTTTACCAACAAAAATTTAGGGGGGAAGACTCCCGCCATTGAAACCTCTAATATTTGCTTGGTTTTGTGTGTTTTTTTTAGACCAAGCTTTTTTGGTTTTCATTTTGGGTTTTTTTTTTTTTTTTTTTTTTCATAAAAAAATTAAGAAACAAACGCCATTACAAAGAAAGGAATGAAGAGAAGGTATAAGATTTAAAAAGAAAAAAGAATAGACAACATGCATGGTAATTTTTCAATTTTAAAAAACAAATGCTGTTGATTGTTATTGTCGTCAAGTCAATCGGTTTTCAGGTCGAATCAGCCAGGTAAGGCAGGTTGGTCGATACTAAGTTTGGTTGGACACCCCTAATTAATAGGTATTTATTACATTTTTGTTTGTAAATGAAATATGATTTGGTAAGATTTTAATAGTATTTAAATATAAAGTATAATTAAAATTCAATTAAAAAATATATAATGGAATAATAATGATGGATTAAATTATGAAAAGTTTTAAGTTTACTTGACAAAATATTATAAGATCAACCAATAGTCAAAAGTTTTTTATTTCATAGATATGTCTAGCATCTAAATATCATTTGTCAAAATGCTTTAAATACTATAACATTTTCTTTTTCTTTTTTTAATTAAATAGTAAACAGTATCAAAAGAAGATTTTTTTTTGAGAATGAGTGCTGTAATTTTATTTAACGAAAGGCCGATTTGGCTTGAATTATAGCGGAGAGGTGTGGAGGAACATCCTCCATGGATTCAAATTGGTTTGCTAACCTCTTTGCATCATCTACCAAGTGTCCGTAGTCCGCCAACAATGATCCCTCGCACATTAGGGCATCTATAGTGTTCTTGGAATTTCCCTTGAGGACAATAGGTGAGAGGCCGATATCTAGAGCCAACCTAAGTGCTCTCTTAGTTGCAATCACTTCCACAACAGTAACCAAGTAGGGCAAAGTGATTTTCTCGTCTGTGGATTCTATGACCTGGCCCTTATCATCTCGGCTTACAACTCCCACACCCACTGAATTTTGTTCTCGAAAAATAGCACCATTAAAGTTCACCTTCAGGATCGACCTGGAGGTGGTTTCCAGATGGTGCAACGTGGAGGCCGATTAGACTGATTTGGCTCATTACCCCTAATTGCTGTTGTTGAGATTTTTTCCTTGTCTGGAATAATAACCGCATTAAACACTTGCCATTGGGATTGCTAAGAATTAGAGTTAATAGGAGCAATAATTGGTGAGTTGTCATGTGTAGGTAATGCTACTTCAATAATTGGTGAGTTGTCATGTGTGGAGGTCGATGAGTAGGATGGATTGCATGGATCTTGGGTATGGATTTTTTCTAGTTAGGTTCCATTACAATGAGGACCTTGATAATGTTTTAATGAGAGGTCTATGGTTCATAGGTGACCAGTTTTTATCTATAAGGCCATGGGAACCTTTCTTGAAACCATTAATGGCGAATGTCTGACTGTTTGCGGTTTGGATTCGACTCTGTGAACTTCTCATTGAGCTTTATGAAGTGAAGAAGCTAAAGCAAATTGGAGAATCCATTGGTAAGGTTTTGAGGATTGACTCTCATACGGCCATGAAGGCTTGTGGCAAATAAGCTAGATTGTGCATCCAAATTGATATCAACAAACCTTTAGTGAACACCATCCTTATTGATCGCTTTGAGCAAGCTGTGAGCTATGAGGGCATCCAAAGTCTTTGCTTTTCTTGTGGAAGGCTTGGGCACAAAGTGGAGGCTTGCCCTTACACCATAAGTAAGGGAAAGGAGTAGGTGGCGTCGGATGAGGAAGTGATGGCTAGCCGAGGTGAACCTTCATGCAAAGTTCATACTGGCCACTGTGCACAGTCCAGCAATGCCATGGCTGAGGTGGGTAAGCCAACGAAGGTGGACGGGCAGTACGGCCCATGAGAGTTAAAGGACCGACTAAACTGAGGAGGATTGAGAGTTAAAGGACTTAAATGACATAATGCAAACATAGATAACTAAAATGAAAAGTGATAAAACTTAGAGAGTGAATTTTGCATTTTGGCCTAATTAATACTACATTTTTTTCTCACGCAAAAAAAGTGCAGTAACACAGACAGAGAGAGCTAATAACTTTTATGAACTTGAAATTATTTAGTTTGAAGTATGAAAACACAAAGCATTTTTATTACTTCTTCCTTTGTAATCTCTCATCTAAATCCTTTATCAATTTGATTATCAAATATGGTTAACACCTTCGATTATAAAAATTGGTGATTCAGATTCTCTAGAGTTTTGGGATACTCTACCATGTAGAGTTTCTTACATCCTGACCATTCTTTTAAAATAAATGGTCAAGATACTGCCAGCTCATAAATCTATTAATACATGCCAAATCGGTCTTTTAAAAAATAAAGAACACTAATATATTTCCATTAAAGTTAGACTATTAAATACTAACGCAAAAACACCCCCACCAATTTTTATGCTTATATCATCAATCCAACAAATTCATTCCAACATCAACACCCTTAAGTTCCGTTTGGAAGTTCACAAGAGAATGAAATAAAATGGAATAGAATGATCAGAAAGGAATGGAATATATTTAAGCAAGAGAAAGGAATAGGAAAAAAATGAATGAAATAGAATTAAGTAATTTTGTTTAAAGGCTTTAAAATAAATGAATGAAAATGAATTAAATGTAAGTAATCTTGTTTAAGAGAAACATAGAGGAAATGGAATTGAATCATTTTATGACAATATTACTATTAGACTCCTATTTTAAAATAAATAGTTGAATATATATGGGTATTTTTGGAGTTTTAATAAATAAATAAAACTCATTAAGTCTAATTCCCATTCCCCCCAATTTCAAGAATGAAAATTTGAGGTTTCAAAGGAATAGAAAGGAATGAGTGTTCCCTCATACCCATTCCATTTCCTGCTACTTAGCCCTCGTTTTGGAGGAGAAAATGGAATAAAATGGAATGAAAATGAATGAAAAGAATAATTTTAGAATATTATTTTGTTCTTGTTCGGGAGTCTAATACTATATATAATAGCAGAAGACTTTTAATCAGGTGCTGCCACGTAAGGCAAAAAAAAGACTTTAAAATGCCGTACGGTGTGTTTGAAAACACCCTTTCATTAAATGTTTATTTATAAAAACAACCACACCCGCTTATCCCTAAAAAAAAGAAAAAGAAAAGCACAAGCCCTAAAACGCAGACACCATATTTCACTGTGACTCCATTGCCGCACAAATCCAAATCAGGATACCGTCTTTTACACTATGATTTCCACCATTTTGTTGCAACCCCATAGTCACACAGATCAGAATTCCGTGTTCCAGACCAACAACCATACAAAAACCAGTGAAAATTGAAAAACTGAGTTCATCCTCTTCAAAAAAACAGGCGATTCAGAAGATCATTTAGAAGGTAGGCATGTTTTTTTCCCCCTTTTTTTGTTTTCTATGTAGTCACTGTTTCAAGGGTTTTGAAATTGATTTGGTGATATTTTCGTTTCTAGGATTTTGAAAGAACTTTGGTCTATGTAGATGGTGGAGAGAGAAAAAACTGTAAAGAAAGTCAGGATTTGCCACCATCAGACCACCGTACCCTCCACCGGTATGGTCTCTGTCATTTTGTACCGAAGGTCAGCGTACTCCCTCCCTCTTTAAATACTGTTTTTGTAGTTTGAAAGATTGAAACTCCTCACCATTGCTTTTCCTATTCGAATTAGAATCTTAAATCTTCAATATTTCTATGTTTTTGAATTCAAAAATGGCAGTTCCCCTTACTTAATTTTCTAGGGTTCTTCTTTTACCCTTTTTTTTTAAAAAAAAAATTAGATGGTTTGATTCTCTTTCTTTGGATGCTTTTGTTCCAAATTATCCCTCTATATATTTTTTGTTGGTAACATTAGGGATTTTGCCCTTGATTTTGCCAATTAAATTGTGAAAGGTTGTTTCGTACGATCTCAAAACTCTAATTTTTTTTTAATGGGTTTAGATTTGATTCATTTTTGTTTTGGGTTTTTCGGTTTTTGGGTTTTCTATCAAAATTTTTGTTTCCTCAATTTTAGATATTTGCTTTTGTTTTGTTTTGTTTTTTTGTTTTTTTTTAAATTACAGAAATCACTAAATCATTGAGATTAATTAAGTGTAAGATTGAAATCATTAGGTATTTCCGTTTCTAGCATTTATATTCGTTCTTCAATCTTAATTTAGGCTTTTCCTGTCGGAACAGCACGCACCAAATAGAGTCCGTAAGCCATACAGAGATAAGTGTATACCGTAACAGGTAAAGTTATTTTTTTTTTTCTTTTCATTTTCAAATTTGGGGATTGAATATGATTTAGGTTTGAATTTCTTGGTTGGATTGGTTTAGATTTAGTTATAGTTAGTTTTGGTTCTGAGTTAGGCTTCCATTAGCATGCCACTGATAGGTAATTTGACCAGTTGTTTATTTTTTACATTTTAAATTATTTTTGCGTTCGTTTTGGCTTGAATTAGATTAGTTTGGTTTTGAGTGATCATTTACGGAATTCAATGTATTTGTTTCTCAAAAAAAATATATATATATTTTCTACAATTCCATCTTCTCCTACTTTTCTGCTCCTTCCCTGTAACAAGAAAGGTTCCATTCTTAATTTCTGATCTTACATAGTTTATGCCTTATTATTCTTTCTATAACATTCACTGTTGTTTATATAATTATATTCCATCTTCCTAATAAATCTTCCCTTTCTATTCTGTCTTTTCTCCAATCGCAGAATGCTGATTTTCTATGCCAGATAAAGCCATTGGGTTTTCTGCAAAAGGAATTACTCAATCAAGGCTAAAGGTTTGGCTACCTGTTACCCTAATCTCCCATTCATTTTTTCAATTTCTTAAGTTCTGTTTTGTCAATTATTGTATTGGTTAAATTTTGTTTTGTTTTGTTTTGTTTTTGTTTTTGTTTTTTGTTTTTTTTTTTTGGCCGATTTTTGTTAGATTTGTACTTTTTTCGTTTTCCCCTGAAATTTGAATTGATTTATGTTTTGTTGATTATTTTATTTTGGTTAGATTTGGTTTTTATTTGGCAGTTTTTTTGTTAGATTTTTTTCCTACCTCTGAATTTTGAATTCATTTAATTCTAGCATTAAAAATGCTTCAAAATTATGCACATTTCAAGTCCAAGAATTAATTCAGTTTTCACTGTTTCTGGATTTCCTTTTTTTTTTTTTTTTTTTTCCACCTTTGAAACAAAATCTTTCCAGATCAAGATCTGTACCAGTAGGTTTATTGTTAGTCACTTTAAACTCGATGCTTTATAAAAGTTCACACTTTTGAAACTCTTGATTAGATAACTAAATGAATATGAATTCTGCTTAAAGAAAACACACACATTGTTTACATAAACTTTAGGTAGATGGTATAGCTTTCCATACGAGAAATTCCTAAATGAGTATGGATTAAAAATAATAATTGTTTAAGTTGCTAGTGTTGTCCCTTGAATCCTTTGTATAATTGATACCTGCGTTTGTAATTAATATTTGGGATATAACAGCCCTACAACTCTTTCGTAACAAAGGCATTCTTTCTGTTTGGAGGAAAGTGAAGCCCTTTTGGCATTTGTAGCATTGTGTTGTGGTTATATGTTTAATATTCAAGTGTAGAAGTCTTAAATAAAGCCATACGGTGCATCGGACAGACTCACTTTCGTTAAACATTTTTGACTCACTTTCGTTAAACGTTTATTTATAAAAAAATAAAAAAAAATAAAAAAAAAACTGTAAGCCCTAAGACAAGCCAGAGACACGGAGAGAAATAGAGAAAGAGGCGATGAGAGAGAGAGAGGCGGCGAGGAAATGGGGAAAGAAGCAGAGAAAGAGAGAGGCGATCTTGGGACACGGAGAAAGAAACAGAGGTAGAGTTCGTGCGGCGCTAAGAGATGTGATTTACACAAATAGAAATAGAGGGAGGCAATGGTGCCTGAGGCACGGAGAAAGAAACAGAGAAAGAGGCAAAATCAGACCACTGGAACTACAAGCACATAGAAAGAAAAATCTATGGCCCATCAACACCGGTAAATTTTTTTTAGATTTGGCTATGAAACGTTACTTTTATTTGAGTTTTCTGTTGGATAGGTTTAGATTTGATTTGTTTTTGTTTCAAGTTTTTGAAACACAAAATGATTGAGATTTGAGAGGGATACAGAGATAGTGTTTGTGAATGTCGCTGCCACCATCAGATTATCAGAACTGGCGCCGATACATTCTTTCTCCCTTTTTTGATTTAGGTATGAAATTTTTTTTAACATTTAGGTATGAAATTTGATTTTTTTTTTTTTTTTAATTCTTTGATAGGATTTTCTTTTTCTTTTTCTTTTTTATAACTTACAGACATTACAAAAAAAAAAATTGATTTTAGTTTTGGCTTTTCATCTTGGATTTGATTGCGTCAACCACCGTTTGACGCAACTTTATGGGTCTTTCCTCTAAAATTGTTTGGTTTTTTTTTTGGTTGGATTTGATTACTGTGTCTGATTGTTTGGAGTTGAAACTGTAAATCCAGGGCAGAGAGGAGAGAGTTGGTTTTCCACAACAGAGAGTATAATCAATATTATTCAATAAAGGGCTGGACAAAATTGGGGAAGGTAGAAGAGAATTATGAAGGTGTGTCACATTCCAACTACATGGTTTCCAAGGTTTTGTCTCACCCTTTTGAATTAATGCTATTTAAGAATTATCAATTACTCCGCTTATTTTATAATTTCCTTTCCTTTTTTTTTTTTTTCATTGCTAGGTTTTGAACTTACGCCTTTTTCTTCTGTGTTCTGTTTTGGGTAAGCAGGATTGAAATTGTGGGGTTTCTAATCGTTGCTCAAGCTTTTTTATTTCATTTTTTTCCTTTCTGTG
This sequence comes from Castanopsis chinensis, assembly GCA_032878915.1. Classification (NCBI taxonomy): domain Eukaryota; kingdom Viridiplantae; phylum Streptophyta; class Magnoliopsida; order Fagales; family Fagaceae; genus Castanopsis; species Castanopsis chinensis. The sequence continues at coordinate 905,190 of JAVQMG010000047.1, read as the reverse complement.
TGCTGCATGATTATTACAAAGGTTTATCCTTCTTTAGAAATGACAAAATGTTAGTTGTAACTTTTGGCAGAAGTTATTTCATGACTTCATCACAAAAACATTAGAATTGAGCAATGTTTTCTACTGAATCGTTTTATTTTTTAGGATGGCAATTCCTTTGATCTCTTCAATCTTCATAATGCCAACTTTCTTTTCTCACTTCTCATTCTCCCTTCTATATTATCTACACTCCAAACCAATGCAATTTAATTTGGCTGGTGAGGATTGATATTTGTGACTTTGTCTGTTTGAAGCTCTAAACCAATGCAAAAACAATGATGATATGGAGCAGGGGACATTTGAGATTGACGTGGGTGTAAGTTATTTATAATTTAACAGTTATTTATATGGAGGAGGGGACACATCAATTTGATATTTCTGACTTTGTGTGTTTGAAGCTCTATTAATTATGTGTGGCATGTAGAAACTTTACCAAGCAAGCATAGGTTTTTTATAAATTACAATTTATTTCTCTTTGTTTTTAAAATCAACAATTTACTATTATTTTTCTATGGAAATAGTATAGATTATGATGTTTGCTTTGTTTTGCACATTCAAAACCATATTGGACCTTTAGGAATGTGAAAAAGGGTTGTTGGGAAAGGAAAGAGTACTATTGATGGGCTACAGTCATAATGTGTTTGATGTGGAGCATTTGGAATGAGGGAAAAGGCTGATCTCTCAAAGGGATTAAGCTGTCCCTTCTGCAGCTTAAGATTGTAGATGCCAGATTTTTCTTCCAGCTCTCAGCACACCATATTTGATTCTCCTATATATTTCTAAAATTTTCTTAGATCTGTATATGATTTAGGTACTTGGTGACAAGTAAAGCTGGATTTTATTTTCCAAAGAAAACCATGTGTGATATTGAACATTAGCAAACCAAGTACTATATTGCAGATTTTTAGTTAAAAACAATTATCAACAAAAATTAGATTATCTCAAAAACTATTTAGAATTTGAACATTTTTTCAATTTTAATATTTGGTACAAACGCATAACACTCATCACATCCCTGGGTATTTTTGTGATTGAAAAATGTAGTAATCCTAATTTATAATGAATGCAAATTATTAACCTTTACCAAAAAATAGAAGAGCCTCTTAGCATCTATCTAGAGATGGTTTCTTTGAATAGAAGAGTACCCCATGCATAGCACAGGTAATAGGAGGAGGTGCTGCCCAGTTAGGAGAAAATCATGCTTAAAAATTCTGACACATGTACATATTAAAAGAGAAAACTCAGAAAAGTGTTTTTTTTTTAATTCCTAACCTGCATGTCACATTTTATTGTCATTTTGGAAGTGGTATTGTGTTTTGTGGTGTAGAGTTTAGGAAATCCTTATTCTTTTCTCTCTTTTACTATGGATTACCTGCATTGCCATTAATTTTGTTACTGAAAGGCTTGAACTGAATTTTTGGTCAATTGCTTCCTAATTCTGATTTTAGTTTAAGGTGAGTGGAAGTATGAAGGCAAGCAGATATACAAGCTGTCCAGGAAGCCAGACGTAAGATAAAGCTTAGGAGATAAAGTAGCACGACAAGCATTAGGCCATTGCGACTGAACAAATATGAGGTAATGTTCTACCTTACTAAAATAATGGTTAAGGTTTCTATATAGATATTATACTCTAGATTTGATTTACAGATTTGGATAACTACAATATATATGTTTAAATTTAAACTACAAGATCAACATAAACAAAACTCCTAGAATATAGCTTCAGTTACTTTCTATCTTATCTCTTCTATTTGAAAATGATTGTGATCATGTAGTCTTTGAATTTGAGTAGGCTAACTCCATTTGTGGTTGCACCTTATCATTATCTGACCCATCAAGTGGATATAATGGTGGGCTTAGTACTAGTGATCAAGGGGGGTTATGGTGGTGATTCTGCTGAGGCCCCAGAAGTGACAACTGAAGAACTAAGGGAGCTTTTTGGAGGCATTGGACAAGTAATATACTACATCTTTTCTTTTGAACTCCTTGCATCTAAGTTTTCTTTAAAAAAAATTTAACATGGTTTTCATTCAAGCTGTATTTGGTTACTAGGAAAATGTTGGAGCAAAATAGAACTGAGGTTTTAAAAGTTTTCATGTTTTATTTTTTTGGTCTTATGGAATCAAGAAAGCAATATATTTTGCTGGGAAAACTAATTTTGATTGGCCTTTTATTTATATTTTTTTGGTAACTTGAAAAAAGGTTTTGAATTACTTTTGTTGAGCTTTTTATTTAATTTTCAAAACATCTGCAGCTTAAAATTTAGGAACACAAAATGGTTTTTTTGTTTCTAAAAAGTTTATTTGAGTTTATGATTCTAACTGAGGTTTTGGACTTACTGTCAAGGATACTTTGATGATCGTTTCTTTCATTTTTTTTTATTTCTCTTTTTTATATAGGTTAAGGAGGAGTTTTTGACTTGCATTTTTTTTTTCAGCTAAAAGTACTTGCGTCTTTGTTGTAAAAAAATATCAACTGAGGTTTTGGACTTTTCTTTCTTCAAGCCAGTGAGTTAGGCTGCTTAGATTTGGTGCAAATGTGAGTTGGGTGTTTTGCCATTTGATGAATTGCCTTGAATGTGTTTAATTATTGTTGTCAATTAGACTCAAATTAGAGTTGTGAATGATATTTACACTACTTTGACTCAAAAGAACAAAAACCAAGCCCTCTCTCAAAAGTATTTTTAAAGAATAGAGAATGCCAAGAAGAAATTTGCACTTGACCATAAATTAGGATTTAATATTGGATTACTTCAAAGAATTATGTAGACTGTTTAATCTATCCTTTGGAATTGTTTTCCCAATTTTAGGTTTCTCTTTTTTTCTTCTTCCTTGAGTAAACAATATTGAACTTCTTCTTTTCTTTGTTTGCAGCTTCATCCTGATGCCAAACTCAGTATTTACTGTCAAAATCAAAGTTTGAGAGGGAATTTGTAGCTTGAAAGTGGATGGATTTATTTCATCTTTGATTACTATGTTTTAGTTATTTTAATTTTCGACTAAGTAAATATAGTGTATTTAATTGTATTGTGGCTATTTGGATCAGTTATATATCTGCTTGAATGCATCAAAATTTTCCTTATGCTATCTATTGAATTTTGCATAAGAATTTGTATCATGACTATAATGTAGTGATGTCAAATATGGTTCACCAGCTTTTTCATATTTTCAAGGTAAATTTTAAAGCAGTAAAGCACAGTCTTGATATAGAAGTTTGATAATCTTATACAAGTTGTTTTGGTATTGCATGTCATATTATATAGGCTATTGCTTTCTTCTCATCATCTACTGAGTATTTTTTTTTTTTTTTGAGAATCTTTTGAGTAGTTGAATGCATGTTCAGTTGCTTAATGGAACACTATGGTGTGATTTTTGTAATTTTTATTCTTTAAATGTCATCCAAACTTCTCAAAAAAAAAAAAGTTCCAAGGGTTGATAAATTATGATAGCATTATACCCTCCTTATCAAGGGTTAATAAAGTAATAAGTCTTAAACTATCAAAATCTTGCAAATGTCCACAAAACAATTGGTTTTGCGGAAGATATGCTCAATCTGTTTGTTGGGAAAGGTCCTTAAAAGATATTCCTTCAACATATATACTTGGTTATGTGTGACTTTAAATGAAGCTAAGCATTGTTGGCCACATAAATTTAATATCAGAACAAATTATAAATGCAACATATATACTTGGAAGCATGCAGTGGAAGCATGAGAACTAAGATTGTATTGAATATAAAGTTTATTAATACGTAAAATGATCCCGCGCATTGCGCGGGTTAAAAGCTAGTAAAATATTATATACGCATTGCAATTAATAATGTAAGAAGCAAAGTAATTTTATATTAGCTTTGCAATGCACACGGTTGGTTTTAACATATCCCACTTCTAAAACAGCCCCTCAGTTTTAATCCTAAAATTGTTGGGGTCTACTATAATCTTCAATAGACTAAATAGAATCAATCACTTGTTTTTTTTAATCATTTTATTCTATTTATCCAAAATAATATATACTTTTAGTTATTTTCTATACTGATGCATGTTTCACCACTATTAGTATTATTTTTTGATATTTTTCTTCACTTTTTCTGTCTCCTCCACATATCTACTCCCACTTCTAGAAATAAGACGAGAAATGCAAGGCAACAAAAATGCACATGATAAGTGTGGCCCATTAGAGACTCCAAATAATAGAGTTAACTTCAAACTATCATATAATTGTCTAGAGTAGTGGTCCAATATCTATACTATTTCAGTATTTCTTTTATAAGAATATCTATACCATTATTAAGAGAATTGACCTCTTGGTGCCCACTTTTTTAAATGGTCCAAAATAATTACACATTAATTTTTTGTATTAATAAAAACCACTTTAAATCATAGATTAACATATTTCAAATTATAGATTAACAAATTAACATATTGAAAATACTTAAATTTTAGATCACGTTTATATATAATTTAAAGCACAATAAAAGTTAATAGTAGCTTCTCACATTCTACTCTTTTTGCGCGTGTTGTAAGCTTTTTTTTTTTTTTTTCATTTTATTTTAAAGAAATTGTTTTTCCTAAAAATTAATGAAATAAATAATGAATGATAAAAATAAAATTTAGAAATGTACTTAATTTCCACTGCTGTATTAGTGCGAGCAGAATTTGATGGATAGTTTCAAATTTTTGTGTCCCTCATCTTTTTAATTGCTAAATAATTTTCAATGTGTATTAGGTTATTTTTTGAAGTACTAAAACTAGACACCAAAGAGATTTATTGTCTTAATAATAGTATAGATAATTTTCTATACTTTTCTGATTAAAAAAAGAGAAAAAAAAAAAAAAAAAATATATTTGTTTGTAACTGCTTACACTTTTCTGATAGGAAAATGAAGCCTTTGTCCTTGACTAATTGAACAGCTGTTTTGTGGCATTAATTGAACAAAAGAAACAAAAACAAAGGAGGATTGGAAAGATGAGTATGAGACAAGAGAAGACGACTCTAAGGAATGGATTTGTCCTTGCCTATGTAAAGTGGAGAGCTAAGTTCTTTGTTGGTGTTACAGGTCGATGGCTATACACAAGTGGACGAAGGAGACCTAACATTTGCAATATTAAGAAAGGTAGATCATTGAGTGCCTAACTAATAGCCCGTAAGACAAGGGTGTAGTCAGGATTTGTTACTTAGTGGACAGATTTTTAATACAAAAAATACAAGTATATAAATACATACTCGTGTTGCTTAACTTTGAAAGAACTTGTTTTTAACTCACTCATCTTGTGAACTAAAGAGAGTGTTTGAGAGATTTTTTGAAATTACAAAAACTCTTTCCAATAAAATTTCTTGGAGTGTATAGATACTTCATTTTGTACTTCTTATGACTTGAGCCCTCATTTTAATAGAGGGAATGGAAAATTCATTCTCTTGTTTGGGAGTTTAAGTGGGAGGGAATGGAATGAGTAGGAGAGAACACTCATTCCTCTCTATTCCTTTACAACCTCAAATTTTCATTTTTCCCAAAATTGGAAGGAATGGGAGGGAATGAATTAGATTTAATAAATGTTTTACTAAAAACTCTCAAAATACCCCTGTGTATTCAACCTTTTATTTTAAAACAAGGGTCTAACAGTAATATCATCATAGAATGCTTCTATTTCATTCCCTCTATGTTACTCTTAAACAAAATTACTTACATTCTGATGGTGAGTTGAAACTTGAACTTCAATTTGTTCATGAGGAGTCGTCCATATCAAGAAAATGAGCATGACCGTACCTATCAGGACGGTCATCCATGAGGAAAACACCTGGACGAACCCCGACACTTAGAAAAAATCCTAGAGATTGATCTACAAAAGCTAAATTGAACCACGTGTTATAACTTCGAGGTATGAGTTAAATCTTGGTTCATCACTTAACTTCCTCCTCAATACATAACTTCCAACGATAGTTATAGAAGATAAAAATAACGTCTTCTAACTCCTATAACGATTGTAAAAGTTAACCTTGAACCCTCTAACCTCCTCAAATATAGGGGGAAGTTATGAGACAGGTAACTGCTTCAAAAAATAATAATAGTAAAAAATAAATAAATCAATCAATAATTTAGGAATGAAGAAAGAACTTTTTTAAAGTTGAACAACAAAAAGTATAATATTTCCAATAGGTTAAGAATGACGAACAAGTATAGGGATTAAAAAGAAACTTTATACAAACTTTAATGACCAAAATGATATGTTTAATATTTTAACGTTTGGTATTATATGACTAGAGAAAACTAAATTATGATATGACTAGACATTAGAGGAAAATTGTAACTTTTCCTTGAATCATTATAAACTATAATATTTTTTAGATGGTATGTTTGGTTAGTAAAAGTTTGAGTATGAGTATCTTTATTTTTATTTTTCAAATTTAGTTAAAATAAAAAACTTATCAAATTAGTTGAAATTTAAAAGATCTTTTATAGAAAGTTGACACATGCACTCAAAGTGAATGAAAATATCCATGGGTATATGAGATGAAATTTGAAGATATGGCATTGTTTGAGGAAAAATGCTGGAGATATAAATTATTTTACAAACTACATGTAGTGAGTAATTATTAGTAAATGAAAAAGTGATATTAATGATGGATTTAGATGAAAACCAATAAGAAGTTGGCCACATCAACTTTTTGTAAAAATATTGTAAAATTTTTTGTGACTTTAGCATTACTCTTGTTTGAGAAGCAAAAAGGAGGAAGTTTGTGAGGAAGGCAAGAGAAATGAGGAGAGATAGAACACTGAACCTTAGCAAAAAAAAAAAAAAGAAGATAATTTCTTTCTCCTATTTTATTTTTTGATATAGAAGTTGAGAGTTTTATTTTACTGTAATGTATTTTTTATAATATAAATGGAATAATTGTAACTATTAATTTTAGTGACCACGTAATTGATAGGAACAGACAAAAGGAATGATATCAAACACTAAAGGAAAAAGGTCTAAAATTATAAAATTTAGGGTTAAAAACAAGATTATCCTAAGCTTAGAGAGTGTAATTTACATTTTAGTCTAAAATTTAAAATTATCCAATCCAAACAGGGCTTTAGACAGAGCTTAGAATAGGGGAAAAAAAAAGCTCTAGACATTAAGAACAATGGCTGCTACATTTCGCCACTGAATCCTTCTATTCTATGTAGTGTTATTACCTGCAACAAAAATGACAATAATAAAAGATGTTAATCTTCGTTAAAAAGAAATTCTCAAATTAGCAGCCATACTCCAAAATCATTTCGTAATGACAAACACATTACCAATACAACAACAAAACACAAGAATTGTCTCACATTACAAACCATATCTCATAATCACCTAAAAATCATAGTCACATGACCTATATTGTAATAAAATACAACAAATTATAAAACCAAAGTCACATTTCCTATATTGTAATAAACAATAACAAATTATACACCAATCATTGTCCAAGAAGTGTCAATTTTATGGCATCAAGAATCCAAACAACCAATGAAATCTAATCAATTCTTCAACAAATAAAGACATAACAAAACACCCAAATCAAATCAATATCCTATAGAGAAGTAAAGAAACGACACAAATTTTCTCATTATGTACCATACTCCCCAAACATAGTCGCATAGAAAATGTTCCCAAAAGTTATTTTCTTTCCTCTTATTATCCATGAAACAAACATGTACAAACTGCAATAAGACTAATTGATTAGTTCAGATAGGAGAATTCCCTATCTAGAAACAGAATTAGAAAACAAAATTAGGAAGTAACAATTGTCTATTAAAGTTCTAGCCAGAGGAAGTGGAAGAAGTGTCAAAACTATGTAACTTTAGGGTATATCATAATGTGTTGTACTTGTACGTGCATTTGAAATGCGTATATTCTGAATATGTACCAAGCAAAAATGATTCTTTCAACTTTTCCAAAGAACATAGGAGACCCACGTCATTGAAAATTAAAAAGGGAAGTGAAGTTTTATGGTCGTCTATGAGAGGACCTAGCATAGTATGTGATATCAAGTATTATTATCTTAACAATGATTATTATCATTGTTAAGATAATATGCAATTAACTTGCTTCCAAGAATTTTCTGTATTTTATTTTAATTCGGAGTGAATGGTAATTTGGTGATTACTCTAGCCACTGACATGCGATATGGTGGCCATGAGTCCCACTCCCAGAACTTGTACTTCCTTTTCCTATTTGGTTTAGTAGTTTCTAGCTTTTTTTTTTTTTTTTAAAAGGTCTAAATTGCTTTCCTCTTTGGCATATAACTCCAATCCATCTAGGAGTTGATTGAAAGAGCCCAACAACTTTGGTTCTTCTGATTTGCTTACACTTTCATCATCTTCCTTTTATATAACATAACAAATTACCATAGATCTGATTTACTCCCTATAGCAAACCACACCATGTAACAATCAAATAATCTAATCCTATATTTTTCTATCAGTAAAATAAATTTTTCTGGAGTTGGAGAGGAGTGAGTGTGATCGAGTGAGGTGTGAATCGATGAAGTCAGAGCTTGTGATTAGAGAGTTACATGATTTTGAAACGCACCTGAATCGGATTAGGGATTTCACGGGTAGACTGAGCAGGATGTCACGCACCACTTCGTGTGGGAAATAGTCTGACATTTCTTCTTTCTCTTCACCCAGTTGAAAAGTTTGAGAGTTGAAAGTGAAACACTTCGGAATGGTGTAAACTAGATGGATGAGTGTTCAGAGAACCATGCTGTCTCAGCTCGTCTAGACACTGTCACTTTCATCCCTATATTTTTGGTTTAGTTCAGCAAAACAAAATGTTTGTCTTTTTGGCCAACCCTAAAATCTATATATATATATATATATATATATATATATATCCGTCTAACTTTCATACCTAAAATTTTAAATTTACAAGTCATTTCCAGTAATACAAAACTTTTCACAACATTTTTGTAATGCAGTATAGTTTGATTGGTAGAGAAAAAATAGTGGATCTATTGTGTGTAAAGGATGTTTGACCACTCACAGTCTACCACGTTAAAATTGTAATAAAAAAAATTGTGGAATAATTTGTGATTATATTATTACTCTTCTCCTTACCGATAGCGGTTGGTATTTATCTTATCTTTATCACTTTCCGAAATAGAAAGGTTAGAAGATATATTTTTTTTTAATTTTTTTTTTAATAATGTTATAGAAAATAATTTTCACAATATTTAGTTAATAATTTTTTTATTAGTTTTCATTTAGGCCTAGCATTAACATCATTTTATCATGTACCATTAATTACGTGTCATCTTGATAATTGACAATTGTGAAATATTTTGATAATAATGGAAGAGATGGGGATGACAATAACATGTTACAATCGTGAGAGGCTATTATGGGTGAGTTGGGCATGAGGAATCAGGTCAACCCACCTGGACTAAGCCCAACATGATGCCCAAGGCCCATTAGGTGATGTAGGCCTAATATGTATGGGGAAGGTAACCCCGAGCTTCATCACAATGAGCCCAATCTCTAGTTGAGTGCCGGGAATTGGGGTGACCACATCTTGAGAGATTCCTTAGAGGTTGGTGGTCTGAGCCAACCACAAAGGAAATCTATGTGAAGTCCTAACGAGGTTGGTCACCAAAAACTAACGATTCTAAAAGAGATCCACTCTTGAACACTATCCGGCATCTAGAACAAGTTCCAAGAATCCTCTAAATTCGTGAGGATCCCTTAGGATTTGGTGGGCATGAGAATGTGTGAGAGAGCGGGGAAAGAAATGATAACCACCCCACTAATGGAGGGCTATAAAAGGAGGTCGAAACAAGGGTAGAGGGGGTTGGACATTTGGTGGCGAGAGAGGAGGAGAGAGTAAGAGAGGAAAACAGATAAAATGAACACATTGGGATACTCAGGGGAATTAAAGGGGAGAGCTATTACTTGTTTAGGGCCTTCATTGGTAGGATTGAGTTTACCCCCACATACAAATAAATTGTGACTCCATTATTGTAGCAGAGACGATTCTGGGCATGCACATATTCTATTGTGATTAGAATAATATTACTATCTCCTTGGTCTAATACCACCATCATTTTTTTTTTACTTTGTACAAATTACAATAGGTCATTTTGCTGTGTCCATGCACTTATTGTTTCAAGAATTTTGTAGTTTATTACTTTAATAATTATAATTCTAAAGTTATAAAAAAAATATTATTTGGAAGATTCTTGTAATTCAATTTACACTTTATATATATATATATATATATATATATAATCCCTTTGTCTAAAGTCCTCATTAAATTTGGTAGCCATATACACACCCAAAATGCTTAGATGGTTAAGAATGAATTTGACATCCAGATAGCCCCACAAAATATCATATTCGGAAACAACCCATCATTGACATCATCATAATCAAAATTTTAAAACAAATAATGGTAAATAAATAAAAAGGCAAATAAGGTCTTACGTTCGAACTACCACACTAACTGTCAGGGGAGGAGCTAGGGGGGGTCGAGAGGGGGCCGTTGCCCCCCCTGGCCTGCCAAAAAAATAGTAGGGTGGCTTTTAAATTTTAGCAAGGAGAAATTTTGTATTTGGTTTGACAATATATCAATCTCTGAGTTGCATCTCTTTCTCTCTCTTTTTTGGGGTAGAAAAAGGTGCGTCTCTTAAGTCTTAAAGAGCAAATAACTGCCACGTAGCTTTGGCAGGAGGCTGGCCTGGCATGCATAAAATAGCCAACTAGCTTTGGCTGGGACTTGGTGTAAATTCTCCACTTCACCATGTGAATCCTTACTAAAAGAAATTCTTTATGTAATAATTATTCTACTCCATAAAATTTTGTATAATAAACCAAAATTTTGAGATAATTATATAATAACACAAAATTACATTAGTTGTATTTGGTGTTTATACTAAATTACTAAAAATATTTTCATTTATAAATGGAATTTTTACTAATAAAAAAAAAACAGAAAATGGCTTATTTATGCAAAAAAAAAAAAAAATCTTTTACAACTACCCAACATATATGTAATATGTGTATGTGTTTCAATGTACATGCATAGTGTATATAAATTTTGCCCCCCCTTAAGTCAAATCCTAGCTCCACCACTACTAACTGTCCATTGAGTTTTAGAAAAATCTCTTGGACAAGAAGTGGAATACTCTGGTTAAAAATTAATACTATTTCACAACCTTTTTATTCAAATAAGAGAGAACGCTTGAAATCTTTTGGTCCAAACTTGTCCAAAATTAAGAGATCATAATGTGATGAAGTAAAGAGACACAATCATGTTTGTGGTTTCAACAAGCAGGTGGTACGCACTAAAGTTCAGGTTCTCATATTTCATAAACCATCATATGTTTGATTGGAGTGGGAAGGGAAAGGACAGAAAAAGGGGTAGGGGAGGGGCATATAATCTCCCCAAAATAAATAGAAAAGAAGGGGAAATTGGATGTGAATTAAAGATGAGTAATAAGCCTTTTATCCAAGTTATTGTCAGTTATTATTATTTTCTTTCTACTACAAATTATCATTTTTTATATAGTACCAGTATAAATAATAATTCTCTTGGAACGAATCATTTATTTCCTTTCATTTTTCCTCTCAACTAAACAAAGCAGAGCTATATTCGTTTTCTATCATTCTACTTTTCTATCCCTTCAACCAAACACACATCAAGAAAAATACAAATATTAATTTTCTTTCCAATAACATGATTACAACAAGTTGTTCAAATACATGTGAATACAAATGATAACATAATTACAACAGGGTTTTTTGTTTTTGTTTTTTTTAGTACAACAAGTTGTGAAAATACGCATGAAACAAATATGAAAATTTCCAAGTTCAGCAATAAGTTATAACCTTTTCAGATTATTATTTATTAGTTACAAAATATAAATTGCTCCACACTGAATGATCGTTGTGCTAAACCCAAAACTTATATTTCTTACCTACAACACAAAAATAAAATTGATTGGTATCTTATTTATAAAAAATAATAATTTCAAACATAATTCAAAAACCACAATAACTTTGCTTCTCCTATAAATTAATTGCACATTGTATCACTATCAAACAAGTCCAACATTATTAATTGCATAATCCATTACTATCAAACAAGATATATGATATTTAACTCAAGACATAACTAAGCATATTTATTAATGTAAAATGAATTTATTATTGTGAGACATAATTATCCATCCTTCATTTATTAACCAAGCATATTTATTGCAAAAAATTTAATACTTGGACATATATATTGTAAGACTAATTTATTATAAGATATTTATTATTAATATATGGTCACTTCTCTATAACCCCTTCCAATTGAACAACCATTTAGATGAGAAGTGGCCCAAAGTCAAAATAATCATATAGTGCATTACCTACAAGAATGAACATTCAGTGTTGGTAAAAACGAGGAGCGCACTTAAATGCAAACATTTTTAAAGAATAATTCTTAAAGAGAAATGCAACAATCAAATTATCATATAAATTGAAATGAAAATTTTCATATAACACAAAAATTGCAATCAAGTCATTTTTTTTTTTTTTATCAGCAAGATATGAATACTTCACTTCCATGTAATATCCTTTCTTAAATCTCAGATGCCCATTATTTCCTATTACTAATGAATAATATTAAGCTCCGTTTGTTTCAATGAAAAGTTTCGTGTAAAGATAGTTTTCCTTGTTTTCCAATGTTTGGTAGCATAAAAAAAGATGAGTCAAAGAAAAACTATCTTTGGTCAATATAAAAAGTATGGCTAATTTTTGGAGATTGGTTTCCATTAAATTTTTTTGGAAAATAACTCTATCTCACAGCAAGCTAAATAAGGAAAGTTAGGAGGTTGTTTTTCAACTCATTTAAAGTTACTCCCAAATATTGAAAAATGAGATAGTTTTATAGAAAATGCTTTTTAAAAAATAACTCATTTTCTAGAAAACATTATTATTGAAACAAACAGAGCATAACGCTCTGTTTTAATCACTTAATGACTATAAGTCTATAAGAATTAGTCTTTTAGGTTCAACATCAACCACTAAAGTAACTAAGCAATTACCAAAAGTATATTATATCATACTTTTTTTTTTTTTTTGCATGAGTGAGGTAAGAATATGAGGACGTAGCAATATGGTAATTGGTACTAAGCAAATATCCAATAGGGACAAAAAAAAAAAAAAAAAGAATTAGAAGAAGAAGCTTGGCAGGTTACTGTTTCAAGGAGAAAAAATCAAGAAAAAATAAAAATAACAGTAGAGAAGAATGAGGTTTTGGGTTTCAGGACAAAGTTACACTCAAATTTTTTATTTATAAGTTACACTAAATAAATGCCAAATCAATGGTTTATATCAATAATGTCAAGATCCTATAGTTTTACTCTAGTTTTGGTTTATTTTTTGAAAAATATAAATAAATAAAGAAACACCGAAAAGCGCCCCTAAAGTGTACTTCTTTGAATGAGCCTAGCTTTTGAGACAAAAAACGGTGGGCCTTAGGAGTTCGCGCTTTGAGCTTAAGCGCGCTTTTACCAACGTTGTGAACAATGTCATTATCCTTCAAAAATCCTTCTATAATTCTTGACCACATGATATTTTCCAAATGGCAAAAGGCAGCAATTTTTTTTTTTACAGAAATACTACACTCCCTCTAAAAAAATTCAGTAGCAAATGGACTTCAAAATGAAGGATGTTAATTCACCACTTGCCACCACAGTATAATGAACTAGTGAATTTAAATAACAATCCCACACATAATCAGTGTCCCAACAAAATGCCAAGTAGAAAAACTGAACATAATCCGTAATCCACTACAAAAGTACTACTTCGATATAAGAATAGAAAATGAAATATAGAGCTCCTAAGCAAGACAAACAAACCAATCAAAGAAACTTTTGTATACACTAGATTGTAGCAAAGGAAAAAAACTGAGAGAGAAAAAGAAAAGCATTCCCTTCTCCCTTTCTTTTTCTATACTTGTTTAACTCTTACAGTACACCATATGGGAATACAAAATACTACTTAACAGTCACTCACTCATGAAATGGTTGAGGGGAAACTGGAACAGTGACCTTGAGAAATGAGAATCATGCATAACTATGTCAAATAAAAATCATATCCAATAAAACAAATTTACAATCCATAATATGGAAACCCATAAAATTACCAGATCCATAGATAGAATAGAGAATACGATCAAAACCTACATCCAAATGCTCAATTTTGAAATTTGTCATTCTAGTAGATCATCCAAATCCACCCAAAATTAAAATTGAAGAAGAACCCAAATTGATGTTTTGTATCAAAAACAAGAAGCTAGACTCAATAATAAAATTTCCAATATCTAAACAACGGACTCAAACTCAAAACAAAAATCAATGAAAAGATTCATATAAGTTAAAAGGACCAAATCATGTTGTAGATATTGGTACACATTACTCAAAATATTCACAATCAAACCCACCAAAACTCAAAAGTCCAAATTTGAATACAAAACCACAATTACACCCCAAAATAATCTCAGACAACACAGAACACCAAAACCCATTTCACCCATTATTTCAAAAAACCACAAATTGTCTAAGATAATTACCTGCCAATGCCACCCGCCAAGGATGACACCTTCCTGGCCACACCCTAAAGATCCACAGCTCTGATTTGGTCCGATTGAAGGGACCGTGACCTTGAGAAAAAGAGAAAAAAAAGGGCATTAGATTATGTGATAAAAAGGTTGTGAAAGAAAGAGTCAATTGAGAGAGAGAGAGAGAGAGATAATTTGGATGATCACTACTACAGAAAACGCTGTAAGAACCTAATTGGCCAGTGAGAATCGAACCTAATCATAAAAACTGGACAATCAAAATAATGTATAAATCAATAAACAAAATAAGAAAGTCAGAATGAAATCAAAATTTAAAGAAAGAAAAGGCCAGATATGTGAGAGTGGTGAATTGGCTTCTATGTCTTTCCTTTTGGGGACCCACATTTGAAGGCAAACAATAAGAAGTGAATGCAATGCAATTATTAGAGAGAGAGAGAAGAGTGAGATAAATTTTTTGCTGCCAAAGATGGTGGAAGGAGATTTGAGTGTTGAAGAGAGGATTGAGATCAATGTTATAGCAGTGGTTCTGTTGTAATGGTAGTAAGAACCACAAAACTAAGCATAAGTTAAAAACTACTACTAGACATTCAAAATATTTTGCCTACATATAGGGTCACAAAACAGCACCTACACAAAAACGTGGACTAAGGAATTATGTTTCGATTGTGTTGTTGTCATCTCACAACTCCTCTGTGCTTCATTAAATGTTCTTTTCATATGAGAGTCAATGTCATTTAACACTTATTTCCTAACTTTTAACTATCCTTATTCATAGGTTAATCCATGCCCCTCAATAACCTCAACCAAAAAATGAATGAATAATTACTGCAAGGACAGATAACTAACACATCAGATTTTTATTAACAAACCAAAATGAATGCTCCTATTAACAAAAAGTTTGTAGACATAGAATCAATCACTGCATAACCAGTTAAAGCAACCCAAGGTGAAGAGCCACTTCTACTTCACTATTCACTAAAGCCGTGTTTTCTTCAATTTTCAATGTGTTTGGAAATGACAATTGATATTCAGAAAATAAATGCATACTCTTCGTTTATTTTTAAATGCTCTTAACACATCTCAAGGCACATTTATAACCTAGAGGTATCAATTTATGCTGGTAGGACAATGTTTTCAAAAATAAAATAAGGGAAAACATTCTCCATTATCTTCTGACATTTTATGAATTTTTCTTCACTGATTGACCTAAGTTCCTACCATCAAATAAATAGAAAATATCCCTAAAATTGATTTTCTTTCCTGTGATATACATGAAACAAACAAAGCCAAAGTGCAATTAGTTCTCGTACAAGAATTCCCTGTCTAAAAAAAAAATTAGGAAGTAATGAACATATATAAAACAATATTAGCGAGAGGAAACAGAAAAACTGTCAAACTATGTTAACTCTTAAGGATAAATGAGTATGTTCTGAATTTTAACCAAACAAGAATGATTAAGCCAACATGTCCAAAGAACATAAGAGACCCACATGACTTGATAAAAGCTACATGAACTTTATCATTATACGCTGCTGACAGCAACAACAACTAAAAAATAAAGACTTGTAAGAGGCAGGGAAGGCTAGTTCCAACCACAAAGTATAGGTTCAGGCCAAACATTTTGAAAAATTTTGTCTATGTAACTGCAGGTAGTGTCATGACATCTTGTTATGGGTTTAGAGTAGCAACTAGAGTCAACGATATAATTTAAATATAGTATTCAAGGTCCTCTCATAAAGAACCATCAGGAATACCTAAAATTATAGGTCATTTTCTGATAATGTATTTTGCATCGATGTAAAGTCATGAAACGGAAATAGAAAAACACATTTTTAGATTGAATGCAAAGCAATGTCATGTACAGAACACATTATCAGAAGGCAATGATAGACATATCAGAAAAACCATAGCAATACTAAAGAAATGGAAAGAGTAAAACACATTTTCATATTGAATATGGATTAGATTTGACAAGGTCAGCATATAGAAAAAGATAATAACATTAGTCTTTAATTAATAATTATTGCTTCCATCTTGCAAATATTTAATCCCATCATCAACCACAACCACAAGATAGAATTTAATAATTCTGACCAATCTTGTTAGCCATTCATAACCAAATTAATATCCAAAAGCAGTATATTGAGGTTTGAAACTTAATGATTAATTATAGCCACAAAACAATACCAATATATACAAAGGATAAATAGAAGGAAAGTAAATGATAGCATTTTGAGTTGAATTATGATTTTACCTGCATTTCCTCTTCCGGGTCACTCCCCTTTGAGAAACTGCATCATTTGGTTTGTCAAGTAAGACAAGGTTCTCCACATAATTGTTAGTACAATAATCTATTGTTGCCCCATACATCCCCAACTTCGTGACTTCTCAATTCTTAGGGTTAAATGAAGCAAACCCAACAGAAAGTGCTCTTGCTGTTGTCACTAACATATGACCACTCTTCCGGAAACCTATTACCCTCGTGATTCCTCCAGTAAGATTAACATTGCAAAGTTTAGTCCAAGAATCAACAATGCCATACTTTTTCATCACCCAAATGGAACAAACATCATAGCACTTATTCCCGTGACATACTAAAGCATGACATAATATAAAAAGTGCTCCCCTGATCACTGAAGTGTCCAACGCATATGAATGTGTCATCCCTACTGGCAACGACATCACACGAAAAGCCTCATTACTTAAATCAAAGGACAGAACTGATGGACGAATCCTCGGTCCACGGCCATTGACCAAATCACGAATCCTTGGTACGCGGCCATTGGCCAAATCATTCACCGTATAATGGACAGCCCCATTTAAAATGGCTGCCGGGAAACAACCAAAATCAAATATGATTCGAGGCGGAAAAGGGACTCTAGTACTAGTTATTCTCCAAGAACCCTCGTTGAGAGAGTAAACCTCAACCAAAGCTGGCTTGCCCTCAGACTGATCATTTTGATCAGTACGTTGAAAATCAATTGTCACCACCTTATAATCATTGGATAGTGAATCAAACCCGAATGCAGAACGACAATAATGGTGGCCGCGTATGAGCGTAAGGGAAGAACTGGGAAGGGTGATACATTTTCTAATAGAAGGATTCCAAAGAACATAACGGTCTTGTACATAAAGACTGAACAAGCCATTCGCGTAGCCAATTAACTTAGAGAAACTCGATGATGAAAACTCAATATTCTGAAATGGGTTTAACAAGGAGTCATCGTTATTGTCATCGTGAATGAAATTGTAGCTCTCTATTACCTTGGATTCAGAAGCGGTGCAGCTCCTAAGAACTAGTGTGTTGGAGTTGGGAACAAGTGAAAGTGATCGAGTGAGGTGGGAATTGACGAAGGAAGAGGATGTGATTAGAGAGTTCCATGATTTGGAAACGCACCTGAATCGAATTGGGATTTGACAGGTAGTCTGTTCAGAATCTCCTGAACCACTTCTTCTGGGAGATAGTCAGACATTGCTTTCTCTTTCACCCAAATTGAAAAATTTTTGTAAAACTAAAATGGATTCTGAACAGAGAACTTTGACTTCTTCAGCTCTTCAAGACACTGTCACTTTCCTTTTATCCCTGTATTTATGGTTCAGTTCAGAAAAAATATGTGAATGTGTGCGTTTTTTTTTGTTTTGTTTTTGTTTCGCTAAGTAGACAGAGAATGTATTTTGTTCAGTTTCCGGTCTGGTGAGCTAGTGTGTTAAAGCTAAAGCCTACTACTGTTATTTTTTATGATTTATCCTAAAATATTTTCTTCCAAATTACAGTAAACTCATGATTATAGATATCTATTTGTTTGGCTTCCGTAGTTCACCTCAACCTCCCATTAAAAATAGAAAGGAAAAAAAACAAACAAACAAACACATCAAGATGGGGAAAGGAATGGAACGACCACCTAAGGTGGTGGCGGCGCAAGCTTGAGGTGAAATCGGCAATGGAGTTCGGCAAACTCGTGTTTCAAAAAGATGTTATATAACTAAAAAACTAAATGAGTTTTGTTGGGGGTTTCTCAGTAAATTTACAAAAACAAAACATTTGACCAAAAAAAAAAATGCCAAGTTTCACAATTCTTTTTTTTTTTTTTTTTGCTTTTTTTATTTTAGGTAATTGATAGTATAAATCATTGAACCAGGGAAAAAAAACATATTAACAAAAGGAAAATTATTGTGTAATCCCGGAGTACAAGTTCAACAAGCTGACCTTGTACTCCCAGCCAATAAAAAAAAAACATGCCAACCCATAATAAATTGCTTACCTTAGCAGAACTGACAACTCAGGTGCTTTGTTAACGTCTGTTAACGTTTGAAAATTTTTTGTTTCACTTTTAATTTTAAAATAGGGGCGCTCCCTTCCTTCTCTCAGACTCTCACATACAAACTCTCACATACAATTCCTCTCTTCCTCTCCCATGAACAGCGGCTCACGAACCATGGGTTGTTCCTCTCTCATCTCCGTCAGCATTGTGGAAGTTCATTGTGCGGCCATCTTGCTTGGTTGGTTCAGTTCGTTCTCTGATGCCGTTTCGGTATACGTTTAAAACGAAAACCGATCTAGCCCAAACGAAAACAAAAGCCCCTCCAAACTCTTCTTTGTATGGTCCTTATCAAGCTCTTTCCTCCTCTAATCCATCGCTCCAAGCCTCATTCACGGGTATAGCGATCTATAAAGGCATAAACAGAGTGCAATTTTTTTTAAATAATATTTTGTGGAAATTTCTTATACTGTAATTATTTTTTATTTGAATCTCATCTTTTTGGGATAAATCTACTGTTTGGGGTTTTGATTGTAATATGATTTGGATTTGCAATTGTTACCCAATTGGGTGTTTGGATCTGTATTGTTGTCATGTAAGTTGTGGCTGGTGAGGCTACATGTAATATGGGGTTTAGATTGTAATGTGTTTTGGATTTGCATTTTTTACCAATTGGGTATTGTATTTGTAATTTTGTGAAGTAACTTGTGGCTGGTGAGTCATTGTATAAAGCATGGCTCATGATATGTTTTTTGTTGCATACAGAGTGTTTGTTTAAATGCTTCTTAGGCCACACCTTACCAAATCCTTGTCCAACTTTCTGAGACACAACCAAATCCTTATTTTGCAGTGCTATAAGGTTTTTTTTTTTTTTTTTTTTTCGAGTGAAGTATTTGTTGTTTTGTAGTGAATCTATTATTGATTTAGTAGTTTCCATTTATTTAAAGCCTAAGTACTTGTGAGAGTATTACTGGAATTCCCAAGTAAATTTATGTAGCTTATCAGCCCTTTTAGAGATGTATTTTCTAATATTTATATGCTACAACAATGCATGGAAATGCATCCGTTGTACTCAAATTGCACCTCCTCCCTTTGGAAAGGAGGTAATGCTTAGCTTTTGTTTCTTTATTGATTATTTTTATAAATTTGTTATGAAGTACTTTTATTATTTTTCTTTGGAGCTATATTTCAGGTAAATGACTATTTCTTTTCTTTTGTTTCTCAACCACTTGTCTTTGTTACTCTGTATATGCAAGTATGTTCTACAGTCAAATGTCAAATTGATGGTTCCTTGGTGAAAGTATACTTTTCAGAGAGTGTTGGTTCCAAGTGTTGGATGCTTACTTTTACTCTTATTTTTTTTGGTTTATTACCAGAGAGACTTCGTTGAGGCCCATGCTAATGATGGTTAACTATAAATATTTGGCTTAAAGCAAGGGTGGCATGCATCTTTTGTTATGGTTGAACTCATCTCTGCTAAACACATTGCTCAAGCGTAGTATCAAACTCGAAATGCTATTGTGTAAAGTTCTGACTACTCAAGTGCTAACATGCAGCCTTGTGTAAACTTGAAATTCTTATTCGACGTTTGTGGAAATTAAGAGTGTCCCTTTTCAGTCAGCTATGATCAGTGGAGAGTAATATCAATGCCTTGTGTTCCATTTAGGTATAGCTGGGATTAATGTAAAGCAGGCGAATTACCAAAGGGCTTGTATTGTAAATTATATTTTTGTACCTCAGTAACAGTGTATTTGTTGTTGTATCAAAATCAATTGTTAGTCAAAATCATAAGTTGATAGAACTTATTGTCCTTATATTAATTAAAATTACATTATTTCACTTTTATTTTTGTCATTCCTGTTTGGATTGAGTTTTATGCCTCCTTTGTTATATAATGTTGTGAAGTGCTGCTTATCTTTGTGGCATGAATATTTTGCAGCAGAAGATGCAAATGAATAGCAACTTGGATAACCTAGTTGGAGTGGTTCCTTTATGTCATTGTGATGCAGATGATAATTAGCTTAATTACAGGGTAATTCCCTTGGTCATGACTATGAAGCGAGACCATTAACCATAATAACACAATTCTCACATTTACTGTGGGGAAAAAAATCATGGAATTGAACAAATCTTCTAAATGTATTTGAAGGTTATTACATTAAAATTGGACAATTCCACATCAAAAAAGTGTTACCATAATATGCACTTCCTCCACATGCTTCCAAAAGTTACAAGAGACTAAATCATATACATTACAAGAAAGTGTTCTCATGACAATTTTTTTTACTGGCACCATTGCAATTCCGATTTCAAAGTAGAGAACAACTGTAATAATAAGTTTTACTTGTCCTCGACTATAATAAAAAAGACCTTATGAACTCTCTTACTTAGTTCATTGTGGCTATTGCCCATGTCTTACTTCTGTAGCTTTTCTATGTGGTTGACAACCTAATTCAAAGAAAAATAAATAAATAACATGTATAACGTAAATAATCCTTGAGAACAAGAAATAAATGACACTATTGATCAAACAAATATGCCATAAGAATTTCCAAATTTACCTTTTGACTATATTTGTAATCTAGTTGCTTGGAATTATAAATCAGTGAGCTCATTTGGAAAGTAGATGAATTCTATAAGGAATAAAATATAAGAACACAATATATCAAAACAAAGCTTTGTACATATAGTTTCACATTCTATCAAATGAATGAATTGTGTCAATTTACCTGACTAAGTTGGGCTACAACATCGGTACCTTGCAACATAGATGTAAATGGCACATTTACATAGCTCATGTCCTAAGTAGAAAATAGCTCGTAATTAGGTATCAAGTATAGCAACCGGATTATGACTATACATTATATATATATATATATATATATATACCTGAGAATGCATTGTCCAAGGCGTGTAAGATTGACTGTATAAGTTAGCACCTATAAAGCCTGTATAAGAGTAGGGATTAGGTGGTTGACAGACTGGTGTATTGTATGCGCAACCAAATGAGACATTTGAATGTTCTTCAACCACTTTTTGTTTTCTTTTTCCTATGAAATTGTACATAAAAAAGATCACACACAAATCAGAATTTAATATACAAAAAATATTTAGTGATGATAAAAATGTTAAATTCATATTTAGTTTTTAATAAAAAGTTACTTACTTGAAGAAGATGCATCTTTAGATTTGTTTGCCTTGCGCTTCTCAAAGTGCCCTTTAAGTCTAGTATTTCTTAAACCTTTTGATCTCACACATGGGGGATTTAACACTGACACCTCATTTGGCAAGCAAGGCATTTCATCAATGGTGTCACATTGTATGACTTCATTCTCTTCCGCATTCGCGTCTACACCAAACTTGACCCTTGATACCTCCTTTTCAATTTTTTCATTAAGTTCCAATAGCAATTTTTGGCAAATTCTCTTAAGGCTATCCTCCCCTTGACTTTTAGATATTAGCTATTTGCATCATGCTATTACGCCATACTATCTTTGCCTCTTTATCATTACTAAGTGAATGGTTGTCTTGTTCGTAAGTCATCATCCCCTTTTTAGCCTCTTTTGTCCAACGTTTCAAAATGTATTGACTTGGAATTCTAGTTAAATTTTTTATACTAAAAACCCGCAATGCATGACAACAAAGAATCCCCAGTGAGTCAAATTTCTTACAAGAACAAGAAATATTGCTATTGAGATTATCAAACCGGATAATGCGTACTCTTTCACTATTTTCTTCTTTGACCTCAAAAACACCAATTGTATCTTGGCAATCAACTTGATCCCAAACCATTGCAAGACTAATAAGAAATTGATTTTCAAATAAATTAAATATCTTACAGGTGTACACTTGAGCTGCATGACCCAAAATGCCACTCTTCTTAACTGCTTTTTGTGGGGCACCTTGCTTGTATCGAAAATCTTCATCCAACTCTGAGGAACGCATACCTGCCAATGCATTTTCATATTCAATTACAAACTTATTGAGGCTAATTGATTTGTTTGCTATACCATTCAAAACATGGTTCGTGCTCTCACTCCTTGAGGAAGATTTAAATTCAGCTGTAAAAAAATCCTTAGTGAATGCAGTGCTCCACTTATGTCGAATTTTGTACATCATATTTAGCCAATGATGATTCTCAATATTAAATTTTTGTGCCATTTGATCCCATGTCTATTGAAATTCTAATTCTGAATCACAATATTTTTGGCACTTGTTGAACAAGTACATGAACTCTGAGTTAGAGTTTAAGTCTCCTAAGCGAGAAGGAGCGTTTTTTGAAATATGCCACAATCATAACCGATGATGTGTATTTGGAAACACTTCCCCAATGGCATTTGACATAGCTTGATCCTGGTCAGTGAAAATTGTTATAGGCGATCGATTCCCCATTGAGTCTAAGAATGACTTAAACAACCATTTAAATGAATCAGCGGTCTCATCCAAAAGGAATGCACATCCAAACATCACATTTTGCCAATGGTGATTAACACCTACAAATGGAGCACAAATCAAATTATATTTGTTGGTACGGTATGTAGTGTCAAATACCACTACATCTCCAAAACAATCATAATCAACTCTTGATCTCCCATCTCTCCAGAAAAAATTTGTCATTCGATTTTCTTGATCTACTTAAACTGTGTAAAAAAACATGAGATCTTCTGCATGCTTAGACTTAAAATGATTCAATAAGCTTTAAGCATCTCCAACACTAATCATTGTTATCTTTTGCACATTCACATGATTATAACAATCTCTTTCAGTAAAGCCCACATTTTCACTTCCTCCAACTTCTTTTGTTAGATATGAATAAGCATTCTTTGTACTTATACCTGAATTCACCATGGTATCAATTACATCTGCCTTAGGTTTTGAAATACGACAACTAGATCTTAACAAATGTCTCTCTAATTGTAGTGCAAGTTCATGATTATGCTCTGGATTAAATGCACTAACCCTCCAAACACCATTTTCAACTGTGAAACGAACAAATGCTTTACAACCAGTTCTAGTCTCTAGTCTCTTCGAATATTTCTCTTTACAAAAATCTTCATCTAGCTTAAAACCCTCCTTAGAACATAGAAATTCACGTTGCTTTATGTTCTTTGTCCCATTATAATATCTAGGCTTTCCTTTTCGAATACTAAAACCCATTCGCAATGCATAATCATTATATAAAGAATATGCTTCATCTGCATTATGGACCACCTTATTCAACAAATTTTCATCACTATTTTCTAGCCTTGCTACAAACCTGCAGTCCCCTTCAATTTCTTCAATATCACTTGGTTTCAAATAACTACAATAATTTTTATGACAATATAAATATTAGAAACAAAATACTAAGAAAATTATAATACAATAACTATATCATGTTAATAATTTTTTTTATCGATATGCACCATGTTTACAATTTTGTATGTCTTCTTAAACGCCTATGGTACACTTAATCACAAAACTCTTATGTTTAGGCATAGTAATATAAGAACAAAGTTTTAATACCAAATTTTTTAATGTTTATTTAATTAATTATTTTTTTTTTTTTTGGGATTGACTATGGATAACAACAATAATAACAACAAAATCTTAGTCTTAAATTTTTTTGGGTTGATTACGGATACTCATTGAAAAAAAATATTATAATAATAAAAATTAACAATAAATATTGCAAAGAGCAAAAAAAAAAAAAACACAGCAATGCATTTTTATATAGTTTTATTTGAGAGCAAATATATCACCACAAATAATTAAACATTCTTTCAAAACATAAATTAAATCTAAACAAGACAAAACATAATATACCTTTATCACTTTCCAAGTCCATTATTTCTACCATGCTTTTAGTTGAAGCCAAAAAAAAAATAGTGACTTGTTTGTTCTTTTGTGTCCGCCGCTTGTCTACTGCCAGAGAATTTGGGTTTGCTATCAATATTGTTTATGACTTTTAAGTTGAAAACCCTATAGCCTATATTACTAATATCACTTGCTATTATCACTTATTTTATTAATGTGGGCCCAAACCTTTTAACTGAGCTTTATGAGGCATGCTGAAAACTAAGAATTTGGCTTCACGGCAACAGTCTAACAGACGTTAAAAGGCATCAATTATTATGATGCGCTGGCAGTCCCGCTTAGGTAAGCAATTTATTATGGGTTGGCATGCTTTTATTGGCTGGGAGTACAAGGTCAGACTACTGACGTTGTACGCCGAGACTACACAATAATTTCTCGTTAACAAAAGAAGGGAATGAACTATCTCTTTCCATTTTCCCAAGGCAAAAATCTAGAATAGAATATATGGGAATCATTCCATCTATTTTCCTTACCTGTAGTCGATTATCCTATCCAATAGAGAAATTTTTGACAATATTTTTCTCAACCTTTTGAGTAAATCACCCAAGATAAAACATAAAATATATATATATGGTCACTCTAAACATTGTGGAGAGAGAAAATTTCTTCAAGGACAAGCTAATAATCTGTTTATAAAATAATTTAACATATGTTATTTTTGGGGAAAATTACACTTTAATATTACACCTTGCACCCTACACTTTTTAAATGTACATTTTGCAACATAAATTATACCTCTTGTTACACTTTACACACCAACGTTAAGTTTGCTGTTAATTTGAACAGACATTCAAAGTTAGGATGCAAAGTATAATAAGAAATATAGTTGGGGGTGGTAAAATGTAATTTTTGCTTTGTTTTTATGGAATTGAAAAGAGGAGCAATTACCACTTTTCACATGGTGTTATAATTTTCTATCTAAGTTAACAACAAACTTAATATTAGATAGTAAAGTATAACAAAGATCATAGTTTAAAGTGCAAAATATGCATTCGAAAAGTTTAGGGTTTAAAGTGTCATTAGAGGTATAGTTAAGGTGGTAAAATGTAATTTTTTTTTTTACATTTAATAAAGTATTTACGTCATATATATACATATATATATATATTAATATAACATTAATAAAAATTAAAGGATTCTTAACCCTTAAGTCCTAACCATGAAATCCACAATTATGGTTTTTTCTAAAAAGAAAAAAAAAAGTCTGTATCTCTAATTTTTTTTTAAATATTAAAAAATAAAAAATTTATATTAAAAATATTTACTAATATTTTTCTTGGATGTCTCATAAATTTATTTGGTTCAATGAGCTATTATGGCATGGGAGTAATTACCAATTAGAGGAAAAAAAAGTGCTTTCATAATTTATAAATTTTTCCATTTGTATGAAATACATTAAATACTCTTCTCAAAATAAAAAAAAAAATTAAATGTACTTTATATGAATGAGTTATGTATGGTATAAAAGTAATTTTAGGAAACAAAAATGATGTATTAGTCATAATTAGTAGGCCATTATTTAAATTTTTATATTTTTACCAAAAATAAAAGAAACAAAAGGAATTTTTGGAAAGTCAAGAGAGCCATGATCTGTCTTACCCCCCCCCCCCTCTTTCTGTCCCCGAATGTATTTAGAGAGAAGAAAGACAAGTGCTTTGGAGATGATAATAAATATATATATATATATATATATTTATTTAACCATGTGTTAGCTTTATTCCATGCCAAATTTGCTTGTAATTTAGCATTTAGAAATCCTATATTTAGATGGGAATTATGTAAGGGTTGTGTGTGAGAAAGTGTGAAGAATTGATCAAGAATATGCATTAAAGAGGAAACTCGCGGCTGGCCACCCGCCAAAATCAGGCACACATGTGGAGCATGCAGGAAGTTGAAGGGTCAGGATAGCTAGATCACTGCAAGACAAAAAGCATAGTCTAGCCATTCTGTTTTCAGGCGACTAAAACTCACAACTCATCCCAGTCACGAGTGACTCGCCAAAACATCATGTTATGCAGAAAAATGACTTTTCACATTCCTTCTCATACCCTACTATAAATACCCTTATACCCACAAAATGTAAAGAATTTCCAGAGAGAATTTTGAGAGAGAGACCCTAGAGAAAAATAAGATTGACTCATCTACAATCTTACACATTTGATTCTCTAAATTCATTTACTCTCACCCTCTCCATTGTCATACCTTTGAGAGGATCTTTAGCCAAATCCTTACCTCACCACATTCATAGCTATGAGAAGGTTTTTTGATGCTTAGGAAGCAGTTCAAGAGAGAACTAATTCATTTCATTGATGCAATGGGTTAATTGTGGGATCCGATAAGCTAGAGAATACAAAGTTTGGCGTAACCCTATTGGAGCAAGAAGCTTGGAGGGTCTATTGCTATTCATGTATCCCAACTGATTTTTTAGTTGATCATTTTACCGTTTGAGGGTGGCAGAGAGGTTTTTCACCAAGTATTTTGGTTTCCTCTTCGATAACACGTGCCGGTGTTATCTTGCGTTTGACTCTAACTATCCTTAACTCTTTACTTTTAGTTATTGCTGAGTTGTGATTAAAATATGGCTTAAAATAGTTTGCATAATTGGTTATAGCTGATATTTATCTTTCCGCACATATATTTTTTGAATATAAGCTTATAAAATAAAATTTGAATTTGAGGTCTAAACATTCACAAGTGTTTTATACACTAAGTGAGTTTTCATATATATATATATATATATATATATATATTCTATCATCACCTCTTTGAAAGGAGGAAAATCCGCATGGGTAAGATGATTACACAATTTGGGACATTTTTGCCATCCCACCCAAGTCACGAAGAGAGGAGAGAAAAAGTGGATGTAAATATAAAATGACTTAGGCCATTTACTCAAGTCAATGTTAGCAAATTTTTTTCACTGCAATTTATCATTTATATATGTAATATATCTATATATATAATAGATGAAGCAGAGAGAAACTCCAATTACAATTCTAAATTAGAATCTAATTTCCCTCCATCTATTGTAATTCTGATGTGCTTCTTTTTTTCTTTCTTTTTTTCCACACCTACGTATTTTCAAGCTCCCCTCTTCTTCAATAAATGCTATGGAATTTCAAAAGAATCTCTCGGTATCAATGATGCATGTATTTGGGTATTTCTGTATTTTATATAAGAAGAGGTTCTCCAGATATTTCAATTGTACTTGTCTTTACAATTTTTATGGTCCTGGTTTATGCTCTACAAAACGAATTCCAACCATTCCTAAGGTTTGATTACTACTTTCTTTCATCTGCCTATACTGTTATTCATTTTTGTGTAAATTTTTTATTGTTTAATTATATAACTTTGTGGTTTTCCTATAATTGATGTTGCATGTTTATTTTCTTTCATCTGTCTATACTTTCTTTCCTTTTTGTCAATAATTTTTATTGTTTAATTATAAAATTATTTTGTTTTCCTATCATTGATGTTACATGTTTCTTTTCTTTTTCATAACACGTTATTAGCACAAGTCTCTACCCAATTTCGAAAAGAAGTTGTAATCTCATTATTCTTCAAACATCAAAGATTATTTGTGTAGTTTTCTCAACTCACTGTAAGTTTTCTTTTAAAGAATTAGCACTTATCCTATTTGTTTATCTTTACGTTTTATACTCATAATTTTAGTGATTTTTAATTGATTAAAAAATTTTTATGAGATTCACGTTATTCTATGGTTATATATTGTTATAAAATGGACGTTATGAGATTCACATTTAATTTATTATAATATTTTGCTAAAAATAGTTTGTGATAAAACAACTTAATCATAGCTATATATACCGTGTACAAATCAACCTTGAATATATATGTCTATGTAGCATTCTTTCATTAGAATTTTGTATGATAAAAATATTTGTTAAAAAATTACTTAACGCTAAGTTTTATTAAATATGAATAAACTAAGTCTTTTAAACATGACTAAACTCATGATTAATAAATAAATAATAAAAAAATCAATAATATCACTTAAATAATAAAATGCAATATATTTATTTTCATTGTTTTATTAAATTATATCAATTCTCTTGCGGTAGCATAGGTTACATACTAGTTATATATTAATAGGCAAAATTTAGAAAAAGTTCAATTATAATCTGAAATTAGAATTTAATTTTGCACTATGTGTCTAAATTTATGTGGGACCCACACTATAATTATCTACTTAAATTTTTTAATTTTTATGTCAAATGAGTTAATGGGTGAAAAATACTAAAAATCTAATATTAATGAACTATAAAATTATAAAAAAAATTAATCATATATACTCAATAAAAATCATCATACAACAAAAATCACCGCACATTTATCTTATTAAAAATTAGAAAAAAATGATCATAAGTAATATTAAATTTAGATAAAAATTTTAATATATGACTAATTATGTTTACTTTTGAAAAATATAATTTGACTAATTATTAATATTTTAATGATAAAAATTGTGTTTAATTTAAAATTTATCTATGCGTATACATGTATTACAGCTACTAACATACTATTTCTTTTTGTAATTTGACTAATTATTTATATTTTTATAATAAAAATTACATTTAATTTTATATACATCTATGCATTTACATGAGTTACATGCTAGTTTATTATATAATAGAAACATCACAATAATTCTCGACAAATTATTAGTTATTGCCTTTCATTTTTTGTCCAAGTAACGCAATTGCAAATACTAAACAATAATCAAACAATTAAACTTAAAACACAGCTATAGCTTATAGCCGCATTTACACGCGCGGCCTTCTCAATGCGACTATAGGTCAAACAAGTCTATAGTTGTGTTTTTTAAACACGACTATAAACCTTGTTTGTGCTGCATTTAGAACCCACGATTGTAGGTAATTTTTTGGCCACATTTTAAAGATGCAGCTATAAACCTTTGTTGTGCTGCATTTAGGACCTACGACTATAGGTAGAGTTTTGGCTACGTTTTCAAACCGCAGCTAAATCCTCCTACGTATTTGTCTATAGCTACATTTATGAAACACATCTATAGGTTTTTTTTTCTTTTTCTGTTTTTTTTTTTTTCCTTGCTAAATCACAATTCCTGCCCGAATTTTCATGCATCACAAACAACTAAATTTTCATTGCCAAAACAGCAAAACCAAATAAATATATACATGCATCAACAAACTTCGCATGCTTCCAAAACAGCTAAACCAAATATACATCACAGCTGAACCAACAAGTTTACAAGTGCCCCATACATTTCAACTGTCTTGACATCTTCTACTTTCAAAATCACCAACAGATGAGTGGGGTGCATCTGCATAGAATGAGTAGAGAATTTTAAATTACATTTAAAAAAGAGAACCACAGTACTTAGAGTAGAGAATTTGCATAAAACACTATGCATACCTTTGTGGAACAATTTTAACATCAAAGATAAGCACCAATTCAGTAAAGACTTTAAAGAAATGCATGAAAAGAGCACAAAATAATTAAAGGAAACCATCATGAAAGCTAATCAAATGACATGCATAGATTGAGTATATCTTAATGAATTAATGCACAATTGACCACAACCAAGCACCAATAATATGAAGTACTACCCCTCCAAGATGATATGTGATGCATGAAGTTCAATCAAATCTCTATAAAATTATAAACTCACAATACTCATCAAGCTTATATCATAAATTCATTAAGATTCATGTAACACAGCAAACAAACTATAGAAATTTAAAAATAATGAGCACAAAGCACTAAATAAAAATTTTAAAATAATGACATCTCTCACTACTTGTAAGGTTTGGAAAAACATGACAGTGTATATGTTTAGAGAAATTTTGTTTTACCTAAGGATTCACAGTTTCATTCCCATTATTTTTGTACCACGGAGAGTCCCCGTCAAGCATTGTTACCCTAAATATATTAAAGGCAACGAATTAATATCACATAACAATGCATTGCAAAAGGTTATGTTTCATTAGACAACATTTGTTTGCTACCTGAGAAGGATTAAAATCACGCATATGTGAGCTAAGTTTGGCGTATATTTCTCTCATGTGCGTCAACACTTCGGCCATTTGCTGTTTGTGCCTTGCTTTTGCTTGGGAGAGTTGCTCTTCATGCCTCGCCTTAGCTTGAGCTAGTTGCTCTTCTTGCCTCTCCTCAGATTGAGCTAGTTGCTCTTCATGCCTCGCCTTAGATTGAGCTAGTTGCTCTTCATGCCTTGCCTTAAATTGAGCTAGTTGCTCCCTAAGGGAAGTCTCCCACTCCAAAATCATTTGGGTCATTCCGCTTGACGACGATGGAGTCGATGTAAACCGTGAAAGGTTTGTGGCACTTCTTCCTAATGTGGTTTGTCTAAAACCAACCCCACGTACACGTCCAGCGTGCTCTAGACCAATCACCTGAGCATACACATCATCTTTGGACGAGAGGATTCCACCACCAAGCTCTCCTTGTAGTTGCATGCCATCTTCATTCAAAAGTTCTCTCATCCTCACCTATTTTCCCACAAGAACCAAATAACATATTACACCCCATAAACAACACAAACACAAAATAAACTATAATTCAATTCAAATTGTGCTTACAATGTTCTCCTCTGCTTGGGGAGTAACAACAACCCCATCTTTGGTAGAGTATACTTTCTCATACACATCTGCATGCTCTACTAGCACCCCTTTAGATTTCGCCTACATCATGAACAGAATCCATACAATAAACACAATTGCTCTCATAATTGTTATAACTACCACTAGCAAGAAAGTTTAAAATTATTTTCAACATTCAGTGTGATTCAGAAGCATAAAATCAGCTTTTGTGATACACAATGAAAGTAAATTAGGTAGTAATTATATGTCAAAGTAAATTATAGAGAAATGCTAACGAATGCCCTTAAAGCAATTATTAATAATCCATTTAACGAATGCCCTTATTGGAATTCTAATTCTTGAGGCTTCTCAAAATGGAAATTCCGATGAAAGTTTTAGGCTTTCGAGAGTATTAAAGTAAGTTAATATTGAAGAAGAAAGATGCTACTTAACTTTACAACAACATCGAATAAAGAGATTTGTTATGTTAAAGCCATTTTTTTTTCTTTTTTCTTTTTCTTTTTTGGCTAATTAAAGCCATGTGAGATAAGGCGAAGTTCAGTAAAGATACTAGTCCCTTACCCAACCTCTTTGCGGCAATGTTGTTTCACATTTGCTAATTATAAATATAAAAAATTAAAAAAAAAAAAAAAAAAAACAATTGTTTCTCATGTGTTTGTAGTCATATTTTCTTATTTCAAAGATTGTAAGAATATAATAAACAAGTTGCAATTTAAATTCTCAATTTTGGTCCTAACTTATACGAGTTTATAAACTAAAGCCTTAAATCCTTGAATATATAATATGCA
This sequence comes from Castanopsis chinensis, assembly GCA_032878915.1. Classification (NCBI taxonomy): domain Eukaryota; kingdom Viridiplantae; phylum Streptophyta; class Magnoliopsida; order Fagales; family Fagaceae; genus Castanopsis; species Castanopsis chinensis. Next base: position 873,033 of record JAVQMG010000047.1, on the reverse strand, counting down.
ATTATAGTTGAACTAAAGCCTCAAAATGACCCATTTAGGCCATTGTAATGGATTAAAAGCAATTTACTTTACACAAACTAAAGGCTAAAGGTATGAGCACATAGGATAGGAAGGCTTTTCATAATGAGTCAACATGCATTACTATCATAGTCCATCAATTTGAACCTAACTATTTGCCACGTTCTTCCCTGATTTATTCATTTTGTGATGCTTAAGGCCTATTTGGTTAGCTGAAAAAAAAAAAAAAAAAAAAAAAAAAACACTATTTTTTGTTTTCATTTTCAGTTTTTAGTGGGTCCTACCACTAAAAATGATTTAGTTTTAACATTTATATTCATTTTTCATTTTCAATATTCTAAAAGTTGGATTTGAATACGAAAGTTTGAAAACACATTAGATATATGTCGGTGGAGTCCTTTCTTCCCTCACAAAGGGATGTGGGTCTCATTTGGGACCCATAAGTGGAGCCCACACCTCTTATGAGAGGAGAAATAATTCCTTTCACGATTATATAGAACATAATCATTGTATAGAATTATGGGGTAATTAATAGGCAAAATATTCTAACATGGGCTTTTGATTAATTAGAAGCCATCTTACCATTACATTAGAGATTTGTGCAAAACTTTTGGGCCCAGACCTTGCTATCTCCTTTTGTTTACCACGACTCTCTTTGTTCTTCTCACTTAATGTCTGCGACCACATTAACGTAAAAAAATAAAAATAAAAATAAAAAAATAAAAAAAAAGAAGAAGAAGAAGAAGAAGAAGAAGAAGAAGAAGAAGAACAAAACATCTCTTAGGGAATAATCGCTGCTGAGGGCTAAATTAAGACAATGAAGAAATAGACGAAGAAAGTAGCAATACCTTTGTTACCATCATAGCCTGGTTACTCAATTGTTGAACAAACTGTAAGGCTTGTGATTTTAAAACCGCCATTTCTGACTTTAGAGTGGAAATTTCCATCACTTTTGCTTTTAAAATGGCTATATCATGCTCTAGATGTAACATTTTCTTTTCGAGTTTACGGCTTGTTTCTTTATCTCGTCTCTCTTCCTCTGATACCAGTGTTAAACTATGCCAAGACAAATGAATTGTAAGAAATATGATATTTAAATCAAGACAATAATAACTAAGCATATTAATTTAATGTAAGAAAAATTCACTATTGCTAGACAAAATTATTCATCCTTCATTTACTAAGCAAGCATATTTATAGCAAATCATATAATAACCGAATATATTTATTGTAAAAACAAATTCATTATAAGATATGCATAATTACCAATTTTGATAATATACTAATTATCCACTACACTAATTGTAAGACCCTAAAAAAAAAATGCCACTTCTCTATAACCCCCTTTAAATTTATCAACCATTTAGAATGTGAACGATGTCATTAACCGTCTAACATCCTTTTATAATTCTTAACATTACAATATTTTCCAAAAGCCAAAAGATAGCCAAAAAAGTACAGCAATATCACATTCCCTATAAAAAATTCAGCAGCAAATGAACTTCAAATGAAGGATGTTAATTCTCCACTCGCCACTACAGTATAATGTACATATGAACTTAAATAACAATCCACACACAATCAGTAACCCAACAAAATGCCAAGAAGAAAAGCTGTACTTAACCTGTGATCCATCACAAAATGCCAAGCAGTCAAGTACCACTTATTATAAGAATAGAAATGAAATATAGAAGAATCTAAAGCACCTAACTAACAAAACAGAACAATCAAAGAAAGTTTCAAATACACCATATTTTAGCAAAAGTAAAAACAGAGAGAAAAGGAAAAGCACACCCTTCTCCCTTTCTTTCTCAATACCAGTTTAACTCTTACTGTAAACCATAAAATGGGAAAACAAAATATTATGTAACCAATTACCAATCAAGGTAGTCAAAGGCAAAAGGCAACCTTAAGGTGCCAAGGTCTTGTATCGCCCAAGGCGTGAGACGACAAAAAGGCGCTAGCCCGAGTAAAGCGAGGCACCAAATTCTAAATATTTATTATATATATAGAACTTAAATCATATGTACCTAGTGTGTTATAATATTATAATGAAGTGTTTTTTGATGTGTAGCATGAAGAAATTAGGTCTATCGAATTATTTCAAAATAGGATTAACATGGTTGAAGTTGCATTAGTTATTTCTAACAATACATTCTACAATAAGCTTCTATATAACAATAAGTCTTACAAGACAAATTTGTAAATTAATTTAACTAACAATAGGTTTTATAACATGCCTTTTGAAATTAAAAATCTAAAAATAGGTTTCACAACAAACTTCTATTAAAAAATAAATAAATTTAAAAAAAAAAAAAAAAAAAAAACTTGAGGCTCTCGCCTTACCGCCTTTTTCATGGCTTAAGGCAGTCGCCTTGCTCGCCTAGGCTCTAAAGGCGAGTGCCTAGCTCGCCTTTGACTACACTGTTATCAATCACTTGATTCACTCCTAAAATGGTTGAGTAGACAGTGAACTTGAGAAAAAGAAAATCATGCAAAGCCGTCTCAAATAAAAACCATATCCAATAAGACAATTTCTAATCCACAACCATAAACCATATCCAATAAGGCAATTTATAATCCACATTATAAATAAATAAATAACCAATAAAATCACCCCATCCATTGATAAAACCAAGTATGCAATCAAAACCCATATCCAAAAGCTCAAATTTGAAATTTGTTATCCTAATAGATCATCTAAATTAACCCAAAATTGCAATTGAAGAACCCAAATTGAAGTTTTGTATCCCAAACAACAAGCTAGAACCAAAAATAAATTTACCAATATCTGAATAGTAGATTCCAACTCAGAAAACATCAATGAATGGGATTCATATTTATTATTTAAAAGGACCAAATAATGTTATAGATAACCAAATATTGGCTCACATTGCTAAAAGCATCCATAATCAAACCCACCAAAACAGCAATGCATTATTAAAACGTACAAGCCTCTGACACCCAACCCCCATTTCTGAATGGCTTACAAACTGTCTTCCAGTTTTTTATTATTCAATTGGTACAAGTGGAAGGGGGAAGTAGAAGCATGGTTCTCCTTATAAAGGAGACAAGGCAGTGCCACTGAGCTACAAGGCTCTTGGCCACAAACTGTCTTCCAGTTGAACAAATGAAATTTGACACCATCCCCTAACCCACCCCACAAATATTCCCATTTTAATTTCTCAAGACAATGAGAAACTCTTACTAGAATGGGAATATAGATAGGTAAACTAGATAGTGTGCTCCTTATCAAGGTGATTCTGCCTCCTTTCAATAAATAGAAATTTTCCCACCCTGCTTACCTTCTCCCCCTTTTTTTCCAAAATTGGATATGGGACTAAGGTTTTTTGTTATTGGTGTTGTTAAAATCATATAAAAATAAAATAAAACTACATCATTTTAGTGTCACTAATGGCATAATCTCAAACAGCAACGAACATAAGGGCCAAATTAATAGTGATTGCAAACTTAGAAGTATGAAATTGAAATTAAAAAATAAAAAATTCAGAGACCAAAATAACAATTGACCCAAACTTAGAAGATGTAATTTGAACTTTAACCTAAATAATAATAAAAAATATTGTTATTCTTTTCATATGAGAGCCAATGTCTTTCACATCAATAACAATTTCTTCCAAATTTGCAACTATCCTTATACAGAGGTTTATTCACGCCCCTTAATAACCTCAATCCAGAAAAAAGTGAGCAGCACCAAAAACAAAAATAATTAAAGGGACATAATGACATATAACCAATCAGGTTTTTATTAGCAAACGAGAACAAATGCTCTTATTAACAAGACAACTATATGTTTGGACATAAAATGAACCACCAAATAACTGTTTTAAGCAACCTAAGGTCACAGTGACAAAGAACCACTTCTACTTCACTATTCACCAACGCTGTGTTTTCTTCAATTTTCAATTTGCTTGGAAACGATAGTTGATATTCAGAAAATAAATGCACTGATAATCTCAATTTATTATAAACCTTCTCTTAATTGATCTCGAGGCACATTAATAACCTAGAGGTTCCATGTTACGCTAGTAGGACAATGTTTTCAAGAACAAAATAAGGGAAACCATTCTCCATTATTTTCTGACATTTTAAACCTATATTACACGATTGACCTAAGTTCCTACCATCAAATGAATAGAAATCAAATTCCCGAATTCATTTTCTTCCCTTGATTATACATGAAACAAACAAAGCCAAAGTGCAATAACAGTCCATTAGTTCCAGTACAAGAATTCCCTGTCCAGAAACAAAATTAGAAAGTAATGAACAATTGAACATATATACAACAATATCAGCTAGAGGAAGCAGAGAAAGTGTCAAATAATGTTAACTCTTAAGGATATATCATACTTTGTTGTGCATACATTTGAAATTAGTATATTATGAATTTTAACCAAACAAAAATGCTTCTTTCAACATGTCCAAAGTTTATAAGGGACCAACATCACTTGTTAAAAAGTTACTCAAACTTTATCATGACACAAACACGGTGCTCGCAGCAACCACTAAAGACTCATAAGAGGCAAGGGAAGGCTAGTTCCAACCACAAAGTATGGGTTTCAGGCCAAACATTTAAATGTTCTTTTTTAACAACATAACTGCAGGAAGTGTCACGATGCTTGTTATGGGATTATCTCAATGATATAACTTAAATATAGTATGCAAGGTCCTCTCATAATGACCATCAGGAATACCTCAAATCATATGTCAATTTCTGATACTGTGTTCTGTATATGATTTTTTTTTTTTTTTTGATAAAGTAATAAAAATAAAGAAATCAGAAAAAAGAGTCATTCAAGTATACAGGAAGTATACTGGGCATTTTGTACATGACATATTGTTTTGCATCAATGTAAATTCATTAAACAGAAGATTGAATGCAAAACAACATGTCATGAATGAAACTCAATATCAGAAGGCAATGACAGACATATAAGAAAAATCATAGCAAGCCTAATGAAATGGAACAAGTAAAACACATTTTCAGCCTATAAAAAATATATAATAACATCAGTCTTTCATTCATATTTATGAAATGTTAGGACATATGTAGTTGTTCAAGCTTGTGAACATATGTCGCTATTTTATGTAATTGGCTTATCCTTAGACAAAACGCACTTTACTTGTAATTGGGTAGATCTAGGATGTGTTAAACACTTCAAGGAACAGTGGTTCAAGATTAAGTGTTGAAGCCGTCAAAGTCTGTCCAAGATACAAGCAAGGAAGTGCTGGTTTTTAAATCTCGACACCTACCTCGACAGATACATCTATCGAGATTTAAAGAAGCTGTTTTGCCTGAGCCTCGACAGCTGTCTCGACACCTCTCGACACCTCTATCTGTCGAGAATTAAAGAAAACAGATTTCCAAGTCTGTTTCAAGTCCAATCCGTGTGTGTGTCTTTGGGACTTCTTTTCTTCTAACCCTAGACATATAAAAGGATTATTTTAAGGGCCGTCAAAGAAAGCAACAAGCAGAAATCACAAGACACAAGTTGCTTCTTCTCTGTTCATGCAAATTGTGATCTGTGAGACAAAGTTCGTGCCCTAGTTCATCTCTGATGATTTGAAGAACTTTGCAGCCAACATTCTTTCTTCCTCAAGTTGGTGAGTGAGTCACGTACTTGGATTCGTGCAAAAGGAGTAAGACGCGTACTGGGATCCGCGCATCACATTGGTTAGTCACGTACTGGGAGCTGTGCATTAAACTGGAGAAATTGTCACTACAGAACAAGTCCAATTGGGTATTGGGGTAAGAGTTCAACTGTAGGTTGGTGAGGTACTGGGATTCCTTACTTGTAACTGCTTGTTGTGATAATAGTGGAGTTTCGGGAGTGGTGACCTTAAATCACCCGGTGGGGTTTTTGCCTTAGGGTTTTCCCCATTCGTGAACAAATCACCGTGTTATTTATTTTCCGCTGCATATCTTAGTTTGGTGATTTGTTTGTGCTGACCACGTGATATTATCTGTTAATTTGATTAATTAATAACTGGGCTAATTAATTAATCTAAATTATCACAAGGGGTCAACGCGTTTGTGGCCTGTCAAGTGGTATCAAAGCAATCACACTCTGATTAGGGTTTAATCTATTGTGTGTGATCCATTGACCCCTGCTGTCATGGATAGAGGACAATCTCTAATTATACCTCCTTTATTTGATGGCACTAACTATGCATACTGGAAAGTACGCATGAGAGCTTTCTTGCAGTCTTTAGATGAGAAAGTGTGGCAAGCTGTGGAGATAGGCTGGACCAAGCCTACAGAAGCGCCGGCCAATTGGGATGATGCTAAGATCAAGGCGGCAAACTTCAACAGCAGAGCATTGAATGCCATATTCAGTGCAGTCACCAATGAGGAGTTTAAGAAAATATCCTCAACAGAAACTGCTAAGGAAGCATGGACCATCCTCCAGACAACCTATGAAGGCACCAAGGCTGTCAAAGATTCAAAGCTGTAGAGGCTCACCACCCGCTTTGAAGAAATTAAGATGGAAGAGGATGAGTCGTTCGATGAGTTCTATGCCAAGCTCAAGGACATAGTGAACTCAGCCTTCAATCTTGGGGAAACCATCCCAGAACCCAAGATTGTAAGGAAGGTGCTCAGATCGTTGCCAGAAAGATTCCATGCCAAGATCACGGCGATCGAAGAGTCGAAAGATATTAACAGAATTCCTTTGACTGAGCTGGTTGGAAACTTGCAAACCTATGAATTAGGGCTGATCAGGTTGGGCAAGTCAACCAAGGGCAAGAGTTTGGCACTGAAGGCCAAAAGTAGTGATACGGATGACTCGTCAGATGATGAAGATTCCAAGATGAAATCCTACATCACAAGGCAATTCAAGAAGTTTATGAAGAGTGCCAATGGAAAGGGTTTCAACAAAGACCGTAGACAGTCCGGTTCTTCACAATTCAGGAATCTGGAGAAAATGAAGAAGGATGTCAAGGATGGCGGTCAGTACACTGTTCCCACAGGACCAAAGTGCTTTGGGTGTCAAGGCTTTGGACACATGAAACAAGAGTGTCCTACGTACTTGAAGAGCATAGGGAAGAGCAAGGCACTTGCTGTTACCTTAAGCGACACAGAGCCAGAGGACGATTCCGAAGATGAAGACGACGGAATCTTGAATGCCTTCACAGCCACTGTTAATCCTACTGATGGGGTTACCGAGAAAGTGGATGAAGAAGAAGAGTTGGTGGAATCTAAGTGTGAGATTATGGATGATCAAGATGATATCCACACTGCCTATGAGAAGCTATACAAACTCTCGGAGAAGCATGAGAAGCTCTATAGGCTGGCCACCAAGAAACTCAGTGATGTGGAACTTGACCGTGAGGAGCTATCCACAAAGGTTGATCAAGCGAATCAAACCATTGGAGCACTGAGGTTCGAGAACAATTTCTTGGCTGAGAGGACCAAGAAGCTTGAAGCAGAGCTGTTTCAAGTCAGAGCACAACTGGAGAGGACGTCAAGTGCTAAACTGGACGAGATGCTGAGTGCTCAGAGATCTTCTTCAGATCGTACTGGATTGGGGTATGAATTCTCTATCTCTAATACTCCTTCTGCTAGTACTACTGTTTTTGTTCCACCGGCTAATAACATTAAAACTGAGGAGAATAATGTTAAAACTGATTTAGCTAGTGAGAACGTAGGCAAGGGCAAGTCCATCCTAGGAGCACCCCCTAAAATTGAGAAAAGGGAATCTAGAAACCCTAGAAATAAGAAGGCTAACTCTCAAAATGCCAAACAGAAGAAGTCGCATCTCTGTTATCATTGTGGTCTCGCCGGTCACACTCGACCAAATTGCTACAAGTGGCTTGCCACTCAAAAGAGCAATGGCGAAATAGCATCTGGGAGCCAGAATCAGCTTCAGTCTTCTCTCGCTCCTCTTGGAGATATTCTTAAAGCTCTCATGTTCCTTTCGAACTTGAACGGTTCATATTCTTCTCCCTCTATACCGGTTCAAGAGTCAACCAAAAGGAAAGGATCTTCCAAGGTGTGGAAGCCAAAGGGTTCCAAGTGATTCTAGTCACTTCTTCTTCTCTCTCTTAATTTGTGTGTTGCATTACTTGTGTGTTTCTTTACTGCTTTGAGTCAGTCTAGTTTTATGCATTGTTTTGCTTTACATGTTTTTGTTTGTGAGTTTTCAGTTTTGTGTTTTATTTTTGCTTCCTTGATAAAAATAAAAAAAAATTTTGAAAAATGAAAAAATACAAAAACAGTGTGTGTTTGTGTGCATTAGTTCATGCGAACTTTTGTAATGGCCATTGAAACAGAGTTTTCTAAACTTTGTATCACCTGTAGCTTAGATGAGCACTCTTCTGCACAACTAAGCGAGTGAGCTCTGTAGCTCTTTGTGTGTGATGAGTAAGGTTAAGTGATCTCTTCTTCTTAACACTCGTATCACTCTTTTTGACGGGTTGAACTAGAAAATCCTAAGAGAAAGGCATAAATAACCATCTCACCACTGTTACTCGCCAATCATAAAATGACATCTGTATGCTTCGGCATAGCAAAAGTGCAATGTCAATGACATCTGTATGCTTCGGCATAGCAAAAGTGCAATGTCATAGGACACCTGTATGCTTCGGCATAGCAAAAGTGCAGTGTCAAAAGCTTAACATCATTGGGTGTTTCTTTTCTCTCTCTTGTATGTCCATGTATGATATGCTTGTTAAAAGAAAATATGCAAAGAAATTAAAAGCAAAAAGATCAAAATGCTTTAAAATATGGTTGCAAGCATGTTTTCTAGGAGATGTGGGAGTTATAGGATGTACCTCAAAGGTGATAGTCCCCATCGAGCAGTTATGATTGTGTGTGAGTTAAAGCGATTTTCTCATACCTCAAATCGTCATAACATTGAGACACTTATGAAATCTTGCGATGTTTTCACACACAACACGCAATACTCTTTGCTATTCTTGATACATGTGCAGGTACTATGTGATTTGGCCATCACAAGGTTTACATGCTTTAATGTATGTTCACTGAACTGTCTTAACTTGATTTTGAAATATAAAATTGGTTAGACTTGTTTAGTGTGTGTGTGCGTGTTTTGAGATATATGAGCATCATATTTCTTGTTGAGAGATGATTTTGAGAGCTTAATGTGTTGATTGTATCCTTGGTTGAGTTGCATGCATGATTGCATTCATGTCTGTGTTTTTCTTCTTTTGAAAAACTGCTTTGAAAGGTAGCTCGACACCTCCTCGATACCTCTCGATACATAGCTATCTGTCGAGATCCTCAGACTCTTTCTTATCGCAGTCTCGACAGATACCTCGATAGCAGCTGGATCGATCGGGAAACTTTCTATTTGCTCGATAGCTCCTCGATAGCTGCTGGATCGATCGAGGTTCCTTCTTGCTTGTTTCTTCTCCCACGATAGCTGACCTCGATAGCTGCATCTGTCCACGTGCATTTCTCGATAGCTTTCCTCGACAGCTACCTCGACAGCTCTCGATACCTACAGCTGTCGAGAATTACTGAAGCGCTATAAGATGATCCTTCGCGATTTTTCAGTTCATTCTCTCGATCTCTCTCGCTCGAAAACTCTCTGATCTCTCTCAAAATCTTTTCCCTCTCCCTCCAAACCTCTCTCAAGGCTTCCTCAAGTGATTCTTCGCGTTCTTCATCATTTGGTAAGCATTTTATCCCTCATTTTCATGCATTGCATTGTTTCAAAACCCTAGGTTTGTGCTTTTGAAAAATTTTTGGGAGTTTTCAAAATTGTTGGGGTTTTCATGAAATTTTTGGGTTGGTTTTCGAGTTTTGATCTGCAAAACCACATGCATTGCATCACATTAGCATTCTAATTGTATCTTCATGCATTTAGATGTGTGCAAATCTATTGTGTGCTGTTAGGTTTGGATTGGGCTGAGCCCATGATATTTTTGGGTTGCATGTCACATGCTCATGCATTTTCATGCATACGTTCTTTTCATTTCAATATTTCATTCTGCCAATATTGACTTGTTTGGAACTTTTCTGTTTGTCTCTTCCTTCCCCCTCTTCTATGTTTGCATTAGTAGCATCTATGGCTCCTAAACGTAAGTCTGTTCCGTCCCTGAACCCTCTACGTTCTAAGGGACAGTCTTCTTCTTACTCTACCCCTCTTTCTGTCCGGTTCCGTGATGAGAAAGCCCGTAAGGACTTCTTGGATAACTTTTCTAAAAGCGGTGTTCATTCGGAACGCCACGTAGTCCTGGCAGACTTTGCTGACACTGACCTACCCGATGTCATTCACACTCGGGGTTGGGAGTCACTGTGTGACGTCCCGGTCACATCTCCTCTCGTGTTGATTCAGGAGTTTTACTCCAACATCCACGGGATAGATTCGTCAGTACCTTCTTTCTATTCTTGCGTTAGAGGTACGCGCTTTTGTGTCACCCCAGAGCTAGTCTCTGAGGTTCTCCATGTCCCTAGGGTGGATCATCCCGATTACCCTAGCTGTGAGCGTCTCGGGACTGTGTCCAAAGACGAGATGATCTCGGCGTTCTGTGAACGTCCTACCTTGTGGGGAAATCACATGTACACACCATGTCGACCTTTTGCTAAAGGTCCTAGATTTCTTAACATGGTGATGACTTTTGTTTTGCACCCACTCTCTCACTACAACTCGATCACAGAGCCTCGTGCTCGGTTCTTGTTGTCCCTCCTTGAGGATCTCTCTATAGACTTTCCTTCTCACTTTATCTGTTCCATCATAGATGTCTATAGAGATACGGCCACCCGTGATAAGCTCATTTTTCCTTCCGCTATCACGAGGATTCTGGTTCGTTTTTCCGTTCCCTTCCCTTCGTCCGATCCTTACCGCGTCATGTCTGCCATAGACGCCACTACCGTAAAACGTAGTGAGGCACAGTTCCGATCGCGACAGTCTGACGATGCCACTCCTTCCACTCGTCCGACCACCTCCAGATCCGCTCAAGCTTCTGCTTCTACTTCTTCGAGCGACGTCACCTTGAGCGACATCATGGCGCAGTTACAGCGCATGGATGCTCGCCTCGATACACTCTCCACAGAGTTGTATCAGGTGAATGTCCGTGTTGGTCGCATCGCCAGGCGACAGGTGACCATGGGCGGCTTTGCATCAGAGGCTTCTCCTCCGCCACCTCATGTGTCGACTGAGACCGAGGCTGATGATGATGGCGATGATGATGATGCTTCAGACGACGATGATGATGGAGATGCTAGCTCATCGGATGAGATGTCTACTTGACACTATACCCTTTGTCACTCATGACAAAAAGGGGGAGTAGTTGTGTGTATGAGAGTAGTCATACTTAGGGGGAGTGTTAGCATAGGACATAGGACATTTTTGTTAGGGGGAGTGTGGATTGAGGGATGTAGTGAGATGATCTATGTATTTTTTTCTTTTCTTATCTTTTAGAGATACATTGATCATGTACTTACATACATTGTACTTATTCTCTTTCTCTATATGATGATGTATGTTGTTTCTTTCACCTACCTTTCATGTGTTGTTTCTTTTCTGTCTTTATACACATGTTTCTTTATTTGTATGCAATCTATTATTTCTGTTTCACACAAAGATGCCTTGATGTGTTTTGTTTATAAGTGTTTCAGAAATACAGGTTGTCAAAGTCTTCTTGCCGTAAACTCTCTTCTTGCAAAGTTTTTCAAGAGTTTGTGTTAGGATAGATTTTACTGTATGTAACAAGTAAGTATGAGTTGAGTGATTTATGACTTCTCTCATATTGTCATTTGTATGTTGTGGTTTTGTCACGGATTGCCAAAGGGGGAGATTGTTAGGACATATGTAGTTGTTCAAGCTTGTGAACATATGTCGCTATTTTATGTAATTGGCTTATCCTTAGACAAAACGCACTTTACTTGTAATTGGGTAGATCTAGGATGTATTAAACACTTCAAGGAACAGTGGTTCAAGATTAAGTGTTGAAGCCGTCAAAGTCTGTCCAAGATACAAGCAAGGAAGTGCTGGTTTTTAAATCTCGACACCTACCTCGATAGATACATCTATCAAGATTTAAAGAAGCTGTTTTGCCCGAGCCTCGACAGCTGTCTCGACACCTCTCGACACCTCTATCTGTCGAGAATTAAAGAAAACAGATTTCCAGGTCTGTTTCAAGTCCAATCCGTGTGTGTGTCTTTGGGACTTCTTTTCTTCTAACCCTAGACATATAAAAGGATTATTTTAAGGGCCGTCAAAGAAAGCAACAAGCAGAAATCACAAGACACAAGTTGCTTCTTCTCTGTTCATGCAAATTGTGATCTGTGAGACAAAGTTCGTGCCCTAGTTCATCTCTGATGATTTGAAGAACTTTGCAGCCAACATTCTTTCTTCCTCAAGTTGGTGAGTGAGTCACGTACTTGGATTCGTGCAAAAGGAGTAAGACGCGTACTGGGATCCGCGCATCACATTGGTTAGTCACGTACTGGGAGCCGTGCATTAAACTGGAGAAATTGTCACTACAGAACAAGTCCAATTGGGTATTGGGGTAAGAGTTCAACTGTAGGTTGGTGAGGTACTGGGATTCCTTACTTGTAACTGCTTGTTGTGATAATAGTGGAGTTTCGGGAGTGGTGACCTTAAATCACCCGGTGGGGTTTTTGCCTTAGGGTTTTCCCCATTCGTGAACAAATCACCGTGTTATTTATTTTCCGCTGCATATCTTAGTTTGGTGATTTGTTTGTGCTGACCACGTGATATTATCTGTTAATTTGATTAATTAATAACTGGGCTAATTAATTAATCTAAATTATCACAAGGGGTCAACGCGTTTGTGGCCTGTCATGAAAGATTATTGCTAAAGTAGTTTGAGTGGGTTTTGTGGAAACAAAGCTCTATAATGACTACAAGTTTGAGAAATTTTTAATGTTAAATATGTCACTTAAATTCCAAAAACAAAATTTGTGGTGTCAATATCAGGGATTTTCACCATATTAGCTTGGTTGGAAATTTCTATATGCTCATGGCAAAGGTGTTGGCTAATCTCTTTACCTAATCCAAAAACAAAAACAAAAAAACAAAAAAACAAAAAAGGTGTTGGCTAATCACTTAAATGAACAAAAGGTGTCTTGTGTTAGACCCAAATGCTTTCAATGAAGTTTGAAAAATCCCTTATTTGGTGTTTAGTTCCAATAAATGTCTTTGAAAGCAAACTTGATGGCAGAGCTTTTACAGTAAGTTGTAGGCTGTACACTGAAAAGAGATGTGATTATGTTAACTAGGGCTATTTCATATATCTGTTAGACAGACTCAAATTTGGTGAAAGTAGGAAGTGGGTTTGGATTTCTATTTGGACAATTCAGTTTTCAATCATGGTATATAGAACCACAATTTTCTTTTCTAATAGTTCAAGAGGACTGAGACAACGAGGACCTTTCTCCATGCTTCTTTTAATTTTGGTTATGGAAGTCAATGATATGATGTTACACAAGGCTGTGGAGGGTGGGAACTTGGCTGCATTTCAAGTTGAAGGAGAAAGTGAAGGGTTTATGGAAAGCTCTCCTCTTTTGTTTGATCATGATACAATGCTATTTGTGATGTAAATGCTGATCAACCTGGCTATATCTGATGTTTTCCTTCTCTGTTTGGAAGCAGTCTCAAAATTAAGGGTTAACCTAAGTAGAACAGAGCTTGAACCAACAGGATAAGCGGAGTGTGTAATAAAGCTAGGCTTAGTTTTGGGTTTTAGGGTGGTGACTCTACCTACAGTATATTTGGGATTACTCCAGGTTTGTCCTTTACGACACTACAAGTTGGGAAAGCAATCATTGAAAAGGTAGAAAAGAAACTAGCAATTTGGAAGAAGCAATATTTATCAAAAGGAGGAATGATCACTCTTATCAGAAGTACATTTATCTACACTACCAATGTGGGTAAATAATCGTTTCCTTATCAACACATAACCAAAAATAAATAAATGCAGTGCTGAAGATAATTCTATATCATCTATTCAGCTAAACAAAACAGTAATTATTTTTGGCAAACCCCATATTTATTACGTTTTTACAACAAACTTTGGGGTTGCCACTAGGGTCATGCCAATGCAACTCCCACACTCAATACACTGTGATACATTTAATCAATTAAAACCATAACAAAATGTCATGACTCTACCTGCAGTTACATGGCTCTAAAAACTTTTAAATGCTTGGTCTCATCTCTTTATATTTTTATAGTTTCATCATATACTTTGTTTAATGTACAATGGTGCAAAATAACATGTCATGTACAAAACACAAAATCAGAAGGCAATGGCTGATCATCTCAGAAAAATCTAAGCAAGCCTAATGAAACAGGAAGTGTAAAACACAATTTGATATTGAATATGGATTAGTTGTGACAAGTTCAGCGTATAGAAAACGATAATAACATCAGTATTTCATTTATATTTATTGTTTCCAGCTTGCAAATGTTTAAGCTCATCATCAACGACAACCACAAAATTGCATTTAACAGTTCTGACCACTCTTTATAGCAAGTCGATAAGAGATTAAGATCCGAAAGAAGTATATTGAGATCTGAAGATGTTTACTTACAGCCACACAACATTTTATAGCATATGACAAGAATAAGATAGAACTCAGGAAAGTAAATGCTGAAATTTTGAGTTGAATCAAGCTTATACCTGTATTTCCTCTTCCTGCTCACTCTCCTTTTGGAAACTTTGTCATTCGGTTTGTCGAGTAAGACTAGATTCTCCATATAATTATCAACCCAAATTTTGAATCCCCTCCTACAAATTCCCAAATTCTTAACTTGTTTGCTCTTAGGATCATATGAAGAGATCTCAGTGTCAATTGGTGTTTGTGTCTCCACTAATATATTACCATTCTTCAGAAGACCTAATAGAAGTCCTCCATTGCAATAACAGTGACCTGTTTAGTCCAAGAATCAACAACACCATACTCTTTCATCACCCAAATGGAACAGCACTTCATATTGTTCTCAAGAGTATCATGATATAAAAGAGAAAGCGATCCCCCAATTACTGACGTACGAACATAATCACTCGTACTGAATGCACCATTTGGCACAGATATCACGCGAAAAACCTCATCACCCAAGTCAAATGACAAAACTAACGGACACGACTTATTGTCCATATCCTTCCCTAAAAAATGGACAGCCCCATTTACAGAAGTTGATGACTCCCACTCAACAAAACTAAACCCGGGTGATAAAGAGTTGCCAGCCCTTGTTATTCTCCAAGAGCCCTCATTAAGAGAGTAAATCTCAACCACAGGTATTTTGGCTGCTTCAGACGTTTTAGTTCCATCTTGAAACACAATCCTCACCACCTTATAATCATTAGTCCGTGGATCAAACCCGAGTGCATTACGACTCGCTGTCTTGGCAATAATGCAAGGTGTTGGAAGGGTTATAAATTTTCTAATAGAGGGATTCCAAAGAATATAGCGCTCTAGTTCATATAGACTGAACAATCCATTCACGGAACCGATTAAATTAAAATGCCATAAAAAACCACACGTTAGTGGGAAATCAATGTGTTGAATTTGATCAGATGAGGAGTCAATGGTGTCGTCAATTAATTTGTAGCACTCTAAATAGGGAACCAGTTTATCAACGCGTTGCCTAAAAATTAATTTGTTGGAGGAAAGTGAAAGTGATCGAGTGAGATGGGAATTGATGAAGGCAGAGGATTTGATTAGAGAGTTCCAAGATTTAGAAACGCACCTGAATCGAATTAGGGATTTGACGGGAAGTCTTTGCAGAATTTCCAGCACCACTTCCTCCGGGAGGTAGTCTGACATTCTTAACCCTAACCCAATTTCAAGCTTTTTCTGAAATTTTCGATTTCAATTTCAAGCTAATTTGGTTCGACTGTTTCTATTTGTTTCCTTTTTGCAGTGTTCTACTTTGTTATAATCAAACAAATTAGCCCCATGATTTTTAACTTTTAGCTCAAAAATTGGGGGCAAAACTCCCGCCATTGAAAGTTGAAAACCCTCTAACGTACACAGTACACGTTTATTTATTTTATTTTATTTTTATATCCCTGTCTATGCATTATATATGCTATTTATGATGAGTTTGGATACCGCTTATTTTGTTAAAATTAAAAAATTATTGTTAAAAGTATCATAGATAAAAATAAAAATTAGTTAAAATAGTACAATGAAGTCATGAATAGTGTAAAAAATTGTAATGTAGCCTATGAATAATAACAAAAATAAACTAAATAACGAAATAATTCTAATTTTTAATTTTAACCCAAATGCACACTTAGCATGCTCTTGGCTCTAACTTAAAATTGCAGTTTATTTTTAGTACTATTTATGACTCCCACTGCACTTTTTGGTACTATTTGTAGATTTAACTAACTTTTACTTTTCTCTACAATACTTTCAGCAAATTAATTTCAGTTTCAACAAAATAAGCAAATCTCAAACAGACTTTTAGTATGTACTCACCCTAAATAAATTAGAGTAAGATAAACCGAATGAATCAAAATGGATTGAATTCAACTAAACTAGACCAAATTGGAGTAATGAATTGTATTGGATCAAACTGGACAGAAATGGGTATGCTATCTTTATTTTTGAAGCTGATGAAAATGACATGTGTTTCTCCAAGTAAGAGTGGAATTGGGCTCTTCAACCTTGTCTTGAAAACTATATATACATAGATACATATATATATAGAGAGAGAGACAGAGACAGAGAGAGTTTTTAACAAAAAAATTTCAATTTCAACAAAATAAGCAAATCTCAAACACATGTATCCTTTAGTCATCACAAGGGATACGTGTGTTACTGTATACTCACTAAAATGTCTTGACTTGTTTTTGAAATATAAAATTGATTAAACTTGTTTAGTGTGTGTGCGTGTTTTGGATCTATGAATACTTTGAATTTTCTTGTTGGGAGATGTTTTTGAAAGCTTAAAATGTTGTTTGGATCTTTGGTTGAATAGCTTACTTGATTGCATTTATTTGTGTTTTTCCTTTCTTTGAAAAACTTGTTTTTATCAAGCTCGACAGCTTCTCGACAGCTTCTCGACAGATCTTGACAGATTTCTATCTATCAAGACCCTTGGACTTCTTTTCTTGACAGATCTTAATGCATTTTAGATCCATCGAAGCTTTTCAGAATTTGTCTCGATAGCTGCTCGACAGATTCTTGATCCATTGAGAAAGATTCTGCCTGGCTGATAACTTCCTGATAGTTGTTCAATCCATCAAGGCACTTTTGTCGTCGACAGATTCTCGACAACATCTCGACAAATTTATCTATCGAGAATTAATGTTTGATAGAATCTCGATAGATCCTTGATCTATTGAGACACGTTTTCCTTAAATAGCTTCAGCCCAAAATCTGTTTCATTTCTCTCCTTTTCTCTTCGACAAAACATTTCTTTTTCTCTCCCAAACTCTTTTTCGTCAACCCATTCATCTTCCCCACTTGGATTTCGGCCTAAACCTTGCATTTTCTCTCTGTTATGCTTCTCCAATCTCTCTTTCTTCATGCATTTCACTCATTTAGACCTAGGTTTTGGGTTTTCTTAAAATTTTTGGGGTTTTGAAAATCTTTGAGTATTTTGTGAAATTTTTGGGTTGGGTTTTGCTTATATGATGTTATATGCTCTTGCATTGCATTACATTTGCATTTTCACAATGTTTCATGCATTATAGATGTGTGTTTATATGTTGAAACTTGTGTGCTGTTAGGATTGGATTGGGTTAAACCTATGATGCAATTTTCTTTGCGCATCACATGCTCATGTATACGTACCTTTTCACTTCCATTTGTTGGTACTTTTTGTTAATGGTGCTTTTCTGTCTGTCTAGCTCTCTCTCTCTCAAATAGTCTTCGCATGGCACCTAAGTGCAAATCTACTCCGTCCTGGAACCCTCTTTGTTCTGGGGCATCTTCTTCTGATCCTACTCCTCTTCATGTTCAGTTCCATGATGAAAAGGCCTAAAAGGACTTCTCGAAGAACTTCTCCAGACGTTGTGTTCATTCGGAGTGCCACGTGATTTTATCAGATTTTTTCGATACTACTCTACCTACTGTCATTCACAATAGGAGATGGGAGTCTCTATGTGAGGTACCCGTGAGTTGTCCCATTGTGATCATTCAGGAGTTCTACTCCAACATGCACCGTTTCAATACCTCTATACCTTAGTTTGCTATGCGAATTTGAGGTACATGCATCGTAGTCACCCCGGAGATCATTTCTGAGATATTAAACGTTCCAAGGTTATCGCATCCTGGTTACCCTTCATGTCCACGTTTGAGGACTATGTCCAAATACAAACTTCTGTCTCTCTTTTGTGAGACACCTTCTTCATGGGGTCATCTTCAAAACACCTCATGTCCAGGCTTTGCAATAGGTTCGAGGTTTCTTAATATGATGATGACATTTGTTATCCATCCCTTGTCTCACTATAACTCCATTACAAAGCCTTGTGCTCAGTTTTCACTTTCCCTCCTTGAGGACCTTACTATAGACTTTCCCTTTCATTTCATTCTCTCCCTTATAGATGTCTATAAGGATACGACGACCCATAATAAGCTTATCTTTCTTTCTGCTATGACGAGGATCATTCGTCATTTCTCTGCTCCTTATTTTAAGTCTTCTCACTTCATCGTCATAGGTGCCATCAGCGCGGCGTCTGTTAGATGGAGCGAGGCCCAGCTTCGACTGAAGCGGCCACGGACCGAGACGGCAACTCCTCCAGCCAATTCTACTCCATCCACCTCTGCTCCTTTTTCTTATTCTGCAGGTGGTGTGACGCTTGAGGCCATCATGGCGCAGCTTGAGCGCATAGATGCTCGTCTTGATACACTCACTACTGAGTTGTATCAGGTGAACACTCGTGTTAGTCGTATCGCATGATGACAAGCTCGCATGGGTGACTTCACCGCATCTCCATCTCCCTCTCCACCTCCACAGGCTTCAGAGGACGAGGACGATGATGATGGTTCCAGTGATGATGATGATGATGAGGATGAGGATGAGGATGAGGATGATAGCTATTCCGATGATGAAGAGATAACTGCTTCTTATGACTTGTCCTTTGTCATTCGTGACAAAAAGAGGGAGTAGTTTTGAGTTGAGAGTAGTCATGTACTTAAGGGGAGAGTTAACATAGGACTCTTTGATAGAGGGAGTGTTTTATTTTTTTAAGGGATGCAGTAAGGATTTATGTATCTTTTCTTTCCTTTCTTTTTATATACATTATCTTTTTGTACATCAGTCTTGTGACCATTTAGTGATAGCAAACATTGTACTTATATATATTTTATATATATGATGATGTTGTTATCATTTCACCTATCTCTTCATGTGTTGTTTCTTCTCTCTTTATACACGTGTTTCTTATTATGTATGCAATCTTATATTTCTGTTTCACACTATGATGTTTTGATGAGTTTTGTTTAAAGTGTTTCAGAAAGACAAGTTGTCAAAATCTATCTTGCCATAAACTCTCTTTCAAGAGTTTGGGTTAGGAGTAGATTTTATTGTATTTAAAAAGTGATTATAAGTTTAGTGATTTATGACTTCTCTCATACTTCATTTGTTTGTTATGGTTTTGTCACGGATTGCCAAAAAGGGAGATTGTTAGGACAAATGTAGAATTTGTTAGAACATAGGTCATGTAGAATTGGCTAATCCTTTGATAAAACGCACTTTACTTGTAATTGGGTAGATCTAGGATGTGTTTAATACTTTAAGGAACAAAAGTTCAAGTCCAGTATTGAAGCCATGCAAGTCTGACCAAGAAAAAAGTGAAGAAGTGATGTTCATTAAAGCTTGACAAAAGTATCTACGAGATTTAATGTTGAATTCTCAATAGCTCTCAACAAAAGCTATATCTATCGAGAATTACGAAATTCAGATTTCCAGATCTATTTTTTACGCATATTTAAGCTATTTGTGTAGGGTTTCTTTTCTTTCTTTTCTCACAACCCTAAACGTATATAAGAATTATTTTAAAGGCTGTAAAAGGTGATGCAACTTGATGGAAAGTGATTATTCACTAAAATTGTGACTAAAGACAATTTGTCCTAGTTCATCTTCTTTGTAGAAGTTACTGCGTTTGTACGCTAAGGGTTTTGTAACCAAGGATCTTCTTGATCTTCATCGTATGGATGAACTGAAGTACTTTTCAGCCAATATCTTTCTTAAGTTGGTGTGTTAGTCACGTACTGAGATTCGTGCATCGATTGGTTAGTCACGTACTTAGAGCCGTGCATTGAAAGGAGAGATTGTCACTACATTGCAAGTCCAATTGTATATTGGGGTAAGGGTTCAACTGTAAATTGGTATTAGATACTGGAATTCCTTTTACTTGTAACTGCTATTTTGATAATAGTAAATTCTTGGGATTGGTGACCTTAAATTCACCCGGTGGAGTTTTGTCTCAATGGTATTCCCCATTCATAAATAAATCACTTGTGTCAAATTTTTTTTTTCTGCTGCATTAAACTTAGTTGGTGATTTATTTGTGCTACCACACTTATTGCATGTAATTAAATCTAATTAATTAACTTGGCTAATTAATTGATTAATTTACCAAAGGGGTCAATACATTATTGGCCTATCATTAACCAAATCCAAGGGCATCTTCCTTCGACATAGGTATCACTTTACCAAATTTAGAAACATTTACCATTGGCAACAACCAATTTA
Organism: Castanopsis chinensis; assembly: GCA_032878915.1. Taxonomy (NCBI): domain Eukaryota; kingdom Viridiplantae; phylum Streptophyta; class Magnoliopsida; order Fagales; family Fagaceae; genus Castanopsis; species Castanopsis chinensis. The sequence continues at coordinate 852,349 of JAVQMG010000047.1, read as the reverse complement.
TTGGATCTATACCTATTTCAGTATCTAGTGCCTCAAATTTACATATACTAAATTTGGCCAGGAATAAACTAACTGGAAAAGTTCCTTCTTTAGAGAAGCTAAATAGAGTAAGGTTGTTTTCCATTGCTGAAAACTAGCTTGGAAATGGAGGAGCAAATGACTTGAGTTTTCTCTGTTCTTTGTCAAATGCTACCAACCTAGGAGATTTGGAGATAAATACCAACAACTTTGGGGGGGAGTTGCCTAAATGTATTGGCAACATCTCAATTACTCTTACCTTTTTCTATTTGAATAATAATAAAATATATGGAAATATTCCTAGTGTGATAGGGACTCTGATCAACTTGGAGTATATAGAAATGTGGAACAATAAATTTTCAGGTAACATCCCCTCTATACTTGGAAACCTTTAGAAATTACAAATTTTGGATTTATCTCAAAACAATTTCATTGGGAACATTCCATCCTTTCTTCGAAATTTAACAAATTTGTTGGAGTTGTATTTAGGAGACAATAATCTTCAGGGAAGCATCCCTTCAAGTCTAAGTCAATTCCAAAATTTGATAACTTTTCATCTTCCCTAGAACAATCTTAGCAGTATTATATCCTCGCAAGTTATTGGTCTCTCATTTTCACCAAATAGACTTGACTTGTCTAGCAACCAATTCACTGGTGTCCTTCCCATGGAAATAGGAAATTTGAAAAATTTAGAACATTTGGATATTTCTGAAAACTTGTTTGGTAAAATTCCTGCAACTCTTAAAAGTTGTGTAAAGCTAGAATTTCTAGCCATGAGAAGAAATTTCTTCCAAGGGGATGTTCCTTCATCTTTGGAGTCGTTAAGAGGCTTTACACGTTTTGACCTTTCTGACAATAATTTTTCTAGAAAGATTCCAAAATTTTTGGAGACCTTTGATTTCTTGCAATTATTAAATCTATCACATAACCATTTTGATGGTGAGGTACCAACAAATGGGGTTTTCAAGAATGCAAGCACAATTTTGCTTAAGTGAAATGATGAGCTTTGTGAGGGCATACCAAAGTTTCAACTTCCTAAATGCAAAAACAAAAAATTTGAAAACAGAAAGTTGACTCTTACATTGAAGTTAATAATAATCTCTATACTCATTTGGCTTAATTATTGGAGCAAATCTGGTCTTATCATTTAAATTTCTTAGTTCTTTAGGAGAAAAAAAGGAAAGAAAATATCTCAAGTGATTCAATAAATTTGCTTGTGAATGTATCTTACCAAAGTCTCTTAAATGCAACTGGTGGATTCTCTTCTTCTAATTTAATTGGTGTGGGTAGTTTTGGGTTAGTGTATAAAGGTATTCTTAATCAATATAAGCATACTGTTGTTATCAAGGTAATGAACTTAGGGTGTCATGGAGCTTTTGAAAGTTTCAAAGCTGAGTGTGAGGCTCTAAGAAACATTAGACACCGAAATCTTGTAAAGGTGCTCACAGCATGTTCAAGTATTGACTGTCAAGGTTACGATTTTAAGGCATTGGTAGACGATTTCTTAGAAAATGGCAATCTAGATAAGTGGTTACATCCAACTCCAAGAAAAAATGAGGCTCTTGTGAAACAAAGGAAGCTAAGTCTTCCTCAAAGATTGAATATCGCATTGCTAGTGCATTGGATTATCTTCGTAATCATTGTGACACACCAATTGTTCATTGTGACCTCAAGCCTAGCAATGTTCTTCTTGATGAGGAAATGATTGGACATGTAAGCGACTTCGGCTTGGCAAGATTCCTTCATGATATTGTCCATAAATCTTCTACTAATCAATCAAGCTCCATTGGGGTTAAAGGAATTGTTGGTTATACTCCTCTACCTAAATATAATTTACATTTCTAAAATTTAATAGCTTCTCTCTTTCCTATATTTTCTACCATAAAAGATTTAAAGCATCATAACAAACTTTCTAGATATCTTTTTTTTTCTTGATTTTTATTTTATGCCATTGAAAAAGTGTGTGTGTGTGTGTGTATACGTACACTTTCCCTTCTTTTTATGCTATGAAATTATGTCTACTGCAATATATGTTATGTGCACTTGTATAGTATGGTATGGGAAACATGGTATCAATATATGATGATGTTTATAGTTACGGTTTATTATTATTCGAGATGTTCACTAGAAAAAGGCCTATTAATGACATTTTCCACGATAGCTTAAATCTTCGTGACCATGTCAAAGCAAATCTCCTAGAAAGAATAATTGACATTATAGTTCCAATTCTTCTCCCAAAAAGACAAGAGGGTAAAAGAAGGATGAATGACACTTGCAATGAGAATCAAAATGGGAGTCTCAAAATTCAAGAATGCTTGACTTTGATACTTGGAATTGGAATTGCTTGTTCTAAAGAATGTCCAAGAAAAAGAATTAACATCAATATTGTTGTAGTCAAGTTGCATTCAATTCGGCAAAGCCTTCTTAGAATTGTATACACAGACAAAGAGTTCAAGCGACAAGCAATTTTCCTTTTTTAATTTTTAATCTTTGGTAGATATAATTCAATAAAGGTCAGTCCAAATTTAATTGGGAAGAGAGAATCATGTTGCGATTAGAAAGCCACAAGCCTTCATGTTAATATTTTTTTTAATCTATCAAAACTGAGAAGATTAGAGCCACTTGAAATTTGAGAAGCTCATTCTGCTATACATAGGATTGGAAATGAGCCCTGTAAGGATAAAGGGCCCAAAAATGTATATTGGGCCATGGGCCTTGTCCGAGGACATTTATTAGTCCGAGGACGAGGAAATAATAAGGAAGAAGTATAAATCAGAGCATCACGAATAGTCTTTTAATGGAAAGACTCGGGAAAGTAGTTCAAGGAGGAGTGCCTCCTCGGCTAAATAAGGCAGAGGTCAGAGAGATTGGTCTACCCTTAAAGGCAACATTTCGAAAGGTTCTATATATAAGGATAAATATCAAGGAAGCAAAGGACAAAAGGAAGCTAAGCAATATCTAAGGAAAAGCTGCTACCACAGCATTAAATGTTCTGCAGCTATCCCTCTGGCCACATTAATATGGAGTTGATGCCTGAACAGTGGTAAGCAGCCTTACAGCTACTCCCAAAGGCTTCAGGAAGGTGCTGATGGGACAAGGATCAAAGCCAACAACTTGACCTACACGTGGATGGTAGAGATAAGGAAAAGAGGGATATATAAGGGAGAGGAAGTCTCCTTACGGGGGAGGATCAAAAAAGAGAGGAAAAAAAACTGTAGCATGAGGAACAGGACTTGTAATCAAAATCAAAAGAAGCATATATATATATATATATATAAGATTTAGTCTCCTCGGATTGTGTCGAGGACAATTTACTTCGTGTAAAACAATCATATTCTTGTTTTCTTTTCATCTGGGTTCACTATAGTTATCTTCTGATTCATTAAAGCCTAGTTTTCCAGCCCACTCTTTACAAATTCATTGTATTGGGCTCTTTGGGCCTAAATCCTTTTCCCTTTAGGCTTGGGAATCAAATCAAGTCTTTACAATTGGCACTATCTGTGGGAAATACTTGAGCTTTAGTGAAAACAATACTGAATCATGGTAGGCTTAGGGCAAAACTGGGAGAAGTCCGTTGGGTCCCAACGTCAAGATCAGTTTCTCAATCTTGGGCAAATAAGGGACCGGGAAGTTAGTGTCCATACCACACATACCAATAGGAGCTACTCTAGGAGTGGAAGCCACGTCTTTCATGAGGCAACTACTAGAAGCATGCAATTGGAGATTGATCGTTTAAGAAGAAGGCTGCGCCAAGAATGGCATGGAGGAACTCCTTCAAGTTCTAACCATTCTTCTGATGATGTTAATGATCATAGCTATCAGCACAGGTCAAGGATTCCTCCTAGCAAATCTTTATCCTATGACAAGGAGCATTGTGATAGGTGGGGGAGGAAAAGTCCTTCACTTAAAGGCTTGGGCAACGATGCCATGAGTAAGGCTCTAAACCAAATCTCCAAGTCACCTTTTGCCTGGAGAAATGAAGGAGCGAGGCTTTCCCAGCAGTTTACTCAGCCAATGTTTACCATATACAATGGTAGAACAGACCTTGTAGAGCATGTAAGCCATTTCAACCAAAGAATGACTGTTCATTCTAAGAATGACTGTTCATTCTAAGAATGAGATTTTAATGTGCAAGGTCTTTTCATCCAGTTTAGGGTCTGTGGTGATGAGGTGGTTTAATGGCCCGAAGAAGGGATTTATTCACTCTTTTAAGGAGCTTACAAGGGCTTTTAGTTCTCGGTTTGTAACTTGTAGTAGAGTTCATCGGCCTTTGGACTTCTTGCTGTCTATGACCATGCGAGAGGGAGAAACCTTAAAGACGTACTTTAATCGATACTAGAAGACGTTTAATGAAATTGATGGGGATTTTGATGACGTAGCTATAAGAACATTTAAGGTTGGCCTGCCTGCAGAGCACGGTTTGAGGAAATCATTGATAGGGAAACCAGTTGGTAATGTGTGTCAGCTCATGGATTGTATTGATAAGTATAAGTGAGTTGAGGAGGACCAACAACTAGGTAAAGGCAAAAGTAAGGTGGTCCTTCAAGATAGGAGGGATTTCAAGTCAAACAAGTACAACAGTAATTGTCATCGGCGAGATTTTTTTGGGCAATCTAGGGTTGCTTCTGCTCAAGTGGTTAACATGGTGTTCTGAGAACCAGTGCATCAAATCTTAGAAAAAATTAAGAATTAGTCATATTTTCAATGGCCAAACAAGATGGGAAGAGACCCCATAAGGTACAACCAAAGCCTTCATTGCTAGTACCACCAAGAGTGAGGGCATACAACAGAGGACTGTAGAATTTTGTGGAATCACCTAGAGCAGCTAGTCCGGGATGGCAAGTTAAAGCAATTTTTGTATCACCCTAATAGACATAGAGGCCAGGCAGGGTCAAGATCTCAGAAAGATACTTCTTCAAAACCACCTTTAGGTACAATCAATGTTATTCTTGCTGCCCCAGGAAGGACTGGTTCTCACTTCTCTAGGATATTTTCCATAGCTTAATCACTTGCAGAAGACTCCTCCCATGAGTTGGAGAGGAGTAAGATAAAGGTCTAACCAGCACTGAGTTTCTCTGATGAGGACAAGGCTGGTACCTTGCAGTCGCACGATGATGCACTAGTGGTTACCCTTAGGATATGGGCATATGATGTGAAGCGAGTGTTGGTTGACCAAGACAGTGGGGCAGAGATTATGTACCCTGATTTGTATAAGGGGCTAAAGCTGAAACTAGAGGATTTGACTGGTTATGATTCACCCTTGGTAGGTTTTGATGGGAATGTGGTTATACCTAAGTGCCAGATTAGACTACCAGTCCAAGTAGGGTCAAAGCTAGTAGAAGTGAACTTCATTGTAGTGGATGCTTACTCTCCTTACACTGCCATCATGGCAAGACCCTAGCTACATGCTATGGGAGTTGTCTCTTCCACTTTACAATTGAAGGTGAAATATCCATCCGATGAGCAAGTTGAAGAATTGATTGAGAGCTAGTCTATAGCTAGGCAGTGTTTAGTCTCTGCTATTCGGCATTAGGTTGAATGTGAGCCCTTGACCTCTGTCGAGCGGGGCTTTTATCAATCAAGGAAGCCAGTGTTATTTACAGATATGGTAGAAGGGGCGAAATGTGAGGAATTAGAAAAGGTTGTTATAGGTGATGATGGGGAGAAGTTCTTTTAGGTCGGAGCACAGCTACCTCTTTAGGAGAAGGAAGAACTAGTGACATTTCTTAAAGAGAATATTGATATGTTTGCATGAAGTGCTTATGAGGCTCCTAGGGTGAACCAAACTTCATTTGCCACCATTTAAATGTCAACTCGGCGGCCATCCCCAGAAAGCAACCACCTTGGTGCTCATCTAAAGAGCATTCTGATGTTGTCAAGGACAAGGTGATCAAGTTTAAGTAGGCTGAGGCTATTAAAGATGTTTTTTTACTCCGATTGGCTGGCCAACACAGTGGTAGTAAATACAAAGAATGGAAAATGGCAAGTGTGTATAGATTTCATAGATTTAAACAAGGCTTGCCCTAATGACCCCTTTCCCATGCTTCGTATAGATCAATTGGTAGATGCCACAATAGGCCATCCTCGGATGAGCTTTTTAGATACTTTCCAAGAATACCATTAAATACCCCTAGCTTTGGATGATCAAGAGAAAACAATTTTGTTACTCCTACTGGAAATTACCATTACAAGGTGATGCCCTTTGGTTTGAAGAACGTAGGATCCACTTATCAAAACATGAGGACCAAGATGTTTAAGCCACAGCTAGGAAAAAATATTAAGATCTATATAGATGATATAGTGGTAAAGAGCAAGTTAGAATCCAAGCACATTGGTGACCTTAGAAACATATTTGGAATATTGAGGAAACACAAGCTGCGCCTTAATGCCGCTAAATGTTCTTTCGATGTTGGTTCAGGAAAGTTTTGGGATACATGGTCACGCATCGTGGAATTGAGGTCAATCCTAATTAGATTAGAACGATCAATAGTTTGCAGTCACCTCAAAACCCCAAGGAGATTAAATGATTAACGGGGATGACTGTTGCTTTGAACCGATTTATCTTTCGGTCAGTAGATAGGTGCAGACCTTTCTTCCAATTGTTGAATAGATGGAAGGGATTTAAGTGGACCAAAGAATGTGCTCTAGCCTTTCAACAGTTGAAGGAATACCTCTCGGCCACCCATCATGTCTACTCCCGAGGAGGACGAGGTCTTGTTTGCTTACATTGTTGTAGCTCTCCATGCAGTTAGTTTGGTAAAGATACAAGTTGATGATGGGGTTCAGAGGCCAGTCTATTATATGAGCAAGTCCCTACATGAAGCAGAGGTTCAATATTTACCACTGGAAAATACCATACTAGCAGTAGTGTATGCAACACGTAAACTCCCCCATTACTTCCACGCTCACACGATAGTGGTGTTGACTCAACTTCCTCTTCAATCCTTACTTCGGAGAGCTGATTACACGGGGAGGATTGCTAAGTGGGATACAATTCTAGGCGCCTTTGATATCAAGTATATGCCTCGCACCTCTATTAAGAGCCAAGTTATTGTCGACCTACCGGCTGAGTTTGTTGAACCTTCTATAGAAGAAGAAGGGGAGAAACAGAACTTGGATGGAATATCAGTTGGAGTGATTTCTTTAAAAGAATCTTTATCTTAGAGGGTATATGTTGATGGCGCTGTCAGCTAAAAGGGATCCAGTATGGGGCTGGTTATTGTATCTCTCGAAGGGATTGTTATTAAGAAATCCTTGAGCTTAGGTTTCTCGGCTACGAATAACGAGGCTGAGTATGAGGCCTTGCTAGTGGGAATGACGATGGTTCAAAAGATAGAAGGGAAGGAGTTGGAAGTGTTTTCAGATTCTAGGCTAGTCGTTGGACAAGTAGGGGGTGAATTAGAAGCCAGGGATCCAAGGATGCAAGAGTAATTAAGTCAGGTCAGACATTTACTATCAGGGTTCAAGTCTTTAGTCTTACAGCAAATCCTTAGAAGTAGAAATACTCATTCGAATTCTCTTGCCATCCTAGTCTAAGATTTGTGTAAATTTGTCGAGGTAAGGAGGGATGTGGTTCAGGTCCATCAAATTAGGGTGAGACCTAGTTAGATGGACCATATTGTTATGTACCTCAAGGATGGCATCTTGCCCAAGGAGAAAGGAGAGGCTGATAAGGTACGAAGAAAAACTCCTCATTTTTTGTTGTTTGAAGATCAAAAATTGTATAAGCGCTCTTTCTTTGGACCGTACTTGCTATGTATACATCCCGAGGTAGTAGAATCCCTTCAGAAAGAGTTGCACGAAGGGATTTGTGGGAGTCATACAGGTGACAGATCTCTATCTCACAAGGGAACTAATGGCTAGGTATGCAAAAGGAAGCGCAAAAGTATGTGAAGAAGTGTGACCAATGTCAGAGATTTGCCCTAAACATTCATCAATCTAAGGGTGTCCTTAACCCTCTTTCTAACCAAATGGGTTGAAGCTGAGCCAATGGTAAATATCAGAGATATGAATGTTAAGAGATTTGTGTGAAAAAATATTGTCACTCGGTTTGGGATTCTCCACACCCTTACCTTGGATAATGGGCTTTAGTTTGATAGCAAGGCTTTAGTTTGATAGCAAGGCTTTCAGGAGGTAATGTTGCGAAATGGGCATCAAGAACAGATATTCAACTTCGGCTTACCCCCTAGGAAATGGGCAAGCCGAGGCTGTGAACAAAGTCATAGTCAATGGGCTCAAAAAGAGTTCGGACGATGCCAAGGGCAAATGGGTGGAAGAACTACCCACGTTCTCTGGACATATAGAGCTACCCCTTGTAGGTTCACCGGTGAGACTTATTTCTCTCTGACTTATGGGGCCGAGACTGTAACCCCTCTGAAGACTGGATTCCCAACATTGAGAACGAGTTTGTTTCCTCAGGACAGCAATGAGGGGTTACTACAGAAGAGCTTGGATCTGATTGAGGAGTGAAGAGAAAATGTCATGGTTTAATTGGCATATTATCAACAAAAGCTTAAGCAAGAGTACGACTTAAATGTGAAGTTAAGACCATTAGCCCTTGGAGATTTGGTATTGCAGAAAGTTTTGGGTACTGCAAAGAACCTAGCATGAGGAAAGTTAGAACCTAATTGGGAAGGGTCATACCATATCACCTCGGTAGCTAGGATAAGTGCATATTTCTTGGAAGATTTAGACAAAAAAATTGTACCACGCCTCTAGAATGTAAATAACCTGGAAATGTATTACTATTAATAAAAGGTATTTTTTCCATGTTTTATTTATGACATTATTTGTTGTACTCATTCTTTATTTAAGTGTTAAACAGAACCTTGGTCATGCTTGACTTCTCGGACCACATACATTAGGTAAATTAATACTTCTTATCATTTCTCTAAGTGTTAAACAGAATCTTGGTCATGTTTGATTCCTCGAACCATATATCTTGGGTAAATTAATACTTCTTATCATTTCTCTAAGTGTTAAACAGAACCTTGTTCATACTTGGCTCCTCGGACCATATACCTTAGGTAAATTAATACTTCTTATTATTTTTCTAAGTGTTAAACAGAACTTTGGTCATGCCTGGCTTCCCGGATCACATATCTTGGGTAAATTAATACTTCTTTTTATTTCTCTAAGCGTTAAACGGAACCTCGGCCATATCAGGTTTCTTGAACCACAGGCGTTGAGGGAATTAGTAATTAGCCCAGCTATGATGGATAAACCAAGCATTTACAAGTAATTAGTCTAACTATGCCACACATGAGCATCACTTAAAGCATTTGTGAATATATCCATGATTAGATCATGACCTAGGAGTCCTCTGCAATTCCTTAAATCTGCTACTAAGGGGTAGGATATGTGGAACTATGAATGGTGCATAGGGTCCTTTAAGTGGGCTATGTTTTAGGTATGTTTTTAAAGTTAATAGCCTATTTTGTCAAGATTATGAGCCTGGTTGGTCCTGCCAGATCTATTGTTGATTGTATGGGATGTGGCAGCTATATTATCATTTACCCTGATAACATAATCAAGTTATATTTTGTTTGTGTATTAACTAAGTGTTAAAAGTATTTATTCTAAGTTAAAAGTCACCTCTTGTTGAAAGATGTAAGCTTGGAAAGCTTCATTTATCTTGCGATTAATTATTTAAAGGGTGATGATGCTGTCACTTGCACCAATGATCATCAAAGTTAAATATTTGAGTGTGTGTTAAGTTAGATGCTATCACCCTTTATTCTTAAACCAATTAAGTGTAAAGTAGAACATAGGAAATGTCAAAATTTGCACAAAACATCTATAATAAAATTTTTTAACTGCCATTAGATTAGACCTTGAGAAAGGCAAAATGATTACAAGGGATGAAGGTTTCAGAAACAACAGATTAAAAAAAAAAGACTATTGCTTTAAGAATTACTTAAGCTTAATTACAAGTTTATCTTTCGCTGAAGTCTTAGAGGGCTAATTAGAAGTTGTTATTTAAGAAGTAGGGCTTTTACCTTTGAGGTCCTCCTTGGTGGGCATAGGTAGAGTAGTAAGCACGAGCTCCATAGTGTAGGAGGCCTCTTTCTTATTAGAAAGGTCCTTAGGGGCAACTAGAGGCTGAGTGACATCACGGGCCACTTCTTTGGTTATGTCAACTACGTTTCCAGTGACCTCAGTATACTTTCCCTCTTACGACGGACTGCTTGAAGAAAGGGGAGACCTTGGTTGGGTTGTCCTTGCCAGTATCTGCTTCCTTGGAGGCAGCATCAGCTTTGGGGACAGAGGAGCTGGAAACCTAAATGACAAGAGGGTAGTACACACTTTCTGCTCTCCTTAGGGCAGAGAAGGCTCCAACCCTAGCTTGGTTGAAGGCCTCATTCCACACTTGGAGGCAATAGTATTTACTAACCTCATGGACCTCAGCCCTAAGGGCCTCCTCGGTCTCTACCACCCCTGCTTCATACCCATTTTGCTTAGCCTGGTTCTTGGCCTTCTCAGCCTTCTCCTTGGCCTTCTCAGCCTCCTCCAATCTCTTCGTTAGGGCCTTTATTTGATCTTTAGCTGTGACAAGCTCATTCTCAGCTTGGCGGAGCTGCTTGCGTTGAGCCTCTGCCTGCCTTTCCTCCCCTTCTAAAGCGGTCTAGGGGCTTTTCTTTTCCTTCTCAGCCTTGGTTAGCTTGGTATTGAGCTCTTGCAACCTTTTCTTTGCTATCTTGAAGGCCTTCACGGCGGCAATGGGCTTGGACTCCTCGTCCTTCATTGATCTATGAGAGCTGATGACTATCTCCTTAACTCTGTGGGCAACTTGGACAGCCTTTTTTAGGAAATAAAGAAAAAGTCAAGAAATACCCAAGTTGGTGAAGTCAAGTATGAAAAATATATAATAAAAAATAAAAAATAAAAAGTATATATAATGATAATAAAATAAAGAGGGTAGTTAGTAGTCTTACTAGTGCGAGGTCCCTTTTCAAAATGAGTAAGACCTCATGCTTCCTCATTGCCCTTAGGTCGGCCATGTCGCTGGGCAGTAATAAAGTCTGCTCCACAGCGTTGGCCATATAACCAAGTTTCCCTTGTTGCAAATCAAAGATGGAGGCGTCAGCAGTCAGAGTAGCTCTGTCCAACACCATGGTAGGAGACCATGTCGAAGCAGCTACCTGAGCCTCAACTCTCTTCTCCATTACCGTTTATGTTGTCCTGGCCTGTTTGGCTCCCTTTTAGGGCTCAACCTCTTTCAAGGAGCGGCTTCTTTCTCCCTCTACCACCTCCTTACCTTTGGGCTGATCCATTTTCCTTTTGTGATCAGCAGGGGGGACGTTAGGCTTGGGTGGGTGGAAGGGCGGGAAGTTTGGTCTGGATAACTTTCTCCGGCTCTTGGCCTCCTACTTGGGCCTCCATCAGGTCCTGGAGACTTGATCTGGTCCTACGTTAGATTGGCATTGCTTCTGGGATGGTAGGGTCTTCTTGTGAGTGGCTAACTTGTGCTGGGGGTAGAAGACTAAGGTCACCGGCCGGGCTTTCTGAAGAGGAGGGTAGGTTGAAAACTTCAAAATTGTCTTCAAAATCCGAGGCGTCAACTATTTCTTCTTCTTCTTTGATAATAGGCTTGGAAGAGGTGACTTCTCCAACCGTATACTGAAATGGCAAGGTCACTTCGAATACCCCTTTTGGAATGAGACCAATGGTGAAAACCCCAGAGCAGTAACACTTATCAAGGGCAAGTACGGGTCTTTCGCTTTGATCACGTTCTTCGACACTTGAAAATTGGACGAGAGGGGTTTGTAGCTGAGGATGAGGTAGGCTGCCCTCAATTGACTGTCACTGTGAACGAAGACCTCTGCTTTGAGTATATTGTCTAGGTCTAACTGGTTGACAAGATTTAGGTTGGGAATAGTGGCGTGCTTATCTGCAAAGCCATTAAAAAAGAAATTGTTAGAAAAATGACATGATTCAAAGAAAAATTCAAATTGCACACACAAATAAAAAGAAACAAGTACAGAGAATATTAGAGATAAATGGGGTGACATTAGAGTAATAAACCTAGACCTAAGAACCCCACCTGGTATCCCATCTCTCGTTGGGCAGTGGAGGCCATCGTGTCACTCCCCTTAGATGATTAGAAAATCTTTGTTCATGCCTTTGTTGGAATCAGGGAGGTATGAGATTAGTCTAACCTTAGGAACCCTAGTCTTTAAATAATATCCCTGCCCTTTTAAGAGGTGGAGATTGTAAATCTAGTTGAAGTTGTGGTGGGTGAGGTTTGAGCCCATCCTCTCATTGAGGGTGTCTACACTACCTAGGATCCTAACATATGTTTGGAGCACATTGAGTGGGGGAGAGACGATGAGCTATTAGGTAATCCCTAGTGACTCTACCCATGGGAATTCTCATTCCTCCCTCTATAAAGGCAATCATAGGGATTGCCACTTTTCCCTTTTGCCTCATAGCATGCCACTCCCCTTGTTTACAGTATCTAATGGAAACCTTTGAAGGAATTCGGTATTGTATTTTAAAATCTTCTATACCTTCTGGGGTGTTCACCAGGTAAGCAAATCTCCCTATATATGTAAAAAGGTTAAGGGAATTAAGTGTTCGAGGTGAAATTATATGGGTGGAGGAAAGGAATAGGTTTTAACTACAAAGAATGATAGAAGGGACTAGCTCTTAAGTGTTCGTAAGTAGTCGTTAGAGACTACTTACGAAAATGTATAAAGGCTCCTTGGACTAGCTCTTAAGTTTGGAAAGTGCAAAAGTGAGATATGTGAGTTTTCTAAATAGTATTTATTTGAAAGAGAAAGCGGGTGGGATAATTCCCGCCTAAGTTCCAACAGAATCCTTAACTATTGGATCTTCATCGCGTTGTAAAGCATGGGAGACATGGAGCTGCAGAAATTTAATACAGGTATGCCCTGGATGCCGATGTGTCAGGGACGTGTGTTGGGCAATGGAAAAGGCATTTGCGCAGACAAGAAATGACGTGTGATGAGAGGTAGATAATGATAATAATATCAAAATCCCATTCTTTTCTAAGGAGCAAAAATGGGAATTTTGAGGGGCTATTATAGGGATAAAGGGCCCATAAGTGTATATTGGGCCATGGGTTTTGTCCAAGGACGTCTATTAGTCCGAGGACCAGGAGATAACAGGAAAGAAGTATAAATCAGAGTGTCACAGAAGGTCTTTTAATGGAAAGACTTGGGAAGGTAGTCTGAGGAGAAGTGCCTCATGGGCTAAATAAGGCAGAGGCCAGAGGGATTGGTCTACCCTTAAGGGCAACATTTCAAAGGTTTCTATTGATAAGGACAAACATTAGGGAAGCAAAGGACAAAAGGAAGCTAAGAAATATCTAAGGAAAAGCTGTTAGTACCGCATTGAATGCTCTACAGCTAACCCTTTGGCCGCATCAATGTGGAGGTGATGCCTGAACAGTGGTAAGCAGCCTTACAACTACTCTCAAAGACTTTAGGAAGGTGCTAATGAGACAAGAATCAAAGCCAACAGCTTGACCTACACGTGGATGGAGGGATATATAAGGGAGAGGAAGTTTCCTTATGGGGGAGGATCGAAAAAGAGATGAAAAAATACTATAGCATGAGGAACAAGACTTGTAATCAAAATCAAAAGAAGATTTAGTCTTATATATATATATATAAAAGATTCAGTCTTCTCAAACTGTGCCGATGAAGATTTACTTCGTGCAAAATAATCATATTCTTGTTTTCTTTTCATGTGGGCTCACTATAATTATCTTCTAAATCATTAAAGCCTAGTTTTTCAGCCTATTCTCTACAAATTCATTGTTTTTGGTTCTTTGAGCCTAAATCCTTTTCCTTTTAGGCTTGGGAACCAAATCAAGTCCTTACAAGCCCAGTCATTCTACTAAACATATATAAATATATATATATATATATATAATCTAAAATGGACCAAAAATTCATTTTCATTTGGTTGATTTCCATTACCGGATTGATCGTAATCACAAGGAATTGGCTTATATTCTATTACTATAGACAGAGGTCTCATTATTGACATAAACTTAAATTATTGCAAGATATATTGAATTTCTGACACAGACATGTAAAGGCTACGAAGTCAAATAATCTGTTGTAGAAACATTGCTTTTTTATATTCTAAATATCTTTCAAGTAAATAGATTGCCAATTCCATAATAATTGAATGAGATGGGATTTCATGTTCCCACACAGATTAGCCTTCAAAGGTAAGAAAAAAAAAATATTGATACTAAAATTACTAAGTTGTGGGTAATGAGTTAAAGAATGTCATTTAAATCCTTGTTACCGACGAAAAAACCTCACTCTATGCATAGTCATGAAAAAAAATGAATAAAATTTGTCTACAAACTAGGTGGTAGTAAAAAACTAACAAATCCACTTAGTGTCTTTTTATTAAATGTGAATTTTGATAAATATAATTAGATAATATTTTTTATGCTTGCAAAATTTTCAGACGATTAAAGATTAATAGCTATGTTATCAATCAAATATTTAAATTTCAAGTTTTTGTAATCTAAAATTATGCATAAAAAATAAATGAAAGGATTAATAGAAAATAACATCCGATTGACACAGAATTTGACATATATATTAAGATATAAAAAATATGTAATGTGACAGTTAGATTTTCCAAATATGTAGCCATATTATTTTTCTTATTAAAAGTTATAGCCTTAGGTTACAATAATGTTTGTAGCCAAATTTTGTCCTAAAAAGATTTGAAGCTTATTATTCTAATTAAAAATGTATCTTCCCTCACCATAGGTGGACAGGACCGATGACTTATTATGAAGGCCAACACTGCTTGAGAATTCAGGTGCATTTGGCGCCTATTGGCGCATTTGGAGGTAACTTGGGATAACAGACACTTTGCTCGTTTGTCACCATCTTCGAGATTATTTGTTGATTCTTGGTATATTTGGAGGTAGCTTGGGGTAATATGTATTTTGATTTTTGTTTTTAAGTTTTTCGGTTGGGCTTTAATTTTTGTTTAACACTTAAGGCATTTATACCTTAAGAGAAGTCTAATCGAGGTATAATATATATATAGACACACTTATAATTTGTGAGTGCCTTTTGAATGTGAAATATTGTGTAAATTTTTTGTAATTTGACTTTGATGTAGTAAATTCATTTGCTCGTAGATGTAGAATATCGCGGAACTAAGTAATTTTTTGGTGTTCTTAATTCTCTTGAATTTTTGTGTCCCTTTTTCATTCAACTTTTATTCATTTCTATTATTTTATTGTGAGTTCTTTCTCAAATCTATAATAATTTTCGCAACCAATTTTATGTGGGAGAACTTCTAGATGTCCTTTTGCACAACAAACTAATATAAAAACTTTTGCTGTCACAACAATTTATCCCTATGCTCTTTAAAAATTAAGATGATGATGCATGTTGGGGAGAGAACACCTTAGACAGACTCCTTGTTGAGAGATTAATATATCATATAACGATACTACTAAACCTCAAAACTCCAATCAATGAATTTGAGCTCAATTATGTTATTTTAATTATTGCCTTTCTATGAGCCACGAACAAGTCCTATTAGCTTTTCCTCCTTACCTATGAGCTTTTCCTTCACCAGCTCATCATCAATGAGAACCATGTTTCAACCTTAAACGCCCATCAATAGGACTAGCCCACACATATATGTCTATCGAAATCTCACACCACACTTGTGTGCGCTCCAAGTATACACACCTTGTCCTCAACTATGAAAGGGGCCCTTGTTAACCTTGCCACCTTTCTGTGCACTACCCTAAGCTGTAACACCACTTGCTAGAATGTGAACATCTTGGAGACACTCTTTTGTTGAGAGGTTAATGTAATATATATATATATAGAAATGCCACTTAACCCAAAAGCTTAAACTTAAGAGTTTGGATCTAACTATAATATTTTAATTACTCATTTTTATTATTATTATTTAATGTGTGACTTTACTTACACATGTATACTCAACAATAATGCTTTTTGCGACAATATTAAAACATTGCTAAGCAGCCTTGAAAATGGTGCAAAAAACATTACTAAGCCAATTTGTGGAGTAATGAAATCCAAATTTTTTTAATATTTGCTAAATCACACCTACCTTCCCTAGAGATTTCTGAAATGACACATCCCTTCTTATGTTCTATGAAATCATACTCTTCCAAGAGGGTTAACCATAGGCCATTTTGGTTTGGTCAATAAAGCAAAATAATTTGATACTAGTGTACTGTTTTAGGATTACTACTATTCATTCATATTTATTTATGCAAGTATAAATTTATTAATCTTTATGTTTATCCACATCAAATTGAAAATACACATTTTATAAGCCTAAATATTAGTCTAAGTACATTAACCAATATATTAACTTAAATGACAGGTTTTTTTTTAATTGGTAAGTTCCAGTTGGCTCAACTAATAATATTTTTAATGGTTGAATAAGAGATTTAGGGTTTAATTCTCGCTTACACTAAAAATTGATTGATGTCTTGGTTTGATGCTAAAGAGTTATCATTAGAAGTGGACAGCATAAGTTGAAACTATCTCAAAAATAATAATAATAATAACAAGGTTTTTTTTTTTAATAAAAAAATTTTCAATTTGTTATTGTGCTGCCAGAAACACGTATGCATGGTTCACGCTAGGGGTGAGCAGGAGGTCACCGGCACCGATCCAACCGACCTGCGCCGATCGTCCCGCACCGCCATTGCAACCAACCGACGAAGCCGATGCCGGCGATTGGAGTGCGAAGGTAATCCCGATGCTGGTGCGGTGTGGTCATCAGAGTTGGAAATCTGAAACCGATACATGCCGAACTGAACCGATACCTGTATGTATGTCGTTCTCCACTTCTGATCTGAGTCCAGTTCTTCACATCTTCTGATCTGAGTCTAGTTCTATATTTCTATAAATCTATTTCCTAATATATAGCTTAATGAAATGGAACGTTTCAGTGTAGTAGGGCTATTTAAAAAAAAAAAAAAAAAAAACCAATAAAACGACGTAGTTTTACTTTAGGATTACAAATTTTAACAAGTATATAAAGAGTTCTTTTCACATAACCTACCTCAGAACCCTCTCTTTCTCTCTCGCCTCTCTGCTGCTACTGCAACACTGAAGCTGCTGCTCAGTGCTCACCCCCTGCTAATCCGCTGCAACACCGCCAGTGAGTTTCATAGTCACAAACAACTAACCCGTTTCTTCTCTCTCTATACTCTAAGTCCACGAGAACTGACATCTTTTTTTTTTTTTTTTTTCCAGCAATTTGATTTTGAGGGAGACTGAGAGAGCTATCACTCTTCAATCATTCACTGAGAAAGATTTTGAGCTATAATCACCAATGATTCAAAATATTGCTTAGTATCTTGAATTTTTTTTCAATATTTTTGTATATTTACTTTTATATTTTTGACTTGAGAATTTTGAGCAACATAGTGTAACTACTGTGTAACTATTGGGAATTTTGACTTGGGGATTTTGCTTATAGTTGTTTAGGTTATATATATTGAGATTTTGTAATGTATATGGTTAGTGTCTGATTGAGTAATTTTGGTATAAGTAAGAGTTGGACTATGCTTTTGTGCGTTGGCTGGATGGAGAAAAATATTGTTTGGCATTTTATTTTATTTTTTTTTAATTTGACTTTTCTTTTGCCTCTGTTTTATGTGTGACTAGATTTTTTATGGCTAGCTAAATAAAAAAACAGTTTGCATTTAATTGAAATCTTGAACAGGTTGACACATTGATGTTGGGTTTGAAAGCCAATTTTTTTTATTATTAAAAGAAAAAACAATTTTTTAAAAAAATATTTCAAACCGACCAAACCGACTAAACCGACCGCAAAAAACCGCACCGCTATAGGTTGGAAAACCGACTCTAGGCAGTATGCATCGGTTTCAATTATGAAAAAACCGACCTCTATCGGTTCGGTAATAAATTTGGACAAAAACCGCACTTACTGAACCGCGCACACCCCTAGTTCACGCTCGTACAACCCAATATCTTTTCGGGTTAATTTTAGACGAATACTAGCATTTATACTTTCTGGTGGGTTTTGGATTCAACTTGGTTCTTCTTCACCCATTCGGATTCGCAGTTGTTTCTAGGCTTGGGTTTTTTTTTTTTTTTTTAATTCTAATTGGAATACCGGGCCAGGCCAGTTATGATTAGGTTTGCAGATGGGGCCTATGGGCTTTTTGATCCATTAATTAGTGATAGAGGTCGAAAAAAAAATTTGGAGGAGGATAAATTAATTTAAATCGAAAACTAGGGGGGAAAAAACAGTAATATGAAAAAATAAAATCCAGAGGAGACAAGATAGAGTAAAAAAAAGAGAAAGGAAAACAAATCATAAGCTTAATTGGTAAAATTTTTCCTCCAAAATGATTTGTGGTAAATTCATCCAACATTGTAAGTAGTGATTTGTAAAATTATCTATGTAAATTTTTAGTTATATAGTTTATTTAATGAGCTATATGACTTATTTAACTTATATACATAAATGATTTTGTAAATTCCACGTAATGGTGAGATTACTTCAAATTGGTTTAGAGAAAAACTTTGTCCAACCACATTTTAAAGGAGACAATTTTCTATTTTGTTGAAAGAGAAAATCATATTTAGTACCCGTTTGGATCCAACTTATAATTCCTACGTTTTGTTCTGTCTGCGTTTTCCTCTTCTTCTTCTTTTTTTCAACGTGCATGAACAGTAATTGATACTGTTCATGCACTTTTTTCACTATAGCAACACTGTGCAGAAGACAAAAATCACTGTTTGGCACAGTTCACGCACTGTTCATGTACTTTTTTAGCAATTTTTTTATAAAAAATTTTAATTACAGTACTATTCACACATTAAAAAATTATTTTGCTACAGTGATTTCAGTTTCAGTTTTTAGTTCAGCAAAAATAAGCTCTATCCAAACGGACCCTTAATAAAAATTGTCTAGAGTACATAACGCACCAAGCATTGAAAAAGAATAGTGTAATGGGTATATGTATCGCCCCTTTCATGTGAGAGTGGACCTCACGAGTGGTATTACATACACGGGTTACACACCAAGCATTGAAAAAGAATTGTCTCTCAAAATTTAGTCCCTCCCAATTTTGTTAAAATACAATTTAGTCCCTCAAAATTTTCATGAGTTGTTAATTTGGCCTGTACAACTTTTTAATCCACATTAGGTCATATGCAAACGTTTCAAAAGCTGAGATTATCTAATTGGAATTTTCTGTCCTGGCAGCCTGTTATCAATTTTATTTTGCAGAGTTTTGTTATCAGTTGTATTCAAAATCGGATGGAGCATGTAAATTTTGAGCAACAGGGAGAAACTTTATTATATAATTTATAAACTATAACATCATAATTTATAACATTCATCACCAACAGACCCAGTTGATTCTCAAAAAAAAAAAAAAAAAATCAGCAACAGACCCAGTTAGTTGTGGAGACTGAGAATGACTTACAATATATTACTGGGGATACTAACTTGATACAAGAAAAAAAAAAGTGCTGAATTAAAAACTAGGGTGCTACAAATTATTTGCTCCAAATCTAATGTTACAAATCATAAACTTGGCAAACTATGATGGCAACCTCCATGATAAGTCATCAGCCATGTGCACCTGTGCATCTCCGCTGAAAGAAGATAAATTCCAATATAGTAATAAGCTTTGGATTTCAAATAATGATGATGTGGTGAGTGAGGTCTTTCCAATCAGTAAAAAAAAAGAAGATAATTCTTAACTCATTACCTACAACTTAATTTGTAAATTAAATATCAACTTTTATTTTACCATAAGAAAATTCATGGTACAAGAAAACAAATTCGTGCAATTATCAAATCTCAACTCATTTTATATTTATGGAATTGGCAATCCATTTATTTAGGAGATTTAGAATTAACACGTTAAAAAAAAAGATTTAGAATTATAAACAAGCAAGATGTGGATTTTAGTTAGCTAAACTAATAAAGTTTATTTTCTAATCATTATAGAGTGGGTGCTATAAGTTCTATTAAAAAAAAAAAGCAAGAAATTAATTTATTTTCTTTTTCTTTTGAGAAAAAGATCATTGTCCAACAAATTAGTTAACTTTGTGATCTCCCTCGTTCCAATAGTGGAAATCACCCAAATGACAAAGCATTTTAGGCCGCTTTGGATTTTTTGTTCTTGAAATTTTTTTTAAACAAGCTATATATTTAAAGGACAAAAGACACATTTAGGTATTAATTGGGCTCATTCCTAATCCTATGTAGTATGTATAGCTGAATGACCATATCAATTTTTAAGTGGCTTCATCTTCTCAGTTTTGCTGGGAGAAAAAAAAAAGCACTAATATGAAAGAACGTGGCCTTCTAAATTCTAATCGATCACTATATGATTCCTCATCCCCATCTTCCCATAAACATTTGGAGTTGCCTCATTAAGTTATATCATATGGTCTGGGTGGATACATTACCAAATTCTATATCCCAATGAGAAAACAAAATTTACCTGTAGCTTGAAGTCGTTGCGTTGTGTAGGCTAGTTTTAAGAAT
Source organism: Castanopsis chinensis (assembly GCA_032878915.1). Taxonomy (NCBI): domain Eukaryota; kingdom Viridiplantae; phylum Streptophyta; class Magnoliopsida; order Fagales; family Fagaceae; genus Castanopsis; species Castanopsis chinensis. Next base: position 831,796 of record JAVQMG010000047.1, on the reverse strand, counting down.
GTTTTGTCGAATTTTATGCAGCTGAACTACAACAACATTGATATTCATTCTTTCTCTTGGATATTGTGTGGAACAAGCAGCTCCAATTTCAAGTATCGAAATCAAGCATTCTTGAATGTTGAAACTTCCATTTGGACCCTCATTTCGAGTGTCATTCCTTGTCTCTTCCTCTTGTCTTTCCCAAAGAAGAAATGGATCTACAATGTCAATGATATGTTCGGGCATAGCTGCTTTAACAAAGTCGTGAAGGTTTAAGTTATCTTGGTAAATACTACCAGTTGGCCTTTTTCCTGTGAACATCTCTAACAATAATATGCCATAACTATAAACATCACCATATATTGAAACTTCATTTCCCATACCATACTCTGCAATTGCAAAAAGAAAAAAAAAATTATAATATAGGCATGTTTTCATACAATTAAAAGTGGGGAAAGAAAAAAATCTAACAACTTTTAAAGATTATACCATATTCTATTTTCTAGATATAATACATCCTTACTAAAACTTTCTTTTCATGCTTGAAATTATAGTAAGGAACCATGGGAGAGAAGGGAAAAAAAAAACTTAAGAATTAAATATATACCTGGAGGAGTATAACCAATTGTTCCTCTAACCCCAATGGAATTTGATTGACTAGTAGAACAATCCTGGGTAGCATCATGAAAGAATTTTGCCAAGCCAAAGTCACCTACATGTGCAACCATTTCATCATCGAGAAGAATATTGCTTGGCTTGAGGTCACAATGAACAATTGGCATTTGGCAATGATGATGAAGATAATCCAATGCACTAGCAACATCAATGGCAATATTCAGTCTTTGGAGAAGACTCAACTTCCTCGGTTCCTCAACAGCCTCATCTATTCTTGGAGTTGGATGTAACCACTCATCTAGGTTGCCATTTCCTAAGAACTCATATACCAGAGCTTTAAAATCACGACCTTGATGATCAATACTGGAACAAATTGTGAGCACCTTTACAATATTTCGATGTCTGATGTTTCTTAGAATTTCACACTCGGCCACGAAACTTTTGGAAGCTCCATGACGCAAAAGGTTAAACACCTTGATGGCAACCGTATGTCTACCTTGATCAAGAATTCCTTTATAAACAGACCCAAAGCTACCCACACCAATTAAATTAGTAGAAGAAAATCCATTGGTTGCATTTAGGAGACTTTGGTAAGATGCATTCAAATTTGAATCACTTGAGGTACTTCCATTCCTTTTCTTTAGTAAAGAATAAAGAAATAGAAGCAACAAAATCAAAGTTACTCCAAAAAGCCCAGAAGCTGTAGAGATTATTATCTTCAAGGTAAGGGTCATCTTCCTTTTCTTGGAATTCAAGTATTTGCATTTAGGAAGTTGAAACTCAGGTATGCCTCCACAGAGTTTATCATTTGCCATAAGCAAAGTTGCACTCACGTTTTTGAAAACTCCCTCTGTTGGTACCTCACCCTCAAACTGGTTGTAAGAGAGATTCAACATTTGCAAATCCCAAACCTCCAAAAATTTTGGAATATTACCAGACAAATTATTGTTCGATAGATCTAGAACTTGAATACCTTTCAATGATTCCAAAGATGAAGGAATGATTCCTTGGAAGAAGTTTCTTCTCATGGCTAGAGATTCTAGCGTCACACAACTTCCAAGAGTTGTTGGGATTGTACCAAACATCATGTTTTCAGAAATGTCTAATTGTTCTAAATTTTTTAAATTTCCTACTTCTATGGGAAGGACACCTGTCAATTGGTTGGCTCTCAAGTCTAGAATAATTAGGGAGACTGAGAGAGCAATAACTTCCGAGGCTATGGTACCACTAAGATTGTTATTATTAAGATACAATCTTAGCAAATTTTGGCACTGACCTAGGCTTAAAGGGATGCTGCCTTGAAGGTTATTATTTCCTAATTTCAAAATTGTCAAAGCTGTTAAATTTCCAAGGGAGGATGGAATGTTTCCAGAAAATTTGTTTTGGGATAAATCTAAATATTGTAACTTACGAAGAATTCCAATTTCAAAGGGAATATTACCTGATAATTTATTGTTCCAAGTCCGCAAGTCCCCCAAGTTGATCAGATTTCCTATCTCAGCAGGAATGTTTTCTAATATTTTATTATTATCTAGATAAAAAGCAGAAAGAGTAGTTGAGAAGTTGCCAATGCATTTAGGCAACTTCCCCCCAAAGTTGTTGCCATTTATATCCAAAAATGTGAGATAAGAGGTATTTGTCAAAGAACAAAGAAAACTCAAGTCATCTTTTTCCCCACTTCCAAGATGGTTGAGGAAAATGGTTAAAAATGCCAATCTATTTAGCTTCTCCAAAGAAGGAACTTTTCCACTTAGTTTATTCATTCCCATTTCAAATGTATCTAGATTTGTGGCATTAGATATGGAAACAGGGATAGATCCAGTAAATTGGTTGTCAGCAAAGATAAATACTTCGATATTTGGTAGAGTGATACCAATGTCGAATGGAAGAGACCCCTGGATTTGATTTCCAGATACAGAAAAAGTCAATAAAGAAGAGAGATTGTACATTAAGCGAGGAATGGTTCCAGAAAACCTATTATTCTGCACACTAAAAAATGAAAGTTTCATCAATTGACCAAAAGAATTAGGGATACTCCCACCCAAATTATTGTAAGTTGCAGAAAATCCTTCTAAAAATGATAAGTTCCCGAAAAAAGGTGAGACAGTTCCTGTGAGATTATTATAATGAATAGCAAAGACTTGGAGCTTTGTCAAGGAGGTAAGCGTAGTAGGAATTTCTCCTACCAATTGGTTACGACCAACACTAAGGGTGACAAGGTTGTTGCAACCAGATAAATTGCTTGGAATTTCCCCCTGTATTGTGTTATTGAACAGTGCTAAGACTAGCAATCTAGTCAAATGACCAATTTCTGGAGGGATTTCTTTATGAAGTTTGTTGTTTTGTAGGCTTAGATTCCTTAAAAAACTTAAATTCCCGACATATGGAGATATAGAGCCTACCAGTTCTAGAGATTGCAAGTTCAATACGGTGACCCTTTGGTGTCGGCGGCCACATGTAACCCCTTGCCATTGACAAAAGTGGATGCTGTCATTCCAAGAGCTCATAACCCTAAAAGGATCATGGATTATCTTGGCTTTGAACTCAAGCAATGCCAAACGGTCCGTCTCATTATTCCCGCTGACCGCTGAGATGACAAGTATGCCCAGGCACCAAAGAAGAATAAAAGCGTGCAAGGAAAAAGATGAAGATGGAGCTGCACTCAGTTGCAAAAGCCCCATGAACTATGGTTGAAGGAACTTAGTTTAGCTAAACGTTCTGGTGATTATATTTTGAAGGAAAAAGATTAGTTTACAAATAAGCAACTGTGTATGTTGTCCAGAGAGAGGGCTGATTTGGCTGTGTAGCACCTTAAGAACAAGCAAATATATAGCACGGGAAAGGAGAAAATTGGTGCGAGAATTTCAGTGTTCGGACCCACTCCAAAATTGCAAGAATAACTTGAGGGTAATATTCAGGAAGCATATTGAAAAAAGTGTAAAGGACACTTTCCCCATTTTTATTTTTTTGTTTATTTTGGATGGTGGGAGAGTGAGATTTCTTAGTTAGAAATACCACCAAACGCTAGCTAAGCTATAAGGTTTTTGACTTTGCACAATTTTAGAGTTTGCATTTAGATTCAAACATAGCAATTTTTGTCTAACTTTTAAGGGCATACACTGGTAAAACCCAGCTTTTTATAATGAAAACTTTGCAGCCGATTCTTATTTTTATTAATTTAATGATTTTTTTTTTTGGTTTGGATTTGTATCCAGACTCACACCTTCACCATTTTGTTATATATATATATATATATATATATATATATATATGTATATGGAAGTGTTGTCCTGGCTTTAAATTAGACTATTTCATATTCCATGTTTATGAGACACCTTAAAAATTTCATGGACCTATGGTGTGGAAAAATAAACATGAGACTTCCAAGTTTATGTCACGTCCCAACACAATAAGTCCATCACCAGGGTACTTTCATGGTGTCATTTGTATTAGTTAAGGGTGGATATTGTAATTATCAATACTTAATAGTGACAAATTACAATACATCATTTTATTTTTTTGTCAGTATTTTTTAGCTCTAATAATTGTGGTAAATTACAATAGGCCATTATTATTATTATTATTATTATTATTATTATTATTATTATTATTATTATTATTATTATAACACGGTATTCCAAAAAAAGAAAATTTTGTTTGCCACAACACATTTCTACTAATTGCATTTTTTTTTCCTTTTGGTTTTACATAAATCAATATAAATAATTTGCCAATATTATTTGCAAAACAAATTTTAAAAAAATTATAACATATCAATCCAAAATAAAATATGTCATCATTCCCCCAAACCTCAAGAGAGGGGAATGTAAATATCCCAAATTGGTATCGAGTCGCTACTATTTGTTACAATAGTTTTTTTTTTGGTTTCCCATAGTGTTTCCTCAAAAATTTGAGGTTAGAATAATTATTACTATCATTTTTTAATGGAACCCAACATGAAAGAATTAACGGTGTAAATGTTCTCATTTTATTAATTCAATTATATATATATATATATATCTCATTTTTGCGGCAAACTGTTGGTCAAAGATAAATTAAATAATAAATGTTATTTTTATACATCTTAGCATATACTATATAATATAAAAAAATAATAGCAATAACAAAAACTAAATGACAAATTATTCTTTTTTTAATAGATAACAAAGAACATGTTCCAAACTTTTAACCATAAAACCCACAACATCTTCTCTTTCTATATAGTGGAAAGAAAAAATATTATTGTATTCCTACACCCCAAAACTCTCTAAATTAATGCAAATGAAAATGAGATTGTTTTTGGAAGAAAAGTACCTTTTATTAAGGATATATATATATATATATATATATATATATATAACCAAAGATATTTGTGTGTGTGTTTGTTTCTCCCACGTCACTTAAAAGAATGTGTTGTATGAAGTTACGAAGACTTTTTAGTGGAATTTGTGGTGTGTCTTTATGTGAAATCACATTTCCCTCTCTTTTATGTGAGAGTGGGTTTTCTTCTTAAAAAAATTTAATATGAAAATGAATATGATTTGTAGACTTCAATCACATTATAAATGAATATTTGAATTACCTTTAAAAAAAGTTCTTTGATATGAAAATGAATATAATTGGTGGATTTCAATCACTTTATGAATGAATATTTAAATTAATTTATTGTAATTTGTGACATTTTAGTTTGTCAACTCCATATAATAAAGTTATAATATTTTGTATTTGACAAATATTAAATAAGAGAAAAAATTATATTTTGTTAAACTTTTTTGTGTGCATTGCAAGGTAAGTGACTAATATTTTTATAAAAATATGTTTTGAATGTTCCTAAAACGATTGAGATATATATGTTGTAAAATAATGAATAATAAAAGAAGAAAAAAATGATACACTAACAATAAATGAATATTTATACTTGAAAAAAAAAATTGAGGAGGGCCAATACCTCAAATATTCACTCATTATTTAGAAATTTTAAAAATAAAATAGAGGGAGAGGGAGCAATTTTGAAGAAAACAAGGAGGGTCAAAATTGATTGCCTTATTCTACCTCTAACCAAACATGATTTCAGAGTGAAAATAACAAGATGATATTAGGTATTACAATTGTCCCAACTACTGTCATCTAAAAGTGCTGGTGCCTGTCAACGTTAAAATTAAATTAAAATGGACCACTAGCTTTTTTAAAGTCACATGGTGGTAGGGGTGTTTCGGTTCGGTTTCAGTCGGTTTTTTTTAACTAGCCAACTGAAACCAAAATTTTCGGTTTCCAAAGTTGTCAACCGAAACCGACCGAAATAGTTGAAACACCGTCGGTTTCGGTTTGTTTTGGTTTTGGTCGGTTTTTTAGTCAGTGTTGGGTTTTAGTCAACATCACAGATTCACAGTCACAAAAAGAAAAAAACAACTCAACATCACATGGGATTATCGATTTTTCAATAAGAAAATAATAATTCAAAATCACAATCACAGATTCACAGAAAATAGCATTGATTCAGTATTAAACAAAACCCAAAATACAAAAAAGAGAGAGGCTTATCGAGAAATGTCATTGTGAGAAACTGAGAATGAAAAGATCAAGCTGACTTGGGGAGGCCAGCGTATGGAGGTGGCGACAAAGGCCGATTCGTCTGGAGGCAGGGCAGAGGTAGATCGAGGCAGCGGCAAAGGTAGATTCATGTGGATTCCGGCATGTGAAGGCGGTGGCAGAGGCAGACTGAGGCAGTGGCAGAGACAGATGCGTGTGGAGGCTGCACAGAGGCAGCATAATAGCAGGAGCCTACCACCATATCTCTAGTGATTTTTCAATTTGAATTGAAGAAAAAACAGAGATATGTGACTTAGAGAGAAGAGAGAGGCACGACCATGGGACTCAGAGAAAGGAAAAAAAAAAAGAATGAGAAGGTGATGAACTACTGAAGCGAGAAGGGTAGAGACTAGAGAGAGACAGAGAAAATTGGGGAAGGGGGTTGCTTGAAGGTCCATGAGACTCAGAGAAAGAAAAAAAAAAAAAAAAAAAAAAAAAAAAAAAAAAAAAAGGAAGAAGCGATGAATTGCTGAAGCGAGAAGGGTAGAGAGAGACAGAGAATATTGGGGAAGGGGGCGGCTGAAGAAAGGAAGAGAAAAGAATAGGGGGGTATTTATATAAAACTACTAGGGTTTTAAAAAATAAAATAGCAAAAAAAAGCACCCACACGAAGGCTCGACCTAGGGATCAGTTAGACAACACGCAGGGACTATACCACTAAGCCACTATTGAGTTATGTCTTAAAGCTACATAAATATATACATACATACATACATACATACACACATATATATATATATATATATTCGGTTCGTTTCGGGGTGAAAAAATCCAGCACCAAAACCGAACTGAAAAATTGAACTTGGTTCGATCAGTTTCAATCGGTTTTTTCGGTTCATTGGTTTTTTGCACACCCCTACATGGTGGGGGTTGACTACGAACTGCAGAGTTAATAATACGGCATGCAAAAGTTAGATATATATTTAATGTCAACCTATCGAAAGAAAAAATTGTCAAAAATTTTATGTTCTAAGACATGTTGATTGATGTGTTTATGAGAGTTTTCTTTAAATATTTTTATAGGAAATGTAGGGATACAATTTTTTTCTCAACTTGTTATTATAGTAAGTTTTATTATTTTTGAATATCTTTGCAATTTAAAATGAGATTTTTTAATATCATTTTAATAAAGGTTTTTAAAAATTTTTTTATAAATATTTTTTTAATATATGAATTTTACATGAAATTCATTTTTATCATTAAATATTGAAAATTGAAGCAGCAGAATTTTTTTTTTCAATAGTTAAGAGATTAAAAAAATTTTAAGTGAAAAAGTGTAAAATTTTAATTAATTTAGATGTGAAAATCGAATTTTTTAAAATTTTATGGACAAAAAATGATTGCAAGCTTTAGAGATGAAAACAATATTTTTAGCCAAAAATTTATGTTTTATAAATATTATAAATAAAAACTATGTAATGGATATTTAAATAAGAAAAGTGTCACTTAAAATTATCACCTTGAACCTCAAACTGTATCAACTGTCAACTATCAAGTTGCTCTTGTTACAATTATTTTTACTATCATATTTTGTTTTTATAGATAATATTTCGAATTTATAGGGTCCGTTTGGATAGAGCTTATTTTTGCTGAACTGAAAACTGAAACTGAAAATACTGTAGCAAAATAATTTTTTTAATGTATGAATAGTACTGCGGGACCCATTTTATAAAAAGTTGCTAAAAATGTACATGAACAGTGCATAAACAGTACATGAACAGTGTCAAATAGTGCATGAACAGTATCAAACAGTGATTTTTGTCTCCTGCACAGTGTTGCTACAGTGAAAAAACGTGCATGAACAATACCGGTTACTGTTCATGCACATTGAAAAAAAAAAAAAAAAAGGGGGGAAAACGCAGAAGAGGAAACGGGATGTGAGAATCAGCTCAATCCAAACGGGCAAATAGTGTTCGGTGTTCATCCTATGATAATTGCTTTTTATTATTAAGTCAAAATACTGATTAGTTATTTTTATCATTTTTGAATAATGGAGTCTGGCATGAAAGCAAAGCTGTGAACGTAGTCTCATTTCTGCGGCTAAACTACTCGAGCGTACCCAGTTGGTCTAATGGTCCTCAACTTTCTAAAAATCCAGAGCTGGTTTGTAGCCATAAGTTTAGTCCTCCGCCGTCATCCTTACGCATTCGTCATCTAATCAAGATATTTTTGTAAATCTGCAGCGGAGTTGGTATAACAAGACAGGTCTTCTTTGTCATGTCGTAAGGATAATATATAATATGCTAGGTGGGGAGTTATTGTCAATGTCACTGATGCAGAGAGGATGATCCAGATATATATGTTTGAATTTGGGTTCATCAAAAATAGATGTGTTTGAATTTGAAATCTTTGCCACCAAAATTTCAATGGTCCTTGCTAAGTTTTCCTCCGTTAAACATGAAAAGTTATTATGAAGAAAGAGCTTTGAGAGCAGGGGTTTACATCATAGTGCCAAGTGATTGGGACGGGCGTGATAAATTGGGGGTAAATGGGAAGAAATAAATAGCTAGCTGAGGGGATAAGGTAAAAACTAAAAGGTGGAGAAAAATAAATATGACCAAATCAGTGAAGAAAAATATGTGGAATAGAAAAAAAATATGTGCAAGCCATGTTTTGAACAAAATCAACTATTTAAAACGTCAAAATATTGAATTTCATTTGTGCATTAGTATCGCATGTGCTGCTAAACATCGATGCATTGACATTTCCCTAGGACCTAGGAAATGCAAGTGGCCTGTACAAAATTTTAACCTACATTAGGTCATATGCAATGGATCAAAAACTGAGATCATCCCATTGGAATTGTCTGTCCCGGCAAACTGTGTGGATTAGTTTTGCCGAGCTTTATTTTGTTGTATTGATCATTCTATTGTTTTCTATAATTTGTTTAGTCTTCCTGTTTGTTTCTTTAGACCCTTCTAAACCAGATTAATTTAACCTAATGAATTAGTCAAGTAGTTACTTAAGTTTATTATTCAGATCTAGGTAAACACATGTAATCATATTACTTAGTGTGGAAAAGTAAATAAGATAGGAATATGATTATTTAGAAAAATCAATGAAGCCAACCTTTTTAAGGTAAAAACTTGGCAAGGATTTAACATAACCTATTCTTAAGGCAAAACGAATCCACTATGATAGAATGGAAGTCTACAATAGATTTAAACCCAAAATCTAAAGCTATCCCTTGTAAAACTTACTAACACGATCATGTGCAGGTCCGAATCCACAGACTCTTCTATCTTGAATTTGTTGTACACAAACACCCATGTTTGTGACTTTGAGATCCCCCTCAAAAGTTTCAGATCACAATTAGTAGTTGATCTTGTAGCAACAACTTTTACAATACTGAATCTTGAGATTCTTCAAGGAATAGCCAGTGGATAACTTGAGAGAGCTTTGGATACAAAAACCCTAGATCTACAATTAGAGGAGCAAGATGCACTCCTCTCTCTCTAAAAACCACCTCTAGGGTTAGCTTATAATATCCTTTAAATATTGGAAAAAAAAAGGATCGCGATTTGGGTTTCAAATGGACAAATTATGGGCTTTTTATGTTTGTTGATTTTTGATGATCTACGACTTTCAATCGATCGAAAATTCTCCTGAACAATCAAACCAGTCTACTTTTGACTTTCTGAATTTGTAGCTTGTACATTCTTTGAATTTTGACTTGCAGCACTTTGAGCATTGTTTAATATGACTTCATAGATTTTAAAATCTATATCTAGACAAGTTTGTGTTCACGGTTCGCCAATTTTTCTAAACTTTTAGAAACTAACATTCCAAAGGGCTTTACCAATTTGTAGTGGAATGAACTCAATTCGAAGGAAACGATATTCTATTTTTGGAGCTAATGTTGTTGTTGTGATGTTTACTCATATTCTGCAGATGAGGAGGGAGAATCTCCTGTTAGGAACCTAGTGATTTTTAATGGGAATTGCTAGTGGTTTTTAATGGGAATTGTAGGAGAATGTATAAAAATTGTAGGAGAATTAACTTAATTCGAGTTAGTTACTCTTCATAAATATTGAGAGGGAGAGAGAGAGAGAGAGAGTGATGAATTCACTAAGCAATCACTTGGTTTATTTTTCTTCAATAATATCTAATGTTGAATTGCAATTATGTATCTATAGGAGACGAGCTCTAATCTCATTGGCCCATATGACTCAAGATAGCTAGTTAATTAATTCAACATGTACTCTATGAATTAAACTATGTGTGCGTTTGGGAGGCGCGTTTTGCGCTTCCCAGCAACACTTTTTTTGTTTTAGTGGGTCCTTTGCGCTGTTCACGGAACCCACAAACCTCTTTTTTTAACAAAATAAACATTAAATGAGTTCCACAGTACTATTCATATATTTAAAAATCATTTTGATACAATGTTTTCAATTTTCAGTTTTCAGCAATAAATTATATCCAAACAGAGCTTATGTATTAAATAAGCTATATGTGCTCAAATCCTAACTAACTTGCTTCGTTTTAAGGTCCATTTGGTTAGGGAGATTGAAAAGAGGAGGGATAGAGAATTGTGAGAGGATGGAAAAGTTGGAGAATAGAAAATATTTTGTTTTGCATTATTTGTGTTTGGTTCGAGGGGTGGAAAAGTGGAAAGATGAAAAACTTTTTTTTTTGTTCAAATGAAAAATGAGAGAATGGAAAATGAGTCGGTATAAATTTATCATTATGTCATTATTAAATATATAAACAAAAAGTAACACACTTTTTAATTAAAATATTTTGTATGGACAATTCAATTTTTTTAATAAATATAAGCAAATGCCAAAAGGATCAAAAAAAAAAAAAAAAGATAAAAAGAAAAAGACAAAAATATGAGGTGAGCCCCCAAAAAAGAAAGAAAAAATAAAGACCCAAAACCAAAACCGATGTACTAAGAAATGGGAAAACTTTATCCAAAAAAAAAAAAAAGGAAACGGAAAATCAAAAAGATGAAAAGGACAAAAAGTTGGTTGGTGGCACTTTTGCCATTCATCAACAACAAGCATCAAATGCTTATTTTCTCTCCATTTCGGAGAGGCTGATTTTTTGTAGGTCTGGGTGGAAAATGCCTAAGCCTCATCCAAAAATGTTATCTCCTTTTTTCCTTACCAAACAACTCCCATTCCTATTTTTCCTTTCTACCTTTTTCATCTACCTTATTTCACTTCCAACTAAACACGATTTTAGAGTGAAAATAACAAGATAATATTACAACTGTCCCAAGTGCCGTTACTTAAAGGAGTTGGTTCTTGTCAACATTAAATTTAATTTAAAATGAACCACTAGCTTTTGTAAAAGTCACATGGTGGGGGATTGACTACAAGCTGCAGAATTAATGTGGTAGGAAAAAGTTTGATATATATATATATATATATATTTAGGGTCCGTTTGGTTGGATGAGTAGAAAAGTAGGAGGATAGAAAATAGTGGGAGGGTGGAAAAGTGAGAGGATATAAAAGATTTTAATTTCCCTTATTTTTGATTGGTTGGTTGGGAGTGGAAAAGTGGAAGGATGAAAAAAATGTTTGTATAAATTTACTCATGCACCCTTATTAAAAAATGATGCCCTATTAAAACAAAAAAGTGAAAAAAGCAATCACCCAAATTTATTAGGAAATAAAATTCATATCTAGAAAAAAACTCACGTCTAAAAAAACAAAAACAAAAAATCACAAAAGAAAAAAAAAAAAAAAAAAACCAACTGGACGAAGCTTGCCCAGGAAATCAAAAGAAAAAAGAAAAAAAAGAAGTAAGAGGCAATATCGAAACCAGGAAGGGGAAACAAAAAAAAAAAGAGAAGAAGAAGGAAGAGGCAATGTACAGACTAGACTAGACCAAAAAGAAAAAAAAAAAGAAAAAAGAAGAGTGAAACAGATTGGACAAGCCCAAGTGCAGGTGCACATGGGCATTTTCGTCATTTGCCTACTAAATTCCTCCTACTTAGTTTTCTCTTCATTTTGAAGAGACAATATTTTGGTAGGCTTGGAGAGAGAACACTCAGGTCCCACCAATTTTCTTTCCCTCCCCTCCTTCCAACCAAACACCCACAAAATATATATATATATATATATATATATATTTCCAATTTTCTCTCTAAAATTTTCCATCCACTCTCTTTCACCTCCAAACAAACACACCCTTAATATCAACATATCGAAAGAAAAAACTATCAAAACTTTTATGTTCTAAGACATGTTGATTGATGAGGGTTTTCTTTAAATATTTTTATACGAATGGTAGGGATACAAATTTTTTCTCAACTTGTTATTGTAGTAAGTTTTATTTATTTTTCAATATCTTTACAATTTAAAGTGAGATTTTTCATATTTAATATCTTTTAAACAATGGTTTTTTATTTTAAATTTTTATAATATTAGTTTTTATTAAAATATTTTTTAATAATTGAACTTTACATGAAATTTATTTTTTTATCATTAAACTTTGTAAATTGAAGGAACAAAAACAAATTTTTATTTTCAGCAGTTAAGAGATTAAAAAAATTTTAAGTGAAAAAGTGTAAAATTTTAATTAATTTAGATGTGAAAATCGTATTATATAAAACTTTTTGGACAAAAAATAAATGCCAACTTTAGAGATGAAAACAATATTTTTAGCCAAAAATTTATGTTTTATAAATATTATAAATAAAAACTATCAAATGGATATTTAAATAAGAAAAGTGTCACTATTTTATCACCTTGAACCACTGTATCAACTGTCAACTATCAAGTTGCTCTTGTTACAATGATTTTTACTATCACATTTTGTTTTTATAGATAATATTTCGAATTTATAGTGTTCGGTGTTCATCCTATGATAATTACTTTTTATTATTAGGTCAAAATGCTAATTAGTTATTTTTATCATTTTTGAATAATGGAGTCGGGCATGAAAGCAAAGCTGTGAACGTAGTCTCATTTCTGCGGCTAAACTACTCGAGAGTACCCAGTTGGTCTAATGGTCCTCAACTTTCTAAAAATCCAGAGCTGGTTTGCAGCCATAAGTTTAGTCCTCTGCCGTCATCCTTACGCATTTGTCATCTAATCAAGATCTTTTTGTAAATCTGCAGCGGAGTTGGTATAACAAGACAGGTCTTCTTTGTCATGTCGTAAGGATAATATATAATACGCTAGGTGGGGAGTTATTGTCAATGTCACTGATGCAGAGAGGATGATCTTGATATGTTTGAATTTGGGTTAATCAAAAAAAGATATGTTTGAATTTGAAATCTTTGCCACCAAATTTCAATAGTCCTCGCTAAGTTTTCCTCCGTTAAACTTGAAAAGTTAGGCAGCGTTTGGATAGCGGCTGCGTCTGCATTTTCAAGCTAATGTCTGTCAAAAGTTTACTGTTTATATTACTATTTATCACTGTTCACTTCACTGTTTATCACTGTTTATATATTGTTTAGATACTGTTCACGGGACTCATTACTATTTTATTAAAAAAATATTAAAAATAGGTCTCACGTTACATTTACACATTTAAAAATAATTTTACTACAGTGTATTTAGTTTTTAGTTTTCAACTTTCAGCGGTATCCAAACGAACCTTATTATAAAGAAAGAGATTTGGGAGCAGGGGTTTACATCATAGTGCCAAGTGATGGGGACGGGCGTGATAAATTGGGGGTAAATGGGAAGAAATAAATAGCTAGCTGAGGGGATAAGGTAAAAATCAAAAGGTGGAAAAAAATAAATATGACCAAATCAGTGAAGAAAAATATGTGGAATGGAAAAAAAATATGTGCAAGCCATGTTTTGAACAAAATCAACTATTTAAAACATCAAAATATTGAATTTCATTTGTGCATTAGTATCGCATGTGCTGCTGAACATCGATGCATTGACATTTCCCTAAAGACTGCTGGGATTGGTTCTGATAGTAGGAACTAGGAAATGCAAGTGGCCTGTACAAATTTTTAATCTACATTAAGTCATATGCAATGGATCAAAAGCTGAGATCATCCCACTGGAATTGTCTGTCACGGCAACCTGTGTGGAATAGCTTTGCAGAGTTTTGTTTTGTTGTATTGATCATTCTATTGTTTTCTATAATTTATTTAGTCTTCCAAAGGGCTTTACCAATTTGTAGTAGAATGAACCCAATTCGAAGGAAACAATATTCTATTTTTTGGGCCCCTTTTATAACCTTAGGCTTCCTTCTTTTCAATAAGCTTAATTAGTCTCACTCAAATAGCAATTATCAAACCCAAAAAGCTAACAAAAATAATAAAAACATTCATAATGGTAATTGTATTTTAGCAAAAAAATAATAATAACTATTTTACCACCAAAAAACCAAAAAATTGTGTTAATTGAGAAGCTAAAGCTAAATTTTTTGCAATTACAGTAAATTGATATAAATAATAGTTGACTGTAGCAAGTTGTTAAAAATAAAATATAATATTTTATTAAGATTATATCTCTTCCTTTAATTAAAAAACTCAAATTCCCTCTCTTTATTTATTATTTTAATGAGTTGTTTATATTATTTTAAATGAAGTGATAAAAAATATAGAATATTTGATATCGGGTGTATTGTAAAGTAAGGTGATAAAATAAATAAAGTAGCTTTTTGATGTGTTAAAAGCTAGAATTTTTAGCACTGCCACTATGAATTCTCTAACTTAAAAAAAATAAAAATAAAAATAAAAAAAAAAACCAAAACCTAGCCAGCCTAGTATTAAAAAAAATATATTATTTTGTTTTTGTTTTTGTTTTTGTCTTTTTAGGTAAATAATTGCATCTTAATATATTTAGAAACAACGATTTTGTGTATTTTTAATTTTTTTGTTAGGGACATATTTTATGTAACTGTCAAATCCTTTGACAAAATGCATTGTACTCGTAATTGAATAAAGTTAGGATGAGTTTAAGACTTCAAGAAACATGTTCAAGTCAAGTGTTCAAGCCATGAAGATTTGACCAAGAAATAAATGAAGAAGAGCTATTCATTAAATCTCGACAACAAGCTCGACAGAAAGACTTCTATCGAGATTTAAAGTCGCAGCTCGACAGAAGCTGAATCTGTCGAGATCTACGACATTAGGATTTCCAGATCTAAGTTTTGTCCCTAGCTGGCATGTATGTGTAAGGTTTTTTTTTCTCACAACCCTAGACATATATAAGGTTTATTTTAAAGGCGTAATATATGGAGAACATATGCAAAAAGTGACCTAGTTCATTATTCTCTCTAAAGAAGTTACTGCATCTTTACACCATAGGGTTTTGTAACCAATGAGCTTTCTGATCTTTATCATTAATGAACTGAAGAACTTTGCAGCCTACATCTTCTTCAACTTCCTGGTGTTAGTCATGTACTTGAATCTGTGCATCATTGGTTAGTCATGTACTGGAATTCGTGCATTGAACTGGAAGATTATCGTTACAATACAAGTCCAATTGGGTATTAGGGTAAGGGTTCAACTATAGGTTAGTATTTTGGGATAGGCCAAACGGTTTAGTAAGGTTCCTTATACTTGTAACCATTTGTGATTAATAATAGTAGATTCTTGGGAGTGGTGACTTGAAAATCACCCGGTGAGATTTTTGCCTTGGAGGTTTTCCCTATTCGTAAACAAATCACCATGTCAATTTAATTTCCACTACATTTAGTTTAGTTGGTGATTTGTTTATGCTACCATGCTATTGCATGTAATTGAACTTAATTAATTAACTTGGGTTATTAATTAATTAATTGTAAGGAATCAATTCATTTTGACCCAACATTTTTAATACTATATATATGCCTATTTAGAGTTTTTTTTTTCTTTATGCTCTGGCCCCTACTAGCTTAAAATCCTAGGTCTGTCCCTTCTCAAGATAGTTGGTTAATTAATTCAACATGTACTCTATGAATTAAATTATGCATTAAATAAGCTATATGTGCTCAAATCCTAACTAGCTCATCATAATCTCAACTAACTAACTACTAAAGGGATTAGAACAATGATGAGGAGATTACAAGGCATATGAAATAATTTAGAGTTCCTATCAAGGTTGCAGTAAAAAATTGGTGTTTGAAACAATGATGAAGATAATCCAATGCAATGACAGCATCAATGGCAATGTTAAGTATTTGAAGAAGATTCAACTTCCTTGGTTCCTCAAAAGTCTAATTTGTTCTTGGGGCTGGATCCACATGTATTGAATTTCTAACACAGACGTGTAAAGACGACGACGTTGATTAAATAATATGTTGTAGAAATCTTGAATTTTAAATTTGTAAAAACATTGCTTTTTTATATTCTAAATATCTTTCATTTCTATTATTTGTTAACTTTTATTTGTTTCTATTATTTGTTAGTGAGTTCCTTCTTAGATCTATAATAATCTTCAAAACCAATCTCATGTGGGACAAGAACTTCTAGAGGTCTTTTTGCCCAACAAAATAATATCAAAACTTATGCTACCACAACACTCAATCTTTGTGCTATTTAAAAATTAATACGATGATGCATGTTGGGGAGAGAACACCTTGGGAAGACTCTTTTGTTGAGAGATTAATATAATATATAAAGATTTCACTTAACCCCAGAGCTAAACCTTATGAATTTGGGCCTAATTATGTTATTTTAATCATTGTATGCCTTGAAAATAGATTGTTTAACCTAATATATTAGCCAAGTGATTACTTAGGTTAATTATAAGATCCAAGTTAAATAGTGAAAGATCATATCATGCAAATAGTGGAAAAGTAAATAACACATAGATTTGATCACCCAGGAAAACCAATGAAACGAACTATTTTAAGGTAAAAACTTGAGGAGGATTTGACTTAGCTATCCTCAAGGTAAACAAATTCACTAATAGAGAAATGAAGTTTTTACAATAAGATTTAACCCTAAATCTATTGCTACCTCCAGTAGTAACTTATTGATATAACCATGTGCAAGCTCTGAATCCACAAACTCTTTCTCTCTTGGATTTGCAGCACACAAGCTCCCATGCTTATGACTTTGAGATCCCACTCAAAGGTTTCAGATCACCACTTGTTGATCTTGTAACAACTAGATTCCACCAATACATGATTGTAGATCTTGTTTCGGTAGACAGTTGTAGAGTTAGAAGATACATAACCTCTCAGATCTTACGAGAGTAACTCACAAGTCTTCCAAGAGTCTTCAAAACGTAGTTAGAGTTTTCCTTTTATACTTAGGAACATTGGATTGAAACCCTAAACATTTTCGCCGGCTTGAGTCTGATTTAAATTCTGTAGAAATTATTTTTCTGTGATTTTTGATCGGTCAAGCCAGATCTTTGATCGATCGAGCTTCACTGAAATTTAATTCTTTTTCCTGTAGCTTGAATATTATTGAGACTTGACTTGAAATACTTTGAGCAATGTCTAACACTTATTATAGACGTGTTTTGTCCTCGGCTTGCCAACATATACAAATTAGGACTCTAAATATTTAATTCTAAATCTTTAGAACCTAACATTGCAATCTTTAAAGATAGTATGCATACAGTTCTTGCATGGGAGCTTCAACTTTGGGTAGGCATGGAGTTGTGAAAAATATTCTCCTAACATTAGTCATCCACTCATTAATATTGTTTCCACTTTGGTTAATAATAATAACAATAATCTACCTTAAAATGATTAAGATTTTCTTAAGCAAAAAATCTAAGACCCACACACTTTGACATAATTTAGATACATGACAAGGGAAAAATAGATTTTCTTTTTTAGTAAATATTAGTGGTGGGCTTGTGTATAAATGATATGGTCCAATCACACATTTACAAATATGTAAATCATTAAAGTGTGAAAAAATGCGTGTCAATAGAAGAGGTGTTTTCTTAAGATATCCTAGGGAAAAAAAGAAGAAGGAGAAACACTTTTACTTTGGATTCAATACTTTTTGTTTTAACCTCAAATTTCAAGGCCATGCCTAACTATGTTGAATTTATGGTGGGAGTTGGGAGGCATTTTGCTTTCATTAGAAAGAATTATTTATAGAGGTGAGCTAAAAGTCACAGATTGAGATATGTTTTGAAGAATTGAACCAAATTGGACTAATGAATTGTATTGGACCAAACTTTACTGAAATGGGTGTATGTTATCTTTATTCTTGAAGCTGATGAAAATGACATGTGTTTCTCCAAGTAGGAGTGGAATTAAGCTCTTCAACCTTGTCTTGAAAACTATATATATATATATATATATATATATATATATATATAATGGATGGAAAGAAAAAGTTGATATGATAGTTGGTGTAGGCTAGGCTCGACATAAGCGTAGTAATAATGAATGATAAGCTGTAGCTTTAGATATTTTATGTTTAACCATTTTGGTCCAATTCTCTCTCTCCCCTCCCTCTCTCTCTCTCTAAGAAACGAAATATACAAGTAACTATTGCTTATGAAAAATGATTTTTTTTTTTTAATTATTTCTATTCATCTTCCAATTTTTTTTTTTTTTTTAATTTCTTTGTGTTTCTCAAGGGTGAAGAAAGAAACTGAATTATGTGTATTGTGTGTAAAATAGAGCACAAAATAGATAATCAAGCGTGAGTATTTTGAGAAATGATTAACTAAAATAAAAAGACAAAGTATTTTTCATAAAATAAACAACAATTTTTACATAAACTGGTGTGAATGCCCTTATAGTATAATTTATTGAACAAGAAAAAGAACAAATTACTAAAGAAAGGAATTAGAACCTTCATTTTCCACTTCCTCAAGGCAAAAATCTGGAGAAATTACACTTTAACTCTCTAAATTATAGCCCATATTACACTTTGAACCATAAACTTTCCATATTCATGTTTTGCAATCTAAACTATAACATTTGTTACACTTTACTCCTAATGTTAAGCTTGCTATTAACTTGAATGGAAATTCAAAGTTTATGGTGCAAAGTGTAATCATAAATTTAATTTAGGGTGATAAAGTGTAACTTATTTTTTGTTTTTAAAGCATTGGAAAGAGGTCAATTAAGTTTTTTCACATGATATCATACTTTTTCATCCAAGTTAACAATAAAATTAATGTCAGGGCGCCAAGTGTAATAAAAATCATAGTTTAGAGAGCAAAACGTGTATTTGAAAAGTTTAGGATGCAAAGTGTAATTAGAGTATAGTTTAGGGTAGTAAAATATAATTGTGGTGCCCGTGGGCCCAAGACACATGCTGGGCCGGCCCAGAGACTCCCATAAGGAAGAAAGTCCAACCCAACAACATGAAATGGTCCGAGGACATAACAACTCCAGCCTACGAGGCCACGTGACCCAGGGAGGGGCCATACATGAGCAGAACGCCATAATACATGACGTCCGAGGATAGTCTTGTCCTCGGCGATATGCTACCGAGGACGATATTGCTGATACAGCGATTCAAGGAGTTTTGCACTAAGTACCTTATGTACAAATAACTAAGAGAGTGAGGATAAAGGATAAGGGAAGTTGATAGACAAATATCAGAGAAAAGGCTGTCACCACCGCATTAAAGGCATTATACCTACCTCTCTGGCCGCATTAATGAAAAAGGGATATCTAAATATTGAAATTCAACCCTACCTTCACCGCCAGAGATTGGAGTAAAGGGGAATGATGGGACAAGTATCCAAAAAGAAAAAACACCTGGACCACACGTGGAAGAAGAAAGAAAGAGAGGGAGAGGCCTATAAAAGGAAAGGGAAGAGGAAAAGAGGGGGAGGAGAAAGAAAAAGAAACCCTAAGAGTTGTCCATGGTATCAATGTACACAGCTGAATACTATCTCTTTGTGTAAAACCAGTGCATCAATTATACGATTTAATCCAGCCCTTGTCTTATCTACCGTACAAATAACCTAGATTCGGAGCCCACTCTCTAAAAATTCATTGTTTAGGGTTTACTAGTCTGGTCAGAAAGTCTAACCCTGGTTCCGTACGACTTGTGCCCTTACAGTAATTTTTCCCAAAAATCTATATTAGAATAGATGGTAATCATTGCATCTATAGTCCTTACATGTTGTCATTTATCCCTTTCTAAGAGAGAAATAATGTTTTTCACTAACTTATTTAATAATGTTAGAGGTATAACTATTTTCATAGTATTTTTTAAATTAGTTGAGTTGGTGAATTTTTGATAGTTCTCATATGGATTCGTGACTAACACCACTTTATCACCTACCATTAAGAACTTGTCACCTTAGCAATTGTGAAAATTTTTGTGAATTTAGGCTTTTTGCAACTTTATTTTCACAATTGTTGATTTTTTTTTAAAGAAAATTTTGCTATAATTTGTTGTGATTGGAACATCACTTTCACCTTGGTCTAGCACTAAAACCACTTTTATTGTGAAACCAAACCCATGCTAATAAGAAAAACTAGAAATTACTAGTCAGATTTCATTTTATTCAATATAAATTATGAAAAATATATCAATATATCATCCACATCAATATATAAATTGTGAAAAATGTTATAAAAGAAGTTTTGTATGGAGCATTATTATTTGATTAAACAATCTCAAATAACTTCTAACCACACCGACTCTTGCTCCACTCGATGTGCAAGTGCATGGGCTATATTGTTTCCCTTCTTTCGTGTATGTCTAAATGACCACTTGAAGCATTTCATCTCCTCATTAATGTCTTTTATAACTAGTCCCTTTGAGTGATCTTCCCGTTTTTGTTAAGAGCCACTGTTATGGTTTTCAATTCTCTTCCAGGACAATTTCTGATACACCTATTTCTTTCGCAACGATCAGAGCATTGCTCTCTTCCTGCTGCCATAGCCTCCGCTGCTTTTGCATCTTCCACATTGGTGTGCCTTTCACTAAGAGCTACAATAATTTAGCCTTCACTGTTTCGAATAATCACCCCAGTGCCAGCTTTGTTTTCATCTTTGAAGATGGCCCATCAAAGTTGGCTCTATAGACTCCATTTCCAATGGAGCTTCCCACTTTGTGTTTGTTTGTTATTCCTGCTTAACTTTTTCCTTGACTTGGGGTTTCATTTGTCAGGTTTTGATTCTCACACGTCCATTATTCCACATCTCTTCACATCCGCTTGACAAGTTAAAGAGTGGTTTTTAAATCAATTATGGATATGTGTGAAATAATGGATCTGAGCTAGTGTGAAAGAATATTTTATCTTTTCTTGCCCCTTGCAACTCATTTTCATGCTTCTAGATTTTCCAAGCTATTATGACAAAGAGCTCTAACCGATCTGAAGAGTTTACACTTACTTCTTTCATGCGTTAACTTCTTGTTCTTGTGTCCACTTATTCTCCCCCCCCCCCCCCCTAGCTTCTGCATTCCTTCTCCTTTATCAACATAGAATACACACTTTGATTATGTAGCTACCACTTGTCATCATCCAAATCTATTTAGCTTCAGGTAACCTATAGCTCAATGGAATTTCCTTTATTGCTTTTCATCTATGTGGCATGAAGATGTACTCTATCAATCTTTGATTCCACTCTGCTGCTATGTTCATCTATGATCACTCAGTGAGCTCACTACAGTTTCGGGGTGGACCTTTATTGGTGAGACTAGCATATAAGGCATTGGGTTGGGGAGCTATTTGTCACTCCAAATCTTCACTTTCCTCCCATCACCCATCTCATACCTATACTGAGCACCATTCGGCCCCAAAGATAATTCTCCAAGCATATGAACTAGCATCATTCATATTCGCCTCCATAAATTTGCTTTTTAGAAAATATCTAGCTTTATTTACTCTATAAAGAAGTGAACGGCTATCACTCATTAAAACTGCCACCCTATTTGCTAGTAAAGCTAAACTAAACTCACGAAGTGCTTTAAAACCAATTCCCGCTTGTGACTTGGGTACCCACATTTTGTCCCATCTAAACTAGTGTATTCTCCTTTCTTTGTCTATATAAATCCACTAGAATTTTCACATCTTAGAAATCAAGTCTTGCATAATTCCTCTGAGAGCCTAAAACTGAAATGGAAAATGACAAAGGCCACTACCTTGATTAGTATCTCTTTCTTGGCTTGAAAGAGTAGCTTCTCTTTCCCCTTTTAAAGCTTCTTCCTTATCCGTTCTTTTATTTCAACAAATGCTTTTTTACTTTTTATATTTTTATCTTCAAACACCTAGCAAGGTTATGATTACATCCTGACTCTCAACTAATATATTTCCACTTAAGAACATTTTTTTTTCTTCTCACAGATTACTATATATCACCTGAGGCCTCTTTATATTATCTGAAGATATCTTGGATTTCTATGCACTTATCCATGGTGGCGGATGCTCAGGTTCTCCATTTAACAAAATAAAGTAGCAATAGAGACACATTCCTTTACAGTTGATACCCATTATTCATGAAAAAACCCATTCTTCTTATCAATTTTTCAAGAAACACATCACTTTTCGAGAAACCCATCTAAAATAATATCCTCTCATAATACATAATTTAATAAATTCATTGAAAACTATTTTTTTTTCTTCTTCTAAACTTATAAAACAATGCCTTTTCATATCAATCACAAATTTTACGAGTGTCAAATCAAGACCATAATTTCCCAATAATATCAAAATATGAAGAAAAAATCTCATCCCCCCCCGCAAGGTCACATTTCCTGACCTGCAGAAGAGGATCTTTGTTGTACTTGTGTTGAACTTTGATCTCCAGCACCACTAGACATGTCCCCAGCCTAAAAAATAAGATAAAGAACTCCGATCAACATTATAACAGAACTCTAAATACTGCATAAAGTAATGCCTTTACATTTAAATAAAGCAATATATTTATAACAAAAGCACCACGAAGTAATAACCTGGCTCCTGAATTGTTGAATCAAAAATACCACTTTTGATTTTATAGTGTCCATTCTCTCCAATTGTGATTTTAAAGAGGTCATTTTCTCCATCTTCTGTTGTAGTATTGTCTCTTCTTCAGCCTATAATATAAGATAAATAAGTCCAATTAACAATATAACTCAACTCAAAATACTGCATAAAGTAATACGTTTACATTAAAAAATATATGATATATTTATAACAAAAGCACACCGAAGTAATAAACTGGCCCCTTAATTCTTGAATTATAAAGACCAATTCTGATTTTACGGTATTTTCTCCACTTTTGATATTAAAGTGGCTATTTTATCCATCCACTGCTGTAGTATTGTCTATTGTTGACGTAACAATGCCTCTTGTTGCTGACATGCTCCCTCATCGTGTATCATTGCCTCTTGTAGAGTCATTAGTATTGTCTCTAGTTGATGTAGAATTGTTTCGTGTTGATGTAGTATTGGCTGCAGTAGCTGGCACAAGAGCTCTTCACCTTGTATTGCCTCTTGTAGCTGGTGTCTTGCCTTTTGTAGCAGGCGTACTCTCTGCTCTTCATCTGAAATCAACCTGGAAAATTGGTAGCAATAGATACACTAAAAGGCTTGGATGGTTGAAATACAAAAAAATGATTTGAACAATTAGTAAAACCAACAAATATCAAATTAGAAAGCAACCCATTATAGAAAATCCACACAATCAATCATTTAAACAAGAGAAAAAAGAAGTTGTGAAGATGTCTACATTTTCAAATTTCTTGCATATTCAGCTGCAAAATTACAAACATAGGAAGGAATGAGGTGGATAACTTTACCCATTCCAAATGTTTTGGGCATGAAGAAGAATCAAATTTAAGCGTGAATGAACTCTATATGGAAAAAGTGAAGTCAGAGAGAGAATCCTCTAAATCCTTTGGGCCTGAAGAGTCATCAAATAGAAGCTTTACTAAAGAAAAAAAGAGATACAAAACCCTGCTAGAAAATAACTAGAAGCCCAATCCCAAGCACAAACATAAACACACATGTCTCTATCAACTTAATAAATCTCAAAAACCCAATGAAACCAAGTCAAAGTAATTGATAAAAGAGGAAAGAAAACCTGGGAAAAAAAGGTACCTGAAAAGCATATAAAGATTTGGAAAATCAAAATAATGTCAATAAACAATATTAGGAATAAAGCCATGTGAAATCAAATTTAAAAAAAGAAAAAAGAAATTTGTGGATTAAAGAGAGTGGTGGATTGGCTTTTGTACCTTTTGTTTTGGGGACCAAAATTTAAAGAAAAGCACCAAGAAAGCAGTGCAATTTTTTTTTTTTTTTTCCTTTTTTTCTTTTTTAAAATCAAGGAAACTCTTCAAGCAACCCCTCTTGAGTAAACTCCGGATACACAACCTTGCCCATAAGGACTGTGTATCGGGTAATCTCAAGCCTAGATCTATAGTTTGGGGGGGAGGGGGAGGGGGAAGGAGGTGAGGTTTGAGCCAGGAGAAGTGGAGTGTGTAATGAACCTAGGCTTGGTTTTCGGTTTTAGGGTAGTGACTCTACCTACGGCATATTTGGGATTACTCCAGGTTTGTCCTTCACGACACAACCAGTTAGGAAAGAAATCATTGAAAAGGTAAAAAATAAACTAGCAAGTTGGAATAAGCAATATTTATCAAAAGGAGGAATGATCACCCTAATCAAAAGTACATTTATCTAGACTACCAATGTGGATAAATAATCTTTTACATATCAACACACAAAGTGCTGAAGCTAATTCTATATCATCTATTCAGCTAAACAACACAATACTTATTTTTGGGCAAACCCCATATTTATTACATCTTTGCAACAAAACTTGGGATTGTCACTAGGGGCCACCCCGATGCAACTCCCACACTCAATACAATGTGATACATTTAATCAATCAAAACCACTAACAAAATGTCATGACTCTAGCTGCAGTTACATGGTTCTAAAAACTTTTAAATGTTTGGCTCATCTCTTTTTATTTTTATAGGTTCATCTTATACTTTGTTGAATGTACAACAGTGCAAAATAACATGTCATCTACAAAACACAATCAGAAGGCAATGGCTGATCATATCAGAAAAATCTAAGCAAGACTAACGAAACAGTAAGTGTAAAATGGATTAGCTGTGACAAGTTCAGCATATAGAAAAAGATAATAACATCAGTCATTCTATTATATTTACTTTTTCCAGCTTGCAAATGTTTAAGCTCATCATTAACGACAACCACAAAATTGCATTTAACAGCTCTAACCACTCTTTATAGCAAGTCGATGACAAATTGACATCCTAAAGCAGTACAGTATCTAGTACATGCCAAGAATAAGATACAACTGAGGAAAGCAAATGCTGAAATTTTGAGTTGAATCAAGCTTATACCTGCATTTCCTCTTCCTGCTCACTCCCCTTTTGGAAACCACATCATTCGGTTTGTCAAGTAAGACTAGATTCTCCATATAAGTATCAACACAAAAATAGTATGGCCTCCCACCAATTCCCAAATTCTTAACTTGTTCGCTCTTTGGTTCATACAAAGTGATGCCCCAATAATGTGGTAGTTTTGCCTCCACTAATATATTACCATTCTTCTGGAGACCTAATACCCTTAAAAGTCCTGCGTTGAGATTAACAGTGAACAGTTTAGTCCAAGAATCAACAACGCCATACTCTTTCATCACCCAAATGGAACAGCATTTGTTGACCGTGTTTTTATGAGTATCATGACATAATAGAGAAAGAGATCCCCCAATTACTGAGGTATGAAAATAATCAATCCTAGTGAGTGCACCATTTGGCACAGACATCTCGCGAAAAACCTCATCCCCCAAGTCAAATGACGAAACTAATGGACACCATTTATTGTCCCTATCCTTCGCTACAAAATGGACAGCCCCGTTTAAAGAAGCTGATGGTTGCCCCCAATCTTCAAAACTAATCCTGGGTGAAAAAGAGTCCCCAGCACTTGTTATTCTCCAAGAGCCCTCATTAAGAGAGTAAACCTCAACTAGAGGTATTTTGGCCTCTTCAGAGGTATCAGTTCTACATTGAAATGCAATCCTCACCACCTTATAATCATTAGTCCGCGGATCAAACCCGAATGCTGAACGACATGTAACACGGCCGTACTTCTTGACAGTAAGATCCACAAATTTGTGAGCTCTTGGAGTTAACCATACTAGTTTTGAATCATGACCAAAACAAAACCCAAATCGGACCCAGCTACCATCGACACCACCATCTGTGACTAGACACATCGCCACCGTCTTTCACTACTCTCTATCTCTACCGATCTGTGTGGATCGATGCATGGAGAGACCCAAACACACCAAATCGTGAGTGAGAGGGAAGGACTGATACCGAGGATTACATGAATTAATTTTGTTTTTAATTTTTTTTCATTTGATTAAATTTAATATTTTTTTTTTAATTTAGATGCTGACATGACAATTTTTTAATGCCAAAAATAAATTTTTTAATTATTATTTTACTATACCGTTAGCCATGTCAGGATTTTCTGTTAGTTAGGTGACGATAAGGACTTAAATGTCATGCGTTAATTTATTTAGGGATTAAAAGTGATAAAAATAAAATATAAGAACCAAAATAGAAATCGAGTCAAAATATAAAAACTAAAAGTGCATTTACACCTTATCTTTATTCTTGAAGCTGATGAAAATGACATGTGTTTCTCCAAGTAGGAGTGGAATTGGGCTCTTCAACCTTGTCTTGAAAACTCTATATATATAATGGATGGAAAGAAAAAGTTGATATGATCATTGGTGTATGCTCAACATAAGCGTAGTAATAATGAATGATAAAAAGAAAGTTTGAGTTTCTCTCAAGCTTCTCTTAGGCAGTAAAATAGTTTGGTCCCTCCTTCCTGGAGGTGTGTCTGTCCTCCGGAGTCAACAAGCTTGTCTCTTGGAGCTAGTGGTTTTTTCTTCTTTCTCCCTTTCTTCTATTCCTTGAGAAAACAGTCTTTCTTTTTGTCAGCTTTACCGAATGGAGGACCTAACAAAAAACTGGGGAAACCTCTCTCTCCATGATAGGGAAGGTTCAAATTTTTTATTAAAAAACCAGCTACGATCCTCGGAGTTTATCATAGCGGCTAAGTTCTTGACTAAGCGTGCCTTGAATATGGAGGCAGTTGGTAGGACCTTCGGACAACTCTGGCGTTCTACGAGTGGTTTCAAACTCAGAAATCTTGAAAACCATATTATTTTATTTATTTTCCAAAATGAGGCTGATGTTGACTGGGTTCTTCAAAGTGAACCATGGTGCTTTGATAAGCACCTAGTAGTTATGAAGAAATATGAGGGTGATGTTCCAATCAAGGAGATTCTGTTTGAAGAGGTCTCTTTTTGGGTACAAGTCCACAATTTACCCATACGATTTATGAACAGATCAGTTGCTGAATCGATCTATGAGTCCGTGGGTAAGGTGTGTTGCACTCCTGACGGTGTTGACAAGGAGGGAGGTAGTTTTATGAGAGTTAAGGTGACCTTGGACATCTCCATCCCTCTATGCCATGGCCGTCTAATAACCCTGGAAAATGGAGAGAAAAGCTGGGTAAGATTTAAATACGAACGTCTCCCTAACATTTGTTATTGGTGTGGGTGTTTAGATCACAATGATAAGGACTGTTCGCTATGGATAAATAGTAAGGGAACCCTCTCCATTGACAATCAACAGTTCAGTAGCTCTTTGCGGGCTCCGCCGTATAAATCCTCATCTAATCCTGTCTTTGTTGTTCCTGGATTCTATGATAACGTTGAAAATCCCAGGCCACGTCGTCCAGCGAATACAGGTTGTGGGTATGCTGCAGCAGTTGGTGGCTCTACCCTCCACCATCCCTCGATGACCGAGCCTGACAGGGAGATGGACACCCACGATACTGCCATAAATGCAAATGATCCTCCATCAAAAACCAGTTCCCAAAAGGACTGGGACACCTTACCTGGCCACGTGGGGTCTTCTAGCACGTCATGTCAAATCGGTGACTTCTCCCTTCATGAATCCCAGGCAGTCGGCAAAAATCCCAGCTCTTTAGGTGTGTCAGAATGTGGAAAGGTAATGGGACTTGAGCAAAAGGAAAAAGAGGAAACCTTGGATCAATTGAAAAGTAGCGATCCCTTCCAAAACAAACTAGATGAAATTGACCGTGAGCTGAGAAAGTTTAAGGATGCCACGAGTGAAAATAGGCCGAGTGCTACAACGGGCTTGGGCCCGCCTACATCAGAAAGGGGAAGCTTGGTCAGTACTGGTTCACTTAAGGGCCCAACTGAATTAAACCCAGGTAGTGTTGTGCCTATTGAAAGCCCACATCCCCCCTCTCTCTCTGGCCCGTTAAGTCCAAATGCTAGAGCTCCACTGCAAGATATTACTAGCAGGGCTGGGAAGGAACCTGAAATTAAGCCCAAAAAGGTTAAGATAAAGATAAGAAAAGATACTGAGACCCAAATCCTCCCAAAATCAGCTCTCTCTCCAGTTCCTTCACAAAAACGCCTCCTACCAGACGCCTTTGACATCCTAACCCCAAAACACAGAGGCGTTCTTCTCGTATCAGAAAATGATGCTCTTGAAAGCATCAACTCTACGGTGGTGGCTGGCCCCCAGCCCCGCCAACCATCATGAACGTCTTGAGTTGGAACTGCCGTGGGCTTGGGAACCCACGGCGAGTTCGAGAGCTTTCCGATCTGGTGAAAGCAAAAGCTCCCAAGGTTCTGTTCTTGATGGAAACGAAGAAGAAAAATGCTTTCTTGGAACGGATTCGTTGTCGTCTGGGTTTTGAAAATCTCTTTATTGTTCCTCGGCAAAATCTCAGTGGCGGGCTTGCTCTGTTTTGGTCAAATGAGCTCGACCTCCACATCCGTACATTTTCTCCTTGCCATATTGATGCTGTGGTGAATCCAAGAGTTGATGACGCTTGGCGCTTTACGGGTTTTTACGGAGCCCCTGAAGTTGCTAACCGGGAAGACTCTTGGACTGTGCTACGTCACCTTGGGTCTCAACTAAGTCTGCCATGGGTCTGTATTGGTGATTTTAGTGAGATCACTCGACTCCAGGAGAAGTCTGGTGGGTGTCTGCGGCCTGAAAGTCAAATGCAAGTTTTTCGTGATTGTTTAGACGTCTGTGGTCTTAAGGATTTGGGCTTCACTGGTCTTCCGTTCACCTGGTGTAACCGGCGGTTCAATGGCATAGTAATTTGGGTTAGGTTGGATCGAACGGTCGCCTCAGCTGATTGGTTGCTCCAATTCCCAACAGCCCGGTTGCACCATTTGTCAGGTTATTCCTCGGATCACAATCCAATTTGGTTATGCTCGGGCGATGCTCACAGTCGTTTCTATAGGCCAAATAAACCCTTTAGGTTCGAGTCCATGTGGTTATCTGACGACCGTTGCAAGGATGTAGTTCACTCTGCCTGGGATATTGGTCTAATGGGAAACCAGATGGAAAAAGTCCTGTTAAAGGTCAGCAACTGCCAATCCCTTCTGAGTACCTGGAATAAGGAAGTCTTTGGAAATGTCCGGATCTTATTGGCTCGAAAAAGAAAGCAGTTGGTTAAGGCCGAGGCTTTGTCTATGCTTGGGCGAAACCATGACTGTGTAAAATCCCTGAGTGAGGAAATTGGAAACTTGATGAAGTTGGAAGAATGTATGTGGAGCCAGAGGGCAAAATCAGACTGGCTGAAGTATGGTGATCAAAATACAAAATATTTTCATTGCCGATCCTCAGAAAGAAATAAGAGAAATTTCATAGCTGGCCTCGAGAACGAATTTGGTGACTGGATTGAAAATGAGGCCAGAATTAGTGATATGTTCGTTAACCACTACTCGGGTTTGTTTACTTCCTCAAATCCCCTGTCTCTAGACCCAGTTTTGTGTGGGGTTGAACCAAGGGTCAGCCCTTCCATGAATGTGGATTTGGATAGGCCCTTTGAAGCAAGTGAGGTATCGACTGCTCTGAATCAGATGGAGTCCAATACAGCTCCAGGGCCTGATGGTTTTCCTCCTTTATTCTATAAACAGTTCTGGGATGAGCTGGGGTCCGAGGTCTCAGATGCTGTGCTCTCTGTCCTAAACTCAGGTAATCTTCCGGAATCTCTCAACCATACATTTTTAACACTTATTCCAAAAGTTAAGTGTGCTCGGCGGGTAACTGAGTTCCGCCCCATTAGTTTAAGTAACATTCTGTACAAACTAATTGCAAAGGTTTTGGCCAACCGATTGAAACCCCTCCTCCCCCAGATCATCTCAGAATCCCAGAGTGCCTTCAGGTCGGAAAGGATCATCACCGATAATATCCTTATTGCTCATGAGATGCTTCACTACTTGCAGTCGAAGAGGACGG
The DNA here is from genome assembly GCA_032878915.1 of Castanopsis chinensis. Lineage (NCBI taxonomy): Eukaryota > Viridiplantae > Streptophyta > Magnoliopsida > Fagales > Fagaceae > Castanopsis > Castanopsis chinensis. The sequence continues at coordinate 801,499 of JAVQMG010000047.1, read as the reverse complement.
GTAAGTTGGGGTTCATGGCTCTAAAGCTTGATATGAGTAAAGCGTACGACCGTGTCGAATGGATTTTTCTTGAGAAAATTATGATGAAGATGGGATTCAGCCAAAAATTTATTTGTCTCATTTCCATGTGCATTCGATCGGTTACATACTCAATACTGTTAAACGGACAGCCCCACGGGCTTATCACTCCGGGGAGGGGTCTCCGCCAGGGAGACCCCCTTTCCCCGTATCTGTTTTTATTGGTTACTGAGGGTTTGCATGCCCTTCTCAAGAAGGCTGAGTCTGATGGGGAAATAAGGGGGGTGTCTCTGTGCTCTGCGGGGCCACGAGTGTCTCACCTACTATTTGCTGACGACAGCGTGGTGTTTTGCCGTGCTACGATCCCGGAATGTGCCAAAATTCAGTCCGTCTTGCACCTATATGAACAAGCGTCGGGTCAGGTCATCAATAGGGGTAAAACGAATATTTTCTTCAGCTCAAACACCTCGGCCCTAATAAAACATGATATTCAAGCTTTCTTAGGAGTTCCTGTTATTCAGGCTTATGATCAGTACCTGGGACTGCCATCCCTTGTTGGTAGGCATAAGAAGAAGTCATTTAGCATTATAAAGGAAAAAATATGGAAAAAATTAAAGGGGTGGAAGGAGAAGTTGCTGTCCTAAGCAGGGAGGGAAATACTTATTAAGGCGGTGATTTAAGCAATCCCGGCCTACACCATGTCTTGTTTCAAGTTGCCCAAATGGCTTATAAAGGAGATTGAGACCTTAATTAGGAAATTCTGGTGGGGTTACAGGGCTGATCAGAGGAAGATCCATTGGGTTAGTTGGGAAAAGCTTTGCCTCCCAAAGAATGAAGGTGGGATGGGCTTCCGCGATCTTAGTATCTTCAATGATTCCCTCCTTGCTAAGCAGGTCTGGCGCCTCAGTACCCAGGAAAACTCCCTGTTTCATAAGGTGTTCAAGGCGAAGTTCTTTCCCCATTGTTCCATCATGGATTGTGTCTCAGCAAATAAAGGGTCCTATGCTTGGAAAAGCCTCTACCAAGCAAGACATGTAATTGATTTGGGTTCAGTTTGGAGAATTGGTGATGGAAAGTCTATCCCGATCAGATCTGAAAGGTGGCTACCAAAGGTTGCATGCCCAAAAATAGTTTCACCTCTTTTAAACCTTCCCCAAAATGCTAGAGTCTATGATCTGATTAATGCTGAATCCCACTCCTGGAATGTTGATTTGGTAAAGCAGGAATTCATTCCCCAAGAAGCTCACCTTATCCTCGGCATCCCACTAAGCTACTATGTTAGGCCTGACAAGAAGGTTTGGCTCCCAACCCCTCAAGGTGAATTCTCTACGCGAAGTGCGTATAAACTCCTTTCGATTTCCAAGCGTCTAGTGCTGCCTTCTTCCTCAAATTCAGACCGTATCCACTCGATGTGGAACTGTATTTGGTCTCTCCAAGTCCCCCATAAAGTTAAGCATATGATTTGGAGGGCCTTGCATAACTCTCTCCCTACTCTCTGCAACCTTTGGCGTAGAAAAGTTGTCGGGTCAGCCCTTTGCTCGTGCTGCAAATCTGAATGTGAAGATGTAGTACATGGATTATGGGGTTGTGCCTCACTCAGGTTGATCTGGGAGACAAATGAAGTGGTTTCAAAACTTCAAAAGTACAAGTTTGTGGAGTTTGCTGATTTGTGGGAAATGATTATGAAAATGAGGGAAAGGCTGGACATTAATCTTATGGCATTAATCTTCTGGCTTATCTGGTCTAGAAGAAATTCAGCTCGGGTTGGTGAGCTCTCCATCGAGGTTTTTTAGATCCGAAAGAAGGCTGAGGAGCTCCTCCAGGATTTTAAACTTGCCAATGGGAACAAAGTGCACTGCCCTCTGTCGCCTACTAATCCTGTCCGTTGGTCCCCTCTAATCTTCCCTCTGTATAAGGTTAACTTTGATGGGGCCACTTTCTCTTCGATAGGAGCCGCTGGTTTGGGTGCAGTGGTGCGTGATCACTTGGGTCTTGTTATGGGGGCCATGACAGAACGAGTCTTCCTCCCCTCTTCGCCAGCGGTGGTTGAGGCCTTGGCTTGTAGGAGGGCACTTGTTTTTGCTAAGGAGTTGAGCATTAGCTTTAAATATTTTATGTGTAACCATTTAAATATTTTATGTGTAACCATTTTGGTCCAATTCTCTCTCTCTCTCTCTCTCTCTCTCTCTCTCTCTCTCTGAAATGAAATATACAAGTCACTATTGCTTATGCAAAATGATTTTTTTTTTAATTTTAATTTTTTATTTCTATTCATCTTTCGATTTTTTTTTTCCTTTGTGTTTCTCAAGGGTGAAGAAAGAAACTGAATTATGCATATTGTGTGTAAAAATAGAGCATAAAATAGATAATCAAGTGTGAGTATTTTGAAAAAATGATTAACTAAAATAAAAAGACAAAAGTATTTTTCATAAAATAAACAACAATTTTTACACAAGCTGGTGTGAATGCTCTTATTGTATAATTTATTGAACAAGATAAAGAACAAATTACTAAAGAAAGGAATTAGAACCTTCATTTTCCACTTCCTCAAGGCAAAAATCTGGAGAAATTGCACTTTAACTCCCTAAATTATAGCCCATATTACACTTTGCACCCTAAACTTTTTATATGCACGTTTCGCACCATAAACTATAACATTTGTTACACTTTGCTCCTGACGTTAAGCTTGCTGTTAACTTAAATGGAAATTCAAAATTTATGGTGCAAAGTGTAATCATAAGTTTAATTTAGGGTGATTAAGTGTAACTTATTTTTTGTTTTTAAAGCATTGGGAAGAGGTCAATTAAGTCTTTTCACGTGATGTCATATTTTTCCATCCAAGTTAACAATAAAATTAATGTCAGGGTGCAAAGTGTAACAATAATCATAGTTTAGAGTGCAAAACACGCATTCGAAAAATTTATGATGCAAAGTGTAAGTAGGAGTATAGTTTAAGGTAGTAAAATGTCATTTTTCCCAAAAATCTAGAATAGAATAGGTGGTAATCATTGCATCTATAGTCCTTACATGTTGTCATTTATCCCTTTCCAAGAGAGAAATAATATTTTTCACAACTTATTTAATAATGTTACTGGTATAATAATTTTCATAGTGTAAGGACACAGTTTAGCTCCCAAGCCCAAAAGATATATGAACTTAGGCCCAAAAGGCCCAATACAATGAATTTAAGAGAGTGAGTTGGAAAAACTAAGTTCCAGTGAGTTGGGCAGTAATTATAATGGGTCCAGATGACAATAAAGTAACAGTAAACTGGATTTATCTAATGAAAATCGTCCTTGGCACAGTCTGAGGAGATCAATTCATGTATATTTCTTCTCAAGTTTGATTACAAGTTGTTTTTCTCTTAATTTCTCGCGCCTCTATCCTCAGGGACCTCTCTCCCTTTTATACTCTCTCCTTTTCTTCATCTCCACTCCCCACTTGTAGATTTAGATTGCTGGTGGTGATATTTGTCTCATCAACATATTCTTGAAATCTTTGGGAGTAGCTGTAAGGCTGAAAATTACTGTTCCGGTATCACTTCCTCATTAATGCGGTCAGAGAGTTAGTTACAAAGTATTCAATACGGTGGTAGCAGCTTTTTCTTAGATATTTCATAGTTTCTCGTTGTCCTGTGCACCCATGATGTATATCCTTTTTAGTAGGACATTTCAAAATACTGCCCCAGCAGACTAACCTTTCCAGCCCCTCCTTTGTTTAGCTGAGGATGCATCTCTCCTCGAACTATCCTCCCAAACCAGCTTAAACATAGCTTGCCTATTGACCCTTGATTCTTGCATTTTCTCCGCTGTGTATTTTCCCTCGGACTACTTATCATTCTCGGACAAGGTCCATGACCCAATATACAATATTGGGCCTTTCAACCCTACACATAGTATTTTTCATAGCAGTTGAGTTGGTGGATTTCTGATAGTTCTCAGATAGATTCATAACTAACACCACTTTATCACCTACCATCAAGAACTTGTCACCTTAGTAATTGTGAAAAATTTTATGAATTTAGGCTTTTTGCAACTTTATTTTCACAATTGTTGATTTTTTTTAAAAGGAAATTTTGTTATAATTTGTTGTGATTAGAACATCACTTTCACCTTGGTCTAGCACTAAAACCACTTTTATTTTGAAACCAAACCCATGCTAATAAGAAAAACTAGAAATTACTAGTCAGATTTCATTTTATTCAATATAAATTATGAAAAATTTATCAATATATCATCCACATCAATAAATTGTGAAAAATGTTATAAAAGAAGTTTTGTATGGAGCATTATTATTTGATAAAACAATCTAAAATAGTTTCTAACCACACCGACTCTTGCTCCACTCGATGTGCAAGTGCATGGGCTATATTGTTTCCCTCCTTTCGTGTACGTCTATATGACCACCTGAAGCACTTCATCTCCTCATTAATGTCGTCTACAAGTAGTCCCTTTGAGTTCCCGTTTTGTTAAGAGCCACTGTTATGGTTTTCAATTCTCTTCCAGGACAATTTCTGATACACCTATTTCTTTCGCAAAGATCAGAGCATTGCTCTCTTTCTGCTGCCATAGCCTCCACTGCTTTTGCATCTTCCACATTGTGTGCCTTTCACTAAGAGCTACAATCATTTAGCCTTCACTGTTTCGAATAATCACCCCAATGCCAACTTTGTTTTCATCTTTGAAGATGGCCCATCAAAGTTGGCCTTACAGACTCCATTTCCAATGGAGCTTCCCACTTTGTGTTTGTTTGTTATTCCTGCTTAACTTTTTCATTGACTTGGGGTTTCATTTGTCAGGTTTTGATTCTCACACATCCACTATTCCACATCTCTTTTTTCACATCTGCTCGATATGTTAAAAAGTGGTTTTTAAATCAATTATGGATATGTGTGAAATAATGAATCTGAACTACTGTGGAAGAATATTTTTTTTCTTCTTGCCCCTTGCAACTCATTTCCATGCTTCTAGATTATCCAAGCTATTATGACGAAGAGCTCTAACCGATCTGAGGAGTTTACATTTACTTCTTCCACGTGTAACTTCTTGTTCTTGTGTCCACTTATTCCCCTTTTAGTTTCTGCATTCCTTCTCCTTTATCAACATAGAATACACACTTTGATTATGTAGCTACCACGTAAGGGTCATCAACCAAATCTATTTAGCTTCAGGTAACCTATAGCTCAACGGAATTTCCTTTATTGCTTTTCATCTATGTGGCATGAAGATGTAGTCTATCAATCTTTGATTCCACTCTGCTGCTATGTTCATCTAGCTCAATCAGTGAGCTCACTACAGCTTCGGGGTGGACCTTTACTGGTGAGACTAGCATATAAGGCATTGGGGTGGGGAGCTATTTGTCACTCCAAATCTTCACTTTCCTTCCATCACCCATCTCATGCCTATACTGAGCACCATTCGTGGCCTCAAAGATAATTCTCCAAGCATATGAACTAGCTCCATTCATATTCGCCTCCATAAATTTGCTTGTTAGAGAATATCTAGCTTTATTTACTCTAAAAAGAAGTGAATGGCTATCACTCATTAAAACTGCCACCCTATTTGCTAGTAAAGCTAATTTAAACTCACTAAGTACTTTAAATCCAATTCCTGCTTGTGACTTGGGTACCCACATTTTGTCCCATCTAAACTAGTATATTTTCCTTTCTTTGTCCATATGAATCCACTAGAATTTTCACATCTTAGAAATCAAGTCTTGCATAATTCATCTGTGAGCCTAAAACTGAAACAACTCATAGGGTATGGAAAATGACAAAGGCCACTACCTTGATTAGTATCTCTTTCTTGGCTTGAAAGAGTAGCTTCTCTTTCCACTTTTAAAGCTTCTTCCATATCCTTTCTTTTATTTCAACAAACGCTTTTTTACATTTTATATTTTTATCTTCAAATTCAATGAGGGTAGTAAGAGGTATTTTTCATATTGATCCAGTGCTCTCAAACACCTAGCAAGGTTATAATTACATCGTGACTCTCAACTAACATATTTCCACTTAAAAATATATATTTTCGTCTCACAGATTACCATATCAAACCTGAGGCCTCTTTATATTGTCTGAAGATATCTTGGATAACAAAATAAAGTAGCAATAGAGACACATTCCTTTACAATTGATATCCATTATTCATGAAAAAACCCATTCTTCTGATCAATTTTTCAAGAAACACATCACCTTTCAAGAAACCCATCTAAAATAATATCCTCTCCTAATACATAATTTACTGAATTCATTGAAAACTACTTTTTTTTTTCTTCTTCTAAACATATAAAACAATACCTTTCATATCAATCACAAATTTTACGAGTGTCAAATCAAGATCATAATTTCCAAATAATAACAAAATATGAAGAAAAAATCTCATATCCCCCGCAAGGTCACATTTCCTGACCCGCAGAAGAGGATCTTTGTTGTACTTGTGTTGAACTTTGATCTCCAGCACCACTAGACATGTCCCCAGCCTAAAAAATAAGATAAAGAACTCCAATCAACATTATAACAGAACTCTAAATACTGCATAAAGTAATGCATTTACATTAAAAAAAAAAAAAGCAATATATTTATAACAAAAGCACAACAATGTAATAACCTGGCCCCTGAATTGTTGAATCAAAAATACCACTTTTGATTTTATAGTGTCCATTCTCTCCAATTGTGATTTTAAAGAGGTCATTTTCTCCATCTTCTGTTGCTTCTGTTGTAGTATTGTCTCTTCTTCAGCCTATAATATATGATAAATAACTCCAATTAACAATATAACTCAACTCTATACACTGCATAAAGTAATACATTTACATTAAAAAATATATAATATATTTATAACAAAAGCTCACCGAAGTAATAACCTGGCCCCTTAGTTGTTGAATTATAAAGACCCATTCTGATTTTACAGTATCCATTTTCTCCACTTTTGATATTAAAAAGGCTATTTCATCCATCCGCTGCTGCAGTAATGTCTCTTGTTGACATAGCAATGCCTCTTGTGGCTGACATTCTCTATCATTGTGTATCATTGCCTCTTGTAGAGTCATTAGTATTGTCTCTAGTTGATGCAGTATTGTTTCCTGTTGATGTAGTATTGGCTGTAGTAGCTGGCATAAACTCTCTTCTTCTTGTATTGTTTCTTGTAGCTGGTGTCTTGCCTTTTGTAGCAGGCGTACTCTCTGCTCTTCATCTGAAGTCAACCTGGAAATTTGGTAGCAATAGATACACTAAAAGGCTTGGACGGTTGAAATACAAAAAATGATTTGAACAATTAGTAAAATCAACAAATATCATATTAGAAAGCAACCCATTATAGAAAATCCACACAATCAATCATTTAAACAAGAAGAAAAGGAAGTTATGAAGATGACTACATTTTCAAATTTCTTGCATATTAAGCTGCAAAATTACAAACATATGAAGCAATAAGGTGGATAACTTCACCTATTCCAAATGTTTTGGGCATGAAGAAGAATCAAATTTAAGCGTGAATGACCTCTATCTAAAAAAATGATGTCAGAGAGAGAATCCTCTAAATCCTTCGGGCATGAAGAGTCATCAAATAGAAGCTTTATTTAAGAAAAAAAAGATACAAGACCCTGCTAGAAAATAACTAGAATCCCAATCCCAAACACAAACATAAACACACATATGTCTCTATCAACTTAATAAATCTCAAAAACCCGATGAAATTAAGTCAAAGTAATTGATAAAAGAGGAAAGAAAACCTGGGAAAAATAGGTACCTGAAAAGCATATAAAAATTTTGAAAATCAAAATAATGTCAATAAACAATATTAGGAATAAAGCCATGTGAAATCAAATTTAAAAAAGAAAAGAAAAATGTGGATTAGAGAGTGGTGGATTGGCTTTTGTACCTTTCGTTTTGGGGACCAAAATTTAAAGAAAAGCACCAAGAAGTAGGGCAATTTTTTTTTTTAATCCTTTTTTCTTTTTTAAAATCAAGGAACCTCTTCAAGCAACCCCTCTTGAGTAAACCCCGGACACATGACCTTGCTCGTAAGAACTGTGTATCGGGTAATCTCAAGCCTAGATCTATACTTTGGGGGGGAGGGGGAAGGAGGTGAGGTTTGAACCAGAGATATCAGGCACCACAAAGGATGGCACTACCACTATGCTATCACTTAAACCCTGTGCAATGCAACTATTAAGAGAAAGAATAGTAACATGAAAAGTTTGGCTGCCAAGGATTGTGGCCAGAGACTAAGTGTTAGAGAACAGTGAAACAAAAAAAGAAAATTATTATTGGAGCTCTATAATGATTACAAGTTTGAGAAATCTTTAATGCTTATGTCACTTAAATTCCAAAAGTGAACGATAGGTGTCTTGTGTTTGATCCAAATGCTTTCATTAAAGGTTGGAAAATCCCTTATTTGATGTTTATTTCCAATAAATGTCTTTGAAGGCAAACTTGATGGCAGTGTTTTTAGAGTAACTTGTATACTGTACACTGAAATGATATGCGATTATTTTTACTAGGGCTATTTCATATATCTGTTAGATAGACTCAATTTTGGTGAAGGAGGAAGTGGGTTTGGTTTTCTATTTGGACAATTTGGTTGTCAACCATGGTAAATAGAACCGCACTTTTCTTTTCTAATAGTTTAAGAGGACTGAGACAATGAAACCCTTTCTCCATGCTTCTTTAAATTTTGGTTTTGGAAGTACATAATAGGATGTTACACAATGCTGTGAAGGGTAGTGACTATTGTATTCTGCGTGATAGAGAGAACCTAGAAAAGTTTGATGCAAAGAGTGACAAAGGTTACTTTCTAAGGATTAGTGTACAATCTGAGAACTAAAACAGTCATGGAATCTTCCAATGTTGTGATCAATGATGAATTGAGTTTAGAAAGTCATTCAGAAAACACATCTCCGGTTCAAGAAAAGATCATGGAAGCTGATGATTCACTACCTGATGGGTACTTAGCTGCATTTCAAGTTGAGGGAGGAAGTGAAGGGGTTATGGACAGCTCTCCCTTTTGTTTGCTCATGATACAATGCTATTTGTGACGTAAATTCTGATCAACTTGGCTCTATATGATGTTTTCCTTCTCTGTTTTGAAGCAGTCTCAGAATTAAGGGTTAATCTAAGTAAAACGGAGCTTGTACCAACGGGAGAAGTGGAGTGTGTAATGAAGCTACGCTTGGTTTTGGGTTTTAGGGTGGTGACTCTACCTACTGTATATTTGGGATTACTCCAGGTTTGTCCTTTACGACACAACCAATTTGGAAAGAAATCAGTGAAAAGGTAAAAAATAAACTAGCAAGTTGAAATAAGCAATATTTATCAAAAGGAGGAATGATCACTCTTATCAAAAGTACATTTATCTAGACACCAAAATAAATAAATGCAGCGCTGAAGCTAATTCTATATCATTTATTCAGCTAAACAAAACAATACTTATTTTTGGGCAAACCCCATATTTATTACATCTTTGCAACAAACCTTGGGGTTGTCACTAGGGGCCACCCTGATGCAACTCCCACACTCAATACAATGTGATACATTTAATCAATCAAAACCCCTAACAAAATGTCATGACTCTAGCTACAGTTACATGGTTCTAAAATCTTTTAAATGTTTGGCTCATCTCTTTTTATTTTTATAGTTTCATCCTATACTTTGTTGAATGTACAATAGTGCAAAATAACATGTCCTGTACAAAACACAATCAGAAGGCAATGGCTGATCATATCAAAAAAATCTAAGCAAGTCTAACGAAACAGTAAGTGTAAAACACATATTGATATTGAATATGGATTAGCTGTGACAAGTTCAGCATATAGAAAAAGATAATAACATCAGTCTTTCTATTATATTTACTTTTTCCAGCTTGCAAATGTTTAAGCTCATCATCAACAACAACCACAAAATTGCATTTAACAGCTCTAACCACTATTTATAGCAAGTCGATAACAAATTGACATCCTAAAGCAGTACAGTATCTAGTATATGCCAAGAATAAGATACAACTGAGGAAAGCAAATGCTGAAATTTTGAGTTGGATCAAGCTTATACCTGCATTTCCTCTTCCTGCTTGCTCCCCTTTTGGAAACCGCATCATTCGGTTTGTCAAGTAAGACTAGATTCTCCATATAATTATCAACACAAAAATAGTATGGCCTCCCACCAATTCCCAAATTCTTAACTTGTTCGCTCTTCGGTTCATACGAAGTGATGCCCCAATAATGTGGTAGTTTTGCCTCCACTAATATATTACCATTCTTCTGGAGACCTAATACCCTAAAAAGTCCTCCGTTGAGATTAACAGTGAACAGTTTAGTCCAAGAATCAACAACGCCATACTCTTTCATCACCCAAATGGAACAGCATTTGTTGACCGTGTTTTTATGAGTATCATGACATAATAGAGAAAGAGATCCCCCAATTACTGAGGTATGAAAATAATCAATCCTAGTGAGTGCACCATTTGGCACAGATATCTCGCGAAAAACCTCATCCCCCAAGTCAAATGATGAAACTAATGGACACCATTTATTGTCCATATCCTTCGCTACAAAATGGACAGCCCCATTTAAAGAAGCTGATGGTTGCCCCCAATCTGCAAAACTAATCCCGGGTGAAAAAGAGTCCCCAGCACTTGTTATTCTCCAAGACCCCTCATTAAGAGAGTAAACCTCAACTAGAGGTATTTTGGCCTCTTCAGAGGTATCAGTTCTACATTGAAATGCAATCCTCACCACCTTATAATCATTAGTCCGCGGATCAAACCCGAATGCTGAACGACATGTAACACGGCCGTACTTCTTGACAGTAATGCAAGGCTTTGGAAGGGTTATAAATTTTCTAATAGAAGGATTCCAAAGAACAAAGCGATCTTGTTCAAAAAGACTGAACAAGCCATTCGCGGAACCGATTAACAGGAAATGGTTTATACGACGACTCGTGAGTGGGAAATCAATGTGTTGAATTTGATCAGATGAGGAGTCATTGTTATTGTCAATTAACTTGTAGTGCTCTACATGGGGACTATCAACGCAGTGCCTAACAATTAATTTGTCAGAGGATTTGGGATGTGATCGAGTCAGATGGGAATTGATGAAGGCAGAGGTTGTGATTAGAGAGTTCCATGATTTGGAAACGCACCTGAATCGAATTAGGGATTTGACGGGTAGTCTTTGCAGAATTTCCAGCACCACTTCCTCTGGGAGATAGTCTGACATTCCTAACCCTAACCCTAACCCTAACCCAAACACAATTTCGATTTCAATCTTTGGTTCGACTGTCTCTGTATTTTTTACTTTTGCCACCACTCTGCTCTGTTATAATAAAAGAAATTAGCGCCAAGATTTTTAACTTTAATTAATCACGTAAATTAGGGGCAAGATTCCCGCCAGTGAAAATAGAAAACCCTCTCAGTGCACATTTATATATTTATTTTTATATCGCCATCACTGCATCATTTATATTTTACTAGCCTTTGAGAACTCTTCCATTTCTTTTCTCTTTTTGGAAAAAAACCTAATAATATGTTTCTATTATAATTTAAGATTACTGCATTTTTCAATTACCAAAATTCTTAAGAGTGTGATAAGGTTTATGAGTTTGTAATTGAAATAAAATTTTCATGCTACATCTCATCACTCTCCTAGGATTTTGGTGATTAGAAAATGCAACAATTTTAAGGGTTCGTTTGGATACAGTTGAAAATTGAAAAATATTGTAACAAAATAATTTTTAAATGTATAAATACTACCATAAGACTTATTTTTAATAAAAAAGTTGTTAAAAAATTATATTTATAGGTCTTGTGAACAATACATTCCTACACTGTTCACACAAAAAGCCTATATTCACAACTAAAAAAAAAAAAAAAAAAAGCTAGATGCAAAACGCCAGACGTGCACTAAATGCAGAATCCAAACCCATCCTAAATTAGAGAGCCTTTGGGAGGGGTTGAAACGCCCACGTCTGCGATTCAGCCCCTTCATTTTTTTTTTTTTTTAAGCCAATAAACAGTGATTTTATGCATAAATAATGTTTTTTACACGTTAAAAAATTATTTTCCTACAATATTTTTTATTTTTCAGTTTTCAGTTTCCCAAAAAAGTTGAGCACATGCAACGAATGTGTGTAGATGCTAGTTTTTTTAATAACAAAAAAATGTGTGATTAGTGTTATTTTTTAGACTATCAAAAAATAAATTATAAAAATTTACATCAAATGAAAATGTATAATATGAATCGTTGAGTACGATGTCTTGTGGGGGATGATTCTTCCAGTAACGTTATCAGAAGTTGTTTTTTTTTTTTTTTTTCCAGTTTTTTTTTTGGCGGAAGAGAACTCTTTCTGTTTTTTGCATTTTTTAAAAGCAACTTCAATGTTAAACTTTTTTTTTGATGTTTTTAAATTCCCCAGCTCTTGAGGGCCTCAAGAACACTAATGATGTGAAAGTTGACCCTGTTTAATTAAGAACAGCAAATAATGAAGAGAAATACAGAGATGGGAATTAATGTGTACTTAGTGGAGAAAGTTTGGGAACAGACCCAAATAGTTGTCACCTTGTGATTGATGCACCCAAATTTTTTTTTTTTCATTAAGTTTATATGTGAGTCTCATGTGTAAATTATATGATTTGAGGCTTACACATTTTTCCACTAATAATATGCATCTAAATCTACTAAAAATATTTTTTAACATTGAAATTATTTTGATCATTTGCAACCCATAGATGTTGATTTTTATTTTCCTATGCTTTACAAATACCAGGCTTCAGCCCATTGACGCTATACTTTGTGTAGATGCTAGTTTTTTTAATAACAAAAAAATGTGTGATTAGTGTTATTTTTTAGACTATCAAAAAATAAATTATAAAAATTTACATCAAATGAAAATGTATAATATGATTCCTCCCACAAAAAGATGTCTTGTGGGGTGTGATCATGATTCTTCCTTTGAATTTTTGAGGATCAGATGAGTGCGATGAAACTTATGCAGTTTTTGAGTGTATTAATTTTTTGGCTAGTAACAAAGAGATTTCTATAATGTATGCGTAAAGAGGAAAGCACTAATATGTTGGGTTGGGCCTGGGCTTATTGATGTTTTTAAATTCCCCAGCTCTTGAGGGCCTCAAGAACACTAATGATGTGAAAGTTGACCCTGTTTAATTAAGAACAGCAAATAATGAAGAGAAATACAGAGATGGGAATTAATGTGTACTTAGTGGAGAAATGTGTAATACGGAGTTGTATACATGGTTGCCAAATAGTTGTCAGTTCTTGTGATTGATGCACCCAAATTTTTTTTTTTTCATTAAGTTTATATGTGAGTCTCATGTGTAAATCATATGATTTGAGGCTTACACATTTTTCCACTAATAATATGCATCTAAATCTACTAAAACAATCGAAATAACATTGAAATTATTTGTGATCATTTGCAACCCATAGATGTTGACTCCTATTTTCCTATGCTTTACAAATACCAGGCTTCACCCCATTGACGCTATACTTTTGTAGTAGCTTAAGTTTTTGCTTAATAATTTTGTAAAAAAAAAAAATTATAACTTTAGCATTAAAAAAAAAACACATCACTTCAACAACAACAAAAAAATAAATAAATAAACAAATAAATATATGTAGTAAAATTCCTCCCACAATAAAGAGATAAAGGAGTGTGATCATGAGATTTCTTATTTAAATTTTTTGAGAAAAATGAGTGCGATGAAACTTATGCATTTTTTGAGTGTATTAATTACTCTAGTAACAAATTAGATTATCATATAATGTATTAATTAGAAAAGAAACCATTACAAAACCAAGATAAATTGATAGAGCCCCTCAGAGAGCTAGTTAGTAAAAACATGTATTGTACGTATATAGTACGCGTATGTATGAAACTTTTAAAAAAACTTCCGTCTTCCGTTTTGATTCCAACGATACGGAATTAATAAGTCCAAATCTTCTGTCTCATTCTTTCTGTTCTACTATATACTCCACAAACAAAAAATGCCACATGTCCATATATTATATTTGACGCCATATTATCACCTACCATCAACAACTTGTCACTTTAACAATTATGAAATATTTTGTGAATTTATGCTTTTTGCAATTATTTTTTTCACAATTGTTGTTGTTTTTTTTTCAAGGAAGTTCTGTTATAATTTGTTGCAATTAGAACATCAATTTCATCTTGGTCTTGTACTAACTCCACTTTTATTCTACACCCAAACCCATGCTAATAAGAAAAATGAGGGATTGCTAGTCAATTTTCATTTCACTCAATATATAACATAATGGTCGGGACTGAGGCTTGGAAGGCTTTTCAACTCTCTCAATTACAGCAAATTATATCAACATATCCTTAACTAATAAATTGTGAAAAATTCTATGAAAGTTCTGTATGGAACATTATTGTTTGGTAATACATGTTGGAAAAATAGCATGGAATGAATAAGAAATTGATATTTTCTATGTTCACTTGAAGATGTTATTAAAAGTGGTAAAAATCTTGAGTCCCATATAGGAAAGGAAAGAAAAGAAATAATATATGAGTTTATATGCTCATGAATTGGACATTGGGTTGGGTTTTTGGCATATGTAGACTGGACTTACTTGTCCAAATAATAATATTTTATTATTTTAATTTTTGAGTCAGTTAGTCTGTACACAGCAGTTATTACTAAAACAGAATGCCTGTTCAGTAACGTATAATTTTTCATAGTCCCTCATTCATAAAATTCACTATTTCAGAAAACTCTCCTAGTGAGAATATTTTGTGCATTTCATTTTATGTCAAAGAGAGAGAAAGAGACATTGAATAGTTCATAGAGCACGACCTTGTGTGCTTTGTTTTCATGCTGTAAATCATTTAATCTTGGGAGGCAGACGTCCATAAGTCTCAAAGCACCACAGTGATTGTGTGAGGGGTAAAATCTGCGTTAAGGAGATTGTGTTAAACACAATACTTAATCTGAATCATTCGTTTTTCACGCATTTGGTCTGTGAGTTTTTAATTATTTACAGATTTCTTCTTATATATATTTAGCATTTGTTTATTGTTTTTGTCTATCAAATCTATTTGTGTTATTGCTTATTCTTAAAGCTGTGTATTTTTTTTTTTGCTTTATCATAAAAGTAAATTGTTAAAATATATCCAATAATCTTAAAGCAGATTTATATATTTTAATTTATTTTTGTAATTCATGGCTAAAGGAATGTTGTGGTTGTTGAAAAACACTAAATCGGCAGTTGCATATACTCTGCACAAAACTTGGAAAAACTAGGATTGTGTTTGCCGCTGCATAAATATCAACTTATTTTATATTATAAATTAATTCATGACCTTCAAAAGTTGATTATGTGTTTGACTGTGCTGGTGATATTTATTTTTCAATATCTATCCATCTTCTTTATTTATATTATATAATATTAAGACATTTGTCTCTTTGAATTTTTGATTGATTGGGCATGGTGTAGAGTCATGTGTGTAGATTGTGTGATTGATGTTTGCTTTGTGTCTGCAATCTTTGGTCTCTTTTTTTGTGTTAGCATCATTGCATGCAATTTCTTGTGTATTCTATAAGGGTTCAGTTAATATGTGCCCTTAGAGCACATATTAAATCATCTATTTCTAAAAGTATTTTCTTAAAAATTAAAAAAATTGTCAATATTTGTTTAATTTTTGAAAAAATATTATAAAAAATAATTAATTATTGTATGCTCTAAGGACACATATTAACAAAATCCATTCAATAAAAGCTGGAAAAAACTGGTTTAAGTTTATCCGTTATTGCGAAAGGTATTCTGTGTTTGTTCGTACTATGCATGCTCTGTTTCTGCAATTCGGTATTTTAAATATTAGTTGGATACAATATAATAAGGGTCCGGTTAATGTGTGGCCTTAGGGCACACATTAAGCATTTCATTTTTGAAAACATTATCTCGATAATTGAAAAAGCTGTTAATACTTTTCAATTCTCGAGAAAATATTTTTAAAAATAATTACTTATTGTGTGCCCTTAAAACACACATTAACAAAATCCATATAATATATGCATATGACCTTATAGTGATTCACGTGGCTCTATAACCTCCTTTGTTGTGCTGGCTATGTATTGTTTATTCTACAAAGTGATTGTCAGACTTTGATTTGTCTTCAGTGCAGATTTTTTTCTTTTGACTTTTGATTGTGTTTCTTCGGTACTGTGTAGAATACTTTTATCTTTATATATCTTTGTATATTCTGACATTACACAGTAACTAGTTGGTTTCTTATTTATTGTGCTTATTCTGACACTACGCGGTGCAGTGCCAATTTTTTCTACATTGTTGTGCAATATAAAACAATGCTTCAGTTGGATTTTAAGAATTTAATTTGATAGAGTTTTTATTTTGACAAAAATGTCAAATGAAATTGTACATGTCACTGCCTCTATTACTGTTCCTGTTAATTATGGAGAAAAGCCAGAAAAATCCAATGATACTGAGTTTAAGAGATGGCAACAAAAAATGTTGTTCTATCTCACAATACTGAATTTGGCAAAATTCTTGTATGAAAAGGCTCCAAAACTCAAGGAAAATGAGACAGATGGGCAAGTGGTTGCTGCTGTGGAAGCATGGGAACATGCTGACTTTCCTTACAAAAACTATATTCTGAATGGATTGGACAACACAATGTATGGTGTGTAGAGTTCAATCAAGACAGCAAAAGAATTGTGGGATTCCTTGGAAAAGAAATACAAGACAGAAGATGTTGGAAGTAAAAAGTTCACTGTAGGCAAACTTCTGAATTACAAAATGGTGGATTTCAAAACTGTGCTTAGTCAAGTGCAAGAGCTACAGGTAATCTTACATGAAATACATGCTGGGGGTATGTCTGTAAGTGAATCATTTCAAGTGGGCTACTATCATTGAGAAACTACTTTCATCTTGGAAATATTTCAAAAATTACTTAAAGCATAAGCGCAAGGAAATGCGGTTAGAAGACTTGATCATAAGATTGAAAATTGAGGAAGACAATTGTTCTTCAAAAAAAAGCCGTAGGGAATCACTATATGGAATCTAAAGCAAATATTGTGGAGCATAATAAGAATAAGAGGAAGCACTCTGGTGAAAGTTTGAATCAAGGAACTGGTGGGGGTAACCTTACAAAATTCAACGGAAAATGCTATGTGTGTGGTAAGATGGGACATTGTGCTAAGGACTGTCATAAGCATAAAGATCTAGGGACCAAGAAAGGCTTTAAAGCCAACATTACTGAAAGTGGAAAATCTTTCTAAAGATGTGAATGATATAAACCTTTCTGCAGTGATTTCTGAAGTGAACTTGATAGGAGGAGATACCAAGCAATGGCGGATGGACACTGGGTCTACTCGCCATGTATGTTTAGATCATAATTTGTTTTCTTCATACCATCCTATGGACAATGGAGAAGAAATATTCACAGGAAATTCCTCAACCTCTAAGGTTGTAGGAAAAGGAAAGGTAATATTGAAAATGACTTCAAGCAAGAAACTTACTTTAAATGATGTGCTGCATGTGCCAAATATTCGTAAGAATCTTGTTTCTTGCTCACTATTGAGTAAGAATGGTTTCAAATTGGTTATTGAATCTAACAAGTTTGTACTCACAAAGAATGGTATGTATGTGGGAAAAGGTTATATAAGTAATTGGCTATTCAATATTAATATAGAATGAATCTGGAATATTGCAAATATGGATTTGGTTTGTAATAATTTAGGTGTGATATTGTAGCTGTGTGATTTAGAAGTGACTTTTATATATATATATATATATATATATAGCTTGTAGTGTATGTACTTTTGTATTGTAAAAGTATAAATATAATACTTCAGGAGGCTTATATGTGTTTAATGTTAGATATCTAGAATTACTTTATTATTATTTCAGCTTCTCTTTAACTATGTATATGACTCTTTACACTTTTCCTTTTGACAGCTTTTTGAAAAAGTTGTTTGGCCTATTACTGAAGGAAAAGAAAATTAAATGGCCTAGATATATAAATTGATAGGCTAGACTAGTCAGATCTTTTAATATACTTAAGTTAGCCATGTGAATTTGTAATATAAATCAAAGTTAGTAATTTACGTATATTACTTTAACCTTTTATGGATGTGATGAACTGCAATAGCCGTCATTTGTATTCATTTTTTTGTGAAATAGTTTATTTGCAATAATTATTTGTTGACTTAACGTTGTATTATGCTTCTAATGAACATATGTGATTATGATCATTGATAACATTGAGTAGAATTGAAATGGTTCTACAAAACGGTGATGTGTGGAGCGAATGGTGCAATCCATTTGGACAAAACAAAGGAGGAACGAAAGAAAATATGTAATTAGTTGCCTTAAAGAAAATATGTAAGACACTATGAATTATGGAAAGGAAAAATAACTTTTTTATAATGCTTTAAATGTGGGAGTGTCTTCTTAAAAAGAACATGGTAGGATCAAAACACATGTGAATGCTGATTAAAAGAGGTTTTGTTTGAGATACAAAATAATGACATGAAAAATATGCTACTTATTTTCTAAATGTGTAATTACCAACTAAGCGTCTTGGTAGCACACATAGTTATGGTAGGTCATGACATATTCGTCAAAGACATATTATCATGAGGTAATTGCTCTCAAATGGAAGTTGTTTCAAATTATAAAAACGGATTCGTAATTAATTGTTTGAATGGAGAGCAAGTAAACTGCTCATCGAGGGGAATAGGATTAAAGCCCATGACATAAAATTCTCTGGGATGGCAACCCAACCTAGCTGACTGGAGATCCAAAGATCTAGGTTCAAAAAGACAATCGAATCGTGGAGACTAGTTTTTATCACTATGGAGATTACATCTCCCACCCGTTTCTATAATGAAATAGTGATGCTTGTAAGCAATGTTTAGGGTAAGATTTGCTTTTAATGATTCTTATATCTTGAAATTCCAAGTGGGGTATAGCAGGATACTCTTAATAATAATCACCTATATGAGTACGAAGTGGGCCGCTTCCATGAGAGTTTCAAGGCTGAATTTTTAAAACATTTCATGAATTTACCAGGATATGTTTAAGGCCGAAATGAACACAACTATACGAACGAAATATGTTCGGAAATGAGCTATGTAAATTCTATTGTCTTGGTATACACAAACGGCTGACAATTCAAAAAATAGTGTATATTGATTAGCTATTATATCTAATAGTCATTCACAAAGGAAAGTTTAAAGCTACAAGCTACTTCTCCCGATACAGTAACTTTTCTTCTACTCTCTCTATGTCTGCATCATTATTTGCATTGTGTTTATCAATTTCTATTCATGTGGGGGATTGTTGGAAAAATAATATGGAGTGAATAAGAAATTGATATTTTCTATGTTCACTTAAAGATGTTATTAAAAGTGGTAAAACACTTGAGTTGCACATAGGAAATGAAAGAGATAATATATAAGTTTATATGCTCATGAGTTGAACATTGGGTTGGACTTTTGGGATTTATGAACTGGGCCTACTTATCCAAATAATCTATATTATTATTTAAGGAGCTTTCTCTATTTGGATTCCTTATTTTTTAATTCAAAAATACTCATATATACCTATGTTTAAGTAGAGATAAAACTAATGGACATTCTGGTAAAAATGCAACTTTAACTCCCATTAAAATATTGTCTAAAAGATAAGACAATTTTCCTATTAATTTTCAAATTACTTTATCCACTTATCAATTAGATTTTCAAAATAAAAATTATATATATAATAAAAAATACAGCTTTTTTTTTTCAACAAAAGAAGACCACAAAAAAAAGTCTCATTGCACGCGCTTCTTGCTTGTGATGAGGCTAGTAATATTTTATTATTTTAATTTTTTAGTCAGCTAGTCTGTGCACTGCAGTTATTACTGAAACAGAGTGTTTATTCAGTAATGTATAATTTTTCATAATCCATCTTTCATAAAAACCACTTTTTCAAAAAACTCTCACAGTGAGAATATTTTGTGCATCTCATTTTTTGTCAAAGAGAAAGAAATAGACATTGAGGAGTTCGCAGAGCATGACCTTGTGTGCTTTGTTTTTGTACTATAGATCATTTTATCATAGGAGGCGTCTGTGAGTCTCAAAACACTACAATGATTGTATGAGGGGTGAAATCTGCTTTAAGGAGATTGTGTCAAACACAAAACTTAATTTGAATCATTCATCTTTTACAAATTTGGTTTGTGAGTTTTTAATTATTTGTAAATTTCTTCTTATATATGTTCAGTATTTATTTATTATTTTTAATCAAATCTATTTGCGTGATTGCTTATTCTTAAATTTATGTACTTTTCTTTTTACTCTGTTACAAAAGTAAATTGTTGACAAGATTTTACTAATGTGTGCCTTAAGGGCACACATTAAGCAATCATTTTTAGAAATATTTTTTTGGGAATTAAAAAAATGTTGACAGCTTTTTTAATTCTCGAGAAAATATTTCTAAAAGTAGATTGCTTAATATGTGTTCTAAGGGTACACATTAACCGAATCCTTGTTAAAATATATCCAATAATCTTAAAGTAGATTTATATATATATATATATATATTAATTTATTTTTAGAATTCACAGCAAAAGAAATTTTGTCGTTGTTGAAAAACATTAAATCAGCAGTTGCATATACTTTGCGCAAAACTTAAAAAAACTGTGACTGTGTTTACCGCTGCATAAATATCTCCTTATTTATATTACAAATTAATTCATGATCTTTAAGATTACGTGTTTGACTGTGCCGATGATATTTATTTTTCAATATCTATCCATCTTCTTTATTTATACTATATAATATTAAGATATTTGTCTCTTTGTATTTTTGATTGACTGGGTATGGCGTAGAGTCAAGTGGGTAGAGTGAACGATTGATGTTTGCTTTCTATAATAGCTGGAAAAATCTGGTTTGAGTTCATCGGTTATTGCGAAAGTTAAATTGGGCCAAACGCAAGAAATAACACAGCCTAATCCGATTCGGGCACGCATAGTCCCACCGACCTGTGTTTCTGGAAGGCTCTAGAACTTGCGCCACTCACTATATAATCTAATCTTTTCCCCTCTTGCACTTAACCAACCATTCTCTCTCTCTCTCACTTCCACCATGAAACGTAGTTTAACTGAAGACGTTTCCGCCGTCAACGTCACAAGCTCCGCCGTGAAACCCGTTTTCCTAGCCAGAGCGGAACGTGAAGCCTTAGCCCTAAAACGCCGTCAACAAGAAGCCGACGAAATCAACAAAAGCCGTCAAACCCTCCTCTCCTCCGCTTTCAACAACAACAACCACAACCGCCACAACAGCAGCGATCTCAACAAACCCTCCGATTCCGATCGCCACCGTGACCGTGACCGAGATCGACGCAACAGAGACCGTGAGCGCGAAGAGGATGCCAAGTCTCGCGAGCGTGCGCGGTTGGAGAAGTTGGCGGAGCGAGAGCGCGAGAAAGAGCTCGACTCCATTAAAGAGCAGTACTTAGGGTCGAAGAAGCCCAAGAAGCGAGTTATCAAACCCAGCGAGAAGTTCAGATTCTCGTTCGATTGGGAGAACACGGAGGACACTTCTCGCGACATGAACGCGCTCTACCAAAACCCTCACGAGGCTCAGCCCTTGTTCGGACGAGGCTTCCGCGCCGGCGTCGATCGCCGCGAGCAGAAGAAGCTCGCGGCCAAGAACGAGAAGGAGACGCGCGAGGAGATTCGCCGGAAGGATGGGGTGGAGGAGAGGCCGGAGGAGGCTGCGGCTCAGAAACTCAAAGAACAAGCTGCTGAAAAGTACGGCAGTTTGGACATGAGAGTCGATCGACACTGGAGCGATAAGAAGCTCGAGGAAATGAGAGAGAGAGATTGGAGGATTTTCAGAGAGGATTTCAGTATCTCCTATAAGGGTTCGAAGATTCCTAGCCCCATGAGGTCTTGGGACGAGAGCAAATTGAGTCAAGATCTGTTGAAGGCGGTCGAGAAAGCCGGGTACAAGAAACCTTCGCCTATTCAAATGGCGGCCATTCCACTCGGCCTACAACAGCGCGACGTGATTGGGATTGCAGAAACTGGTTCTGGCAAGACTGCTGCTTTCGTTCTCCCTATGCTCAGTTACATTACTAGGCTACCTCCGATGAATGAAGAGATCGAGGCCGAAGGGCCTTATGCTGTTGTAATGGCACCCACTCGCGAGCTTGCTCAGCAGATTGAGGAAGAAACTAATAAGTTTGCTAAGAATTTGGGGATGAGAGTGGTCTCCATTGTTGGTGGGCAGTCCATTGAGGAACAAGGGTTTAGGATTAGGCAAGGGTGTGAGGTTGTCATCGCTACGCCGGGGCGTTTGATTGATTGTTTGGAGAGGCGTTACGCGGTTCTCAATCAGTGTAATTATGTTGTTCTTGATGAGGCTGATCGAATGATAGATATGGGATTTGAGCCGCAGGTTATGGGTGTGTTGGATGCAATGCCTTCTAGCAATTTGAAACCTGAAAACGAAGATGAAGAGCTTGATGGGAAGAAGATTTATAGAACCACTTATATGTTTAGTGCCACCATGCCGCCTGCAGTGGAGCGGCTTGCGAGAAAGTATCTGAGGAATCCTGTTGTGGTAACTATAGGCACTGCTGGAAAGACCACCGATTTGATATCCCAACATGTGATGATGGTTAAGGAATCCGAGAAGTTTTCTAGGTTGCAGAGATTGCTTGACGAACTTGGTAATGAAAAGACTGCAATTGTGTTTGTTAACACTAGGAAGAATGCAGATAATGTTGCCAAGAACTTGGATAAGGCAGGCTATCGTGTTACAACCTTACATGGTGGAAAGTCGCAGGAGCAGAGGGAAATTAGTCTTGAGGGTTTTAGGGCGAAGAGATACAATGTCCTTGTTGCCACCGATGTTGCGGGGCGTGGGATTGACATACCCAATGTCGCCCAAGTCATAAATTTTGATATGCACGGGAGTATTGACACGTACACGCATCGTATCGGACGAACAGGACGTGCAGGCAAGACGGGTGTGGCCACTACATTCTTGACTCTTTCAGACTCTGATGTGTTTTATGATCTGAAGCAGATGCTTATCCAGAGTAACAGTAGTGTTCCTAATGAACTTGCAAGGCACGAGGCTTCCAAGTTCAAGCCAGGTTCAGTTCCTGATAGACCACCAAGAAGCAAGGACTATGTTTTTGCCAATTGAGAAAGTTTTGAAGCTTGTGAAGACACTTTTGGGCGAAGTTTCCGTGTCAATTGTGCCATATGACAGTTTTTAGTAGCTTAAACTTAGTGATTCAGGTAAGGAACTGCAATAGATAATAGGATTTTTGGGACCTGATTGTTAAGACCTGTCTTCCTTGAAGGGGGAATTGATGTCATTACATTTTTCTGCTGTAGTATATTTGCTGTTCTGCTGATTATTTATTGTAGGAATATCTTCACGATGATATCAGTTGAGACTGCTGTATTTAATCTCTGATTTTATTTCAACTGTAGTGTAGGTTTGTTTATTCAATTTACTTAGGTCCAATACGGTCCATATTGCTCCAATTTGGTACATGGCTGGAGTATTGCCCCTAATTATTGTGATAAAAGTTAAAAATCTTGGCGCTAATTAGTTTGATTATAACAAAGCAGAACAGTGCCCAAAAAAAGAAACAGAGAAAGTTGAACCAAAGCTTGAAATCAGGGTTAAGAAATTCAGATTATCTCCCGGAGGAAGTGGTGCTGGAAATTCTGCAAAGACTGTTTTTATTATAAAATAAACCACGATTTTTATATAAGCTGATGTAAATACTCCTATAGACAAATTATTGAAAAAGGAAAAAAAAAAAAAAACAAATTACTAAAGAAAGGAATTAGAACCTTGATTTCCCACTTCCTCAAGGCAAAAATCTAGAATAGAATAGGTGGTAATCATTCCATCTATAGTCCTTACATTTATCCCATCCAAAAGAGATATAATATTTTTCACAACTTATTTGATAATGTTATGGGCATAATAATTTTCACAATATTTTTTGTAGCAACTGAGTTTGTGAATTTTTATTCTCATATGGGCCAGTCACTGATTCCATTTTATCACGTACCATTAACAACTTGCTGCTTTAACAATTGAACTAAACTAGTGTGAAAAAATGTATTTTCTTGTCTCTTGCAGTTTATTTCCATGCTTCCAGAAAGTACCGAAACCGATCTGAAGAGTCTATATTTACTTCTTCCACAACTTCTTGCTCGTGTCTACTTGTGCAGTTGTGCTCCCCTCTAGTTTCTGCATTCCTTTCTCCTTCATCAAAATAGAATACACACTTCTGACTGCATCCAAATCTATTTAGCTTCAGGTAACCTACAACTCAATGGAATTTCCTTTATTGTTTTTCATCCGTGGCATGAAGATGTAGTCTATCAATCTTCAGTTCCACTCTCTGCTATGTTCATCTATGATCAATTAGTGGGCTCACTACAGCTTCGGGGTGGAGCTTTCTTGGTGAGACTAGCATATAAAATATTGGGGTGGAGAGTTATTTGTCACTCCAATCTTGACATCACCTATTCTACATCTCATACATATACTGAGCATCATTCGCGCCTAAAGATACTTCTCTTAGCAAATGAACCAGCTCCATTCAGATTCGCCTCCATGAAATTGCTTGTTAGAAAATATCTGGCTTTGTTTAGTTTACTCTATAAAGAAGTGAACTGCCATCACTCATTAACTGCCACCCTACTTTGCTAATAAAGCTAAATTAAACTCGATTATAAAAATAAAATTTTTAAAAAAAAGGCTAAACTTTTTTTTTTGATGAATAAAAAAAAAAAAAAAAAGAGGCTAAATTAAACTCACAAGGCGCATTAAATCCCATTCCTGCATGTTACTTGGGTACCCACATTTTGTCCCATCTCAACTAGTTTTTTTTTTTTTTCTCCTTTCTCTGTCCATATGAATCTACTAGAATTTTCACATCTTAGAAACAAGTCTCGCATAATTTCTCAAAGAGCCTAAAACTGAAACAACTCATAGCGTATGTAAAAATGACATAGGCCACTAGCTTGATTAGTGTTTCTTTCCCTACTTGAAATAGCAGCTTCTCTTTTGACTTTTGAAGCTTCTTCCATATCCTTTCTTTTACTTCAACAAATGCTTTTTTATTTTTTATTTTTATCTTCAAATTCAATGAGGGTAGTAAGAGGTATTTTTCATATTGATTCAGTGCTAAACTCCTAGCATAGTTAGGAACTTAGGATTACATCTTGCCTCTCAACTAATATATTTCCACTAAAAAATATATATATTTTCTTCTCACAAATTACTAACCTGAGGTCTCTTTATATCGTCTGAGGATATCTTAGATTTCTATGTACTTATCCATGGATGGCAGATGCTCAGCAGAACACAAGATTGTCATTTGCAAAGAAAACGTGGGTAATTTTTGGAATTCGTCCGTGCAAGCTTTTTTTAGTTCACACCCAACGCAAATGCATGGAGAGAGAGAGAGAGGGCCTTATTTCAAACCCCTCGTGGGATAAATACATCCCTTTGGTTCTCCATTTAACACAATAAAATAACAATAGAGACATTTCTTTACAATTGATATCCATTATTCATGAAAACCCAATCATCTTATCAATATTTTCAAGAAACACTCATTTTACCCTACCATAAGTTTTATCCAAATCAAGTTTTAAGGCCATACGACCCCATCTATCCATTCTCTATTAATAATATAGGTATTTGACTACTAAATAAGAATGCATAGGCATGTTACTTGAGATGGAAGCTAGTTCACTATAAATACTCATATTATTTAATTGTTTCATCATCATCATCATCTACATGTGTAGAATACTCATATTAAGCATCCGGAGCTATAACTTGTAAACTTGTAGTTGTTTGTTGGAATTCCTTGATACTAACTTGCACGCGGCTCCAATTGTTTGTACAACTCAATAGCAGTTACTTCAGGTGTTCTTTCGAACATGTCAAACATGATATTTACATGTTTGTCTGCTTCTATCGCCATATTCTTGTAATTAATTCGGTTCTTTAAGACTTCATGTGGCATATGATAAGTAATTCGTATGTTATGCATAGTAGGATTCACACACAATTCTTCCATAACTATCATCTTCAATTCATCAAGGGTCTTCAACTTACGATCAATTTGGGTGAACTCCGACTTTATACCCGGCCCTTCAAATGGCAATCCCTTGTTCGCATTGGCATTCTTAAGCAGACCATGGTGGTATAAAATTATATCAATTGCAGTTATTGTGAACCTGTTCAAGTCAAGTTACTATGTTAGTTAAAAAAACATTTTATCTAGTCAAACTACACTAAGTACAAATTCCAATTCATTCAAAGCGTATGAATTTCATTACACATTCGTTATACATTTCATATCTAAATCCTTTTTTCGTCATGCTAAGACTACCCATTTCATACCCAATACAAAATAATAAAAAAATCCATGCAAAAGTATACAACATTTTATCTAATCACATTTACGTACCCAATACAAAAAAAGTCATTTCATTACACATTCAAAAGGCATAAATTACATACCCATTTTATTACAATTCATTTGAAGAGCATGAGTAAGTCACTCATTTCAATACAATTCATTCACTACCCATTTTGTACCAAAAACAATGATGAATAAAGTCAAAAATCTTATAAGATCATGATAAAAATAAGAGCCTAGAAATGATGAATCTTGATAACAAAAACCGTGCAAATAAATACTCAAAAAATTAATACAAACAAAACAAAGTTCTATAATTTACAATATTGGTATCTTAACTAAGTTATATTAACTATCTACAAAATAAATAGTCAAGTTCTTTAACCCACATCCAACAACAAATAATACCCAACTATAATGACAAAGTCCTCAAAATACCCTTATCTAAGATATGAATTTGTTGAGAGGGAGAAGCAATGAGAGAGACCATGTGGTATGTGAGAGTGAGAGGCAATGTGATGAGTGAGAGTTTGAGAGTTATAGGTAACTGAGGCAGAGAGGAGTGTGAGGCTGAGTGTGGGTGAGAGAGTGAGAGCAAAGACTATTAGTGACTGCGTATGTTGAATGTGGGTGAAAGAATGAGATTATGAGAGTGACTGCGTGTTTATAAATTTTGCCTAGCAAAACTCGAGTCTATGTGGCATTTTCCTATCCAGGTCATCAAGTATAAAGCAGTACCAAGCGAATCTTTGAGACTTTTGAGTTTTAAATACATCTCGAGTTTCTAAAACTCGAAATGTTAGTTTCCTATATCCTTTCAAATGCGTGGTAACTTACTATTTTGTCCCCCCATACAATGCTAGAAGCCAAATATCCTCAAGAAATCATAGAAAAGGTAGAAAATAAACTAGAAAGTTGGAAGAAGCAATATTTATCAAAAGGAGGAATGATCACTATTATCAAAAGTACATTTATCTAGACTAACAATGTGGATAATTAATCTTTTCCATATCAACACACAACCAAAATAATAAATGCAGTGCTGAAGCTAATTCTACATCATCTATTCAGCTAAACAAAATAGTACTTATTTTTTTGGGCAAACCCCATATTTATTACATTTTTACAAATAACTTTGTGGTTGTCACTAGGATCACGCCGATGCAACTCCCACACACAATACAATGTGATGCATTTAATCAATTGAAACCCCTACCAAAATGTCATGACTCTAGCTACAGTTACAAGGTTCTAAAAACTTTTAAATGTTTGGCTCATCTCTTATATATATAGTTCCATCTTATACTTTGTTGAATGTACAACAGTGCAAAATAATATGTCATGTACAAAACACAAAATCAGAAGGCAATGGCTAATCAAATCAGAAAAATCTAAGCAAGTCTAATGAAACGGTAAGTGAAAAGCACATTTTGATATTGAATATGGATTAGTTGTGACGAGTTCAGCATATAGAAAAAGAAAGTAACATCAGTCTTTCTTCTATATTTTCTGCTTCCAGCTTGCAAATGTTTAAGCTCATCATCAATGACAACCACAAAATTGCATTCAATAGTTCTAACCCCTCTTTATAGCAAGTCAATAACAATTTAACATACAAAAGCAGTACAGTATCTAGTACATGCCAATTCCAGTCTTTCATTTATATTTACCAATTCTAGCTTGCAAAACCAAAAAATTGTATTTAAGGATTCTGACCACTGTTTTTGATAACAAATTAACATGCAAAAGCAGTATATTGAGGTTTGGAACTTCATGTTTACTTATAACCACACAACAGTATCTAGTACATACCAAGAAATTAAATAAAACCGAGAGAAGTAAATGCTGAAATTTTGAGTTAAATCAAGCTTCATACCTGCATTTCCTCTTCCTGCTCACTCTCCTTTTGGAAACTGTGTCATTTGGTCTGTCGAGTAAGACAAGGTTCTCCATATAAATATCAACACAAAAATAATATGGCCTACCACAAATCCCCAAATTCTTAACTTGTTCACTCTTAGGGTCATATGAAAACAGCTCCCAACCAAATGGTTTTTTTGCCTCTACTAACATATTACCATTCCCTTGGAGACCTAATACCCTTATAAGTTTTACTCCATTGAGATTAATGGTGAACTGCTTAGTCCAAGAATCAACAACGCCATACTCTTTCATCACCCAAATGGAACAGCATTTGTTGACCGTGTGCCTATAAGTATCATGACATAAAAGAGAAAGCGATCCTCCAATTACTGAGGTATGAACATAATCACCCGTATGGAATGCACCATTTGGCACTGATATCACACGAAAAACCTCATCACCCAAGTCAAATGACAAAACTAATGGACAACTGGGCATGTCCTTATCATGTACCGCAAAATGGACAGCCCCATTTAAAGAAGCTGCCGGTCGACACCAATCGGAAAAACCAATACCCGGCGGAAAAGGGACACTAGTTATTCTCCAAGAGCCCTCGTTAAGAGAATAAGTCTCTGTTAGAGGTGGTTTGGCCTCTTCAGACATATCAGTTCTATATGGAAATGCAATCCTCACCACCTTATAATCATTAGTTCGCGGATCAAACCCGAATGCTAAACGACATGTGACTTTGCCGTGTGTCTTGACAGTAATGCAAGGCTTTGGAAGGGTAGTAAATTTTCTGATAGAGGGATTCCAAAGAATAAAGCGCTCGTGTTCATGAAGACTGAACAAGCCATTCGCGGAACCAATTAACACAAAATGTTGGATACGACGACTCGTGAGTGGGAACTCAATGCTTTGAATTTGATCAAATGAGTAATTGTTATCGTCAATTAATTTGTAGTGCTCTACACAAGGCCTATCAACGTAGTGCCTAACAATTAAATTGTTGGAGTTGGAGGGAAGTGAAAGTGATCGAGTGAGATGGGAATTGATGAAGACAGAGCTTGTAATTAGAGAGTTCCATGATTTTGAAACGCACCTGAATTGAATTAGGGATTTGACGGGAAGTCCGTGTAGAATTTTCAGCACAACTTCCTCTGGGAGATAGTCTGACATTCCCAATCAAATTTGAAGCTTTTCTGAAATTTCAATTTCAAGCTTTGGTTAGAGACTCACTGGTTTGCTTTGTTTTTGTTTTTGTTTTTTGAACTGCGGTTTTGTTGTAAACCGTGCAATTTCTATTACTCAAAAAGAATATTCAAACAAATTAGCGGCAAGATTTTTCTTTTACCAACAAAAATTTAGGGGGGAAGACTCCCGCCATTGAAACCTCTAATATTTGCTTGGTTTTGTGTGTATTTTTTTCAGACCAAGCTTTTTTTATTTTCATTTTGGTTTTCTTTCTCTTTCATAAACAAAAAATTAAGAAACAAACGCCATTAAAAAGAAAGGAATGAAGAGAGGGTATAAGATTAAAAAGAAAAAAGAAAAAAAAAAAAGAATAGACACCATGCATGGTAATATTTCAACTTTAAAAAACAAATACAGTTGATTGTTACTGTCGTTAAGTCAATCAATTTTCGGGTCGAATCGGCTGGGTAAAGCCGGTTGGTCGGGTACTAGATTTGGTTGGACACCCTTAATTAATAGGTATTTATTACATTTTTGTTTGTAAATGAAATATGATTTGGTAAGATTTTAATAGATATTTAAATATAAAGTATAATTAAAATTCAATTAAAAAATATATAATGGGTATAAATGTTTGTGGAGTGTGGAAGATAAGGGCTGGGGTCAAGTATCTAAGAGGGAGTTTTACACACATATACACTTAGATTAGATTAGAATAGAAATTCTATCTTGTATTAAAAAAAAAAAATAATGATGTATTAAATTATGAAAAGTTTTAAATTTACTTGACAAAATATTATAAGATCAACCAATAGTCAAAAGTTTTTTTATTTCGTATATTATATATTTCATTGATATGTCTAGCATCTAAATATCATTTGTCAAAATACTTTAAATACTGTAACACTTTTTTTTTTAATTAAATAGTAAACAGTATCAAAAGAATAATTTTTTTTTTTTGAGAAAGAGTACTGTAATTTTATTTAACGAAAGGCCGATTTGGCTTCAATTATAGCGGAAAGGTGTGAAGGAACATTCTCCATCTACCCCGATAACTCGCTAACATGTCTTGCATGTCTAGCAATGTTGTGAATTGCACTATTATCCTCTCTTTTGAGATGACTAAACTCCATGGATTCAAATTGGTTTGCTAAGCTCTTTGCATCATCTACCAAGTGTTCGTAGTCTGCCAACAATGATCCCTCGCACATTAGGGCATATATAGTGTTCTCGAAATCCCTCTTGAGGACAATAGGTGAGAGACCGATATCTAGAGCCAACCTGAGTGCTCTCTTAGTTGCAATCACTTCCACAGCAGTAACCAAGTAGGGCAAAGTGATTTTCTCGTCCATGGATTCTACGACCAGGCCCTTATCATCTCAAATTACAACTCCCACACCCACTGAATTTTGTTCTCGAAAAATTGCACCATTAAAGTTCACCTTTAGGATCGGCCATGGAGGTGGTTTCCAGATGGTGCAATGTGGAGGCCGATTGGACTGATCAGGCTCATTACCCCTAATTGCTGTTGTTGAGAGTTTTTCCTTGTCTGGAATATTGACTGCATTAAACACTTGCCATTGGGATTGCTAGGAATTAGAGTTAATAGGAGCAATAATTGGTGAGCTATCATGTGTGGGTAATGCTGCTTCAATATCACTTATTTTTGCTGCCAATGTATCACTCTTTACGTCCACAACCAAAATAAGAGGTGCATTAAATGGGCTAGACTCCTTAATGATTGGCTGGGATTTTGGACTTTCAGAAATTCCCATTAGGGGTGTGCATGGGTTGGGTTGAAGGAATTTTTTGACCCAACTCACCATGGTGGGTCAAAAAAAATTCGACCCAACCCGACCTATCATATATGTCCAACCTAACCCACATGGATCGGGTTGAACCCATGGGTTAGACTTTTTTTTATAATTATTATTAAAATGAACCTATATATTTTTTTATTAATTATATAATATATTTAAATATATTAAAGAAAGTAATAGGATTTTATATCATATATGTTTGTAGGATTTTATTTTATATTATATAATATATTTTATATTTACTAGGTTTTAACTTAAAAAAAAAAAATTTATTAAATATATAAAATATTTTAAATATATATTAAAATATGGGTGGGTCGAGTCGAGTTTGGCTGGTTTGTAATTTTATGACCTAAACCCAGCCCGACCCGCTACAAAAAAAAAAAAAAAAAAAAATTCTAACCCAACCCAACCCACCAAGCCCTAAAAACCGACCCGATCCAACGGTCGGGTCAGGTTTGGTGGGTCGGTGGGTTTTTTGCACACCCCTAATTCCCATGGTAGTTGTAGAGTTTGAAACCACCGCCAGCTTTGAGCGCGATGTTAGCATTACTGAGGAATCAATTCTACAAAACTCAGATTCCATAACTGATGTAATGTCCTCTTGCACTGTCTCAACGTTTTCTTGCACCATTTCATCGCCGCCTCCCTCAGTCGAAGCTACTATGCCGGATTCACTATTGTCGATAGTCTCCTTTTCGCTCCATGCAGGTTGAGATGAAGTCCTCTCAAACATCTCAGGCACCACGATTACACCTTTCCTTACTGAACAGTGTGGAGAAGTCTGAAGTGATGGACCAACTTCTTGTTCTGAAATTCGTAAAGTGACTTTGCTTTGAATCCATAGTTCACAGCTCTTGTCATCGTGACTTAGCTTGCCACGCCAATAGCAAAGATTCAAGATGAACTTCTTAGATCGCTGATCACTTTGAAGGGTAAAACCTGAATCCTCCCTCTTTAGGAGAGACATATTTCACAAAGTATCTATGAGTTCCTCCATTAAGACAGGTTGGAAGAAAGAATGAAATAGAACTACACACAAGAGGAGACAAAAAACTGCTTCCCCTAATCCCACAAGAAAAACCCCACAAGCTCCTTGTTATCCCTAGAGAGACAAAAACAAAACACTTGTTTGTAAGGAAGGGACAGAGAATAGAGAAGAGGGAGTACCCATCAAAAGAAGAATTTAAAACAATCAGATATCGTTTATTATTATTATTATATGACTAAACAATACTATATTATGATAGGATTAGTTTTTTTTTTTTTTTTGGTGAACTATTATGATAGGATTAGACCTAAGGGATAAATCGTAACTTTCGTTAAATCATTATGAACTATTACTTTTTATAGACGGTATGTTTTGTCATTGAAAGTTTGCAAGTATTTTTAATATTTTTTTAATTTTCCTTTCAAATTTAGATTTAAAAAAAAAAAAATTCAGATTAGTTGAAATTTAACAGGTCTTTTATAAAAAGTCTAGGCAAAAACACCCAAATTGAGGGGAGAAATAATGTACACCCACCTCCACAGCAACTTAAAATCGTTGATCAATCAATGAGCTCACTACAGCTTCGGGTGGAGCTTGTACTAACAAAAGATATAAACCTAAAACCTTCACAAATTATGGAGATGTTCATCTATGATCAATCAATGAGCTCATTACAACTTCGAGGCGGAGCTTTACTGTTGATACTAGCATTTAAGATATTGGGGTGGAGTCGTGGAGAGCTATTTGTCACTCCAAATCTTGACTTTTATTACATCTACTAGTTTCCATCTTATACGCGTACTAAGCACCATAAGCTATCCTCCAGGCATAAGCCCTTCCCTTAAAACTTTGGGCTTTAAGGGATGGGCTTATGCTTTTTTTAATTTAAACCAATTAGCTGTTAAAATTGAAGTTGATGCTAAAGTTGTTCTTAGTTGGGTGACGGAAGAGTTTAACTATATTTTACACCATGCTTCTCTTATTATGGATTGTAGGACCCTCATCAATTGGGTTCCTTAGGTGAAAACGAAGCATTGTTTTCATGAAGCCAATAAATGTTTAGACTTACTGGCTAGGAAGGGATTGAGCACTAACCGGCCAAGACCTTCATTTATTTTGGTAGTCCTCCTGTTGATTTATCATTTTATCTTTACCTCTCCTTTATGTTTCTACTGGTTTGTATTATGAGAGGGTATGCCCTTTAAATCTTTATTTGACTTTCCTCTTTAGTTTTTCTATACAAGCAGCATTTTCTACCCCAAAAAAAGAAGAAGCATATGAACCAGCGTTATTCAGATTCGCCTCCATAAAATTGCTTGTTAGAAAATATATGGCTTTGTTTACTCAATAAAGAAGTCAATTGCTATCATTCATTAACTGCCACCCTACTTTGCTAATAAAGCTAAATTAAACTCATGAAGCGCCTAAAATCCCATTCCTGCTTTTGACTTGGGTACTTGCATTTTGTCCCATCTAAACCAGTTGATTTTCCTTTCTTTGTCCATATGACCCTACTGGAATTCTCACATTTTAGAACTCAACTCTTTGCATAATTCCTTTTAGAGCCTAAAACAACTAATAGCGAATGTAGAAATGGCTTAGGCTACTACCTTGATTAGAATTTCACTTGAGATAGCAGCTTCTTTTTCCACTTTGAAGCTTCTTCCGTAGTCCATACCCTTTCTCTTATTTTAATAAATGCTTATTTTTTTATCGTCAAATTCTGAAGGGAAATTCAAGATATTTTTCATACCATTTCATTGTTGGAACTCCTAGCAAGATTTTGATTTCCTCTTGCCTCTCAATTAAGAACAAAGTTTGGATACAAATTTAGTTGTAACCTATAACAACCAATAATAGGAAGATGACATGTGTCTTTGTCATGTGCAATACACATGACTCACTTAAAATAATTGTATACATCACTTCAGTGTGGTTTAGTAAGTGAACACATGCCATCTTCATATTGTTAATTATAGCATTAGGCTACAACCAAGTTTGTAGTCAAACTCGATCCCTCAACTAATATATTTTCACTAAAGAAAATTATTTTTTTCTTATGGCTTAATTTTTGACATAAGGCGTCTTCATATTGTCTAAGGATATCTTGGATTTTAATGCCCTCATTCATGGATGTTCGGCTAAAGACTTATTATACGCAAAGAAAGTGTGAGTAATTTTTGGAGCTCTAATACAATGACCACTCCTTGCAAACTTTTTTCAATCCTCACTTGATGCAAATGCATGTAGCCTCCTCTGTACAAAGAAGAGAAAGGTAAAGTAGAGAGGGTTACCTTATCTCAATCGTAACAACAGAGACACATTCCTTAACAAGAATACCAATTTTCCTCCTTTTAAAAAAAAAATAAATAAAGAATGATATTCTCTTTTCTTGATGTAGTGAGTTGGTGTGTCAAGCATAGTCAGACTCGAAATCATGTTTGCTACCATCCTGCTACAATGAGGCTTTTGCCCCTTCTTTCCGGAGTTCTCATCTCCTTCGGTCTCGGATTCATTTTTAACGCCAATTTTCCTTTTACACTTTCATGTGTCATGATTTTATATATTCAAAATTTCGTGTGGTTAATGCATCCGAACTGGCTACCATTACGTACAGTTTTTGGTAAAAAAAAATGAATTTGTAAGGTAAAGAAGGCTAAACAGGGTACACAGTATGAAGAGGAAAATATGAATTGGACATGTCTTGTTTTAAATTTAATTATATGCTATAGAAGGTAAATTGTAATTTTCATAACTATTTAGGCAGTATGTTTGGTCTTCGATAGCCTTTCTATCTTTCTTCTTCACCCCCCCCCCCCCCAAAAAAAAAGATTTTAGTATAAAAAAAAAAACACTATTCACATCAAAATCATCTAACAAAGGATATTCTATCATAATACAAATTTTACTAGATTCATTGAAAACTACTTAAAATACAAGAAGCTACTTTTTACCAGTGTCAAATTAAGACCATAATATCCCAAGTATAACAAAATATTAAGACAGAATCTCACTCCCACTGCACGGTCACATTTCCTGACCTGCAGAAGAGGATCTTTGTTGTTCTTGTGTTGCACTTTGATCTCCAACACCACTAAATATGTCTCCAGCCTAAAATATAAGATAAATAACTCCAATTAACATTATAACACAACTATAAATACTACATAAAGTAATTTACATAATAAAACACATAATATATCTATAACAAAAGCACAACAAAGTAATAACCTGGCCCCCCTAATCGCTGAATCAAATGGGCCAATCTTGATTTAAAATCGGCCGCTTTCTCCAATTGTGATTTAAAAGAGGCCATTCTCTCCATCTGCTGTTGTATTGCCTCCTGTTGATATAGCATTGCCTCTTGTCGCTGGCGTACTGTCTCTTCAAGTTGTAATACCTCTTGTTGCTGTTCTCTTGCCTCTTGTAGCAGGTGTACTCTAGCTTCATCAGATGTCAACCTGAAAATTTGGTAGCAATATATACACCAAAAGGCTTAGATGGTTGAGAAACAAAGATAATCGAACAACTGAGTAAAACCAATAAATGCCATATTAGAAAGCAAACCCATTATAGAAAATCCACACAATCAACCCACTTAAACAAGAGAAAAAGGAAGTCAAGAAGATGTATACACATCAAATATCTTGCAAGCAAGATTACTAACGAATGAAGGGCTGAGGTGGATGACTTTATCTCAAAGTGAATTCAGAGAAAGAATCCTCCAAATTTTTTAGACATGAAGAAGAATAAAATCTAAGTGTGAATGACCACATCTTGGATAAAGTGAATTCAGAGAGAATCCTTTTTGGGCATGAAGAAGCATCAAATAGATGCATTACCGAAGAAAAAAATGAAATACAAGAATAACTAGAAACCCAATCCCAAAAATAAACACGCATATCCCTATCATCAACTTAAAAAATGTCAAAAACCCAATGAAACTAAGTCAAAGCAATTGATAAAAGAAGAAAGAAAAGCTGAGGAAAAAAAGGTGCTCGAAAGGCCCTAATTGGCTAGTGAGAAATGAACCAAATCCTAAAATTGGAAAATCAAAATAATCAATAAACAAAAATTTTGAAGAAAGCAATGTGAAATAAAAATTTAAAGGGATAAAAAATTCAGATCAGTGAGAGTGGTGGATTGGCTTCCACACCTTTCTTTTTGGGGAACTAAATTTGAAGCAAATGCGTAATGCAACTTTTGGAGAGAGAAAAGTACAATAATTTTTTTTGCTAATAGAGATGGTGGCCAGAGATTAAGAGTTAGATATTAATGTAAAATGAAGGTTATTAGTGAAGTGGTTGGGTGAGTTTTGGGGAAATGGTGTTATATAATAACAACTAGTTTGAAATCTTTAAATGCTATATATGTCACTTTGATTCCAAATAAATATAATAATAAAAGTGGTGGGATCAATATCAAGGATTTTCGCCATATTAGCTTTGTTGGAAATGTCTATATTCTTATTGGCAAAGGCGTAGGCTAATCTCTTCACTTATACCAAAAACAAAGTGTTGGATAATAGTTTAAATGTGCAATAGGTGTCTTGTGAGAGACCGAAATGCTTTCATTCAAGGTTGGAAAATCCCTTATTCAGTGTTTATTGCCAATAAATGTTTTGATAGCATAGCATACTCAATAGCAGTGTTTTTAAAGTAATTTGTAACCTGGACACTGAAATGTTATATGAAAAAGTTAACTAGGGCTATTTCATAAATCCATTAGACAGACTCACTCTAGTGAACATGGAGGAAGTAATACAACATTGTGCAGGGTGGGTACTTAGCTGCATCTCAAGTTGGGAGAGAAAGTAAAGGGTTTATGGAAAATTCAAGTTGTGACTAAATTATATGCCAGCCATTAACCTAATCAACCTTCCAATTTTTTATTCAAGTTGTGTACAAAATTTAGGATACTAAGTATTGACACAAACAGAGTCAATACACAATCACATGCATTCACAAATAAGCTTTAAAACGTCAATTACATCTACTAGAATATTAAATCCATTCCACAAACACCGATAATTTAATGGCAGTAAAGAGGCATAACAATTGAGCATTTGCCACTAATTAAACAAGTCAACATCAGTTGGGTAATAGACAAATAGATTAATAATGTAATAGATTATTCAAGGAAAAGATTAGATTCAATGAACAAAAGCAATACAAGCTAATTAGACAGCAGCACATAGATAGAAAAGGAATCATAGGCTGGTCCTTTATGCTTCATTAAATATTCCTTTAATTTTTATTTTTTTATTAGTAAAATTTCATTGAATAATGAAAAGAGATCACCCATGAACAAAGGGGGCATACAATAGGTACACCAAACTAAGTGAATGCCATTCACATCAATAATACTTATTTTCAAATTTTGAACTACCCTCATTTATAGGTTTATTCATGCCCCTCAATAAGCTCAACCCAAAAAAATAAGTGAGCATCCCCCTAAATAAATAAAGAGAGAAAAAAAAAAATAAAGAAAAGAACAACTACAAGGACATCTAACCAACACTTAGCAGACTAAAAAGAAAGTGTATTATATATATATATAATGGAATTTTATATTAAAAGGGAATTACCTCAGATACAAAGATGGACACAAAGTAAATCCCAAAGAAACACAAAAGAAAAAAGTTCCAGTCTAAGAGAGAGAATCAACAAAGTCTACAATAAACCAAAACAAAAGACAATTCAAACAAAGTTCATAGGAAAGATGATTTTGGGTGACTAGTGGCTTCCACGACCTCAAAAGTACCTAAGTTTCTTTCTCTACAAAATTCACAAAGGAGATAAGTTCCATACAGCCAAGGAGTAATTACGAAACCAATTGCTCCTTCAAAATTCACATGAGCCTTGGAGCTTTTGTGTTTCCCTTTTCCTATTTAGTTATATTCGTTTCTAGCTTAGTGTTTTTTTTAATTAAAAAAACAAAACAAAATCCTTAGCAAAATGCTATGACTCTACCAAAAGTTACATGGTTACAACAAATTTTAATGGTTTGGTATCATCCCATACTTTGTTGAATTTACATTAGTGCAAAACAACAAGTCATTTACAAAACACGGTATTAGAAGGCCATGGCAGATCATATCAGAAAAATCTTAGCAATCATAATAAAAAGGAAAGAGTTAAAATTTTTTTTTTTTTTTTGATATTGAATATGGATTAGATATGACAAGTTCTGTGTATAGAAAAAGATAATCACATCAGCCTTTTATTTATATTTTCTGTTTCCAGCTTGCAAATTTCTAAGCTCATCATCAACAACAGCCACAAACTCGCATTTAACATTTCTGACCACTCTTTATAGTAATTCGATAACAAATTAACATCTGAAAGCAGTATATTGAGGTCTGAAAATGTTTACTTACAAGCAAAAGCTGAAATGTTGACTTGAATCAAGCTTATCTCTGCATTTCCTCTTCCTACTCACTCCCCTTTTGGAAACTGCATCATTCGGTTTGTCGAGCAAAACAAGGTTCTCCATATAATTATCAACACAAAAATAGTATGGTCTCCCACAAATTCCCAAATTCTTAACTTGTTTGCTCTTAGGTTCATATGAAGATAGCTCCCAATGAAGCGGTAGTTCTGCCTCTACTAATATATTACCATTCTTCTGTAGACCTAATACCCTTATAAGTCCTCCGTTGAGATTAACAGTGAATTGTTTAGTCCAAGAATCAACAACGCCATACTCTTTCATCACCCAAATGGAACAGCAGTTGTTCGCTGTGTGCCTATAAGTATCATGACATAAAAGAGCAAGCGAACCTCCAATTACTGAAGTATGAACATAATCACTCGTACGGAATGCACCATTTGGCACTGATATCACACGAAAAACCTCATCACCCAAGTCAAACGACAAAACTAATGGACAAAAGTTATCATCCCTATCATTCGCTACAAAATGGACAGCCCCATTTAAAGAAGCTGATGGTCGCCCCCAATCATCAAAACTAATCCCGGGTGAAAAAGAGTCCCCAGCACTTGTTATTCTCCAAGACCCCTCATTAAGAGAGTAAACCTCGACCAGAGGTACTTTGGCCTCTTCAGTCCTTTTAGTTCCGCATCGAAATGCAATCCTCACCACCTTATAATCATTAGTCCGGGGATCAAACCCGAATGCTGAACGACACTTAACGCGGCCGTGCGTCTTGACAGCAATGCAAGGGTTTGGAAG
Source organism: Castanopsis chinensis (assembly GCA_032878915.1). Classification (NCBI taxonomy): domain Eukaryota; kingdom Viridiplantae; phylum Streptophyta; class Magnoliopsida; order Fagales; family Fagaceae; genus Castanopsis; species Castanopsis chinensis. Next base: position 761,965 of record JAVQMG010000047.1, on the reverse strand, counting down.
GGTTATAAATTTTCTAATAGAGGGATTCCAAAGAACGTAGCGCTCTAGTTCATAAAGACTGAACAATCCATTCACGGAACCGATTAACATAAAATGGTTTATACGACTACTCGTTAGTGGGAAATCAATGTGTTGAATTTGATCAGATGAGGAGTCATTGCTATCGTCAATTAATTTGTAGTGCTCTAAATAGGGTTTATCAACGCAGTGCCTAACAATTAATTTGTTTGAGTTGGAAGAATTGGAGGAAAAGTGGGAATTGAAGAAGGCAGGGGTTGTAATTAAAGAGTTCCATGATTTAGAAACACACCTGAATCGACTTAGGGATTTGACAGGAAGTCTGTGCAGAATTTCCAGCACCACTTCCTCTGGGAGATAGTCTGACATTCCTAACCCTAACCCAATATCAAGCTTTTCTGAAATTTTCGATTGGAAACACTTGGAATGGTGTAAACAGATATAGAAATAGACGGTGTTCTGAAAAGTGAAAACGATATCGCTTTGGTTGACTGTCTCTGTTTTTTTTTTTTTTTTTTTTTTTTTTTTGAACTGTTTTGTTTTACCGGCAATTACTTTTTATCTAAACAAATTAGCAGCAAAGATTTTTGTAACTTTATAAAAAATAAAAAAATAGGGCAAGACTCCCGCCATTGAAACCCTTTAATAATATCTTCAAGTTTTAGTAAGGACACCATCACATCAACATTTACTTGGTTTTGAAAAGCAACACTTTTTTATGGGTAAAAATTTAGGGATGTCTATGGGTTGTTTTGAGTCGTGTTTGTGCCCAATCTAGACTTGATCCAACTCCGTCAAGTGGCCAATCGAAGGAACTATTGTCGCCCAAGATGGTTATTAAATTAGTTCGAGGTGGGCTTTGTATGAGTCAAGTCGGTTTCAATTGGAATCAAGAAGGAGGAGACAATCGTTAGATTTCGTCGAAGACTTTAATTTTCCTCCTCATCTTGTCGAAGATCACAGGTAGAGATCGCAAGATCTCAACTAGATTTGAGTAGAGATCACAATATTTTTGCCAAATCTACGCAGAATCTTGGACAACAATGTGATTTTGGGTTGAATTCTTGGTAAAAATGGAGGATTCCAACAAGATTTCTAAGATATTTGGTGGTAGGTTAGTCGAGTAAGTTTATATCAAGTTTCAAAAGGGAGACCCACCACTCGACCTACTCCCAATAGGTTTTGGACACTTGTTGCTAGGGCTGGCAATGGGGTGGGGCTAGGAATGGCAACGGGTCGGGTTCGGGTGGGTTTTTGCATACTCGGACCTGACCCGCGGGTCTAGATCCTAAACCCAGACCTGGCCCGATTGTTAATTGGATTTTTTTTGGGGGCCTAAACCCACCCCGTGGGCCCCACAGGCCTCGTTTAGTTGTTTGGGCCCAAATCTGGCCCAAAAAAAAAAAAAAATTGAAGCCCATAATGTTTTTTTGCCTAGATTCAGGCCCTGAGGAAGAGCATGGCTGCAACAAATAGTGTCAAAGCAAGAGAATGGGGAGGCGTGAAAGGCAGAGACGTGTGTTGTGGCCCATGTGACTGTGTGAGCTATGAGGCCGTGTGCTGCGTGAGGTGTGAAGCCGTATGCTGTCATAGTTGTGTGAGGACTGAAGACCGTGTGAGGTCGTGTGCTGTGCGTGCTTTTGTGAGGCAGTGAGTGTGAGGAGGGAGGCGTGAGCTGTGAGGAGGGAGTCGTGTGCTGTGTGTGCTTTTGTGAGGCAGTGAGCTGCTACTGAGGAGGGAGGCGTGAGCTGTGAGGAGGGAGGTGTGAGCTGTGAGGAGAGGCTGCTGCTGAAAAATGAGGGAGTTAGGGTTAGATTATAGGTATATATATAAGTGGTTTTTTTAATAATTTTGATGTGGTATGATAAAATACAACTCCAATTGTCCATGGAGATCGTCCAGAACGGGCAGCGTGCTCAAGACGAGGTAAACTGTCTCAGCGTGCTCAAGACGAGGTAAACGTCTCAGCATGCTCAAGACGAGGTAAACTGTCTCGGCGTACTCAAGACGAGGTAAGCTGTCTTGGCGTGCTCAAGACGGGGTAAGCTGCCTCGAAGACCTTAGGACGAGAAGTTATGGACGACACGTGAACACTTAGAAATTTATGAAAGTCTGAAACATCTCCTCATTGTACGAGTAACCTCCAGTGACCGTTACGCATAAAAAGGGTAACTCCTAAACGGTTGAGAAGGTTATATTCGAAAAACGAACCTCCTCAAATCAAGGGGAGGTTACAAATCCAATAACCGCTCTTAAGACACTATATAAACGTTGGTTCAGACCAAGAAAAGGTACGGAAAAAAAATCATTCCTAAAAAATTGGAACTTGAAAATACTTGGGAGAAAAACTGACTTTGTCATCGGAGGGTTATTGGCCGGCGACCCCGGTCACCTTTGATCACTTCTCTTTCTTTTTCAGGCTACCAAGGCAATCGTTGGCCCTATCGAACCCGAAGCATCCAGCCTACTGATTTTCTTCGCTTCATCAGTTGGCGCCGTCTGTGGGAAATGGTGAAAAAAATCTACTGAAGAAAACAAATTTCGTTTTTGTTTCGTTCTTTTGATCATTCTTTGTTCCTAGACAAAAGGCTGAATGGTTCGGACAAGATCAAGGGCTACCAGCCCAGGCCACCAGGAAAGTAGGGATGCCTCTAGTAATCCCTACCGCGGTCACCAGTCAGCGCCTGCCGCGCAGCTGTCGTCCCTTCAACAAATGCAGTCCATGGCTGCTGCTATGGCGGAACTGACTCGCCAAAACCAGGAGTTGAATCGGGAGATCAACATGAGGAGGCAGCACCGTGAAGGACATACAGAAGGACGACCTCAGGGTCAGGAAGGTAGAGGGGAAAATGCTGAGTCCGAGGATCAGACAAGGGATACTACTTCAAGAAGGGTGCCACATTTGGAGAAAGAAATGGACCAGATGAGAAAAGCCATGGAAGAAATGAAGGAGAATATGAGGCGGGTGAATCCTGTGGAAGACTTGGTTCACCGAACGGATTCCCCATTTACGGCTTCCATCAACAGTCATCCCCTACCCCCTAAATTCAAGATGCCTTCCTTGGATTCATACGATGGAAACCGTGATCCATGTGACCACATTGCAACCTTTAAGACAACCATGCACCTTCAGGGAGTTCCAGATGAGATTATGTGCAGAGCGTTCCCTACTACGCTGAAGGGGCCAGCGAGGGTGTGGTTCAGCAAAATACCCCAAAACTCTGTTGGATCGTTCGAAGAGTTAAGTAAAATGTTCGTTAATAACTTCATTGGAGGACAACGCCACAAGCGTTCTTCTTCCAGTTTGTTAACAATTGAGCAAGGGCATAACGAGAGTCTAAGATCCTTCATTACCCGTTTCAACAAGGAAGCCTTGACGGTGGATGAAATGGACGATAAGTTGCTGTTGTCCGCTTTCCATAATGGAGTCAATTCTGATTTGTTCATTCATAAGTTGTACGAGCAAGAACCTCAGACTATGGCAGAACTCGTCCACTCAGCCCAGAATTTCATGAACGCTGAGGACACCATAATAGCCAAGAAGAGGAAAAGGTCAGAACGTTCGGAGGCTGGTCACCAACGACATTCAGACCAAGCTCCTCGTCCAAAGAAGGCTCAAGTAGGTGATAAAAGGGATAGGGAAGGTAAAAAGGCAAGTTCATCCTCAAGAAGTCAGCAGCACACCCCCTTGAATACTCCGCTAGAGCAGATCCTTATGCAAATCAAGGACGAACCGTCCTTGAAGTGGCCAGAAAAAATGAAGGGAGATCCTAACAAGCGCAATAAGAACAAGTATTGTCGCTTTCACAGGGACCATGGGCATGACACGGACGAGTGTTTTGATCTGAAACAGCAGGTAGAGAACCTCATCAGGTGGGGAAAGTTGAAAAATTTCCTTGGACGAGACCACAAGGACGAGAAGCTGAAGCCCAAAGGGGAAGAGTCTTCACGACCTCCCCTAGGAGAAATAAGGGTAATCATAGGAGGAACCTCAGCAGCGCAGTCATCCAAATCCAGAAAGACGTACTTGAAGGTGGTTCAGAACGTCCAGCTGTCAGGGCGATCTCCACGGACGAGGGAAGCTGACGAGCAAGCCATCAAGTTCACGGACGAGGATGCTGGAAGAGTTCATCACCCCCACGATGATGCGATCGTCATTACTTTACTCATTGCCGACTATACGACCAGAAGGGTATTGATAGATAATGGAAGCTCGGCGGACATTCTTTATTACCCTGCGTTCCAGCAAATGAGGCTAGGACGAGACCAGCTTCGCCCAGTAAATTCTCCCCTGGTAGGATTTGGGGGAATGAAAGTACAACCAGTGGGCACCGTCACACTGCCCGTAGTGATTGGAACATACCCACAGCAAATAACCAGAGAGGTAAACTTCCTCGTAGTTGATTGTTCATCATCATACAACGCTATTATCGGAAGACCTACTTTGAATGGCTGGAAGGCAGTAACATCTACCTACCATTTGTCCGTCAAGTTCCCAACTGAACATGGCGTGGGTCAAGTGCAAGGAGATCAGTTAGCTGCTAGAGAATGCTACCTAGCTATGTTGGCTATGGACGAGCATCTACAGACGATGAGCATAGACGAGGGCACTGGAAGAATCACAGCGGAGCCTGTTGAGGTGTTAGAGGATGTCCCCTTAGACGACAGTAGAGCTGAGAAGTTTACTAGGATAGGGGCAAGCATGGAGGAAGAGGCGAAAAATGCGCTGGTCCAGTTTTTGAAGAGAAGCCTTGATGTTTTCGCATGGAATCATGAAGACATGCCTGGGGTTGATCCAAGTGTTATTACCCATCATCTGAATGTAAGTCCCTCGTCCAAACCCATACGTTAGAAGAAGAGGGTATTTGCTCCTGAGCGAGACAACGCCATCAAAGAAGAAGTACAGAAGTTGATTGCGGCGGAGTTCATTAGGGAAGTGTACTACCCGGACTGGTTTGCGAATGTAGTCATGGTAAAGAAGGCCAATGGTAAGTGGCGAATGTGTGTAGACTTTACTGACTTAAACAAAGCTTGCCCGAAGGACAGTTATCCGCTCCCACGCATCGATCAGCTGGTAGATTCGACGGCTGGTCACAGGTTGCTAAGCTTCATGGACGCCTTTTCAGGCTACAACCAAATAAAGATGGACGAGGCTGACCAAGATAAGACTTCATTTGTCACCAGCCAAGGCTTGTTTTGCTACAAGGTAATGCCTTTCGGTCTGAAGAACGCAGGGGCAACTTACCAGAGGTTGGTGAACCAAATGTTTCGTCCTCAAATTGGTAGAAATGTAGAGGTCTATGTTGATGATATGCTGGTGAAAAGTTTGGACGAGGGAAGACACTTGGACGACCTTCAGGAGACCTTCGATACACTACGACGGTACAACATGAAACTTAATCCAAGTAAGTGTGCCTTTGGGGTATCATCAGGGAAGTTTTTGGGTTTCATGGTTTCACATAGAGGCATAGAAGCAAATCCAGATAAGATCCAAGAAATACTCAACATGGAACCGCCGAAAAACATCAAAGAAGTACAGTCCCTGACTGGACGAGTTGCCGCCCTCAACAGATTTGTGTCGAAAGCTACTGATAAGTGTTTACCGTTCTTTAAAGTCTTCAGGAAAGCGTTCGAATGGACGGACGAGTGTCAAAGGGCTTTTCAAGATTTGAAAACTTACCTCACAAAGGCACCGTTGCTGAGTCCATCCATACCAGGCGAAGAGCTGTATTTGTATTTGGCGGTATCCCCGCATGCCGTAAGTTCCGCACTGGTCAGGGAAGAAGAACGAGTGCAGAAACCGGTATACTATACTAGTCGGGCACTTAGAAGAGCGGAGGGATGGTATCCGATGATGGAAAAGTTAGCCTTTGCCTTGGTTACGGCTTCAAGGAAATTGAGACATTACTTCCAAGCTCACATCATCATCGTCTTGACGGATCATCCCCTGAAGAAAGCAATGAGCAAATTGGAAGTTGCAGGACGGCTAGTCCAATGGGCGGTGGAACTTAGTGAATTTGATGTCAAGTATCAACCAAGAAATGCAGTTAAGGCGCAGGCGCTGGCGGACTTCATTGCGGAGTTTACTCCAAGACAAGACGAGCTGGTCAAAGACGAATGAACAAGAAGGTGGATTATCAACGTGGATGGATCATCTACAATGTATGCAGGAGGGATTGGAGTCATACTTCAGTCCCCCGAGGGTGATAAGTTGGAGTATGCAGCCCTCCTGCAGTACCAAACAACCAACAATGAAGCTGAATACGAAGCACTTCTCAAAGGGCTGGAATTGGCTAAGTCCTTAGGAGCGGAGTCAGTAATAGTCAGAGGAGATTCTCAGCTAGTTATCAACCAGGTAAATGGAATGTGTGATGCCAAGGAAGAACGAATGAAGAAATACCTCAGCAAAGTGAGGAGGCTTGTGCAAAAGTTTTTAGAAGTGAGTTTTGTTCAAATCCCGAGGGAAGAAAACATGGAAGCAAATGCGCTGGCGTGGGCAGCGTCGGCAGGAGGAGTCATGGACGAGTATGGCCAAGTCCAATACATGCCGAGCATAGACCTCCTGGAAATACAGCAAATTGAAGGAGAAGAAAATTGGATGAGTCCAATTGTACTCTATCTACAAGACGGGAAGCTTCCAGAAGACAAGAACGAAGCTAGGAAACTTAGAGTTAAGGCTGCCAAGTACGTCCTTATAAATGAAGTACTTTACAAGCGAGGCTTATCTCAACCCTACCTGAGGTGCCTAGCTCCAGACGAAGCAAATTATGTTCTGAGGGAAGTTCATGAAGAAGCATGTGGAAATCACTCGGGGGCAAGGTCCCTCGTCCATAAGGTCATTCGTGCCGGCTACTACTGGCCCATGGTTCAGGCAGACGCTAAGGCTTATGTCAAGGTATGCGACCAATGTCAGCGCTACAGCAACGTCCCTAGGCAACCGTCGGAGTACCAGACCCCGATGATGGCCCCCTGGCCCTTTGCGCAATGGGGACTTGATATCCTCGGTCCTTTCCCTCCGGGAACCAGACAAATGAAATTTTTGGTCGTAGGGATTGACTATTTTACCAAGTGGGTGGAGGCTGAACCTCTTGCAAAAATTACACAGCAAAACGTCAAGAATTTTGTTTGGAAGAATATTCTGTGTAGGTTCGGAGTACCGAGGGTACTAGTATCGGACAATGGACGATAATTTGACAACGCACCGTTCAGGGACTTCTGTGAGCATTTTGGAATCAGAAATCATTACTCCTCACCCTCCCACCCGCAGGCAAATGGACAAGCAGAGGTAGCAAACCGATCCTTGCTGAAAATCATCAAGACTCGGTTAGAGGGGGCAAAGGGGATATGGCCAGACGAGTTACCAGGCGTTCTTTGGGCCTACAGAACCACTGTGAGAACCCCGACAGGAGAAACTCCCTTCAAGTTAGCTTATGGAAGTGAAGCGATCATACCAGCAGAAGTTCATATGGCTAACCATCGAGTGATGAAGTATCAGGAGAAGGAAAATGAAGAATTGCTTCGTCTTGACCTTGACCTTATTGATGAGGTGAGGATGGATGCGGAGCAAAGGACAGCAAGGTACAAGAACCTTATGGCCATATAGCATGATGCCATTGTGAAACCCAGGCGCTTCAGCATAGGGGACCTCGTTCTCAAGAGAGTATCCTTGGCAACTAGGAACCCAGCTCATGGAAAATTGGGACCCAATTGGGAGGGACCATACAGGGTAGTCAACTGCAAGAGACAGGGATCATATTACCTGGAAGCTCTGGACGGACGAAAGCTAGAGCATCCTTGGAACGTGGAGCACTTGAGAAAATACTACCAATGAGCTTGGACGAGGTTGACCAAGGACGAGGTTGCTATCATGGACGACTATACTACTATGTTTAATATCTACTAATGTTCTTACTACTGCTATGGTGTGTACTAAGAATAAAGGTGCTTAGTTTGTAAACTTTTGCACCATCTACAGACAAGTTTGTTAAGAACAAGGTTGTGTATTTTGAGTATTCCCATAATGCACTAGCTTCCAAGCAGGTGCTATGTTTGTGAACAATGCTTATATAATATGGTTTGGATTTTGAATGTATTTTATGCGTAAAATCTAACTCCCGTGGTAAAACCCATGAAGGGGGGAAACCTTAAGACGAATGAAAAATCCTTGGACGCAGGGATTTAACATTCACAAGCTTTCCTCAAGACGAGGATAAAAGCGTAAAATAAGCCAAGGCACAAAAATTACAAGTCCATGGACGAGCATCTGAACAAGATGCTCTAGGACAGGTCAAACGCTGAAAAACGTCCTTGATAAAAGGCCAAAGAAAGGCTTACACACGAAGCCAAAAATAAGCTATGGACGAGGCAACTAGGCCGAAACCAATGGACGAATCAAATAGGTCAGACCTATGAACGAAAGGTGGTCACTAAATCGTCTATAGAAGAACAAAAGGATAGAGCAGAAATCCATAAGCAAAATATATGGACGAGCCTTTAATACTTAAGAAAATATGCAAATTTCAAATCGCAAGTCATAAAGGAAAAGCACGTCCATACAAACAAATAATGGATAAGAAGACATTCATTGAATTAAAATAAAAGGGTAGACGTCCATCGTCCAAAAACCCTTATACAAGTTAAGCCTTAAAGACAAATTGTTAATACGCTCGACTATAATACTCTAGACGAGACAATTGTACTCAAATACATTTGAATAAAAAAAAAAAAAAAAAAGGGGCAAAGCAAACTACATAAAAAACAACAAAAAACTTAGACGGATGGGGGGTTGGCGTCTGGCTCGTCCTGAGGTGGCAGGGTGGTAGCGTCATCGTCCACATTGATGTCCTCTGAGCTAGTCTGGACGAGAGAACTTGTGGACGCCCCACCAAGGTTGAGCTTTATAGAGCTGAAGTCCACTTCTGGGAATTTTTCTAAGGCGTCCATTCTGAAATCTTCAAAGCCAGCCACATAGTTGGCGTCCATTGAATCAGTGAATTCTTTGGACGCCTTAAACTCAGCGACGGCGTCCTCCTTAGCCTTCTCCAGAATAACTTCTAACTCGTCGTGCCTCCTTTGAAGGAAGGAAAGACGGTCGTCTTTTTGTTGGACTTCATTCTCCAGCTCAGCAACGCGTTTCTTCAAGTTCTCAGCCTCGTCCTTGGACTTAGCTGCCACCTCTGCCCACCTCTTAGTCTCGTCTCTCCCTTTCTGGATAGTTTTCTCTAGCAGCACCCTCGTCTTGTCCAGTTCAGTTGCTTGCCTGGACGCTGCAATGAACTTGGACATTGCCTGCATAACACAACTTCATTAGAATGCATGCATAAGCTAATTACAAAGACGAGACAAAAATATGAAAGTTACCTTAAAAAGATCATGAACGCCAAAGCGCTCAAAATCCTTCAACGACATGTTGTAGCACGCCGTTATGTCCTCGTCCTTCACAGCCTTCTCAAACTTCTCCCAGGCCAAGTTCTCGTCCTCAAGAAGATTGTGAGGAACTTGGAAGGGAGTTTGAGATGAGGTGGGGACTGTAGACGGAATGGGCGGAGAGAGCTTTGGTTCAACGTCCAACACTTGAACAGAAGGGCTAGGAGAGACGAGGGAGCCACGTTCCTTGGCTTGGACGTCTTGAGACTTGGACGGCTTGAGCTTAGCCTTCTTCTCCCTAGCCTACTTGGGAGGTTTCCCAAGTCAACGCCAAGGGAGAGGCTCTTCCTCTTCTCGCCAGAGGCTGGACGAGGGTTGGATTTCACCCCAGGCCTATTCTCCTCGTCCATCGTGTCCTTGCCTTTATTTTGTTTCATTGTAGCCATTCCTGCAGATAAAGACGTCAGTAAAAAAAAAAAAAAAAAAAGAAGAGACGAGGGTGAGGACGACTTACGCCTTCTTACAGTAACTTCGTGTGCTATTGCTTCGTCCGAAGGGTCAGGACCTAGACCCCAAGTGGCAAGACGCCTCAGGGTAACCAAAAAGTGGAAGGTCCTGTCACTGTAGAGACGAGCTTTTTGGACACGTTCCAATTGGAGACTATTCAAGTGAGGTCGTCTAACACCTTCAAAACAAAACACACAAAAGCACGTTAGACGACCATTAACAAGGACGAGTACAACAAACAGTAAGAAATGCATACCTTCAGGACGAAGGTTCCCTATGTCTCCTGTATAGGGAGGAAATGGATCTTGGGCTATTTCACTAGGACGACCAGCCCAGCAACCAGAGACGAAGAAAAACTCCGTCTTCCAGTTTCTGTCTGACGTAACTAGTGACTTAATTAATCTACAATCTGTCCCTCTGGCTGTAAATTGATAAAAGCCAAGAGACTGGTTAATTTCGGAGGGTTTATAGCAATAGAGGAACTCGTCCACGGAAAGAGGACGGTTCCCCTCAAACACCTCCCTCCACAAAACTTGCATAGCTACTATTAGACGCCATGCATTGGGGTTAAGTTGGCAAATACCTATACCTAACCTAGTGAGTAACTCCCTAGCGAAGGCATTTAGAGGCAACCTCAAACCTCCTAGGAGGTAAGCCTCATAAATACCCACGCCAAAACGGGGTTGACAACACCATTCCCCACGGACAGGTATCCTAGGGTTTAAACTATCAGGGATTTGGTGTCTAGCCATGAGAAGCTCTAATTTTCTCTCGTCTGTCTTAGAACCAACCCCTATAGCACAAGTATAAACGACCTCCTCCTCCTCGTCTTGAGCAGAAGACGAGGGAGCACTTGTGCCAGCCCTAGAACCAGACTTGACCCTCGTCCTATGTTGTTCTCTAAACACCTCGGGAGGAACCCCTGGAACACCAGACGTGTACTCGTCTGTAGTGTTCCCATCACTACTACTATTACTACTAGAACTATCGCTAGAGCCACTAAAGCTACTAGGATCTTGGTACTCGTCTATGGCTTTGACTGTACTATCGCTAGACGAGGAAATTACTAACTCGGACATTTTTAATGAAGAAGCTTAAAATCTAAGGACGAGGATTGAAGAAAATACCTGGATCTAGACGAGAAGACTATGGACGTAAGAAGCTTCTAGACTAGGCTCTAAGACGAGGGAGTTCGAAGAAGAAAATTTGAGAAAATGAGGAGGGTAGCGGAGGAATTGCACTATTTATAGGCATTGACCCCAGTACACGAAACGATGCGGCCAGCCAGAAAACGACAAATGGCACGTCCCTCGAAAAACGAGCTGACATGATTGGTCTCCAATTAAATCATGACACGTGGCACCTACGACAGCTGGCATAGGGACACCTGTCCAAACAACGGCATTAGTAAATATAAGGCCTAGACGACCCATGGACAAGGGGGCAACTGATGTGGTATGATAAAATACAACTCCAATTGTCCATGGAGATCGTCCAGAACGGGCAGCGTGCTCAAGACGAGGTAAACTGTCTCAGCGTGCTCAAGATGAGGTAAACTGTCTCAGCGTGCTCAAGACGAGGTAAACTGTCTCAGCGTGCTCAAGACGAGGTAAACGTCTCAGCATGCTCAAGACGAGGTAAACTTTCTCGGCGTACTCAAGACGAGGTAAGCTGTCTTGGCGTGCTCAAGACGGGGTAAGCTGCCTCGAAGACCTTAGGACGAGAAGTTATGGACGACACGTGAACACTTAGAAATTTATGAAAGTCTGAAACATCTCCTCATTGTACGAGTAACCTCCAGTGACCGTTACGCATAAAAAGGGTAACTCCTAAACGGTTGAGAAGGTTATATTCGAAAAACGAACCTCCTCAAATCAAGGGGAGGTTACAAATCCGATAACCGCTCTTAAGACACTATATAAACGTTGGTTCAGACCAAGAAAAGGTACGGAAAAAAAATCATTCCTAAAAAATTGGAACTTGAAAATACTTGGGAGAAAAACTGACTTTGTCATCGGAGGGTTATTGGCCGGCGACCCCGGTCACCTTTGATCACTTCTCTTTCTTTTTCAGGCTACCAAGGCAATCGTTGGCCCTATCGAACCCGAAGCATCCAGCCTACTGATTTTCTTCGCTTCATCAAATTTCAAAATTATCGGGCCGAGTCTGGGTTGGGTTTAGGGCCAGATTTTTTATAAAACCCGAACTCGACCGGATCCGCTTCGGGTTTTTTTTTTTTTTTTTTTAAACCCATATCCGACTTTATTTCTTATTGGACCGGATAAAACCCTGGCCCATTAGGGTCGGGTCGGGCCGGGCACCCGCGGGTCGGGCAAAAATTGCCATCCTTAGGTGGGGCGCGACGAGGCCGAAGGATGGGCTATTTGTCCCTACCCCACATGGTTTTGTCTTACTCATTTCTGCCCCACACCGTAAGATGGGAAAAGCTTTCTCATCCCATCCCCACCCCTTGGGGCCCCACAAAGTCCCGCCCCACTCTGTAAAATTCTATTTTTTGTTAATGTGCCTTGCAACTAGTATAATTTTTTTAATGATACCTATTTCATTCACAAAAATGTACTTGAAATTACAACTAAATTTATCACATCAAATCAAATCAGTTTTTAGAAAAAATTGTATAATATATCCAAGTGTTTAACAAGACAATCACAAAAAAAAAAAAAAAAAAAAAATCATAGTATAACAAATAAAAAAATAAAGGCAAAAAACTACATTTGGTAGAATAAAATAAGTTAATATTGATATGTTTGTTTAAATAGTAGAGTTTTAAGATATAAAAAATTTACAATTATAACCCTTAGCAATCTGGGGCAGGGCGAGTCTAAAAAGTCTAAACCTATCTCCGCTTCGCCCCGTGGTGCGAGGCTAAAATCTTGCCTCATCCCCGCCCCACCACCTTTGTGGAGTGGGGAAAACCTGTGCGGGGCGAAGCGGGAAGGGGAGGGGTAAGATTGTCATCCCTACTTGTCGCTAACCGCTATAGTCATTGTTTTGGGCAGCGATTGACTCGAGCTCAAGCAATAAATGTGGGTAGATTGTAGGTGACTGGGGCACATCCTAGGTAAAATATAATTAACACCAAGCATTCTCTTTATTTTTGTTTTTCTTTTACACTTCTTTGGCCAGCATTCTCTCAATTTTGTTTTGGGCCTTAATTCCTTATATACATGAGTTAAAATTTGGATCACAACATTCTCGAGTTTGACAAACTTATTCCCAAGAGAGGGCAGAAACATTAAATAAGAGTTAGAACTTGCTGTGGCTTTGTCTTATTTCTTCTTCACGCGTTTCCTGACACTATGACTTTGTCTTATCTCTTTGTGCGTTTCCTATTGCTATGGCTTTGTCTTATTTCTGCCGCTATGGCTTGGCATTATTTCACCATGTTAGCCTTGCAGAATTTGGAATTTATCCTTATCCCTTTGTACAAGGGCATTGTGGGCTTTGTGAGTTTGCTCTATTTCGTTGCATTGGGCGCCTACTGACCCTTTCAAAATTTTTTTTTCTTTCTTCGGGCCTTTGGAATATGAGCCAATTGCTATTTCTTTGCTCATGCCTTGACCCATCTCTTGGGGTTTTCTTAGGGGTTTTATTGGGGTTTTCTCTTTATGAACTTTTGGGTATGAATTTGCAAAAATGAGTATTAACACCAAGTAGGACTTGGAGTCCATCTTATTAATGAATAAATGTTAAGGAGCATCCTGTTATATAAAACTTTCCTGCACATAAACCAAACAGTGGAAACGAAGTCCTTTAATTTTTTTAAATTTTTTTTCTGGTTTTTTTTATACCCTGCCCTTTCCTCTCTCTTTCAAACTCAAACATACTTTTAGTGCTGTATCCAGGGCATCTGCGGAGATGCAAGGCGGCCTCCTTTATCCAACTAGTGAAGTTTCAGCACTTGTTGGACGTGAAGATGCCGAAAGGGAGCTAGTATCTCGACTTCTGGACGGCACTGAGGAAATCCTCAGTGTGATTTCACTGGTGAGCGAAGAAGCAGTTGGCAAGACAGCTCTGGCAAGGCATGTTTATAAGAGACTAGAGATTCGGCAGCACTTCCAATGCCATCTCTGGGTCCATGTCCACGAAGAGTGTGCATATAAGTATCTCTTGCTCATCATACTCAAAACAGATTCCAATATGCTTATTGAAGGACATAGAGCTTATGAGCAAGAAGGAGCTACGTCAATTGGTTTTCCAACTTTAATGAAGTTCAGGTTTCTAATGGTGTTGGATGACATGTGCAAGGAGGACATGTGGTTCAACCTTTTACGTCCCTTTGCAGACGCCACAAATGGAAGCAGGGTCATCCTTACTACTCGCCATTTTAAAGTAGCATCAGAAGCTGACCCATGGAGTAATCCATTGAATCTGAGGCAGTTAACTGAAGAGGAGGGCTTGGGTATTGTTCTTGAAGAATGTAGGCAGCCGCAGAACAATAGAAAATAGTTCAGACTAAAACAACTTCAGGGAAGGAATTTTGGGAATATGTCAGGGTTTTCCTTCGGCAATCCTCCTACTGGGAGGACTATTGTCAACCATAGAATTAAGTGACTGGTCAAAGAGTAATTGATCGTTCACAATTTGGTGAAGATAAATCAGCTCTCCTAAATATTGTAGCTTTGATGAGCTATAATGAACTTCCATCTGCGTTAAAGCCATGTTTCCTTTATTTGGCTCTCTTTGCCAAGGCATATGAGATCCCCAAATGAAGGTTGTTGCAGTTGTGGGTTGCGGAGGGATTTGTTCAATTGTCACCTGATGAGGCTAGCGTCCCCATTGAAGATAAGGCCAAAGATATATTTGGAGGAACTAGTGTCTAGAAACATGGTTGAAATAGCAACCAGGAAGTCAGATGGAAGCCCAAAAACCTGTCGTATGCCATGTTTTCTCTATGGCTTCTTCTTGCCAAAAGCTGAGGAGGAGGGATTTCTACACGTCCACCATTGCAGGTCAGAATGTACATCTGCAGATTCAGAAATATTTAAGGTTCAGAGGCTCGCAGATCAATTTGGTGTCTCGAAATCTCATATGGGAAACCTATGTGCGTATATTTCTTTCAAAGCTGAAAAACAAGGTATATCCAATAGTGAAATTGGTACGCTGCTTAAAAAAATTATCAAAGGAAGAGATCGTGTCCTGCTGAAGGTGCTTGATCTCGAGGGTGTCTACAAACCTCAGCTACCTAAGAAACTGGGGGAGCTGAGGAACCTAAAGTACTTAGGCTTGAGATGGACAGGTCTTGACTCCTGTCCCGCGTCAATTGGGGATCTACCATGCTTGGAGACCATCGATTTGAAGTATACTAGTATAACCACTTTGCCTAGTTCTATCTGGAAGGCAAAGAAACTTCGACATCTCTATATGAATGAGGTGTCCATTCAGAAGCCATCAAGAGTAGTGTCTTCAACAAACCAACTTCAGACCTTAATGGGGCTTTTTATCGGTTCCAAGGATCCCAAGGATTGTGGCTTGGAAAAGTTCACTAGCCTTAGGAAACTGGAACTCACGTGCCATTCGGAATCAACGGAGGAAACGGCCAAGTGCATCTCACAACTCGGCAGCCTTCTAAACTTAAGGTTGAGATCAAGAGATCCTTTTGGTCAACCTTTATACCTCGTGTTGAGTCCTATGAAGGACCATCAGTCTCTCTCAAAGTTATATTTGTTTGGTGTGGTAGCAGATGATGACATTGGTTACCTTCCCCGAAACCTCAAAATCCTTACATTGTCGATGTCAAAACTTAAAAAAGATCCAATGCCGGCGCTAGGGAAGCTGCCTCAGCTGAACATTCTTAGGCTTTTTTCTGACTCCTACTTAGGGTCAGAAATGACTTGTCATCGTAGCCACTTTCCTAAACTCAGTGTATTGAAAGTATGGAATTTGAAGGAATTAAAGCAGTGGACAGTGGAGAAAGGTGCCATGCCCCAACTTCTAGAATTAGAAATTAGACGCTGCGAAAAGCTTGAAAGTTCAGACGGATTAGAGCAGTTGCCTGCCCTGAAGGAATTGATTTTAACAAACATGCCGCAAGAGTTCGTAGCAAATGTTAGACAAGGGCTAAGAAGAGACATATTACTCACCAACACGTGGGAGTTTTCTCCTTTATTTGCATGTAAGTTTTCTTCTTCACCTATATTCTAAAATGCTCTATAGTTCCATAGTCAAAAAGTTCAATAACTTTTTTGTTTTTCTTTTTTCATTACAATTCAAAATATGAGTAAGATCTGATTTGGGATACAAATTGTGGTAATTAAGACTTAAGAGTGACTGCCGAATTTGATCTTTATCATACCTCTAAAATTGTGCTATTATTAAGTGAATAGATTAGATAATTTCATCTATCGAATTGAGTGTCTAAAAAGTTAGACACAGCAATTCGTTTGCTAAAAAAGTACCGAATCCCACGAGATTGTGAAGTGGTTCAAGATTACTTGTCCTCCTAGTGTAAGTTGATCCCTCTTCTTGAAAATTACTAAGAAAAAAGACTAGTATGGTATTGCCTCTATCCTTAATTTGATTCTGCCATTAAGTCTTAAAGATATATTGAAAATAAATCAACGTTTTTATTTTAATGCAGGATTAGTGCTCGTGGAGGAGTCCAGGACAAAATGCGGTCTTTGGAGTGCGACACTGTCAAGAGTAACATGTTGCAAAATTTTGCAAATCTTCTTTTTTATTTATTATTAATTTTCTTTTATAGGAGTTCCTTGTATCACTGTTCATGGCGATACTCTTTTATGCAAATAAAGTTGTAACTCCAGTGTTTTAACTTTCATGGTGATACTATTCTTCTTCTTCTTCCTCTTCGTGATGGGTGTTGTGTGTTCAGGTATGAATAATATACATTGTACTAGCAATGTAAATTTTACATTGTAGATTAGTACAATGTAAATCTATAATTACGGTAATTAATAATTTAGGTTACAACAAAATTTTACAATATTTTTTTTTTCTCTTTTACATTGTATCAGTACAATTTAAAACTTTTTAAATGATTTATGTGTGGAGCAATAGGCAAACTTGGTCATATTGTGAAATTGTTATAAATTTTTGTTATTTCTTTGGTAGAGAAAATTTTTTGTTGTAACTATTAAAGGAGTTGGAACGTAATAGTTTTGAAGGAAAAATATCATTTTGATCTTTATATTTTGGAGTTATTGTTAATTTGGTTCTTACATTTTGGTAACAATCTATTTGGTCATTGTTGTTTCAATTTGCAGTCAATTTTTGTTATTGAGTTGACAAAAAAAATTGAATTGATTACAAACTGAAATAATAGGGGCCAAATTGACTATTACCAAAATGTAGGAACCAAATTAACAATAACAGCAAACTATATGGATCAAAGTGATATTTTTGCCTAGTTTTTATAACTGTTGGTATGACTTATTTTAATTGATGCATAATAAACATTGTATTAGTAATGAATTTAAGCGGAAGTTATATTATTTCAATCACAACAGACTATGTTAATATTTGTTATCACTAATCTTATTCATAACTTATATACACGCTAGACAGTTGAATGAAAAAATAAAATGAAAAATCATATTTGCAGCGCCCTTTGTGAAAATTGATTCAAACACGCGCTACTTTTATATATGAGTTCTAGGAAAAACTCTATGGAATTAATGAGCTGATATTCTCATAAAGGAGAGAAGTTTCTAGATACATTTCACAGGATTGCTCATGGGTTGGAGATCTTTACTAAAGCTGAGGAATGAAGCTAGAAGATTTGTTAGGTTTTGAGGCATGGTGATGGGAAGACAATGTTTTTTTAGCATGATCACTAGCATCCTGATGGAGCTGTATTCCCAAAGCATGGCTATAAAATCATCTATGATGCAGCTAGCTAGCAACTTTCAAGCCAAACTAGTACTCTATGCACAGGTTAGAGAATATTCTTAATATTCAGTCAATTATGGTTATAAGAGCTCAAAGATGAATACAAAGCCATATGGTTAACTTCGGTTTTAGGAAAATTTTCAGGAAATTAGAGGCAAATCTCAGGTAGTGGAATGGTGTAAAGTGATCCGGTTTAATTTGTCCATCCCAAAGCATGCTTTTATTGTCTAGTTAGTTTCGAGTAATAATCTACTTGTTGTAAAATAGCGGAAGCTCAAATTACCAAGATTGATTGTGAAAATATTTTAGGCTCGAGAGAGAACTCCAAACAAACAATAGAACAAAGGAATTAATCCAAAAGAAAATAGACACAAAACAAAAAGAATTACGTGGTTCGACAATAGTCTATATCCATGAGTGACGCAAAGAATTTCACTATATCAAATTTAGGATAATAAAGATTGGTGTAGATGCACTTTCACAAACCCAAATCCCAAATAATTCTCTCTCACAAATACAAAACCAAAGAATCGAAGGTTCACAAATACCAAATATGAATACCAAATACCAAATACGAATTGCACAAAAATCAAAGAGAGAGCCACAAATCAAATCCAAAAGTTGCAACAAACCAAGAGAGAGCAAGTCACCAAATCACAGAACCAAAATCAAACCAAGCGGCATCAAAACCTCTCTCACTAGACTCATCTTCCACGCACAAAGGAGAATCACTCCTATTCCAAATAGAACTCAAAATCAAGTAGGAGACAAGACTTATAATAGAGTTTGATAACTTCAAGCAACAACCACTTAAAAGGAATAAAATTCATTTCTTATCCAAATCCAACAAGGAGTCAAACTCCTTAATTCAAACCATGTTTTACAAATCTCCACCTTGACTTGAACTCCAACAAGTCTTACAAAAGAAATTTGCGAACCACCATATACAAATCCTTAACAATTCTACACCTTGACAAGACATCTCTCAAGCCATAAATGCAAAAGCGCTAAAACAAATTAGAGCCTAACCAAAAGAAAAAAATTTGTATATTATCTAAAAACGGCTTCCAAATGAGCTAATGGCTGCCAAATGCACCTGAAGATGGTGCCAATTCCTAAAATCAAAATTTATATCACCATAAACAAAACTTCTCCGCGCCTCCAACAAAGTCCAACCGGCTAATTCAAATTGCAAACACCATACAAGTCCAAGCAATGTTTGAACTTGTGCAAAGGCTTAATCACCATGTCACCACCAAAATTAACATCATGATTCCTACTTCCAAAAGATTTAACCTTAATAAGGCCCCACACATCACTATGTACACAGTTAAGCTTACCCTTAGTATGATGAACTATTGTACCAAACTTGACCTTATTTTGCTTCTCCAAAGCACAAGGCCTACAGACTTCAAATTTGCAATTCTTGTCACTCTCAAACAAAGTATTCTCACTTGCATGTTCCAAAAGTCTAATAGTGTTTGAAGCAACCTCCCTATTTGTTGCTCCACCTACAATAGTACTCCCTTTAAGGAAATACATGTTCCTTCAACGTGTGGCCATCATCACTGCCAAAGCATTATGTAGTACCTTAGGAGTTCTATTCTTTATAGCAATCTTGAAACCTTTGGATTCTAATAAACCAACTGAGATGAGATACTTCTTCAAATTAGGTACATATTGAACCTTATTCGGAAAATGGACTATTCCATCATGCAATTTTAGCTTGATTTTAGCTTTCCCAAAAATCTCACAAGTTTGATCATTACCCATGGTTATTGAACCAAATTTTGTCTTTTGTAGGTTGTAAAACCATTCCTTTTTTGGATACATATGGAAGGTACAAGTTGAATCCAAAACCCATTCATTTGAATGGGAAACAAATGATGAACTAGTCAAAGCAAAATCAAAATTTTTAGTACTATCATGTGCGACATTTGCATTAGAATCCTTTTTGTCCTTGTTTTGCAATAAAGGACAATATTTCTTCCAATGCCCTCTAATTTTACGACAATAGGCACACTCATCTTTCTCAAGTTTCTTATCATTAGACATGCCCTTAATAATCAAAGCCTTAGTCATCATGTCTCTTTGAGCTTGCTTATCTTTCTTACGATACTCATTATTGGTCAAAACATTGGACACATTATTAAATTTAATCTCATCCTCTCCATACAATAGTGTAGTAATTAGATGATCATAAGTGTTAGGCTATGAATTCAATAACAAGAGAGGTTTATCCTCACTACTAATATCGACTTCTAAATTTTGCAAATCAGCAAGTATTTTATTGTAATCATTCAAGTGCTTAGGGTGGACATAAGAAGTCTCAGAATTGCCACTTAGTTTTTGCAATGGTCTAAGAATCATATATATAGCGTCTTTTCGAGGAAAGACCTTTGATCTTTCTACCAGAGTATAAGTTTGGAGTTTAGGTATGCTCTTGGGAAGGTGTTAGGCACCCAAGATCGCCTAACCTTAAGGTTGGCCTCCCATTGTTGTGTCTTATGTCTTATCCCTATTAAAAACTAATTGAACACTTGTATTTTAGAATCAAACACACACACACACACACACATACACACACACACACACACACACACACACACACACACACACACACACACACACACACACACTAACATGCATCTAACATACACCATAACATCTTTCAGCCCAAAATAAACATACTTATCTATCCATAAAGCAATAAGGAGCCAAACACATATAAGAAACCCTAGCATGCTATCATCATACATATCATCCACCTAACATTCATCTATCATGTGAAAACCCTATCATACATCTAAAGCAAGGCAGCAATTTAATCATAGCGATCAGAAGATCCTGTAAACATCCATACTCAAAACCAAACATCATACAAGCACGTTCATCACAAAAGATGCATGATCATATCAATGCATGGCGTACCTTTACTTACCTTGCAGCAACTCAACACCTATGGCATCAATTCATGGGCCTGTGAATGAATGACATGGTATTAAGATTAAGAAACAAGAAGATAAACCTAGCATACAATAACAAACAAACATGTGAACAAAGAAAATCAAAAGCATATAAGAAGGTTAAAATAGAGGCATATTAGATAAAACAAGCAAAACCAAAGAAAAAGGAAAATCAAATTTAGGGTTTCTAGGCATGAGTATGCGTGCGCATACATAGGCCTGTGTACGCAGGCCAGTTGTATACATACGCATACTTTGAGCCTGTGTGTGCATACAAAAGTATGCGTACGCAGACACGCTTGAACCTTAACCCATCAATGGATAAATAGAAAAACAGAGCATAAATGAAAACGCTAATTCTAGTAGCCAAATATGCTCAAAAAATACAAGAAAACATAAACCTACTCTAACACAAAAAAAGCAAGAAAAACATATTAAACAGCAAAAGAAAGACTAAAAAGAGAAAAGAAAGGTTGAAACTTGATACCTCAAAAGAGGAGTTCCCAAGCTTTGATTTTGACTATTCTCTCAGTCACATCTATCACAAGTCATTAAACAAACGATTAGCAATGTTAAACTAAAAGGATTGGGGCCAGAAAAGGTCTCAATCATAAAAAATTGACTTAAGGGTGTTCTGTGAAAAACTCCCTTTTGATTCACTATTTTCTAGTGAATCTTAGGTTTTTTCTCAAGGGATTTCTGTGTTTTGAAAATGTACCATGTAAGGCTTTTTATAGTGGAAAAAATGGGGTCTGGAACTGCTCCTAGACAATATGGGAATCCCAAAGCTCAGCTATTATTACAGAAAACTTGCTTTTTCATGCTTCTAAAACCCTAACTGCGTACGTACAAATGTGCCTGCGTATGCATGCTTTGGCCCACGTACGCAGGCCACTTTGGTGTTTTGCTTCCAAAACCTTAGCTGTGTACGTAGGAATGTGCCTGCGTACGCATGCTTTGGCCCATGTATGCAGGCCACTTTGGTGTTTTGCTTCCAAAAATATATTTTTTGCTCATTTAAAAAGTTAGATTTTCCATTTTAACACTCCTCAAGTCAATTTAATATCTGATTGTGCTTTAAGCTAGCCTTGGGCCTTAGAGTTTAAGCATCATTAGAGAAAAGGGGCCTGAGTCGTAAGTGGTACAAAATACGGTGTCTGCAGATGCCCTTCTTTTGATTTGTGAGCTTTGCTAACGGAATCAAAAGAATAAGAAAAAAAATTTTGTTTCGATGTACAGCTCGGGCCCAACCCATGCACACCACACACATCATGCATACATGGGGCGAGGTGCAACTCTGAAGAGCTGCATGGGATTTATATGTCCAAAGTACCACCTTTGTTGCTTGGGAAATGAGTAACGACAGGTTCACTATCCGAAAACTTGTTTTGCCACTTGTAAGCAAATAGCGAGTGACTCACTATCTTAAGGTCACTTAAGAAGAAAAGAAAAAAAAAAAAAAAACAGACAAGGGTGCTCTTACGAGCTATCCCATCAAACAACAAAAGGATATAGTCTCTATGGTGTCCATCCAGGGCTCTTGCCTTGAACTTCTCTAGGTGACTTACTCCTCTTGTCTTCTTCACTTCTTTTTGTACTATTTTTGGTGAGGCTCTTGCCTCGGGTTGACCTTGGTCTCTTTCTCTATCTCTATCTCTACCTTTTTCTATCGTGCTTGCATGTTCAATTCCTAGAGGATATGTGCACAAGTAGTCTTGATTGTTGGATCCGCTAAGGATGGTGAAAACTCGCTGAGGAGTAGGTGTGCATGGGGAGGAATCTTTTGCCTTTCTCATGACTTGCTTGGGGATGAGAAACTCACTAAGGAGTAGGAGGAGTGGACTTGCTGAGGAGTAGTATAGATGTGTGATCCACTGGGGAAGAATCTTCTGTTTCCTCCATGGTTGCTGAGGGCTTTGAGGAAGAATCTTCTGCTTCCTTGTTGGGGTTTTTTTTTTCGTGTGTATTGGACTCATTGGGGAGACTTTGGGTTTACTTGATTTGCCAAGGATTGTTTAGATATGCTTGGGTACATCGGGGAAGAATCTTCTGCCTCCTCCATGGGGATGATACTTGAGATGCTTGATCCAATGGGGAAGAGTCTTCTACTTCCTAATTGGGAATGATGCTTGAGATGTTTGATCCATTGGGGAAGAATCTTCTGCTTCCTTACTAGGGGTAGTGTTCTTGATATGATTGAACCATTAAGGGAGAATCTTCTACTTTCCTCCATGGGGATGATGCTTGATATACTTGATCCATTGGAGAAGAATCTTCTGCTTCCTTATTGGGGGTAGTGTTCTTGAGGAAGAGTCTTGTACTTCCTTTACTACTCTCTGGGGAGTCTTTTAATGATTTTGTGTCTAATTAGGGTAATCTTGAGATGTTCTTCTTTTTTGAACAAAGGGATTTTTTTTTTTTTTTTTACTGTTCATGACTAAATTACACGTAGTTTAGTCATCAAGTGTGTTCCCACCTTTTCATTTTCTCCAACGGTTACCAACTGTTTCTTTTTCATTCTTTTCATCTTCCTTATCTCTTCATAACCCTTTTCTTCTCTCTACTAAAACGCCCCTCTCCTATCTTTTCCTCTCACTTTTTGAATCTTTTGAACTTTCAAATTCTCTCATTTTCTTTCCAAACTCTCTTCATTTCCTCCAATGGCACCCAAGGCCAAGAAGACCTCCTATGTCCTTTCCTCTAATGCATTCCGCATCACCTACTGGAGTGGGGCAACGAGGTTGATGGGGCCTCCACCATTGACATACCAACCATAGAATCACATTCCCATGGTTGAATTTGTAAGTTTTCAAATTTTTTCTCATTTCCAAGTTTCTCTCTGATTAGCATTTTAATGTGTTTTTGGTCATGTAAATGCTTGGATTTTGCTATGGGATGGATTTAGATAAAACTTGACACATTAAGTGTTCATTTGGGTTAGAATGAAAAATAAAAATTATTTCACTATTTAGCTTAATTTTGCTACTATTCATAGATCTCACTGCACTTTTTGACACTATTCATGGATTTCACTGTACTATTTCAACTAACTTTTACCTTTATTTACAATACTTTCAGCAATAATTTTTCAGTTTCAGCAAAAGAAGCGGTATCCAAACACACCCTAAGAGGGGTAGAAACATGTTTAGGATTGATTTTGGACGATGTATGCTCAAAAATGTTGAAGAACCGCTTCTGTATGCTCGAAAATATCATTTTCATCATTTGTAACTTGTAGTCTTGCAAACTGTACTATCTTGAAAACTGTTTTCTTGCATTTGTTATCTTGCAAACTGTTATCTTGCAAACTGTCAACTGTCATCTTACATCTAATTTGTGACTTGTGCTTCTTTTTGCAACGGTGGTCATTGCTTCTTTTTGTAGCAGTGGGTGGTTATGTATGGCCTTATAACCTTGGGCATCGACCTTATTCTGAGGGATTTTCCTCGAGTGAGGGCCCACCTTGTTGGGTTGACTTTGGATGAGGTAAGTTTAACAGTTCTAGTTGTTCATGCTTCTCCATGCATATCCCTTAGGATACCCTTCTTCTAACCTTGTGTCATTGTAGGTTAACTAGGCTCTATGGGTTGACTAGCCCCTTCTTACTTCCCAAGACTTGGAGATTACTGCTCTCATCGCTTCAGAGATCATCCAACCCTTTGAAGGAACAGGGTTGAGGGCCTGTATCTGGCGGAGAGGGTGTGGTACTAGTTGGTGGGTAGGGATGACCCCTAGATTCTGATGGATCCTTTTGAGTTCATGGTTGCCCCGCACTCCATGAGCAATGTTGAGTACCACTCATGGGAAAGTGGTGTTCCCTATGCTAGGCAGCTTCTTAAGGTTTAGACTATGAGGAGTTTAACATCACCCGCCTCATGCCTTCCTTTATTGCTCGGGTTTGTGCTCAATCTCTTCTTTTTCTTTTCCTTTCCTTTACCTTGTTTCTTATGCCTTCTAATGTGGAAAATTGTAATAGGAGGAGCCTATTGTCGGTGAGCTCATTGACCCTTCACACCTTTCTTGGATGGTCAATGCTTATGGTCCTGATGGCTTTGCTTGGGAGCGTGCTGTGCTCGTAATCCTAATGTCATGGGCTATCCTTTTTCTCCCAACACTCGGGCAGTGAGTTCTTTCTTCCCTTTGTTCTTTTTTCTTTTTGCCAATTCTTTCTTTTTTATTTGGTCACTAACCCTTTCTTTCTTTAAATTACAGCCTACTAACCAAGAGTATGAGGAGTTGGTATGTTTGGTGGGAATTCTCAAGTTAGAGGTGACTAACTATTCGAGGAATCTGTATGGTCCTGGAGAAGTGGCCTACCTAGGTGGTGGTGATGATGATGATGGTGATGGGGAGGAGGATTCAGAGGCGACTCTTAGCTACCAACCAAGGAAGAGGCGACACCATTGATTAGTTGCAGTTTAAGACATATAGGCATACAACATACAACTTTTTATCTTTTTTTTTTTTTTATTTTATTTTATTTTTTATTTTTTTTTTGCTTTTAACGTTTTTCATTTCCTTTAGCAAACATTTGGATTAAGTTTGAGACAAAGGATTGTATTTAAGAACATCTTTTTACATTTATGCTTTTGATTGGAACTTAGCACTTAATTTACAAGATATGTGATGTATTGTATGTTTTTATACAACTTTGTTTCCTTGATGCTTAAAATCTTGTGCTTGGAATGTGTCTTGAATGATCCTTTAGTTCACAAGAACCCTAGGAATGCTTTGGAGTGAAAAACTCTGCTTAAAACAGGGGAACATGGGCTGCCAAGCGTTGTGCGTACGTGGAGATGAGCCTGTATACGTAGCTTTGACTTTGTGTACAAAAGGTTGACTTTGTGTACGTGGGCCGCGAATTAAAAAAACCCTAATTGACTTACTTAAGTATAAAAAGTAGCCGTTTGAGTCTTAAAACCCTTACCAATGTATTTTCAACCCAAAGAATGCTTTTTTGAGGTCCCCCAATGGTAGAAAACTCTCCTCTTACTGTCTTAGCTTGGATTAGGACGCTTCGTCCCAATTTCAAGGATTCCATTGCCCCTTATGGTCTTTCTTGTATCTTTCCCTACCATCAAATCAAGGTGGATGAGCCTCTTCTTCATGCTGCTGCCAACTATTGGGTTCCTTCTCGACATGTATTCTGCTTAAATGGAATAGAACTATGCCTTACTATTGAAGAATTTGGTGCTATCATAGGTGAACCGGAGATTGATAATCTCATCTTCCTTCTTTGTTGCAATTGTGTTGGGTGTCCCTGTTGCCATGACAAATAGGTGTTGTGTCTTTGGCAAGCTCAACCTTAGGTTGGTCTTTGAATACTTTTCTAGTTCGGCCCTTTATGTGGGTGAGAGGCCACGCTTGTACTTCCTTCGTGCCTTTGGCTTATGCGCTCTTACAAGGTATTTCTTGGTTCAGAAGTCATATTGCATGGACCTTCGAATGTGCATAGTGACTTATGAGCTAAAGAGAGGTACTCCGGTGGGCTTGATCTTGGTGGAAACCCTCAATGGTTTGGACGCCTTTCATAGGAAAGAAGTAAGCTTCTTTGCGAGAAGTACTCTTCTTCTTCAAGTATAATCCCTAACTTTTGCCTAGGTTCTCAACCTAGCGAGGTTCCTCTAATTTTGCATGGATTTCCTTTCGGCTTTCAACCAATTAAGGCACCTTATATTGTCTTTCATCATTATTTTATTTTCTCTCACTCATGCTTTCCATTTTTCCTTTTCCTTTTTTTTTTTTCCAGATATGGCTACAAGAGAGGTTTTGGTTGCTTTAACCTCTTATTGTACCCCTCAGCACCTACCTTCCTAGGCATCTTAGGGACTACCGGCTTTATCAAAATGATATGAGCTTTGAGGCTTACAAGGAGCTTATGGGTCACCTCAAGGAAACCAACATTCAATGGGTCGTGGAGTGGTGGCATATCTCAAACGTGGTCCATAGTTGCTGCAAGGATTACAATGTGACTCTAGTTGGGCTTCATTACTGCTCCTACTATTCCACTTGTTGTATCTCAATGCAATTTGAAGAACGTCAAGAGGCCCCTGATGATGAAGGTGCCTTCTGCAGGGCGACAAAAGGCATTATTCCTCCTCAATACATCTACCCCATTGCGAGGTACAAGCAATGAATGAAGGATGGCATGAAGTGGATTCTGTGGGATGTGAAAACTTGCATGAAGACTAGCAAGAAAGTAAGGAGGACTGAGTGACCACCTTGACATGCCCTATATTTACTTTTCTACACTTTTATGATTTTCATGTTTCTGTTTTTGAATTTAAAAAAGGATTGAAATGTTCCATATTCCCTATGAAAACAATCTTACTATCTTTTAATTTAAGCAATGAGAGAATCCCTTTTTATTATCTTTGCTTATTGTCATCTTCTTTGTTTTTGTTTTTTTTTTTTTTCCTTTTCTTTTCTTTTTCCTTTGCCATGTAATTTTTGCCCATGACATCCCTTCGGGAATTTTCACCATGCCCAAGGTCTTTTCCTCTAACTTTTGCCTAGACCGCTCTTTCGGGTTTTCAATCTAGAGGGGTTCTTTTGCCTTAATTTTTTCCTAAGCTACTCTTTTGGGTTTTCAACCTAACAAGCTTTTTTCTTTTTTAAATGTGGTATTTCCGGAGTCTATCCATGTTAATTGGGTGAAGCATCTCTTCCTCATCCAAATCTGTGATCCTTGTAGCACCTCCATATATGATATTCTTAATGATAAAAGGCCTAGACCACCTTGGCTTTATTTTTCCTCTTGGATCAAAAATCTCATCTCTAAGCACTTTTAGGCAAGGAATTTAATTTCGTACCGTATCGGCTGGTACGGCTAGAATTTTTCATGCCGGTGCTTGGACCGGTATAGAAACTGGGTTGATTCATACCATCCTAAATACTGGTGTGTTTCAGCTGTTTCGACCATTTCGACGGATTTCAGTGCTTTTTGGCTGTAACTTCAATCCGGACCGGTACAAACTAAAATTGGTTTTCATTAAAAAAAATTACTACTTACAGCGCCTCTTCACCATTGTTGAACCTTCATTCACTAGTGAGATATTGTCTGATCTAGAGGCTTAAGCTCACTGCCATCTCATAGTAGCTGCTTCAGTTTTCTTCTCTTCCTCATTGTCACTCTCTTTCTTTTGGCATTTCTGGTTTGGGTTTCTAAACAAAATGTTAGCAGAGAAACCCAAAGGACAAGAGGTCAAGACTCAAGATGACTTCCATTGTTTCACACCTACCCACTTTCTTCTTCTTATTAGATGCTTCTTCTTCTTCTTTTTTTTTTTTTTTTTTACTACAAAAATTACTAATGGGCGAACAAACCAACGTGGTTTATCTGCCGCTCTTTTATTTTTTGATTTTTGATTTTTGTTTTTTAATTTCTTAGAAAATCGTTTATAGTTTCTATTCTTTTTCTTTTTGACCACTCTTATGTAGAAGGCTTATTATGCTTTTTAATTTTTTTTATTGAGTAATGAAATGGGTTAAAATAATTTGAACAAAAGAGGTAAAAATTTGAAATGTAATTAGATATATTAATATATATATATATATATATATATAGAAAATTGCGGTAACTCCGAAACGGTACATCGATATCGATCGGTACCGAAATATTTCATTTTCTTGACCAAACCGAAATGGCTTTAGGTACGGTATTAACTCCCTTACTTTTAGGACCAAGTCCATTTCTTTAAGATTTCTTGGCTTCACTTTTCATGTTTTTGTTTTTGAATTTAATAAAGGATTAGAATGTTCCGAATTCCCTATGAAAACAATCTTAATATCCTTTAAGCAATGAGAGAATCCCTTTTTATTATCTTCGCTTATTGTCATCTTTTATTTTTATTTTATTTTTTATTTTTTTCTTTCTTTATGAAATTTTTGGCCATGACGTTCCTTTGGGAATTTTCGCCATGCCCATGGTCTTTTCCCCTAATTTTTGCCTGGACCACCCTTTCGAGTTTTCAATCTAGCGGGGTTCTTTTGCCTTAATTTTTTCCTATGCCGCCCTTTTGGGTTTTCAACCTAGCAGGCATTTTTCTTCTTTTTTTTTTTTTTGTTTTAAATGTGGTTTTTTTAGAGTCTATCCATGTTAATTGGGTGAAGCATCTCTTCCCCATCCAAATTTGTGATCCTTGTAGCACCTCCAGATATGATCTTCTTAATGATAAAATGCCTAGACCACCTTGGCTTTATTTTTCCTCTTGGATCAAAAGTCTCATCTCTAAGCACTTTTAGGACGAAGTCCCTTTCTTTAAGATTTCTCGGCTTCACTTTTGTGTTAAATGCTCTAGTAATCCTTTTGTGGTACCCTTACGCATGATATTGTGCCCTAGCCCTCTTCTCGTCTATCAAATAAAATTTTTCATATCTTGCCTTAGCCCAATCCTCTTCTAGGACCTTGGTTTCCACCAACACTCTCAATGATTATATCTCCACCTCAATAGGAAGCACTGCCTCACTACCATAAACCAAAGAGTAAGGTGTTGCCCCAGTCGATGCACAGATAGAAGTTCTATAACCCTATACGGAATGGAAGCTTTTTGGCCCAATCTTTGTATGTCAATACCATTTTGGCTAGGATATTCTTCACATTCTTATTAGCTGCTTCTATGGCCCCATTAGCCTGTGGCCTATGTGGTGAAGACTTGTGATGCTCAATGCCATATTCTTCCATAACCTTTCAAAATTCACCCTCAAAGTGGGAGCCATTATCGGAGATGATCTCTTGAGGTACCCTAAGTTGACATATGATATTGTTTTCTAATAACTGAACAACATGCTTAGCCTTTAATATGGATTTGGAGGCTTCTTCCACCTACTTGGTGAAGTAGTCAATTACCACTAGACTGTATTCATGCCCATTTGAAGCCTTGTGAGCTATCCTTCTAATCACATCTATGCCTCAAATTGAGAATGACCATGGAGAAGTCATGCTATACTACTCACTAGGTGGTACATGGATCAAGTTGGCTTGTGTTTGACAAACATGACAACTCTTCACATAGTCCACACAATCAATCTTCATTGTATTCTAATAATACCCTATCCTTAGGATTTTCTTGGCTAACATTCTTCCTTTATATGAGGACCACAAATCCCTCGATGAACTTCTTCATCACCCTCTCGGTTTCTTTTTTCAAGCAACGAAGGTGTACACCATCATAGGACCTTCTATAGAGTTGTCCTCTACATAGGATGTATTATGTTGCCATCATCCTAATGGAACAACGTTCTCTATTGTCGGCACCATCTGGATATGCCCCTAGTTCCAAGAACTTCACAATGTCATATTACCATGGAACTTCCTCTTTGATTTTTAAGAGCTATTTGGTCTTTATTCTTTTCAACTTTTGCTTGACGGGTACCATGTGATTATGAGTATCAATGTGATGTTGAGCTATCTCAGGGTCAATTCCAAGCATATCTTCATAGGACCATGTAAACACCTCTTGAAATTCCGTGAGGAGCTCTTGAAGACCTTTTCTTTATTTTTCATTTGGAGTTGAGCCCATTTTAATTAAGCGTGGATATTCATCATTGCCCAAATTAATATTTTCAAGAGTTGGTTCCATAGGTTCAATTTTCTTTTCCCATTGTTTGTTAATTTCATTTTCAAATTCATTTAAATCATTTAAGTGCAGAATTTCAATGTCAAAGACACATCAAAGTAAGCTAAATTAGAAGTCATCTTATTGAAAATATTAAAAAGTACATTGGAACTTGCATTACAAAACTTTTTCCCCCATGTTTTTAGAAAACTCAAACCAAGTCCAATTATTAAAGGGCCCCACAATAGGCAGGATGAATTTGGAAGGATTGCTTGGCTTTTCATTGGTGATGGAAAACACGTCGCCACTTGTCTTCATCATGGTCTTCATTCCATTAGCATCCATGTAGTTCACCCAATTGACCTCTTCTTGTATCTCTTTGATCACCACGATAGGCTTTTCCTTAAAGGTGAGCTTTTCATTAAAGAATATTTCCCAACCTGGATACACCTTTCCATCTTTACCTACCCAAGGCTCGGGAAAGCCATAAGAAAGGAAGTCTCCTTCTTCTTTCACGAAGTTCTCATTGAGAATGTCGTGGTTTTTTCTTGATTTCGTCGCAGCCTTCAAGGAATCCTAGAACTTCCTTAGTCGCTTGAGTCTTGACACTGGGAAACTCAACTACCCCTTTTCCTTCTTTCCTAAGGCCCATTCCAGGCATGTACCCCATGTTTATCATTGTAATAACCTTATGGCTACAATATGGGAACAAGTTGGTAGCATACCTTTCATCCTTCAACCCATAGTCAACCATATTCATGAACTCAAAGCCATTCATTTGAAGCTTACTTCCTCCTTCCTCGAGTCCACAAACTGGTGCTAGAACTTCATCATCTCCAAGCACTATGGTAATCCCTCCTTTTCATGGGATCTTCATCTTTTGGTGAATTGAGGAGGGGATTGCCCCATTAGGGTGAAGGAGAAGGGATGATAGTCTCCATATCTAGGCCAATAGTGAGGGTGGTCCTAAAAGGGATTAACATTCAAGGCGGACCTATTGTCAATAAGAACCATAAAAACCTTGGCACCCATGCATTCAATGGTGATTTACAAAGGCCTAGTGTGAGTAGCTCCTTCGAGAGGGAGATCTTCACTAGAAAAGGCAAGGAGGGGGTGTGGGGAACCCTCGACTCCCATGAGAGACAAAACCTTTTGTGGTGTAGTCTTTATGGGTACTTCTCTCTCATTCAAAACGCCCAAGAGAGCCTTACGATACTTTTGAGAGGCCATAAGTAGGCCCCATATGGACATATGGGCTTGAGTCTTCTTCAATTGCATCAAGACCCTATCCTCTTCTTCTTTGTCTCCTTTAGGTTCTGTAGGCTTGGACCGCTCCCCTAAATCTCTACCAGGGTTATCCTTTTCCAAAAAGGATGGCTTTTAGTGCTTCCCATCCCTTTAGGAAGTATTCCCATATTGCTACCGCCTCCTTTAAGACTTCATCTTCTTCATCCCATATTCCTTGGACTTCTATGGCATTGATATTGACATTTGTGGTCTTTATCAACTTTGAGCAATCCCATTTAATCTCATCTATTTGAACCCAATTTTGATATGAGGAGGAGCCCTATGGTAATCGGGCAAAGGGTTCTTTCAATGTTGGGTTTGGTGATGATATTGGGATTTAGGAGGGTTCCATTGTCTATGAGGTCTTGTATCTCGTGTTTGAGGCGGAAACAATTATTGGTTTTGTGGCCAGATTTTTGGTGGCAATGGAAATATTCATTGAGGTTCCAAGTGGGAGGTATGGGATTAGGCATGGGCGTAGGGTCTAGAGGTTTGATGAATCTTTTAAAGGATAGGTTTTCATATGCCTAAGTGAGCTAGGGTCATTCCTAGGTCGGAGAATTCTTGGCAAGCTTTCTTTGGGTAGGCTAGTGTTTGTTGGGGCATGATGATGCTTACATTCATAGGATTGGGTGTTTTAGTGGTGGTTGCTCCCATATGTTTTCTTGGTTAGAGGCCTGCTTTCCCCTTTCTCCAATTGTCCATTGTTGAGGGCATCTTTAATTTTTGTTCCATAATCACATAATTCTCCAAATGAGCTAATAGGCAATGACAAAAGCCTACTATTATAAGCCGAAAGCAAATTCTTGATGATCATGTTGATTTGGTACTTTTTATTTGGCCTATTGACCATTCTAGACATCTTGGTCTTCCATCTAGTCATGTATTCAAAAATGTCTCCCTCACACCTTGTTTGGTAGTCTCTAAATCCCTTAGAGTCACATCAATCATGGTGTTGAAGATGAATTGGTTCACAAAAAATTCCACTAGTTCATTCCATACCTTAGTTTTGCTTGGATCAAGGCTATGGTACCACCTTGATGCACCTCCTGTGAGTGAGAGGGGAAATGCATGCAAGGTTTGCTTCTCATCTAGCACTTTCATTTTAGCAATGCTTATGTATCTTTTTATGTGTTGCTTTGGATCCCCAGTCCCATCAAACTTTTCCCTATCAGAGATCCTGAACTTGGGAGGCAATGCTATAAGAGCTTTTGAACTTTCTCCCCCCATGTTATAGAGGTAATCATCCATTTCTTGTGCTTTACGGAAGGCAAGTTGCATTTTCTCCATCTTTTCCCTCATAGCTAAGGTTTCCGCAGTGAATTTTTCAAATTGCTTGTTTCTTTCATATTTCGTTTTGTCCTTTTCGTTCCATTCTTCAACTTACTCATCATCATGGATTTCCACGTGCGGATTTCTTAAGCTTAGATTCTTCCAACCTAGTGAGATGCCCTCCCATTTTCTTAAGGGTCTTTCCATGTTCATCCAAGGCCTTAAGCATCTTTTGTGCCTTTGAATCTTCCATGGAAGTAGTTATTGTCTCTTGAAAGGTTGCTTCCTTTTCTTGGTGTGTGTCCTCAATCTTGATCAAGCGCCTTCCTTTCTCTCGAATCCAAATGGGAGTGGGGGCGTGTTTTCTTTTCTTTGATGGTGCAATGATGCTTGGAAAGAAGCCCCATTTTCATTAAGTTCATGTCCCAATCAAAGGTTCCTTTTAGCTTTTGTATGTCCTTAGAAAATTCTTAAGTCCATTTTAATGAAGGTCCAATTACAATGTCACTCCCTTCCCTTTCATGGATTTTTGCCCCTTGTTTCATTGGGCTTTGGTCCATTTACAATAAAGCTCTCATCTTACTTTTATGGGCTTTCATTAGAATGCACTTAGAAATTTTCAACCATTTGTCTCAAACTTGGGTTACAATGTGTTCATCACTTTTGGGCTTTTCATTCTTTATTTATTATTATTATTTTTTTTTTGAAATAACCCTTTAGCTAGAATACATTGTAGCCTTCCTCTTAAAGTTCATGAAATTCTCATCATTTTGGGCCTAGGCATGGAACAAGGAGGCCCAATATTAGGGAAGTTCAAATTGGCTTTGTAGGATTTTTGGATGCTAAGTCCATAGCATATTTGTTATCTTAGACCCATAGTCCTTTTTTTCAAAAAAGGGCTTTTTTTTTTTTTCCTTGGGTCTATGATAGCAATTAGGCTATGGTCATATGAACCTTTTAAGTTAAGATATACATTTGGATTTAGGGACAAGCCCCTCATATGTGAGAACTTCTTTTCTTTTATCCCACAACATCTTGGGGTATACCATAATTTAAGGGCCATCCCTTCCATTTTTACATCTTTTATTCATCCTTTAGAATTAGGTGAACACATAATATATGGTTGAACAAACAAAAGATATAAAGGTTATCCTTGATGATAGGGTCTAGGATCTTTCCAGTGTGGTAGGCTCCCAAAGGCTAAAGGGATAAATAAGTAGGTCACTCATAATTAGGTGGGCTATGATTCCATCCAAGGGCCTAAGTGGACTCTATAGTGGATTGGTAGAAAACCTTTAACGTACTCAAAGCCCATTATAGGTGATGGCATCGATTGTGAGTTGGTGGGCTTAACTTCAGAAGATTTAGGCCCAAATGGAGCCTTCCACCTTCCCACTCATCACCAACCGAGGTTAAGGCACAAAAGAACCAGTGATGTGTATGCAAATAAAATATTGAAATAGTTTTTATTAAGGTTAAGACATAGGAAACTTAGGAATTAAACTCATCGGAAGGTGTAGGCACCCAAGATTGCCCAACCCTAATGTTGGCCTCCCATCATCGTGTCTTCTATCTTATCTCTATTAAAAACTAATTCAACATTTGTATTCTAGACTCACACACACACTAACATGCATCTAAAATACAACATGATATCTTTCATCCCAAAATAAACATACTTATCTATCCATAAAGCAATAAGGAGCCAAACACATATAAGAAACCCTAGCATGCTATCATCATACATATCATCCGCCTAACATTCATCTAGCATGTGAAAACCCTATCATACATCTAAAGGAAGGCAGCAACTTAATCATGAT
Organism: Castanopsis chinensis; assembly: GCA_032878915.1. Lineage (NCBI taxonomy): Eukaryota > Viridiplantae > Streptophyta > Magnoliopsida > Fagales > Fagaceae > Castanopsis > Castanopsis chinensis. The sequence goes on along the minus strand of JAVQMG010000047.1, from coordinate 727,300 downwards.
AGTCACAAGATCATGTAAACATCCATACTCAAAACCAAACATCATACAAGCTCATTCATCATAACAGATGCATGATCATATTAATGCATGACCTACCTTTACTTACCTTACAGCAACTCATCACCTATGGCATCAATGCATGGGCATGTAAATGAATGACATGGTATTAAGATTAAGAAACAAGAAGATAAACCCTAATCTAGCATACAATAACAAAAAAACATGTGAACAAACCAAATCAAAAGCATATAAGAAGGTTAAAGAAGAGGCATATTAGGTAAAACAAGCAAAACCAAAGAAATAGGAAAATCAAATTTAGGATTTTTGGGCATGAGTACGCGTGTGCATACATAGGCTTGCCTATGCAAGCCAGTTGTATGCGTACACATACTTAGAGCTTGCGTGCACATACAAAAGTATGTGTATGCAAAAACGCCTGAACCCTAACCCAAAAACGGATAAACAGAAAAATAGAGCAGAAATGAAAACCCTAATTCTAGCAGCCAAACATGCTTAGAATATACAAGAAAACATAAACCTACTCTAAACAAATAGGTTATATCACAAAAAATCAAGAAAGACATATTAAACAGTAAAAGAAAGACTAAAAAGAGAAAAGAAAGGTTGAAGCTTGATACCTCAAAAAAGGAGTTCCCAAGCTTTGATTTTGACCGTTTCTCTTAATCAAATCTATCATAAGTCATTAAAAAAGAGATTAGCAATGTTAAACTAAAAGGATTGGAGCCAGAACAGGTCCTAATCAAATAAAACTGACTTGAGGGTGTTTTGTGAAAAACTCTCTTTTGATTCACTATTTTCTAGTGAATCTTAGGTTTTTTTCCCGTGGGATTTCTGTGTTTTGAAAATGTACCATGTAAGGCTTTTATAGTGGAAAAATGGGGTTTGGAATGGCTCCCAGACGATGTGGGATTCATTCCAAACCTTAGTCATTATTGCAAAAAAATTTCTTTTTTCATGCTTCTGAAACCTTAGCTACGTACGTAGTAATCTGCTTGTGTACGCATGCTTTAGCCCACATATGCAGGCCGCTGCCCACGTACATGGGTCAAGGGCCACTTTGGTATTTTACTTTTAAAAATAAATTTTTTGCTCATTTAAAAGATTATATTTTCCATTTTAACACTCCTCAAGTCAATTTAATATTTGATTGGGCTCTAAACTAGCCTTGAGCCTTAGAGTTTGAGCATCATTGAGGAACAGGGGTCTGAGACGTAAGGGGTACAAAATACGTGTCTACACTTGGATAGAGAAATACTTACACGATACTAAAAATGGAAAAGATCCTTCTTCAAGTGGAGACGATTCTACTCACTCTTAGTCATATACTTATTCTCCAATTTCTTCCAAAGCTCTTTAGCCTTTGTCTCCCTCATAACAAAATACTTTTGAATCTTGGCCAAACACAAATATATAGTGCCATAAGTTTGTCTATTAATCTTTTCCAATCCTTGTCTAACATCCCTTCTGGTTTGTCTTCCAAGGAAATATCCAACTCTTGTTGGACCAAGACATCCATAACTTCACATTGCCACATGTGAAAGTTATTCGTTCCATCAAATTTCTCAACTTCAAATTTGGCATTAGAAACCATCGTCCTAATTGCCAAAGGTTTTGCAGAAGGATTTGCCAAAGCTTTTCCAGAGGAATCTGCTAAAGATTTTTTAGAGGAATCAAAGGGCTTACTTGGCATCTTTCTCCCTAATACACAGATCCATGAACCAATCACCAAAATCTCCAAAGAGAATAAATCCAAACGCTTAGGTAGAGAACCTTGGCTCTGATACCAGTTTGTTGTTGAATAGCCGAAGTTCAAATTACCAAGATTGGTTGTGAAAATATTTTAGGCTTGAGAAAGAACTTTAGATCCAAACAAACAATAGAACAAAGAAGATCAATTTAAAAGAAAATACACACAAAACACAAAGAAGGTTCGGCAATAACTTACATCCATGGACAACAACGAAGAATTTCACTATATCAAATTTGGGATAATCCAAATTGATGTAGATGCACTCCTACATAGTTCTCTCTAAAAAATACAAAACCAAAGAATTGAGTTCACAAATGCCAAATACCAAATACAAATGGCACACAAACTAAAGAACGAGCGACAAATGAAATCCAAAAGTTGCAACAAACCAAGCGAGAGCAAATCACCAAACCACAGAACCAAAATCAAACCAAGTGGCAACAAGACCTCTCTCACTCTAAATTGCAACCCAAAAATATCAAAGAACCAAACAAGAGAAAAACTCTTTTTCTCACACATTAAATTCGTCGAAGTAGCACTATGCTTATATAGAGGAGATAGTTGGCTAGCAATCAAAACCAAGAAAGACTAGACTTCTCTTCCATGCATAGAGGAGAATCACTCCTATTCCAAATAGAGTTCAAAATCAAGTAAGAGACAAGACTTATAATAGAGTTTGATAACTTCAAACAATAGTAACCCAAAAGGAATAAAATTTATTTCTTATCCAAATCCAACAAAGAGTCAAACCCCTTAATTTAAGCCGTATTCTACACCACTAACAAAAGGCAAGTTGCAAAATGGGGTTATACTGGAGACTAACTATGTGATTTTTACAAAAATTATCTAAGAGATAGAAATCACTTATACTAGAGAGTACCTGTGTGACATTTGATTTATCTTCTCAGCTTTCTTGAATATTACACTTTCACTTTTTTTTCCTTCAACATTCCATCAACAAATTCATTCTTTATTTCTTCCTCTTTCACATTCCCTTTTTTTTTTTTCAACATTTTCCTTTTTATGATTATGTTTTTTTTGAGTCCTCCTTTTCTTCCAACTGTTTTACCACAAATCTACCACAATAAGACAATTTGATTGTATTCATTCTTGGAACACTTGGGAAAGGATTTGAGAAAGAAAGGCTAAAATAATAGACTCAAATGGGTGACCAGTGATAATGTACCAAGAAACAAAATAACAAAGGCCCAAATAAACAAAGATGGCCTAAAATCATATCTTAAGGATTGAGATGGTTCATCAAAATCCATCACTTTAATATATTCATGTGTGGCATAAAATTGATGAATTCTTAGTATTTGACCAAAAGAAAGAAGAATGAGACTAAGCAACAACAAAGTTATGCGCTTCCACATGAAAAATGAAATCAAAAGAAAATAACTCTCTAAAAGAAATGATGGCTCAATCCTTAAAGTGTATAACTCATGTGGAGACTTTAAATCATGTACATGAGTTAAAGTCTCTACACATTATTTTCAAGATTTTCAAAGTCATCTTTGTCTCAACCAAGAAACATGTTCATGTAGCTAAAGTGCATGTGCATAATAGTTGAGTATGAAATATAGTGGAATTTGTTTTTGGATAAAAAATAGTGGAATTCTTAAGATAGAAATAGCATAAAAAACTTCAACTTAAAACTCATGCTAAAGAAATAATTTTTTTTAATAAAAAAATTGGACTAAAAAAAAATCACTAAAAATAACAACAAAAAATTAACATAAAATAAAACCAAATGCAAATTATCCCAAGGTCCTCCCTCCAACCTAAAATTTACATTGTTCTCAATATTAACATAGAAAAGCAATAAAGAGTAGAGATTATGGAGAGTAGCTTGAAGAAATAAATATAAATGAACCAAAAAAAAAAAAAAAAATTCAACACCTGCAAAAGGGGTTAGAAAACAAAACAGCAAAAAAAAAAAAAAAAAATCTAAACTATGACACAAACACTAATGCTAATTGCTTGGTGAGTCTTGATAAATGGGATTCTCCAAATTAATAGATTCTTCCTATTGTGAAAAATTCTCAAGAAATGGATTAAGATATTGTTCATTCACCTTACATATGTTACCATTCTTAGGTTTCTCAATTTCTATTGCACCATGGGGGAAAATATTCTTAACAATGAAAGTTCAGTCCATCTAGATCTCAATTTTCCAGGGAACAAAAGTAACCTAGAATTTTACAAAAAGAACATTTTGAGATGATTCAAAAGATTTCCTTAAAATATGTTTGTCATGAAAAACCTTCATTCTTTCTTTCTGACTCCTAAAATTCTCATATGTATCATGCTGGTTTTCTTCCAACTCATTCAATTGCAATTTTCTCAATGAACTAGTCTTGTCTAAGTTAAAGTAAAACATCTTTATTGCCCAATACAATTTACGTTTCAATTCCATAATCAGTGACAAGTTTTACCCTAAACAAGTTTATAGGGAAAAGAGCTTATATATAAACAAGTAAACACTCAAACTTTAATGTACATTCTTAAATTGAAATAGAGTGTTAATCACAATTGATGATAGATTATAAAATTAGTTTTCAAGATTATAAATTTTTTAAATGTTTTTATTCTTTTCCAAATTAGTTATCCAATAAGGCATTTGTAATTTTGTTTTATGTTTTGGGATGTTGATATTGTGTAGAAATGAAATTTGTGTATTTGTTTTACTTATCCTTTGTGCTATTTTGTTTTGGTTAGTAATGTTGAGATTTGTAGAACTTTAAAATTATTGAAAAAATATTAATTTGTTTATCTAAACAAGTATACTTACAACATGTGCACGCATACATAGGGTTTCTTGCAAATCTTCTTTCACCTAAACATCCTTCAAGCTAAAAGATTTACGAGATTGGACCATAAACTAACCTTAAGCCTCCGAGTGATGTTGTCATTGGGAAACGGGGGCTCGTGTCGTAAGGGTTACAAAATGAATTATCTACACCTAGTAATTTTTCTATATATTATTGGTTCTTTTGACGTGTTCTTGTTTTCCTTTTCTTGGTGGAATGATAACCATAGCTACACTACAATTTCCATAACAAAATTGGATGACATCAACTGGGATATGGAAATTTATTAATCATTTACACTTGGACTAATATCACTACTTTAGTTTAAAAGTGAGACTAGGCTGTAAAAAGCATGTTTTAGGGTTCTAAATATTTGCTAGGGTTACTATAGCATCTTTCAAATGTTAAGGGTCAATAGAATATATCAGGTGAACTTTATTTTTGAAAAGCAAATGGAAAAACTGATTTTCTAGACACTTTCGAGGTGTTGGCTTGAGTGAATTCATTAGAATTTGAGAGAATTTATTTACATATTTCTCTACAATACCAAATTTTTTTGTTTTTGGTTTTGTTTTTTTTTTTTAGATTTATTTTTATTTATTAATTTTATGGATTTCGTAACTGCTTAATTGCAGTGAAAATATGGTTATTTGTGTAGATCACTTAGCGGAGGAATACAATTTGATAATAAAATTGATAATTTCGCTAAATATATCACACAGGGGTTTAAACTAGATTTTTCACACTCCAATCTAGTTTTAGCAATTTTGCGTGCGGTTAGGGAATCCAACACAAGACAATATCCGAGACGTATAAGGTTTGTGTTGGATAGTAACAACCTGAAGAAGAAGAGAGGGGAAAATGGGCTATTGCCCTTATTTTTTAAAATATCTAGCTTTATGTTCTAGTTTTGAAACTATTTAGCAGAATGTCCCTATTTCTGAAATCTATTGTAACAAAATCAAGTTCTATATAAAACTTGATTTTCTCAAAATCGAGTTATATGTATATTTTTAAATAAAACTTGATATTAGCAATGTTGAGTTTCACTTAAGTTTTCAAAAAACATTAAGTGAAAAAATATGCACAAAACTCGACATTGTTAATGTTGAGTTTTACCTATAACTCGATTTTTTTAAAATCGAGTTTCAAAATAGGAATGTGGTACTTAAGAGTTTTAAAACAAAAACATTAGGCTAGATATTTTAAAAAATAAAGGCAAAAACCCATTTTCCCCCAAGAAGAGATCTCAAGTCCATGGAACTATTATATATGTGTACTAAGATCCTTTGTCTTGAATTGCTGACTCAGAAAGTAGTCGGAACTACTATTCATGTGTAATGGGAAAATGCGTTAAGGAAAGTATAATCTATGTTATTCAGAAAAAAAGAAACGAAAAAAAGAAGGTATAATCTATGTTAGTCAATGGATCATCTTGATTTGACTTGGACGCACAAAACAAAAGAACTAAAAACAAAAGTGTGGTCCAACAATAATAAATAAATATAAAAGTGTGGGATACCATGCACATAGCAACCTAATATATTGGTCCAATACGAGATTTACAGTTTTTTTTTTCCCGTGTAAGTACCACCAACCTTACCAATCTTATATATCTTCTTTTTTACGCAATAGTTTATGGGTTATCTTCATCTGGTTGGACACACAAATTAAGCAAAAAATAAAAATGTGGGATGGCGTGCAACTGGAGGCCATCCTTGCTAATTGTGGGGAAATTCATTAAGAAAAATGAAAAAGTATGCTCAAGAATCAAATGGGTTATCTTGGTTTGGTTGGAAGCACAAAGCAAAAAATAAACTTAAAAAAGTGGCATGCCATGCACATGGCAAATAAATATATTGGTCCAGTTGGATGCACAAAGCAAAAACCCTAAAAATAAAAAATAAAAAAGTGGGATAGCATGCACATGGCAAACAGATGCATTGGTCCAACGTTGGATACACAAACCCAAAACCTTGAAAATACAAACTAAAAATGTGGGATGCCATGCACATGGAAAACATATACATTGGTCCAACGTTGGACGCACAAATTCAAAACCTTAAAAATAAAAAATAATAAAATCTGGGATGCCAAGCACATGGAAAACAGATATACATTGGTCCAACGTTGAACGCACAAACCCAAAACTTTAAAAATAAAAAAATAATAATGTGTTATGCCTAATCTAATATATTGGTTCAAGAAGAGCTGAAGAGTTTTACAATTTATTTATTTATTTATCCAGAAGTCACCATAGCCTAACCAGTCTTATTTTATTTCTTCGTTTGCTCGAGACAAGAGTCCATGGGGTTATCTTGGTTTGGCTAATTGGCTGGACGCACAAAGGAATATATATATATATATATATATATATATATATATATATATAAAGTGGGATGTCATGTGCATGAGAACCTAATTTTTCAGCTCCAGATGATTGCTCTTTATTATGAGACTAAGATACTCATTGATTTTTGGTATAAGCATAATTGAATTTCATATCTCTTACTTTACAACAAAAGGCAAAATCTCTCACATTTTGACAAACTCTAAATGTGAGAGATTCACCATGTACATGTGAGCAATGCACGATTTCAGAGTTGTTTTTTTTTTTTTTTTAATTATAGAAATTTCAAAAAATAGAATTTGATGTAAATCATTAAGTCCAGGGGGTATCTTAGCTATTACCAATTAATCATAGGAGATACTAATCGGTTTTATAATTTAGTAGAGGCATTGAATTTGACCCATAGTTTAGGGGCTAAATTGTAAATAACAAAAAAAAAAATAAAAGTGCTTGGTCTGTAAAGATAGACTAAGGTGGATTAGAGAACAAACATTAATGATTGACTGTCTAATATTTTCACATGAACCCACTATTCATAGTTAGAAACATCATATAATAATGAAATTGGTTATTGTTGAGCTCGGCAATATCCTCCTCCAGAAGAGGGGTCATTGGAAGAGGGAAACATTTGTCTTCATCCATTAAAGTACCCATTGGACGAAGAAAAAGCCGTTCACTCACAATCAATGGCAAGGCATTACACAGCAGCAATAAGTCTCCTTACCGTTGGAGAGATGAAGATCCTCTAATTAACACCTCACAGAGGCGTTACAGATACCACATTGAAGCCACCATTAAAACACCTCCAAAGGCTAGGAGAACGAAGCAAGTATATATATATACAAGCACCTCAGGACCTAAAGAGGTACTTAGTTCTAATAGAAATACTTTGGTTTCTTGATATTAAGTTCTTTTTCCTCTCCCAGTTGTCTGACTTTATCATCAGAGGCTCTGTCTTGCAGGACTCTTGGCAATTTTTGACAGCTCTCCCTCTGGACAATCATTTCGACTGACGATTTCAGCATCATCGGTTTGGCGTCGTCTGTGGGGACGACATTTTTGCACTTAGGTTTGAAAGCGTAGTTCCATTCAACTCACAAAGTCCCGATGGAGTCCAACTTTCCCCAAGACCCTGCAACGTTAGCCCTGCAAATCCAGACACTCATAGCCAATGTGGAGGAGCTTACCAGGCAAAACCAGGAGATGGGGTTGTGACTGTAGCAAGAGGACAACCATTCTGAGACCAACCGGGACGACGATGGAGACAGCCAAAGAAAGGACGATTGTCGACAACCAGTTACTCCGGAAGGAGCGAGCTTGGACCTTCTCTGAGAAATGAGAAAAGAGATGGATGAGCTGAGGAGTGCAATCAAGTAAAAAACATATTGGAGCCTAGATTGAATGATTAGGAAGACAGATTCACCCTTCATCACAGAAGTCCTGGAATGCCCCGTTCCCTCAAAGTTTCGTCTACCATAGCTCGAGCCATTTGATGGATTGAAGGATCCTTTGGATCACCTCAACACCTTCAAGACGACTTTGGGTCTCCAACAGCCCCCTGACGAGATATTATGCTGTTCTTTCCCCACCACTCTCTAAGGAGCGGTAAGGGAGTGGTTCACTAAGCTACCAACGTCATCTGTTGACAACTTCGAGCAGCTAGGCAATTCTTTCATTCATCACTTCATTGGTGGACAGTGCTTGAAAAGGTCGACAGACCATTTGCTTACCATCAGGCAAGGAGAAAAAGAGACCTTGGGTCATAAGTAACATATTTCACTTGAGAAACTTTAGAGGTGGACGAAGCAAATGGCAAAGTACAGCTAACGACCCTTAAAGTTGGATTGAAGTCCAGGGAGTTCGTACTCTCACTCACGAAGAATCCTCCTAGGACGATGGCGAAAGTGCTCCTAAAGGCACGGAAGTATATGAACGCTGAGGATGCCCTATCAGTAATAGAAGGGATAAAGAAGCCCAAGGAGAAGGAAAGAAAGGAAGACAACTGAAGAGGATGAAAAAGGGAATGGGCAGATTGTCAGAATACTAAAGGGAATAGGCGGAGAGATGATAAAACCCCTTGGACGGTACAATTCACTCCTTTAGTTATGCCCATTGATCAAATTTTTGCACAGTTTAAAGATGAGAACTACCTCAAATGGCCTAGGCCGTTGCACTCGTCACCTAACGTGCATGACAAGAGAAAATATTGTCGTTTCCACAAGGATCACAAACACTACATAGAAGACTGCAGAGACCTGAAGGAATAGATAGAGGAACTTATACAAAAGGAGAAGTTAAAGAAATTTGTAAAGAAGGGAGATTCCAGCAGCTCCAAGGATGATACCAAGGGCAACCATGAAGCTTTTCAGAGGGATGAAGACTACATGTCCCTTTATCCACATAGTGCAATAGGAGAGATAAAGACGATCATAGGAGGATCATCCATAGGAGGGTCGTTTAGATTCCTTAAGAAGTCACACCAAAGGCAAGTGAACAACATTCGTAGGATACCACCTCTGAAGCAAAGGCGGATGGACAATGATATCCTGTTCTCAAAAGAAGATGCCAGAGGAGTGAAATAACCCCATGAAGACCCATTGGTCATTATGCTTATGATTGAAGGATTCAACACCAGGAGGATTTTGGTAGACAATGGGAGCTCGACAGATATCATTTACCTTTTTGCCTTCCAGCAGTTAAAGATAGATCCGAAAAGACTTCATCCGTTTGAATCCCCCCTCGTCAGTTTTAGCAGAGACAAGGTGTACCCAAGGGGATTAGTAACATTGACAGTCATGACTAGCTCATACCCCCTCTAGGTAACCAGTCGACACAACTTCTTGGTAGTGGACTCACCTTCTTCCTACAATGTAATTATAGGAAGGCCCATCCTCAATCGTCGGAAAGCAGCCACTTCCATGTATTGCTTGAAGGTGAAGTTCCCAACAGAACGAGGAATCGGGGAGATAAGGGGAGACCAAGTGCTAGCGCGAGAATGCTACCAGGCAATGTGGCATCCAAGGAAAATCATACATGGATAATTGAAGAAAAGACCCTAGAAATTGTGGAAAAGCTGGAAATAGTTGAGTTGGTGGAAGGAGATCCCGCAAAGACAACCTAGGTAGGGACGAGCCTGAATTCCCAGATGAAGAAAGAAATCACCAGTTTTCTGAAGGATAACCTGGATGTATTCACTTGGAGTCATGAAGATATGCCTGGTATTCCGGTTAGCATCATTAAACCCCGTCTAAATGTGGATCCTGAGAAGAAACCCATCCAGCAGAAAAGAAAAGTTTTCACTTCTGAATGAAATAAAGAAGTCATGGACAAGGTGGACAAGCTGTTTACTACTAACTTCATCAGAGAAGTCTATTATCCTGAGTGGTTGGCCAACGTTGTCATGGTCAAAAAGGCAAACGGGAAATGGAGAATGTATGTCAACTTCACAGATCTGAACAGCACCTGCCTAAAAGATAGCTTCCCTCTGCCCAGGATTGACCAGTTTATGGACTCAATAGCCGGGAATAAGCTTCTCACCTTTATGGACGCTTTCTCTAGATACAACCAATTACAAATGGCTGAAGAAGATCAAGAGAAGACTGCATTCGTCACCAGCCAGGGGCTCTACTATTACAGGGTCATGCCCTTTGTGTTAAAGAACGCAAGAGTCACATACCAAAGACTGGTAAGCCAGATGTTCAGCAAGCAAATTGGGAGGAACGTGGAAGAGTATGTGGATGACATGCTCGTCAAGAGTAGGGAAGAGGAGAATCATCTGGACGATCTTAAGGAGACGTTTAACACACTTAGGCAATACAATATAAAGCTAAACCCAGCTAAATGCGCCTTTGGGGTTTCCTCTGGGAAATTCCTCGACTTCATGGTGTCATAGAGAGGAATAGAGGCAAATACAGAGAAGGTGAAAAGCCATCCTCGAGATGTCCTCCCCAAAGATGATTAAAGAAGTGTAGTCCCTCACGGGAAGGGTGGCAGCCCTCAATAGGTTCGTCTCCAAAGTAACAGACAAGTTCCTTCCTTTCTTCAAGACCTTGAAGCAAGCTTTTGTCTGGACAGATGAGCGTGAAGCAGCATTCCAGGAGCTAAAGCGTTGCCAGAGCAATCCTTCATTCCTGAGTCTGTCCAAAGAAGGCGAAGACCTATTCTTGTACTTAGCTGTGTTTTCGACTGCAATGAGTGCGGCCTTGATAAGGGAAGAAGATAAGGAGCAACGCCTGGTGTATTACATCAGCCAGGCCTTCCAAGGAGTTGAAGCCCGATACCTACGAATAGAAAAGATCACCTTTGCCTTGATAGTGGCTTCCAAAAAGCTTAGTCTATACTTTTAGGCTAACCTAATCATAGTAATGACGGATCAACCCATTAAGAAAGTGATGAATAAACCTGAGGCTACTGGATGAATGGTACGGTGGGCCATTAAGCTTAGTCAGTTCGAAATAGAGTATCGACCCAGGACAATCATAAAAGCCCAAGAACTGGCAGACTTCATAGTAGAGTTCACCTTCCCCGAACATGAAGATAGCTAGGACGAACCAGCTATTTGGATGATCCATACAGAAGGGTCATCCACTCAAAAAAAGGGGAGAGTAGGTGTCGTCATCACCTACCCTGAGGGGGACACTTTAAAATATAGAGTTTAACTTAACTTCCCTTAACCAACAATGAAGCATAGTACAAGACCATACTAATAGGGATAAAGATTGCACAGACACTTGGAGCTAAAACTGCCTTGCTAAAAATCGATTCACAGCTCATTATAGAGCAAGTCAATGGATATTTTGAAGTGAAGGAGTTGAGGATGCAGAGATATTTGAAGTTGACGAATCAATTAATTGGCAAGTTTGATTGGGTAAAGTTTGCTCAAATCCCACGAGATTAAAATGTTGAAGCTGACGAAGTAGCCAGGAGTGCGTCATCAGATGATCAGGCAAAGATAACTGATTGGAGACTGGAGGAACATAAATCTCCCAGCATCGAGGAATTCCAAACATTTTCGGTGCACACTAATATTGGCTAGACGAATCCTATCCTATCCTATCTCAAGGATGGATGGTTACCTCTTAATCCTGATGAAGCCAAAAAGATCAAGAGACGAATGGCCAGGTTCACTGTGCTCAATGACGAACTCCACAAAAGGGGTTTCTCCCAGCCTTGCCTGAGATGTGTTGAAGAAGAAGAAGAAGCCAAGTACATCTTGGAAGAGGTTCATGAAGGCATCTGTGGTGACCATATGGGGCAAAGTCTCTTGTAAGGAAGATTATGAGAACAAGCTATTTCTGGTCAATGATGCAACAAGATGCCGCAGATTTTGTCAAGAAATGTGACAGATGCCAAAGATATGGGAACATCCAAAGGGTCCCAGGGGAAAAAATGAAAGCCATCACTTCGCCCTGGCCATTTGCACAGTGGGGGATTGACATCATGAGACTTCTGCCACAAGAGAAGAAGCAAGTGAAGTTCTTACTCGTCGCTATCAACTACTTCATGAAGTAGGTAGAGGCAGAAGCACTAGCCATGATTATAGAAGAAAAGGTACAAACTTTTGTGTGGAAAAATATTTTTTACAGGTTCAAAATACCCCAGACAATCATCTCGGATAATGGTCGTTAGTTCAACAGATAGGGATTCCGGTCATGCTACTCAAGCCTTGGCATAAAAAACAAATACTCCTCCCCAGGACACCCCTAAGCCAATTGACAGACTAAAGTAATGAATCGAACATTGCTGAAAATCATCAAGCCTTAGCCTGAGGAGTTACCAAGCGTCTTATGGGCTTATAGAACCACAGCAAGAACCCCAACAGGAGAGACACCTTTCAACCTCACATATGGCATTGCAGCAGTCATCCTTGTTGAGAGAGGGCTTACCAGCCTCAAGAAAGAGTTCTTCGACGAGCACAACCATGACGACTAATTGAAGCTGAACCTGGATTTTTTGGACGGAGTCAGAGACCACGCCTGTTAAAGAATGGCCAAGTACCAGCAGAAGATGGTTGAGTACTATATCAAAAAGGTAAAGCTTAATAGGTTCAACATCGGAGACCTCGTCTTATGAAATGTGACGCCTACAACGAAGGATTTAGCACAAGGCAAATTAGGACCAACATGGGAAGGACCATATAAAGTCGTCCACTACTCTCGACGAGGAAGCTATCACCTGGAAGATTTGGACAGGAACAAGTTGCCTTGTCCTTGGAATGTTGAACATCTAAAGAGGTATTACAAGTAGGAACTATAGCTTATTTGTAAGCAGTTAGTGATATCTTATGCTTTTTAAAGAAAATCAATAAATATATTATTCAGTGTTTAACATATTCTGCCTATCTTTCTTCTCACATTTGAACTAAATCGTCGATTGGATCCAAAATTTCCAACCAAGTTAAAATGATAAGATTCCTTAAGAGGATGTAAATCATTTTAACCAAGAAAAGAAAGGACAATAAGATTCCTTAAATGGATGTACATTGTCCACACCAAGTAAAGATGATAAGATTCCTTAAATGGATGTAAATTGTCCTAAACGAGTTAAAATGTTGAGATTCCTTAAGAGGATGTAAATCATTTTACCCAAAAAAGACAATAAAATTCCTTAAATGGATGTACATCGTCCTCACTAAGTAAAGATGATAGGATTCCTTAAAAGGATGTAAATTGTATAAATAGAAGCCATGACGATAAGATTCCTTGAATGGATGTAAGTCGTCTAACTAAAAACTAAGGCCGAGGCGATACAACGGCGAAATAAAATTCATAAGTGGGCAAAAAAATTTTCTAAGTCCCAAAATGGATGAAGAGCATGCCCCAGCAAAGCAAAGACAAAAAAGCACAAGTCACAGAAAAACAAGGAGTGCAAACCAGAAGTACTCACAAACAACATGAACACAAAGAAGGTAAACACACACACACACACATATATATCCCAAAAAAAAATGGGAAAGCCCTATGCCATAGGAGCATCGGTCCCTCCTTTTTCAGGCACTGGAGGATTCTCGCCAACAGTTGCAGTAGCCTAGGTAGCCTACACCGCCTCGTTCGCCTCAATCTCCTTGTCAATGGCTTTAAAGTCCAGATCCTCCAAGTCTATCTCTGGACTATGTTTCACTAGGTATCTCTCAATAGTTCAAAACCCTCGAAGTACCAGCCAAATAATATTGCATTATATTTGTTCGTGAGTTGAAAGGCATCGACGGCCTTGGCAACGATGCTCTTCATCTTCTGGTTGGACTCCGCGAGTTGTTCATCCTTCTGCTTCACCAGCAACTTCTCTGTGCTCAACTGCTTAGATAAAGCCTGGATCTTTTCCTTAGATGTGTTGTTGGCGTCCATCGCCACTATCAAGTCCTTCCGTAGACCAGAAGCTTCAACCTCCAATGCCTCCACCTTGGAAGTGGCTACCATGGCCTTCTCCTTATTTACCAAGTATTGGGAGGTAATGTGCATCGTCTCCCTTAACACCTGGCAACCAAAATCACACAATAGTTAGGATTAGTTAAGATAATTGACGCTTAAGGACAAAAGGAAGAAGAAATGGAAGAAAGTTACCTGGATGAGTTTATGAACATGGCAGCTCACCATCTCGTGAGAGGGCACGCCTGAAATTTCCTTTAGTTCCTCAGGCATCACAACCTCATTAGCCCGAGCCAAAGCCATCCTAGCATCCGCCCAGACATTGGCCCCTACCTTCTCCTTCCCCTTGTCTCTAGTCTTGCGCTTCTTTGCACGAGGAGTACCCTCCTTGATGGAGATGCCTAAGGAAGCAGCATGTCCTTCGTCCAAGGCAGGGGTGGACAAACCCTTCTCTGCCACTTCCTTCTCTTTTTCCTTCTCAACGACCCTCAACCTTTGCTGAACAATGCTGGAGAGGGGCTCATTCTTATTATTCTTGATCTTAGCATACAACTTCTAGTTAAACCTAGCCGTCATCTCTGCAAAAAAGGAGAAACAACTGAAAAGTCAAAAAAGAAGAGGAAAGGAAGAAAGGCGATCCATTTTCGTCTTTAGATAACTTACTATTCTTTTCTTCTCGACGAATGGCATGAAGGACGTAGTAAGAAGGCTTCGGTCCCAAAAAATGATGAGTTAAAATCCGGGGGTCAACTAGCTCATCAAAATTGTCAATGGTCCTTGTGTACTTAATAGCTTCCTGAACGCGCTCCTAGAGCCTGCTTTCAAGCTCGGGATGCTTTTTAACTGCAAAACAGAAAAATGCACAAGGTCATAATAGATGAACAAAGTAAGCAATAAAAAAAAAGCATCACATAAGAGGCAAATGCTCCAAGTTGAGGGGTCTCCCACCGACGCAGTAGCCTAGGGATATCCCCCCAAAAGTCGTCATAAAGGGTCTCCCAACCATCACTCGACACAAAAAAATATCTAGACTTCCAATAATGAAAGGACGTAGGTAGTATAACTATGAGCCGAGACCTTCTATCCCAAGGCATGAACTCGTAATAACCAAACTCTTTGGATTCTTTCAAACAGTAAAGGTAGATAACTCATTCAATGTAATCATATCCCTGTTAGCTATAGTCGTCCAAATCACCATACAGCTTATGACGATTCTTCACAAATTTGGCATAAGATGTCCTGGAGCTATGTTCAGGTTATGAAGGAGTTCCATTATAAATGGGTGGATGGGAAATCTAATGCCACACAAGAACACAACCTCATAGCAATAAACCTTACCATGGGCAAAAGCACAAGATTTCTCGCCCTTCCTAGGAAGATGAGCCCTAGTCTCCTCAGGAAACTGGAACCAATCCCTGGATCTACTAAAGGTACTTTCCTTCAAGGAGCATTCTTCTTTGAGGGCATGAAATGTTTGGGTTGTGGCTGAAGCGGAAGATTGGGTAAATAAGGGTACGAAAGCAGCTGTGTCCATCTCAGCCCTAGCTGTGCTAGCATTAGATGACAAGTATGTCTCTAATCACTCGATCTAACCTCAAAACCCATATTTTCCCTCCTTAAAGCCATTTGTACAGACCTAAACCAATCCAAGGATTGGCATAACAATGGGTATAGATTACCCAGCACCAGACCTAGGCTACTATCACCTAGAACGAAATCCCTACCCTGCGAGCAATGGGCACTAGGGGAACCTAAAAATGCACCCAAACGAGCAAAAAAGAAGGCAATGGAGGGGGTGGTATGCCTAATATCAGAATGGTCAACCATCAAGCACAAAGAAGAAAGGAAAAAAAAAAAACTCTAAAAGGAAAAAGGAGCACAAGGAAAGGAAAGAAATAAAGCCTAAAAGGAAAATGGAGTAGAAAGAGGTGTACCTGAGAAAAAAGGAGAAATTGAGAAATCACAAAGCAAAACGCAGAAGGAAGGTGAGGAAGTGAAAAGAGGAAGACAAGGGGTTAAAAAGGTCGCCTCGAAAAACGTAGGAAAAACTGAAAGGTATCATCAGAATCGAGACCCCTCAGCTGATCTAGGTGTGACACGTGGCCATGATGCATGCCACGCCACCACTGAGCAATTAATGTGGAAGGGTGGAACCCCAAGCGCCATAACCACCAAAAAAAAAAAAAAAACTCTTCATATTCCCATGGTCGTCCCAAAATTGAACGACCTCAAAATAGGGGGAGCAGCTGATGAGCCCGACAATATCCTTGTCCAAAAGAGGGGTCATTGGATGAGGGAAACATCTGTCTTCGTCCATTAGAGTACCCGTTGGACAAAGAAAAAGCCATTCACTCACAATCAATGGAAACGCATTACACAGTAGCAATAAGTCTCCTTATCGTTAGAGAGATGAAGATCCTCTAATTAACACCTCACAAAGGCATTACAGCTACCATATTGAAGCCAACATTAAAACACCTCCAATGGCTAGGAGAAGGAAGCCAATGTATATATACAAGCACCTCAGGACTTGAAGAGGTACTTAGTGCTAACATAAATACTTTGGTATCTTGATATTAAGTTCTTTTCTCTCTCTCAGTTATCTGAATTTATCATCGGATCTCTACTTCTTCCGTCCATTATTTATTCTTGCAGGACTCTTGGCAATTTTAGACAGCTCTCCCTCTGGACGATCATTTTGACTGACGATTTCAGCATCATCAATTATAATCCTAATATATTTCGAAATATAAAGGAGGGAAAAAGTGGCTGTCAAATTTAAAACTTGAAAATTTGGTGAAGTAAACGGTGCGAAAAGCATTAGATGAAAAGACTAGTTTTGAAGTGTAGGAAGTCTTTTAAAATGACAACATTAGCTTAGATTAATATATGCATATGCATTTCATCTCTTCAAGAGACTAGTTATATAGCTCACTTGGTGGTATATGGTACAAATTAGCATGCGTCTGGCAATTGTCACAACTCTTGACAAATTTCACACAGTGTTTCTATCGTAATTCAATAGTATCTCATTTTCAAGATATTCTTTGTTAACATCCTCCCATTCATGTGAGGATATACTGCTGTCACTCCCTAAACCCAAAAGCAAGGTTGTCAAAGTCGGAATCCTACGTAGGATCGTTAAAGGTAGGTGGGATCGTAGATAATAGGATCGGATTGTGAATTGTAAGATCCTACATATTTTCACATTTAAAGAAAAAAACACATTGATAATAACTTTGTATGTTGAATAATCACGTAAATTATAAATTCATCCATAAAAAACTAAGATTTGTATCATATGATGTAATTTGCATGTCATACATCACTAAGTTTATACTAATGAAACAAACATATTTAAGTTTTGATCCAATGTATCTAAAAAGTTCAATAAATGTTTAATTGGCAACCATATACCGAAATATTTATCAAAACATATGGAAAATATTTTTCAAGTTCTAGGTTCCAAGTTTGAAATCCAAAATAAGTTAGCAAATGAAAACTAGCTAACTACAATATGAAATCCCAAAGTAAGATGAATATTAAGGTAAAGTGGACATTTAATTATTTCCATTTCAAGGTTCTTATAACCATTGTCCTAAATTCTTAATCATTATCATCCATTTCATCATCTATGTAGGCATTATATATTTGTACACTAGAGCAGCAAAAGACATCAAGAAACAATTTTACACTTAACTATTCAAGTTATACCACTCAACAACAATTAAAGAGCATGCTCAAAAATATCAATCAATCAATATATAAATACAAGCATAACTGATGAAATTATATATATAAAAATATTTTAATAATAGTAGAACATAGATTAGTATATTGATCAAACAAATTTAACAATATTATAGCTTAAAAACCAGCAAAGCCAACATCAAATTCTTCATTTAGAAATGATGAAGCATTTCTTCATTTTGTTTTTTAACAATATTATAGCTTAAAAAACAGCAAAGCCAACATCAAATTCTTCATTTAGAAATGATGAAGCATTTCTTCATTTTGAAAACAAGTGCACTAGAAACTAGAAAACATTTGCTTAGGTTAACATAACTTTATAAAAATAAAATAAAAAGTCATGCCATCACAATATGAAAAAGACCCTTAAAAAACTTCATCCAAAGTCTTTCTGAAATTCCTCATTCCATTTTTGAGGTTCATTATTTCTCAATATCATGAAGATGGGTTCACAAATAGAAATGAACTTGGTAATGAATTGGCTGATGTATTGCAGTTGACCTAAGAATCCTCTTATCTCCATTTGAATCTTGGGTGGAGGCATATCCAAAATGGATTTGATCTTTGATGGCTTAACTTCTATCCCTCTACCGCTCACCAAGAAACCTAATAATTTCCTTGTAGTCACTCTAAAGGTACACTTTTGGGATTCAATTTAAGCTTGTATTCTATGATCCTTTTGAAGAATTTTCTTAAGTTGACCATATGGCCTTCTCTATCTCTCAACTTCACTATCATGACGTCCATGTATACCTCTACCTCAGCATTGTTTCCATTGCGTCAACATCCAGTTAGCTTTCTCTTGAACCTTTTCAATCACAATTTTGTGCTTATCCTTGAAAGTGAGCTTCTCTCCTTTGAAGCTCATTGCTCTTAATATTGACCTCACAAATGAGAGCTAAGATCTCCCAATCACCATGTATCACTGCAACTACTCCTTTCCAAAGAATCTTCATCTTTTGGTGCAAGGTAGAGGGGATAGCCCCTATGGGAAGAAGCCATGCCTTTCCTAGTAGAAGTTTGTAGCTTGAAGTAATGTCCATTACATGAAATTCCACAATCGAATTTAGTAGGCCAATCTTGCAAGTGGCCTTGAAAGTTCCCATTACCTTTCTTGAAGTGTTATCATATGCCTTACTAATTAAAAGGGAAGGAATGATCTTCTCTATGTCCAAACCAACTTTAAGAGCAGTCCTAATTGGGCATACATTAATTGTGAATCCATTGTCAACAAGCTTCATTGGGACTTTGGCATCCATGCACTTAATAGTAATCTTAGTGACATAGTGTGGTATCCCCTTTGGAAGGGAGTTCTTCACTAGAAAAGATGAGGGAAGGGTAAGACATGGCCTCTACTCCTATGATAGCCAAAACTTCTTGAGGTGTGGTCTTTATAAGTACCTCCTTTCCAAATGCCATTAGTAATCCCCAAGCAAATGCATGAAATTGAGTCCTTTTCATTTGGGCTAAGACCCTATCCTTTTCTTTTTCTTCATTCCCATCAAGGCCAATAGGTTTTTGATATTCTTTTAAGTTCCTACAAGGATGATCTCTCTTCAAGAAAGATGGCTTGCAGTCATTCCCACACCTACTAACATTTGTTATGCTTTCTTCTTGAATCCTTTTCTTTAAATTAGATATCCCTTTGGGGGCAATCCCTACATGGCTATGGTGCTTAGAAGCTTATCATCATCTTCATCCCAAATTCCTTAGACCTCAACCATGTTCACCTCCATGACTTTTATTAGTTTAGAACAATCCTGATCATTTTCTCCAACCTTACTGCAATTCTAATTTGGGGGAGGAGCTTGGTGGTAATTAGGTAAAAAGTTCTTTCTAATGTTAGGTTTGGTAATGGTGTTTGGGTTTGGAAGAGTTCCATTGTCTATCAAGTCTTGTATCTCATACTTGAGTCGGAAGCAATTGTCAGTCTAATAGCCAGATTTCTGATGAAATGAAAAATATTCATCAAGCTTCCAAGTAGAAGGCACAAGATTAGGCATAGGTGTAGGATCTATAGGTTTAAGGTATCCTTCGGAGGTCAAATTCTCATATGCTCGAGTAAGGGTCATTCCTAGGTCAAAAAACTCTTGACGAGCCTTCTTTGTGAAACTTTGGTAGGCTATAGGTTATTAAGGTATGATGGCACTCATGCTCACAAGATTGGGTGCTTTAACATTGGATGATCCCCCTCCATATGACTTATTGATAGGAGGCTTGCATTCCTTTTTCTCCAACTATCAAATATTGATGGCATCTTCAATCCTAGTCTTACAATCACACAATTCTCCAAAAGAACCAATAGGCGATGATAGAAGCCTAGTGTTGTATGCCGGGAGCAAGCTCTTGATAATCATGTTGATTTAGTCCTTCTCATTTGGCCTATTAACTATCTTAAAAGCCTTCCCCTTCCACCTTGTCATATATATACATGGAGAAAGTCTCTCAAACCCCTTGCTTGGTGGTCTCCAAATCCCTCAAAGTGACATCAATTATAGTGTTGAAGATGAATTGATCCACAAACAAATCCACTAGCTCATTCCACACTTTAGTCTTGCTTGGATCCAAGTTGTAATACCATCTCAAGGCACCTCCCGCTAGTGACAAAGGGAAAGCATACAATGTTTACTTATCATCAATGCCTTTCATCTCAGTTATGCTTATGTATCTCCTGATGTGTTGTTTTGGATCACTAATTCCATTAAACTTTTATGCATCAAAGATCTTGAATTTGAGAGTTAATGTGATCGAAACTTTGGACCCTAAGCTACCCATATTGTAGAGAAAATAATTCATCCCTTAGGCCTTGCCGAAGGCCAAATGCATCTTCTCCATCTGTTTCTTCAAGGCAAGGGTATCTATAGTGAGCTTTTCAAACTTTTCTTTCTCATTTTTGGTTTTGTCTTTCTCATTTCAATCTTCAATCTCTTCCTCTTCTTCTTCCCCTATAGGCCTCTTGAACCAACTTTCCTCTAGTCAAGTGAGGCGAGCTTCCATTCTCTCAAGCATCTTGTTTTGAACATCCATAAGCTTAGCTATCATATGAGCAAGTGCAAAGTCAATTGATGTGGACATTTCTTCTTGAGGTGCAATGTCAATCTTAGTCAAACGTCTTCATTCACTACTAACTTGTCAGACCCAAATTGAGGTAGGGATGTGCTTTAAGTCTATAAATTGGGGTCTATGCCTTGTAATATTGATGAGAAACTTTGGGAGTAGAATACGTTATTTGTGGGGTTAAGCACTAGGCTTGCCTAATTAAGTGCTTATTTGGCAATTCCTAATTTGTAGCTATATACAATTTCAAGCTTTATGCTTATTTTGATAGGTTTACTTGAAATTTTTTAGGTTCTAGCTAATCTCCTTTGGAGCTTGGAGAATTAGGTTTTTGTGGGTTGCAAGGTAAGTAGCTTTTAATGAGATTTATTTTTTTTTTGGAAAATAATCACGTTGCATAAATGTTATTTTTGGGTCAAATACATTTTGGAAAATTATTTGTGGAACTATGTTTTCTTAAAATTATTGTGTTGTGACCCTATTATATATGACTATTTATGAATAGTGCATCATTTATGGTAATCTTATATAAAATTCTTGAGAAATTGATAGAAAATCTTACTGACAAGAAATGAGTTTGGAAAACTTGAGAACCTAGTGAATATATTGGTTATTTCAAAGGTTTTTGTAAAACTACTTGAAATTGAATAGTGTTTTGATTTCATGCAAACTGTAAGCTCTTCATGTTTCTACCCTTGGGTTATGACATGTGATTACTACATAATTACCTAGCTAGACGTCGTAGTCTTTGTGACATTGGTATCTTAGAACCCCGTCCTTGTGGTGGATTGATATCTTTGTGGTATAATTGATGTCTTCGTGGCATAACTTGATATCTTTATGGCATACCTAACATCTTTATGGCGGTTTGTCATGTGGCCTTGGGTTGGATTTTTAGGTTTTAAAAGGGTGTTTTAATAGCTCACAGTAAAACTTATGTAGTTTCATATTGAAATATTTTGAGAAAGCTTGGTGCTACATTCTTTTGATCATTCTTGTTAATTTATTAAGAAAAATGGATTTGCATGATCCTAATAGAAATTCCCAAATTATAACATGCTTTGTAAATTGCTCATCATCAAGAAACCTGCATTTCCCCCACCCCCATTAATTATGCTACTTACTAGGCTCTGTTTCATCCCATTCTTTTACAAATTGTTTTAGAATAGCCAACGATCATTTTGAGGCAGGTTTTTGTGGCTAGCAGTAGTTAGACTAACTACTGATGGAGGCTGTACTTTTGTTATGGTTATCTTTAAATGTACATATTTAGAATAGGCTTGACTTATTCTTTTGTATTTGATAGTTGTGATGATTTTATTCCCACTGATAGGACAAACTGATGATATGTAATTATATTTATTCAGGCCTCTATTTTTTTGTGGCTAATGGTCTTTTTAATTATTGCATAAAGCTTTGACTTTGGGAGTATTGTTAATGGAATTATTGTGATAATTCTTAATGTTCGTACTTGATATGAATCATTTGGATTGAATTGTCAAAAAGGAAAAATCTACAGGTACCTTTGAGATATTTTTCTCATGCCTTGGACCCTTTTGGGTTTAGGGAATGATAGTTATGGTATCAGAGATTAGGTTATGATTCTGTAGACTTTGAAATAGGAATTGATTTTGATATAAGTCAGAGCATTTGGGGTTTAATGAATCATTTGTTTAGTACATTTGTTGAAGCTTCCACACGCTATTCCCTTATTCTTATCTAGCTTGTCTATGCTACACTTCAATGATGCCTTGTGATTTACTTGCTTTGTTTCTTGGGTATAGGTATAAGTATCTTATTACACTGTGCCTCCTAGAAAGAAAACACGTATTGTAAGGCATGTAGATGAGGTTGCAGCTCTAGAACATGGACCTGGGTAATGCCAAGAGCGTGAGAGATTTGTCACTTTTGATGGTGGTGAGATTGATGAGGTGGCAGACAAGATCTATGCTAGGATTGCTAGAGCAGTCTAGGATGGTGAGCGTAGGAAGGAGGGTTGTTCTTTTGGAGAGTTCCATAAGCAAAACCCTCCAACTTTTAATGGTGAGCCTAACCCAATGGCAACAGAGAAATTGGTTACTTAAGACGGAAAAATTATTGAGAGCCCTCAAATGCACTGATGCTTAGAAGGTGGTGAATGCCACTTTTGCTTTTTAGGGTTTTGCTGAGAGATGGTGGACAGGCACTGAACGCTTATTAAGGATGGAGTTGGGAGACAATACTCCTATTACTTGGGGGAAGTTTAAGGAAGTTTTTAATGAGAGATATTTCCCCGATGTAGTGAGGGACCGAAAGGCAAGAGAATTTTCTGATTTGGTTCAAGGGATTATGATTATGGAAGAATATGCTGCAAAGTTTGTTGAGCTCTCTTGCTTTGCTCCTTACTTGATTTCGGATGAGCCCAAGAAAGTAAGTAAGTTTCAGAAAGGTCTAATTGATAGGAGTCACCCCCGCATTATAGCCCCTGGAGTGGGCACTTTTATGGAGACTGAAATGGGCAATGAGTTTTGAAAAGGACTTTAAGTGTAACCCTGGTTCCAAGTAGGATGAAACGAAGTAATAACCCTCTGGTTTTTTGCATGTAGAAGGTTAGGGAACAATTTTCAAGGAGTTCTTTAAGAAGTCCAATAATGGGGTCATTATAATGGGCAAGGCAAGGGTGCCTCTCCTCAGTTTGGTAATAAGTGGCCTTGCACTTGTTGTGGTAAGACCCATGAGGGTCAACCTTTGGTAGCCAAGTTGTACTACACTTGTAAGCAACTTGGACACTTTGCTAGAGAATTCCTAACTACCAAGGGCTTGAGTTCCTCTTCCACACCCTAGATTGTTAAGGTTAATGATGATGTGAAACAGATGCAGGGTAGAGTGTAAGCCTTGACTACTCAGGATTCTCAAGTCACAAATACAGTGGTGATAGGTATACTTCCTTTGTTCTCCACAGATACTAGAGTTCTTTTGATCTTGGTTCTGCGCATTATTTTGTCTCTAGTGCCTTACTAAAAGTTGTGATAAGAGCTTGGAACTACTTGATTTTAAGTTATTAGCTTCTACCCCAATTAGTGATATAATATGGAATAAACTCGTTGTTAATTCTTGTATCTTTTTATTGGGATTAGAGAGTTATTAGCTAAAATGGTGTTTCTAGATAAGCATGATTTTATGTTATCCCAGGCATGGATCGGTTGGCTTCTTGTCATGCTTGTATGCATTTTGAGGTAGAAGGATGGGTCTATAAGGTTATGTGCTAACTAGAATGATCTAAATTGAGTTACCATTAAGATAAATATCCTTTGCCTTGTGTTGATGACATGTTTGACTAGTTGCAAAGAGCACAAAAATTTTCTAAGATTGATCTTGTTCTGCTTACCACTAGTAAAAAATTTGGGACATACCAAAGACAACCTTTGGATTAGGAATGGTCGTTATGAGTTCCTAATGATGTTGTTTGGATTAACCAATACCTTACTTCCTTATGGATTTAGTGAATAGGGTATTTTATGAGTACTTGGATCACTTTGTCATTGTGTTTATTGATGATATTTTGATTTACTTTAAGAGTCAGGAAGAGAATAATGAACACTTGAGGATTATTAAAAAAAAAAAAATACTAAGAGAAAATAAGTTTTGCTAAACTTAGCAAGTGTGAATTTTGTTTGAATCAAGTAGTGTTGTTAGGTTATGTGATTGCTACGGATGGAATTAGATTGGATCTTAGTAGAAATAAGAATCAATAGAAGATTTCCCCACATGACTTGGAGTTGGAGGTGGTTGGGTTTGCTTTGAAAATTTGGAGACATGATTTGTATGAGAGATTTGATATTTGTACAGATCGTAAAAGTTTAGAGTATTTATTTAATTGAAATGAGCTAAATATGGGACAACGGAGATGCCTTAAATTGATTAAGGGCTATGATTGCCCTATTAACTATCATCCTTGTAAGGCTAATGTCATGGTTGATGCACTTAGTAGAAAGTCTCAAGTTATTTTTCAGCTGCTTTGCATGCCACTTAGAGGAAAATCATTATTGATCTAGAAAGGATGGGAGTTGAGGTTGTATAGGTCATTCAAAGTGTTAGGACATATGTGAATCATGTTAGGAACATATGTCATTTAGAATTAGCTAATCCTTTGACAAAACGGACTTTACTCGTAATTGCGTAGATATAGGATGTGTTCAATACTTTAGGGAACAAGAGTTCAAATCCAAGTGTTAAAGCCATGCAAATCTGTCCAAGAATCAAGTGAAGAAGTGCTGTATTTTAAAGCTTGACAGCTAGCTCGACAAATAGTATCTATCGAGGTTTAAAAGGTATGTTTAGCCCGATACTCGACAACTGCTCGATAGATAACCTATCGATCGAGATTTATGAAAATTAGTTTTTGGATCTGATTTTAGACATATTTGTGTATACTTGTTTAGATTTTCTTTTCTCACAACCCTAAACATATATAAGGATTATTTTAAGAGCCGTCTTAGTTGATGAAACTTGATGCAAAGGTTTTGTTCAAGCACATTGTGACCGGAGACAAATTTGCCCTAGTTCATCTTTCTCTTAAAGAAGTTTCTGCATTTGCACATCGTAGAGTTTTGTAACCAAGGAGTATTGTGATCTTCATCATGTTGATGAATGAAGAGCTTTGTAGCCAAAATCTTTCTCAAGTTGGTGGTTAGTCATGTACTTGGATCCGTGCATCGATTGGTTAGTCACGTACTAGGAGCTGTGCATTGAAAAGGAGAGATTGTCACTACAGAACAAGTCCAATTATGTATTGGGGTAAGGGTTCAACTGTAGATTGGTATAAGGTACTGAGATTCCTTTACTTGTAATTGCTTGTTGTGATAATAGTGGATTTTCGGGAATGGTGACCTTAAAATCACCCGGTGGGGTTTTGCCTTGGAGGTTTTCCCCATTCATAAACCAATCACTGTGTCAACTTTATTTTCTACTGCATATTAACTTAGTTGGTAATTTGTTTGTGCTATTACGCGTATTGCATGCTAATTAAATTAATTAATTAACTTAGCTAATTAATTGGTTAATTCATCACAATGGGTCAATACATTCTTAGCCTATCACAAAGGCCTACTTGGCTAGTTGAGAGTTCAACCAACTCTAGTAAAGAAAATTAAATTGTTACAAGGTAGTGACCCACGGTTGATGAAAATCATGAATAAGGTGTATAATGGAAAGAGATCTAAATTTACTATATACAATTTCGAGGACGGAATTTTTATAAGAAGGGAAGAATGTAACGTCTCAGCCCTTTAAAAAAAAGGTAAAGTAGTAGATTTTTTAGAAGCCCACATGACCCCCACCCACCCCACTCACTTCAACCACACAATGTCACCAATATGATCTCATATCTCACCCTTTTGGCTGGTCAACTAGCTACGATCCTCTCCGCCTTTTTCTTTTTCTTTTTCTTTCAAACACAACACACACACTCCTTTCTCAAACTCCCTCACTCTCACACTGGGTTCCACTCCAAACCACCACATCCACTATCATTTTTACCGGAAAACACCATAGGAAAAAGCTAAGGCTCACTAATCTCTATTATTTAAAGTAAAAATTCATAATCTTTTGGTGGATTTATATGCTTTTGCTAGAGGCTCTTCTAATTTAAGTTTTGGAAGTGATATTCATGTGTTAATGCATGTGGGTTTTGTTTTGGTGGACATATTTGATGAATGGTTGTGGATTTTGTACAATGGTAGCCATTTGAGGTTTATTGATGGTAAAGATTTGGGCTTTTTGCTTGCTGATGTGAAATAGTTGGTAAATCTAATTTTCATTGTTTATTTGGAGCTAGTGGGGAATTTATATTTGGGTTTGTAGTGGTGGATATTGTTATATATGTTGTTTTTTGATGGGTCTCTTGAAAATGGTATGTATATTATTGTGGAAGGAATTCAAAAAGTTTTAGGCTCTCTTATGATAAAGGAGAAGGTTTTGAATGGCATGAATTAAGTCTATAAATTAGGGCCTATGCCTTGTAAATTATATTGTTTAGAAACTTTGAGAGTAGAATACATTATTTGTGGGTTAAATACTAGGCTTGCCTAATTAAGTGCTTATTTGGTAATTTCTAATTTGTAGCTAGATACAATTCAAGCTTTATGCTTATTGTGATAGGTTCACTTGCTATTGTTTAGGTTCTAGCTAATCTCATTTGGAGTTTGGAGAATTAGGCTTTTGTGGGTTGCAAGCTAAGTAGCTTTTAATGAGATTTTTTTTGGAAAATAATCATGTTGCATAAACGTTATTTTTGGGTCAAACACATTTTGAAAAATCATTTGTGGAACTATGTTTTCTTAAAAGTATTGTGTCATGACCCTATTATATATGACTATTTATGAATAGTACATCATATTTGGTAATGCGAATGGGGAAATGCATGATTTGTTAGGTTGGAAATGATAAACATCTTTTATAAAATTCTTGGGAATGGATTTTATGGGTTTATTGCATTATTTGCAAACTCTAAAGATGTTTTGTCTTATCTTGTGATATTTGGGAAATTGATAGAAAATCTTATGAAGCTACTTGAAATTAAACAGTGTTTTGGTTTCGTGTAAACTGTAAGCTCTTCATGTTTTTACCTTTAGGCTGTGACATGTGACTACCTGGTGATTACCTAACCAAATGCTGTAGTCTTTGTGACATTAGTATCTTGGCACCCCGTCCTTATGGCAGATTGATGTCTTTGTGGCATAATTGATGTTTTTGTGGCATAATTGATGTCTTCGTGGCATAACTTGATGTTATCGTGGTATAACTGATGTTTTCATGGCATAACTTGATGTCTTTATGGCATACCTAACGTCTTTATGGTGTCTTGTCATGTGGCCTTGAGTTGGATTTTTAAGTTTTAAAAGGGTGTTTTGATAGCTCACAGTAAATAGTATGTAGTTTCATGTTGAAATATTTTGAGAAAGCTTGGTGCTACATTCTTTTAATACTTCTTGTCAATTTATTATGAAAAATGGATTTGCATGATCCTAATGGAAATTCTCCAATCATAATACGTTTTGTAAATTGCTCATCATTAGGAAACTTGCATTTCCCCCACTCCCATTAATTATGCTATTTATTGGGCTCTGTCTCATCCCATTCTTTTACAAACTTTTTTAGAGTAGGCAACAATCGTTTTGAGACAAATTTTTGTGGCTAACAGTAGTTAGACTAACTACTGATGGAGGTTGGACTTTTGTTATGGTGATCTTTAGATGTACATCCTAGAATAGGTTTGACTTATTCTTTTGTATTTGATAGTGGTGATGGCTTTATTCTCACTAATGAAACAGGCTGATGATATGTAATTATATTTATTTCCTCGTCATTGTAATTATTTCATAAACCTCTGTCTTACTTTGGGAGTATTGTTAATGAAATTATTATGATAATTCTTGATGTTGGTACTTGATATGAATCATTTGGATTAAATTGTCAGAAAGGAAAAATCCACAAGTACTTTTGAGATGTTTTTCTCATGCTTTGGACCATTTTGGGTTTGGGGCATGACATCTAGTTTGTGTTCCAAATCTTAATCCTATCAAAGGGTCTTCTAATAGATTACACACACACACACACATAAAGCCTGTCCTAACTTGCATCTAACACACAATATGACATCTCATCATATCGCATTCATGGCACAGAGTCCTGTTATTCATCTACCATAGCATTTGCATTTATGTATATCCAAGGGCAATAAGAATATCACAAGGCAGTATCATCAACAAGGTATATAATCAAGCATACTCAAACATTTAAACATAGCATCATGATACCAATCAAGCAAATTCATCACTTTCATCAATCATATCATGCTCATCATCCAAATCAAATGCATGTTCATATACTTATACATAACTTACCTCACTTATCTTATTGTATCACAGCACTTATGCATCAATGCATGTTCATGTTCTTATGCATGTTCATATTGTTCATCAAAGACAGGTAAATCCTAATAATTAATATAATAAATTAAACATATAAAACATGTCATTCTATTGACCTTAATCCTAAAAATGTGAAAGCTAGACTCAATTAGGCCTAAGGAAATGATTAAAACAAAGCAAAACAGATGAAATAAAGAACCCTAATTCTGGGTTTCTTGGTACGAGTATGCGTGCGCATATATTAAGTATGCGCACGCATGCCTGAAGCATATGTGGGCATATTTGCCCAATGACATAATTCTAAACAAGCAGCAAAACAACAATCAAACAAAACCTTGCATGCTTCTAATACGAAAGCTATAAAACCTAAGCTAACAGTAGAGATATTAAGGCAGTAAAAAAAGCCAAAAAAAAAAAAAAAATGAAGGAGATAGGGTTAGACCCTTACCTCAAATGCAGGAACTCCTTTGAGCTTTGATTTGACCGTTCCCCTCTATCAATCTAATCAAGAAAAAACTAGAAGGTTAGTATGCTTTAAACTCAAAGGTCAAGACCATAATAGGCCCCAACCAATTAAACTTTGATTTGATTTTTGATTCATTATTTTTTAGTGAATTTGGCATGCTTTGGGAAAAAAAGCCTTTGGGGCCTTTTATATTGATCATAGAGGGGTATAGGGTAACTCCTAGTCGACGTGGGATTCACTCTACAAGATTTTACATCAAAAACTTTCCATATGCATGTTCTAAAACCCTACATTGGCTCACATATTCGAACTATGCGTGTGCATGCATACAACATGTGTTACGCATACTTAGGGTTTCCTACATATTTTCTTTCACTTAAACATCCTTCAAGCTAAAGATATATGAGATTAGGCCCTAATCCAACCCTAAGCCTCCGAGTGGTGTCGTCATTGGGAAACGGAGGCTTGAGTCATAAGGGATACAAAATGAGGTGTCTACACCTAGTGATTTTAATTATTGAATTTTACCAAACTCTTTTTTGTTAGTTTTATTTGTATTTTTCTATATATTGGTTCTTTTGATATGTTCTTGTTTTCCTTTTCTCGGTGGAAGATAACCTTAGCTACACTATAGTTTCCATAACAAAATTGGACAACATCAATTAGGGAGATCTATAGAATTCTATACCTAAACTCATGGGTTGAGATACAACGTATGGTGGAAGAGGTGGATGACCATCATGAGCTTCGACAACAATGATCAGTGAAGGTTACAATGTGCATGTTTGGGTGCAGTGGAGAATGAAAAAGGAGATGATTGGGAGACCCTAAAGTTAATAGAGAAGGAGAAAGAAAAATAGGCTTTTGTAAGTTTTGGTGAGCTGGAGCTTACATAATTGTTTAGTTGACATGGTTGCTTTGTATTGGAGCAACTCAGTTAAAGATGTCATGTCATTATTCAGATAGCTACATAGGCAATAGTACTAACGACAATTTACGAAAGGACTGATTGAGCTCATTTTTTTAAATTTAAGGGACCAATAATAATCACTTCAAATTTAAATAACCATTTGTGTTCATAGGGTAAACAAAGTAAATTTAAGGGATCAATAGTGTAATTTTGCCAAAATTATATTTTAAACCCATATTTTGTTATGTAGAGATGTAATCAATTAAATCTTATAATTATAAAATATAAACTAAACGGCAAGATTTTAAAATTTAATAGTCAAAGTATAGAGTTTCAAATATACCAGCGCACACTTTTAGTGCGATGATCACTATACAAGTATAAGTGCTTGTGAGGTGTAGGAGGCAAGCGCTGGGGTTTAAGTCTTCAGGATGAAGTTTCGCACGCATATACATTTAGATCAGAGTAGAGTAGATTCTATCTTGTATTAAAAAAAAAAAAAAAAATAGAGTTTCAAATATAATATAATAAATTAATTCCTAAGATTTCAAAAATTTTAAAATTAATATTATACCGATCATTAAATGACATTGTTTTTGGGGTTTGATATGAATTGAGAGTTTATTACTTTTTTAAGTCTCAGTGTTTCATTGGTTGTTTTTTGAAATTTTAAGATTTAACATTAGTGCAAACATAAACCATATCTTTTACAATATAATTTTTCAAAGAAAGTTTAATAGGACAGACAAAATAATAAACGCAAACATAATAGCTTGACAAAAAGAATAAGGAGGGGGGGAGTGGGCTGTATGGGCTAAATTGTGATTTGATCAATCTATGAAAAACCCTGCGTTTCTACTATTCCTTTTTCTTTATAAAAAATTATAAAACAAATTCGTGAATGCTAAATAATATCCATTAAAGCATATTCCTTGTCAAGTAAAGGGGGTGTCTTCAAAAAAATTGCTGAGTTGTCTCCTCTCTCTTTCTCCAACATACTCAGTTCTTTCGTTACTCAGTTCTCTCTCTCCAAACAGCCAACATGCTGATACATGCAGGTACTTTAACTTTAGGGAGCACCACGCTATTTATTTATATTACAGAATTATCATTATCCCCTTGATCTACCTTGAAATTTTTTGTATGTAAAATATAGTATTGGTGAGCTGGGAATTTGTTTTCTGTTGATGTAATACTAAAATATTGAACGAATTTTCTTTCAATGTATAATAATGCTAATGAATTTTCTATCAGTTGTCGGCAGTATGATCTTAATCAAGAAGAGGCGAACGGCGGAAGTAGTTACTTCAAGTTGGAGGAAACTGTGGAAGGAATGGGAGATGCGGGGACTGATTCTAGCTAGCCTCACAACCCAAATAATTCTTGTCTTTATGGGTAATCGCAAAAGGAACGACGGTGGAATTTGGAGAAAACTTACCATTTGGTCAGCCTACTTACTTGCCGACTCCATAGCGACAATGACCGCCGGCATACTCTCAAATAATATAGGAGAATTGTACGCGCATAGTGGTTTTCTTGATGCAAATTCGGAGCTAAAAGCGTTTTGGGCACCTCTACTGCTGTTGCACTTGGGTGGCACCGATGCCATTACTGCTTACTCCGTGGAAGACAACGAGTTGTGGAGAAGACACTTATTTGGAGTAATTACTCAAGCAATAACAACGTATTACATCTTGTTCATGGCCTGGACAGGCTCTCGTCTATCCATACTCTTTATTGTGATGTTTTGTGTTGGGATTGTTAAGTACTTGGAAAGAGTGTGGGTCCTCTACTTGGCAAGCGACAACAAATTTCGGGACTCAATTCCTGATATCCCGACCAATGATTCCAAAATAATAGAGGAATCTAGACTGAAGGAATTTGAGGGGTACCATCTCAAAATACATCAGGAGCTTGAAGTTGAGGTGCCTGATCATTTAGCCAATACTTCGTCAGATCATACTGATACAAACGAATTACGTACGGCCTATAGCTTATTTGATATGGTCAAGCGGCTCTTCGCAGATATGATACTTAGCGTCAAGGATAGGGATGCAAGCACGACGATTTTTTTACGGGAAAACGTGACTTGGGAAAAGGGTTTGAGGGTGATTGAGATTGAACTTGGACTTATATACGACTTGATGTACACAAAGGCAAAGATAATCTACTCCGTTTGGGGCATTGCTCGACGAATCATCGGAATCTTTCTCACCTTGATGGTGTTTGTAGTTTTACTTTTTGATAAGACGGTCACAGAGAAACAGCAATACTCCAACATTGACTTTACCATAACTTTGGTATTGTTGGCAGTTGCTCTTCTTTTGGAGTTATGTTCATTTGTAAAACTACTTCTCTCCGATGAGACAGCTCATTGGTTGATTGAGCATAAGCATACCAGCATTTTACGAGCCATCAATTGTTGTGCTAAGAAAAAACACAGGTGGTCAAATTCCATTGGTCAGCTCAATTTGCTAAGCATTGCAGTAGAAGAAAAACCGTTGCCCAAGTATTTCCATGGATTCCTGAAGATTTTACGTATTGATGAAGTGCTAGAGATTCACCAGTATGAGACTCATGTACCACTCACTGGCGATTTAAAAATGTACATGTTCGACCTGATCAAGGAAGTTCGGCTTTGGGCGGGAACTAATTGCTCTGACACAGATCTTAAAGCCTTGTTCGGCCGTAGGGGTGCCCGCACACTCAAAAAGTTCGAACTTGATCATGATCTTGATTGGTGTCTTAAGTTGGACTTTGACCAGAGCATTCTTATCTGGCACCTAGCTACAGAAATCTGTTGCAATGTAGATGATCAAACATGGGGAACGAAGAAAAGGTGCGAGTACCTGTCTCGCTACATGCTCTATCTCCTAGTCAAGCATCCTTACATGTTGCCAATTGGGATGGCACACATCAAGTTCCAGGAAATTTATACTGATGTTAGGCGCTTCATTGAAGAACAGCTATCTCAATCGATTAAAATCGTCGACAAGTTCCAAGCTTCTAAAATGTTGATAAAGGTAAGCACCGACGTTATGCTTACTGCCCGAGGGAACAAAAGCTATTTTCTGATATTCCATGCGTGTAAGCTTGCATCAGTATTAATAACTTATGATGTCACAACATGGCACATAATTATGGACTTTTGGACGGAAATGTTGGGTTATGCTGCCAGCCAATGCAAAGGAAGACATCATGTACAGCAGCTCAGACGAGGAGGGGAACTTATCACTCATATTTGGCTTCTAATGGCACATTTGGGTTTAACCGATCACTTCCAGATTGCAAGTAGCCGTGCAACAGCTGAAGCGTTTCTAAGCTAGACTAGTGGAGTAACAAATTAATTGATTGGATAAATCTAACCCCACTCCCAGATTTTTTATAAAGGTTTGGTTGGGTGGGGAAGTTATTGGAATTTCAGTTAGGTTAATTGTTTCATCAAATCCATTTCTGTACCTCTCTTCAGACAAAATTTATAGCTTTTCACATGAAGGAATCTAACTACTTGTGTCAGGAAACCACGTAATTAATAGTTTCGATTCAAGTTTGTTTAAACTCAAGTTAGAATGCTATCTATAAAAATGTCAAATTTAAATTAACTAGATTTTCGTAGGAATATGTATTTGAAAAATACCAAATTCAAAATTTGATTTTGGAGGGAATTTATTTGAAAGCAACAAAGTTTAATCTAAAATGTTTATTTATTTATTTATTTGAGAATATATTTCGTCCCATTTTGAACTAGTTTTATGAAACAATAGGTTATCAAACTAAGTAAAAACAGTTAAATCCGGTTATCTATATTATTAATAAGAGGATTTCTTTGTTTCTTCTTCAATTTTTGGCGTACCAAAATATTCTTATACAAATTTTGAAATAACATACCCTTTAGTTTAATTTTTTTTTTCCTACAAAAAACCAAAAAAAAAAATGTTAAAACAATAATACTATCTCACGTACAAAAGATAAAAAATTCAAATATCTGATTCCTATATGTCTCTGTTATCTATTTGAATTCAAATACTTCAATTACATTTAATAAAAAAAAATACAAAATTACTTCTTAAAAAAAAAAAAAAAAAAAAACCCAACTACTTGTCACTTACACAAAAAAAAAAAAAAAAAAAAAAAATTATTCTCACCACCAATTTATATTCAAATGTCTGACTCCTATCTGTACCTGGCAACCGCCTCCACAAACAGCCTATAAACTTAACTTTAATGCGGCGGTCTTTTTGGGCTTGAACAGATTTGGAATTGGAGCAATAATCCGCAATGACAAGGGAGAGGTCATGGCTGCGATGATTGCTAGTGGACTGAAGGTGAGTACAAGTGATGAAACTGGAATGCTTGCATGCAGAAGAGCTTTGGAATTTGTTGTGGACTCTGGTTTCTCAAGGTTGATCATTGAGAGAGACAATGTCAATGTCATACAAGCCATATCGTCTCCATTGGCAAACCACTCACTCATAGGCAATGTGGTTGATGATATTCGCCATTTGATCCAAGGTTTACAGTAGGCTAACATTTGCTACATAAGGAGAAGTGTAAATAAGGTTGCACATGCACCAGCAATGGGAGCTTTGTATCAAGATACCTTATTAATATGAATGAATGAATGCTCCTTTCTCAAGACAAAAAAAAAAAAAAAATAATTCAAATACTTCAATTATGTTTTATATATATATAAACTTCAACTATGTATGTACACAAGGAAAAAAAAATCCTCTCCACCCATTTGTTTTCAATTATCTTATTCATATATGTATTTATTATCTATTTGAATTCAAATACTTCAATTACATTTAAAAAAAAAAAAATACAAAATTACTTCAAAAAAAAAAAAAAAAAAAACCACTACTTGTCACGTACAAAAGGAAAAAAAAAAGAAAAAATTCTCACCACCCATTTGTATTCAAATGTCTGACTCCTATCTATATTTGTTATCTATTTGAATTCAAATTCTTCAATTATTCTTATAAAAAAAAATACAAAATTACTACTTCCAAAAATAAAAAACCCACTACATCATGTAAAAACTACTCATTCTTATCCCGCAATTTTCATAGTTTTTTCTTAATTCTTTAAAACATTCCAAATTTTTGTTATCCAAATTTTGTACAGTTATCACAAATCCTCATTCATCCACATTAACGTATGTCATCTTTCTTTTATTCAAATCTCAAATTTTTTTTTACTTATCACAATTCTTAACCCAATCAATAAATTCAAATGTTTCATTGGGTTTCAACTTCTTACGCCCTCATTTGAACATGTTAAAATTGTATCTACCCATGGCTAGCTCAACTCCCTTTAGCCACTATCAAGCATATCACGGCTCTCACCTTCCTACTTCACATATTCAATCTAATTTAACAAACCCACTTGCTTCATGACAAAATCAAACACAACAACCTTTAAAATCCGTTGAATTTCAATATTTAAAGGTACATTATATCTAATTTATATGGAGAAAATAATTTTTATATTGAGATATGTATTTAAAGGTGTTTGTTGTTGACAGAGAGCTTGGCACGAAAGAGACAGAGATCATCGACTACAAGCCTGGTCTTAATTTCTATTGAGGTATGTATTTGATTCCTTTGTAAAGTTGAGCCTATTTTGATTGGTTTTTGGTTTTACCTTGAGCCTAATTGCATTCACAAAGCGCGTGTGATAAGTCCAGTATATGTTATTATTTCTTCTTAAAAAAAAAGTTACGTTATAATTCGCTGGCTTGGTTTAATCACACAATGTTAGAACTATTTACATATATAATAACTAAAGACCTTACATAATTTGAATAAATAACAAATTTATTATCATATCAATTGGAAACTTTTATGTAGCAGAACCTGTAATAATTTTAGGTATATTCTGTTTGGTTGGGGTGAAAATAAAGAAATGATAGCAAATGAAGGAGAGAAAATAACTTTTTTGATTGTTTAGTTTTGGTGGATAATTAGAGAGATTTTAGTGGGGCTCGGGTATTTTGGCTATTTTTCAATCTACCAAAATACTATCTCCTTAATTTGGGGTGATTATTGGAAAGAAAATGGGAGGAGAGTTGTAGATGAGAAAATTCCAAATCTGTCCCTCCCTCCACTATGTGTCTGTTTGGTTAAGCTTAGTTAACCTTGTTGTTCTTTTCATTTTCTAATTTTTTTAATGTGTGTTTTATTGAGAGTCCATTTGGCCTTAGCTTTTTTCTTCAGTTTGTAGCTTTTAATTTTTATATACAATTTAAAAAAAAATTCTCACTTTTTCAGAGTACAAGTTTATTTTAATATACTTTTAGCAAAAAACTAAATAAACTATTTCCAAACACCCACTGAGTGACCTGATCGACTTTTGTTTTTGTTTATTTCAATGTCTTTTCTTTCTTTTAATTACAAAGACGTTTCCTTTTTCTTTTTCTTTTCATGGTGGTTTTCTTTTTTTAATATATATATATATATATATATAAACAAAAAATATAAAAGAAATTATTTCTTATATTATGTATTAGGGGCATGAGATTAAATTTATACAAATTACATTTTCTATTCTCTCTTTTTTCTTCTCAACCAAAAAAGTGAGTTTTTCATCTCTACACTTTTTCAACCTCAACCAAACTACATTGGAGAAATCTAAAATTTATTTTATCTCTCCACTTTTTTATCTACTTTTTTCTATCTTCCTACTTTTTTATCCCTTCAACTAAATGGACCCTTAGCATTTTCCTTTTACTCAAACTCAATCTACTTCATCGCATAGAATTTAAAATCGACTTACTCAATGAACTTGATTTTGTGTACCATGTACTCACTAACAAAAAAACATTAGAAATAAATAGTAATGCTATAGTTACAAACTATTTTACAATATCTTTACAAACTATTAATGATGCAAAATTTTTACAAAAATAGAAAATAAAAAATGTTGCAAATTCTTACTAACTCTAATCTAGGTTGGCTTTTATGGGGTGGCTTACTTTGAAAAATAGGTTGACTACAAAAAATAGATTGATGCAATGGGGTTACTCTGGGGATAGTTATTGTGCATTATGTAGAAATAAAATAGAGAGTAGGGAACATTTGTATTTTGAGTGCTCTTTTTAGAAGAGAATTTGGAAGCCTATTATGGGGCTTTGCCTAGTAACTGATGTTCCTATTATTTGGGATGAAATAGTCCGATGGAGATTGGGGAATAACTAATCTGAAGGGCAAAGGTTTTAGAACTACCTTCTGCAAGCTGGTTTGGTGAGCCACAATCTATCACATATGGTTGCAAAGGAACTTGAGATGTTATGGAAGATTTGTTTTGACAAAGGAACAAATTATACAGAGAATTAAATTGGATATCAGAGCTAAAATGGGGGCATGTTGTTATGGCTGGAAATATCATTCTTCACAAAGTTCTAATCTCTAGATGGGGCTGCTTGCACCTTGTTCCCTGAGCATATTTCTTTGATATGCTAAAGAATCCTATGGCCAATTATGTTTTCTAGTGCTTTCTATATGTTAAGCAGTTGTTTTAGTTAATCTGTTATAGGAGTGCGAGTTGGTTTTTTGTTGTTCTGTGGTTTGTAGCTTGTAAAGTTTGCCAGAGGAGTTGGCTCTATTTTTAACCGACTGTGTAGACTTGTTGTCTTTTTGTTATATGAAATTACTGAATTCTCTAAAAAAAAAAACCTCACTGAGTCAACAATCTATAGAAAGGTTTGTAAGCTATACTATGATTATGGATTCTAATTAGCTCAGTTAGTAAATTTTCTGATAGTTAAATAAGAGATCTAAGGATCAATCTCCACCTACACTAAAAATCGATTGAAATCGATTGGTGTCTTGATTTGATGATAAAAAGCTATTATCAAAAGATGAATCCATAAATTGAAACTTTCAAAATAAATAAATAAAGATATACCATGATTTTAGCATTTTCCCCAAAAAAAAAAAAAAAACTTGAATTGACTAAAATGCCAAATAACTTGGGTTGCAAATTTCAAGAAACCTAGTACACTTTACACACAAATCAAGAAACATTAAAGATAGTAAAAATAAAAAGGAGTTAAAATGCAAAACTGACTCTCTAACTTTTTTCAGATTTTATTTTAGTCCTCTAATTTTACTTTCATTTATTTCAGTCTTCTAAGTTTGAGATTTATTCAATTAAGGTATTTCCATTAACTTTTGTTAAAATTTTTTGAAAAAAAAAATCAAGAAAATATTTTTCAATCATTAATGGAATTTTTTTAATTTAAAAAATTTGTAGAAAAATTTATAAAATTAAAAAATTAACCACAACATATAACAAAAGTTGATGAAAAAGCCTTAATTGAATAAACTTGAAAGTTAGAGGGCTGAAATGAACAAAAGCACAGTTAGATGACTGAAATGAAATCTGAAGAAATTTAGAGAATCAATTTTGCATTTTACCCTAAAAAAAGTGATTGGGCTACCAAACCCACCGGATTACTCGGTTGCAACTTGCAAAAAAACATAGTGTAATTTACACACAACCAAGAAACATTAAAAATAATTAAAAAAAAAGGCTTTCAAAATATAAATAAATAAATAAAAATAGGAAAGTATTATCGAATACCCTTAAAGTATTAGTTAACAATTATAGCAAAATAAATAAAAACAATTAATATTTTAATAATTTTTTTTTATTTTCTATAAAAATAGTGTCAAAACTTTTTTTTTTTTTTTTTTTATATAAGATAGAATTTTACTCTGGCTTAATCTAAGTGTATATGTGTGTAAAACTTCTTTCTGGAGACTTGAACCCGACCCTTGCTTCCCATATCCCACAAGTACTTATACTTGTAGAGTGACCATCGTACCAAGGGTGTGCGGCGGTAAAAGTTTCTTAAAACGAATTGTTAACTATTGTGCTAAGGAGAAATGTTACAGATACAAACTATTTTACAATATATTTACAAACTATTGATGTGGCTTTAGCATTTTTCAAATAGTTATTGTAAGTAAAAATGTAATATTAATAATAGGCCCATATTAGAACTAGTAAGAATTTGTCCCATCAATAATTTATAAAAATATTATAAAATAGTTTATATCTGTAGCATTACTCTTATACTAAGTGCAGTAATTAACCAACTCGTTAAAATGTGGATTACAAATTGCAAGAAACTTAGAGTCTATTTGGATTGGGCTTAAAATGCGGATTGCAAATTACACTGTTTATAAAAAAAATCAAACTTTTCAACTCAAAAAATTAAAAAAAAAAAACACTGATACATAAAACGTATGTTTCAAAAGCACAAAACATGCTTCTCAAACGCGGACTTAGTACACTTTACACACAAACGAAGAAACATTAAAGAGAGTAAAAAAGTGATTGCGCTGGATTACTCGGTTGCAACTGGCAAAAGGGCATAGTATAGTTTACACACAAACCAAGAAACATTAAAAACTAAAAAAAAGTGATTGGGCAAACCGCTGGATTACTCGGTTGCAACTTGTAACGAAAAAGGACAACAACGTTAAAAGAATAATAATAAAAAATTTAACAAGAGCTAAGCGCACTAATTAGCTATTGTGTTTGCAAATGGCAAGAAACGTAGTACACTTTACACACAAACCAAGAAACATTAAAGATAGTAAAAAAGTGATTGGGCTACCAAATCGACTGGATTTCTCGGTTGCAACTTGCAAAAAAAAAATAGTTTAGTTTACACACAAACCAATACACATTTAAAATAACTAAAAAAAGTGATTGGACTACGAAACCGCTGGATTACTCGGTTGCAACTTGTAACGAAAAAGAAGGATAAAAACGTTAAAAGAATAATAATAAAAAATTTAACAAGAGCATTGAGGATATTCGCTAAGGAGAAATTAATACTTAATACATTTTTTTTTTTATGAATAATAGTTAATCATAATTAATAAAGGAAAACGTAGGCTGGCAAACAAAATAATAAACAAATAGAAAGTAAGTAAAATTTTTTATCACTGCCAAAAAATAAAAGTCACAATATTTTTCGCATTAGTTAAGTTGGCAAGTTTTTTATTAGTACTCATTCGGACCTACTATTAATATCATTTTTTTATTTACTATTAACAATTTACTATATCAATAATTGTGAAATTTTTTGTCAAATTGCGTGTCTACATGTAAATATATATTTATTAAAAAATATTAAATTGTTAAAGTTAGCAAGAATAAGTTAGGAATACGAGGAATTATAATATAAGAGCATTTACATCAGCTAATGTAAAATAGCATAAGGGCCAACTTTTGCCAACCTAATCCCAAAATTACCCACATCAGTTTTGTTAGGACATACGTGGATTTTGTTAGAGACGTGTTTTGTAAATTGGCTAAACCTTTGAAAAAATGCATTTTATTTGTAATTGAATAGATCTAGTATGGTTTAAGACTTCAAAAAACATGTTGATCAAGTCAAATGTTAAAACCATGAAGATTGGACCAAGAAATAAGTAATGAAAAGTTGTTCATTAAAACTGGATAGAAGCTGGACAGAAGCTGGACAAAAGCTCGATAGAAACATATCTATCAAGGTTTAATGAACGAAGCTCGATAAAATCTCGACAGATGGAGAATCTATCGAGACTTATGAAATCAGAATTTTCAAATCTGATTTTCAGCTCAAGCTGATGTGTATGTGTAGGGTTACTTTTCTCACAACCCTAGACATATATAAGGCTTATTTTAGGAGTCGTCACATAAGAGAATATATAGAGAACACATGCAAAAAGTGACTGAGTGCCTTATTCTCTCTGTAAGAAGTTACTGTGTCTTATGCGCCTTAGGGTTTTGTAACCAAGTACTTCTTGATCTTCATTATTGATGAAGTGAAGAACTTTGCAGCCAACATCTTCTTCAAGTTAGTGGAGTTAGTCATGTACTGGAATTCATGCACCATTGATTAGTCATGTATTGGAATTCGTGCAAAAGGGTAGCGTTCATATGTTGAAGAGTTCAAAAGTTCTAAAGCGGTAGAAGGTTTCTATTGTAAGTTCATCTACAGGGATTGTAGAGTTTAGGGAAAAAGGTTTTGTACTAGATCTGAAACTTTTCTTTATTATAGTGGATTTCTTTTTGGCAAGGTTTTCCCCCAGGTTTTTTTACTGTGAAACTAGTTTATTTCATTGGTTTCCTAAGTCATCATATCTTATCTTATTTACTTTTTCACTGTGCATGATATTGATATGATATTAATGTTTGTTTGTTTTAACAAGGTTTATTCATTATAAATCTAATTAATAACTTGGGTTTAAAACTTGTTAATTCTATCAATCGGGGTCTAAATTTCCCAACAAGTTTGAGCATTTTATTGTGCAAAATGAATTTTTGCTACAGTTCTTTCTTTTATTATTATAGAGTTTCTACTTATGACATCTGTTTTTGATAATTATACTCTTTATAATTAAACCAAGACACCAATCGGTTTTTGACGTAAGTGGGGATTGAACCCTAAATTTCTTATTCAACATTTATAGACTTTACCAGTTGAGTTAACTGGAACTCACAACAAACTTTGTTGCAATACGTTGGTACATACACAAGCACTGTTGTTGCCATTTAAAATTTTTATTCTTTCTTTGCATATCCCAATGATAAAAAGAAAGAAAGTGAATTGTGCTTGTGGTGTATGAAAAGAAAAAAAAAATTAAAAAAAATAATATTTTAATGATATAGAGTTTAAAATAGATAATTTGATATATATATATATATATATATTGCAAAGTGGTCAGGTAAAGAAAAAATTATTAGTTCTTATACTAAAATAAACATGAATTTGTACATGAGCTACTATCAATACTCTAACATACAAAACTCTCTCTCTCTCTCTCTCTCTCTCTCTCTCTTATTTTTTTTCCATCTCCCCATTCCATTATTAATTAAAATATCAAGAAAAAGAAATTCATTTTTCACATTAGTCCCTAAGGTTTGTGTAAGATATCGCTCCTCCTGGGCTTGAACCTCCCATTCTTGTGGTTTCATAAAGAGGAGGGGCTTTTGGCATGTAGTCCACATGAAAATGAGGTGGAGTTATGTTGGTGTCTCTCAAAAGACAGTGGATGTTTTACTGATATTATTATTCCTCCTAGGTCAATGGCTTTACATGGAGTCACCACTTATTTTAATAGAGAAAATGAGAACTAAAAGAATTAAAAAGGTACATCATTGTTGTTGATGAATTGAAAGTTTACATCTTTTGATAATAACCAAAAATTACATTGCTTTGGTCCTAGATACAATCTAAAATAGAAGTTCAAAGACTTTTTTTTCCTAGTTACTATCTAGAAATAGAAAATTACAAGGAAAATCATAATCTACTATCCCTTGATCTAAGTTTGGAGGCTAGCTTATAGGATTGGAAAGGTGTTAGACACTGGTAAAACCAGTTTTCTAGACTTTGGCAGCTAATGATCATATCATATCATCCAAGAACATGTGATTGCAAATATTGAAATAAGCATTCAAGAGCATGATGAAACCCTATTCTAGGCATGCATAGAATTGATATTAAAAGACATGATTAATATGTGTGTG
Source organism: Castanopsis chinensis (assembly GCA_032878915.1). Lineage (NCBI taxonomy): Eukaryota > Viridiplantae > Streptophyta > Magnoliopsida > Fagales > Fagaceae > Castanopsis > Castanopsis chinensis. Next base: position 684,378 of record JAVQMG010000047.1, on the reverse strand, counting down.
ATATGTGATAAACGCTAATCTAAGAGCATGTGTTATATGAATTGGAAAACACAAATCATGTAAAGACTAAGAACAACCTAGATCTAACATGCTAGCAACCAAGAATATGGAAGAGCTAAGAAAATGAAAGCATGCTTTAATCCTAAATTACTTGGCCAAATAAAAGATAGGTTTAAAAACCTTACTTGCATGCAACAACACTCCAAGCAAGAAAGCTCCTCTAAAAGCACATTCCCACAATGAGTTGGTAATCTGAGACTAGGAAATCCAAACTATCCATTTTAGTAAATTGAGACCAAGAGGTCCAAGACACCAAAGGCGCCTTCCTAGAGAGAGAGAGAGAGAGAGAGAGAGAGAGAGAGAGAGAGCTTAGTTTGCTAGGAAGCCTTGAGGGTTTCCACAGATTTTGGTGTGCTTTGAACTATTGGTGATGGGGGTATTTATACTAGATATGGGGGAGTTAGAGATGAATCTCTAGGCAATGTGGGACTTAGGAAAATTAGGTTTTCTATAGAAAAAATAAACGTAGGAATCAAAGTCAAACTGAATGGGGAGCAAGCCAAATTGAAAAAGGAAGAAAATCTAGAGATTCTAAACCAGTTGCCAATTGGCACTTAGTCCCAAACCCTTCTAGATCTTTTCCTTATTGTTCAATTTTGATCTAATTTTATTGGTCCTCAAGGTCAAAAAATTAATTAATTATTTAACTAATCAATTTCTGCCTATTCCTTTGGGAGTTAATGAATGTTTTGACTTTGGATTAAATAAGGTGCATGCAACTTTACCATAAACCCTATCTTCAACCAATAGGTTATGACAAATCATTAAATTTAAATTGGACTAAAATAGACCAATTATAATTAAAAAATCATATTCACGTATGGATTGGGTCAGATTTATCATGCAAGTGCACATTTCCATTCAAATTTATTCGATGTTTTTTTAATTTGGTGGTCTGATTAACACTTATGAACTCTCGTTTTGATCATTATGACCTCAAGATTCATATCATGAAATGTATCTAGAGATCAAATGGCCAAACTTACAATTTTTCCTTGGACACATGACAAGGTGATGATATGCAATGTAATATAGTTTGATATTTGTGAATTTAGTCCTCAAATCTATCACAATGAGTGAATCTCATTCTTTAGTCCAATTTTTTATTTATTTATAAAATGACATTGTCGGCGCAAAGGGGGGAGTACGCCTCGGCTGAGTGGACCGTAGTGGAGAAAATTGGAGTTGCCACCTATATTAGGTCTATGAACCATAAATATAGCGCCCTTAGTGGAAGGACTGATCTACTACTAGTGCACGTGTCTGGAGTTTAGGTATGGGGATGGGAAGATGTTAGGCTTCCAAATCCATCTGACCCATGGGTCGGCTTCCACTCGTTATGTCTTACATCTTAATCTCATTAGAGACATACTAAATACTTGTATTATAGACTCACATACACACTAGCATGCATCTAAGCAAACAACATGGCATTTTTCATCCCAAACCCTAGCATACATCTATCAAGCATAGCACCATATCATATCCAAGGGTAGAGACAAGTCATTATAGAATCAAACAAACATGTTATAGGTTTCTAAACATCAAAAGCATATCATCCAACCAAGCAAGTTTATATCCATCAATAAGGCAACATCATATCCAACTTTATGTATGTTCATATGAATGCATGACTTACCTCACTGCACCGCAGTGCCTATGCATCAATGCATGTTCAAGTTCTCATGAATATTCATGTGTTTACAGAGGATTAAAACAAAGAAAAACAAACAAAATAAGGAGAACCATAAATCTGCATTTTTGGGCACGAGTATGCGTGCACATACATGAAGTATGTGTACACATGCCTCGAGTATGCATATGCATACATAAAGCATGAGCATGCATACACGCCCAAAAACACAGTTTTAAAGCAAGCAACTGTCACACCCCAAACCCAAAACAATCTAAATCATGAGAAATACATTCCAAAGGTACCTGTGGATTTTTCCTTTTTGACAATTCAAACCATAGGAGATCTTTATTTTCCTTTATTTTCCATAGGAGGATAAAAATTCATAACCATACTAAAAACTCTACATTATAAGTCAGAGCTCTATATCACATTTACGAATAATAACTAAAAATCATGTGCCGCCATATAATTTAGGAATATATTACAAAACTACAATTGGATTACACAAAGTCACAATCTTATCAAGGATAAGGAAACTTAACATCGAGTCTAGGCCTACCGGACCTAAGGCTAACAAACCTCAAGTGCCCAACCTCCTATACAATTAATTATGGCCTTGTTGAACATAGGAAGATCGAGTCACCAACCATTTACAACACAGGTCTCCAAATTTAACATATCACTCTAATCATCACCAAAGAAGTAAGGTCCATACCTAAGGTATAGCTAATTGATCTAAAAAAACTATTAGAGGGTGAAATGAGCTAAAACCCAGTAAGTAGCATAATTAATGGGAGTGGGAGAAATGCAAGTTTCATTTTCAATAATAATAACAATATGCAAGAATGATTAAATAATAAAACACAAAAATTTACAAAGTAAATACCTTAAAACTATATACCATAATTTATGAGCACTAACATTATAATTCCAAAGTCATAAATATCTAACATAAGTTAATTTATCACAAATATACCACACTACCACATAGAACGGTCAAGGGATCCACCCATTCACAATTGGCATGATATTGTCTTCTATGGTATGCAATCTCTTGGCCCTATGGGTAGCAGCCTCACCCATACCCTCAAGGCTTTGTCTCTCCCTCCATAGGCAGCAGGTAGAATGCGTCAAATAAGATCTCTTTGGCATGTGGTCTTATGGCCCCATGGGTAGCAACCTCACCCACACACAATCAAGGAATCTTTTCTCCCCATGGTTAGGAGGGAAGAACGCGTCATCCAAAGTGAAAGGGCACTGACTTAGATCAAATTCCATTGTCACAAAGACTATGAAAATCAAATTGTGTGATCATCAGGAAATCACACATGGCATAGGGTTAAAACCACATAAAGCTCATAGGTTATATGTACTTTGAAACACAGTTTATATCCAGGTAGTTTCAGGAAAACCATAAACAATCAAAAATTCCATAAAGTTTGTAAGGTTGTCAACTTGTCAAAAAGATTTTCTATCAATTTTCCAAATCACAAGACAAGATGAGCATTTTTAAATTTTCTAGTAAACCATAAAATCCATGAATTAATTATCAAAGATTAAATCAAAGATGCTTATATTTTTCATTTACTCAATTCTTGCATTTCCCCAAATGCAATACCAAATATGATGCACTTTTCATATATAATAAGGTCACAATAAAACACTTTTAAGAAAACATAGATCCATAAATAATTTTTCAAAATTTATTTGACCCAAAAACAACGTTTATGCAACATGATTATTTTGCAAAAATCTCATTAAAAAGCTACTTACCTTACAACCCGCAAAAAGCCTAATTCTCCAAACTCTAAAGGAGATTAATTAGAACCTAAACAATATTAAGCAAACCTATCACAACAAGCATAAATTATATTCAAATAAGCACTTGATTAGGGAACAAATTAGGAATGTCCAAATAAGCACTTGATTAGGCAAGCCTAGTATTTAACCTCACAATTAATGTATTTTACTTCCAAAGTTTCTCAACAAATTAATTTACAAGGCATAGACTCCCATTATACTTATAATTCATTCAAGGAATTGTCTCTTACATCAAAACCTTGACACTTTATAAGTAGTTCCCACAAGATTTATATAATATCATCTAGAGACCCATAATACCAAACATCATAAATCCCCCAAGAAAAATACTTTGAATCTTTAACTAGCTCCAAATAATCAATAAAAATTATATTCACCATTTATTTCATGTTAAAAAGACAAACACTCCCCCCCCCCCCCCCCCAAAAATCTTTACCACTTAAATAACCACCATTGTAAAAGCTATAAATTCACTCATCAAATAATTCCACCAATACAAAGCTCATACATATAAACATATAAATATCACTTCCAAAACTCATAAATCACATGGGTATCATTATCAAAGCTTATTTAAAAATTACCCCGAGAGAAAGTATAAAACACACCAAAAAGATTAGAAATATTTACCTCAAATAAAAGATGTGAAGATGTTTAGAGGTTTCTAAGGATTTTCCGTTGATCTTTTTGGAAAAATGATGGTGGAGAGGAGTGTTTGAGAGAAAAGAAAAGAAAAAAAAAAAGAAGAAGAAAGGGATGGTCGGCCAAGAGGATAAGTGGTAGTGTGAGAGATGTGTGGTGGGTAGTGAATGGGTAGGTGGGGCACTTATGGTCCCAAAAAATTTGACCATGAATATATATATATATATATATATATATATATATATTTAAGCTGGACATTACATTCTTCCCCTCTTATAAAAATTTCATCCTCAAAATTTTACTTACCTTGATCCTGAAAAAGGTTTTGGTATCTTGACAGCATATCATCCTCACGCTCCCAAGATGCCTCTTTCACCAAATGATTCTTCCAAAACACCTTTACCCAAGATATTGTTCTATTGCATAGCACTTGCTCCGTACAATCTGAAATCTCTACCAGAATTTCTTCATATGACAAGTCATCTCTAATCTAAAGAGGCTCATAGCTCAATATATGTGAAGGGTTAGAAATGTATTTCCTTAACATAGACTCATGGAAAACATTATGAATTCTTGACAAGGCCAATCGTAGGGTAATTCTATATGCAACTTCGTCCACTCTTTCCAAGACCTTAAAAGCCCTACAAACCTAGGCTTAACTTACCCTTTTTGCCAAATCGCATTACTCCTTTCATAGGTGTAACCTGTAGGAAAACTTCATCTCCAATCTCAAGTTCTAGAGCCTTCCTTTTAATGTCATAATAGCTATTTTGACTACTTTGGATTGCTCGTAGTCTATCACGAATCTGATTTACCTTTTCACAAGTCCTTTGAATAATTTCTGGCCCTAAGATTTTTCATTCTCCAACCTCATCCCAACAAATTGGGGATCTACACTTTCTCCCATACAAAGCCTCGTAAGGTGCCACTCTAATACTTGAATGGGAACTATTATTGTAAGCAAATTCCACCAAAGGTAAGTGACTAGCCCAACTCCCCTTAAAATCCAAAACACATGCTCTCAAAATCACTTATAGAGTTTGAATAGTTCTTTCAGATTGTCCATCCAATCTAGTACCCAAGGCCTTTTGCACACCACCCCAAAAATGAGAAGTAAACATTGGATCTCTGTTCGAAATAATAGAAGTGGGTACTCCATGAAGTCTCCCAATATCATCAACATAGAGCTGAGCTAACAGATCAAGGGAGTAGTTCATCCAAGTAGGGAGATAATGAGCTAATTTTGTCATTCTATAAAAAATCACTCAAATAGAATCATGACCCTTAGGAGATCTCGGCTATCCTGAAGCAAAATCTATAGTAATTTTCTCCCACTTCCATTGGGGTATAGGAAGTGGTTGTAACAAACTTGGAGTCATTGGTGCAACACCTTAACTTGTTGACAAGTTAAATATTGCTCTACAAAGTGGCAATCTCTCTTTTCATATTATTCCACCAAAAGTTTTCACAAAGATCACGGTACATCTTTGTGCTACCCGGATGTATTGTATATGGGGAATAGCATGCCTCCTCAAGAATCTTCTTATCTTATTAATGGGCCATTTGGCAAACAAAGTCTACTCCCAAAACTTAAAGCACCATCCCCAGAAATATAAAATTCAGATTTCTTTCCACTACGCACCTCATCCATGATTTTCTTTAAATGTGAGTCATCGGCTTGTAACAATTTAATTCTCTCTACCAAAATTAGTTGAACACTCAAACTAGCCAAGTATGCTTCAAAATGGTCCATAACAACCTCAATCTCCATCCTTTCAAGATCAAGAATAATTTCCATTTAAGGGGTTAGCAAAGCAGCTGAAAAACTTGAAGGCTTTCTACTAAGAGCATCAGCTACAACATTAACCTTACCAGGATGATAGTTAATAGAGCAATCATAATCCTAAATCAATTCCAACCATTTCTATTGCCTCATATTTGACTCCTTCTAGGTAAAGAAATACTTTAAACTTTTATAATAAGTGAAAATCTCGCATCTTTCCCCATTCAAATAGTTGCTCTAAATTTTCAAAGCAAAAACAACTGCAACCAACTCCAAGTCATGAGTGGGATAATGTTTCTCATAATTTTTCAACCGATGAGAGGTGTAAGCCACAACCTTCCCATTTTACATCAACACACAACTAAGTCCCTTATAAGAAGCATCACTATAAATTACAAAACCCCCTATACTTGAAGGGATAGTTAACATTGAAGCTGTGACCAATCTTCGCTTTAGCTCTTGGTAGCCATTCTCACTTTTTTTTCTTCCACTTGAATTTAACATTCTTCTTAGTTAATTCTGTCAATGGAGCTACAATGTGGGAAAATGCCTTTACAAATCTTCTCTAGTAACCAGCAAGACCCAAGATACTTCTAACGTTACTCACATTTGTAGGCCTATCCCAATTAACCATTGCTTCTATCTTATTAGGATTGACCATAATTCCAACCTTAGATATCACATGACCCAAGAACACTACTTGATTCAACTAGAATTCACACTTCTTCAATTTAGCATGCAATTTCCTCTCTCTTAGAATTTGTAAGACAATCCTCAAGTGTTCTTCAACTGGTGGTAACTAGAACGATCAATCTTAGAAAAGACTTGTGCTCTTTGCAAGTGATCAAATAAATCATCAATATGAGGCAAAGGAGATTTTTTTTTAATAGTAACTCTATTTAGCTCATGGTAATCAATACATAACCTTATAGACCTATCCTTTTTCTTAACAAATAATAATGGATCTGCCCAAGGCGAGGCACTAGGGTGAAAATTCCCCTTATCTAGCAATTCTTCCAATTGCTTTTTAAGTTCGTTCAACTCTATGGGTGCCATTCTATGTGGTTGTAAACACCGTAATTTGCCAATGATGCTCGAACTTTAATGCCCAAGGCCAGTTTAGGGCCCAATCAGATATTAAATTGACTTGATGAGTGTTAAAATGGAAAATATGACCTTTCAAGTGAGCCAAAATCTATTTTTGGAAATAAATTGACCAAAGTGGCCCTCGGCCTATGTACGTGGGTCGCAGCCTGCGTACTCAAGCCAAAGCATGTGTACACAGGCACATTCCTTTGTACGCAAATAGGGTTTCAGAAGCATAAGAAAGACAAGTTTTCTGCAATAATGGCTAAGGTTTAGACTGAATCTCACATCATTTGAGAGCCGTTCCAAACCCCAATTTTTCAACTATAAAAAGCCTTACATGGTACATTTTCAAAACACACAAAAATCTCACGGGAAAAACCTAAGATTCACTAGAAAATAATGAATCAAAAGGGAGTTTTTCATAAAACACCCTCAAGTCATTTTTATTTGATTGAAACCTTTTCTAGCCCCAATCCTTTAAGCTTAAGATTGCTAATCACTATTTTATTGAACTGTGATAGATTTGACTGAGGGGATCGGTCAAATATCAAGCCTAGGAGCTTCTGCTTTAAGGTATTCTTTTAAGCTTTTCTCTTTCTTTTCTACCTTTAATCTTTGTTTTAATTTGTTTCTTTTGCTTAGTTTATGCTTACACATGTTTGTTTAGGTTAGTTTTAGGTTTTCTTCATGTCTTTAAGCATGTTAGGTTGCTAGATTTTATGTTTTATGTCTTGTTTGGTTTTTTCTTTGTTTCTATGTTAATTAGGTGTTCTGGGTAAGCATCTGCATACATGCGATTTAGCCTGCGCACGCAGACTTGTTCTAGCGTGCATGATGCCATTACCACCCTAATTTTTTGTTTGTTTTTATTTTTCCTTCACATGTTTGTCTGCATAGCCTCTTTTTCACATGTTTTTAAGCCTCATAAAATGCTTGCTCACCTTTTAACATGATTGTTTTTTATCACATGTCTAGATTATGATTTAGTTTAAGGTTTCTTAGTTTTAATGTCCTTCATTCACATGTTCATGCATTGATGCTATAGGTGTTGTGCTGTTGGAAGGTAAGTGAAGGATAAAGTCATGCATTAGCAATGTTCATGCATTTGTGTTAGGATTTTTAGATGTATGATTAGGGTTTCTAATGTGTTAACATTTTGTTTTTGATATGCTCTTTTTTATGACATATTTGCTACTATGTTTAATTTGTTGCTTTGTTTTAGGGTTTCTCTTGTGTGTTTGGCTTTCCTTTGCTTTGTGGATAGATAAGTATGTTTGTTTAGGGTTAAAGAGGCCATGTTATTTGTAAGTGTGTGTGTGTGTGTGAAATACAAGTATTTAAATGGTTTTTTAATAGAGTTAAGATATAGGACACAATGAAGAGAGGCCAACCTTAAGGTTGAGCGATCTTAGGTGCCTAACACCTTTCCAAGAGTGTACCTAAACTTCAAACCCACACTCCTTTGCACAACCCCAGTACGTGACTCACTCACCAACTTGAGGAAGAAGAACGTTGGCTGCAAAGTTCTTCACTTCATCAACAATGAAGACCAAGAAACAGTTGGTTACAAAACCCTAAGGTGCAAAGACGTCGTAGCTTTTTTTAGAGAGAGCAAGGCTTCGGTCACCTTTTGCATGTGTTCTTCTTGTATTCTCTTATGTGACGACCTCTAAAATAAGCTTTATATATGTCTAGGGTTGTGAGAAAAGAAACCCTACACAAATATATAAACATGAGTCGAAAATCAAATCTGAAAATCTGAATTCCCACAACATCAATAGATACCTCGATCGATCGAGTAGCTGTTGAGCTTCATTCATTAAATCTCGATAGATAGCTATTTGTCGAGCATTTGTCGAGAAGCTATCCGCAGGTGTCGAGCAGTTGTCTGCAAGTGTCGAGCTATCTGTCCAACTTTAGTGAACACCTTTTCTTCACTTGTTTCTTGGTCCAATCTTCATGGCTTTAATACTAGACTTGAACAACATGTTCTTTAAAGTATTAAACACATCCTAGATCTACCCAAATATAAGTAAAGTGCGTTTTGTCAAAGGATTAGCCAACTACATAAAATGTGTCCTTAACAATCTCCCCCTTTGGTAATCTGTGACAAAACCACAACAAACAAATGAACATATGAGAGAAGTCATAAAGCACTCAACTCATACTCACTTGTTAAGTACAATAAAATCTACCCTAACATAAACTCTTGAAAAACTTTGCAAGAAGAGAGTTCATGGCATAGAAGACTTTGACAACCTGTATTTCTGAAACACTTTAAACAAAACACATCAAGGCATCTTTGTGTGAAGTAGAAATAATAGATTGCATACAAATAAAGAAACATGTGTATAAAGATAGAAAAGAAAACAACACTTGTAGAGATAGGTGAATAACACATACATCATCACACACACACACACACACACACACACACACACACACACACACATATATATATATATATATCTAAGATAAGCATCATATATGTAAACATGGTCACAAGACCTAAGGTACAAGAAGAAGAAGCTAAAAGTAGCTCCTACAACAATAAGGAGGTAATCACTCCCCTTAACAAGACGAAACACATCTCCCCCTTACAAAGGAATGTATTTCTCCCCCTAACATGTAAAATCTTAAAAAAGAAACCACATATTACCACATTTTCTCCCCCTTTTTGTCATGATTGAAAAAGGGTACAAAAAGCTATAAAGCCTTGCCCAAGAAACATAAAGATGATCACAAAATGATCAAGGGAGCACAAAGAATCTATGTAAATGCATGAATGTAATGAAACAAGATGCTATGGATGACAAGATAAGAGAAACATGCAAAACATGTGAAAAACAATGCATGCAGAGGATCGAGAGGTGTCGAGAAGCTATCGAGCATACCTCGATGGATCAAACAGCTATCGAAGGGACAAGAACTTTCACGATCAATCCACCTAGCTATTGAGAGGTGTCGAGATTGCGATAAAAAAAAATCAACTGAAGATCTCGATAGATAAGCCAGGTATCGAAAGGTGTTGAGGAGGTGTCGAGATAGCTTGAAAACAGTTTTTCAGGAAGGAAAAACTAAAGATATGAAAGCAATCAAGCATGCAACTCAACTAAAAATCCAAACAACATTTTAACCTCTCAAAAACATCTCTCATCACTAAAAAGATAAGAAAATAGATCCCAAAACATACATACACACTAAAAAATTCTAACCAATTTTATATTTTAAAAACAAGTTAAGACAGCTTAATGAGCATATATCAACACATGTAAACCTTTTGATGGCCAAATCACATTGTACCTGTACATGTATCAAGAATAGCAAAGAATATTGCGTGTTGTGTGTGAAAAAAATTGCAAGATTGTGTAAGTGTCTCAAAGTTATAACGATTTGAGATATGAGAAAATCACTTTTAACTCACACACAATCATAACTGTTTGATGGGGACTATCACCTTTGAGGTACATCCTATAACTCCTACATCTCTTAGAAAACACGCTTGCAATCATATTTTAAAGAATTTTTTTCTTTTTACTTTTTATTTTCTTTGCATATTTTCTTTTATTAAGAAAACCATGCATGGGTATATAAAAGAGAGAAAAGAAATACCCAATTATGTTAAGCCTTTTGACATTGTACTTTTGCTATGTTGAAGCATACATATGTCATTTCATGATTGGCGAGTAACAGTGGTGAGATGATTATTTATGTCTTTCTCTTAGGATTTTCTAGTCATTTTCGTCAAAAAGAGTGATACGAGTGTTAAGTACAAGAGATCACTTAACCTTACTCATTACAAACAAAGAGCCACAAAACTCACTTGCTTAGTTGTGCATAAGGATGCTAATCTAAGCTACAAAAGATACAAAGTTTAGAAAACTCTGTTTCAATGACAATTTTAAGGTTCACAAGAACCGATGTACACAAACACACACTGTTTTCGTATTTTTCTGATTTATTTTTTATTTTTTTATTTTGAAAACAAAACAAAATAAAAACTAAACAACCAAACAAAAACAGAAAAACAACATGAAAGTATGACAGAAAGATGCAAATGCTTGAAAACATGATAGAATAATGCAGATGCATGATAGCATGATTCCAAAAGCAGATAAGAAATCAAGCAAAGAGAGTCCTACATAAGATAGAAAGAGTTAAAGCATAGGACAAATAGAAAAGACAATTAAGTCTTAGGCTCCTTTCTCACCCGCACAACACGAGTCTTTGGCCATGAAGATGAAAAGGCACGTGTCCTAGTATGTCTATTTAAGGACATGGAAGAATTAAAATTCTCTTGAAATTGAGTTAAAAAGCTCAAAACTTTTAATAACTCTCCAAAAAAATGTGTAGGTCCTTGAGAGGAAACCTGTGACCGTTTGGACACTTGCTTTTGAGGATACAACTTAAAGCAATTAGGACGAATGTGTCCAAAAGCATCACAATGGTGACAAACATGAGGTCTAACAAAGGATTTAGAATTAGTCAAATCAGTTTTGAATTTCATACCTTTATTGCCTTTCTCAGATTGAGGCATAATGATAGTCTTTGATCTAGAAGCCATGGAAGAGGAGAGGACGGAGGAGACAACATATCCTAAGCCAGTTTTATCAGAACTGGGCTTTTGAGCACTCAAGACCTCATCAAGCTTTGCACTAGACATTCTCTTTATTTGAGTTCTAACTTGACTAAGCTCAACCTCAAGATTCTTGACCTATTCTTATAATAAGGTGTTCTCTACAACAAAAGTCTCAACTAACCTTGTAGTCTCATCTAGTTTGACTAATAGATCGGCTTTTTCGATTTTTACCTCATTAAGCTCTTTTCCACAAGATGAGAAGTCTTTTTAGATTTTATGAATTCGGTGCATAGCTTATCATAGGCTTCCTAAAAGGTCAACTTCTTGGATACTTCATCATCAGAAGAATCCTCACTATCACTAGCACTTTCCACAATCACCTCATCGGTTGAAGCAGCAAAGGCCATAACATGACTACATTCATCCACATACTCATCAGAAAAGTCATTCTCAGTGTCACTCCAAGTAGCAACCAACCCTTTATCTTCTGACTTCTTGGCCTTTTTCCTCATAATGTAGTTTGGGCACTCTATCCTCATTTGACCAAAACCCTTACACTCATGGCATTGAATGAGGGGTTTCTCATTCTTACCCTTCCTAGAGGATTTAGATTTTCTAGGATGTTTGCCATTATCCTTTTTCCTAAATTGAAGAAGCTTGATAATCTCATCAGTTATGAAAGTTAGATGCTCATCCTCATCATCATCTTCATCTTCATCTTCACTTTCATCTTTATCTTTAGAGTCCTCAATCTCTTCCTATATACCCTTAAGAGCCAAATTTTTACTCTTTCCAACTTTTCCCATTGAGCCTAATCCCATCTCATAGGTTTGAAGGTTCCCTACAAGCTCAGTCAAAGGAATTTGATCAATGTCCTTTGCTTCTTCAATGGCAGTAATCTTGGTATGGAATCATTCGGGTAAGGACCTAAGGATTTTCCTAACAATTTCAGATTCTGCTATAGACTCTCCAAAGTTGAAAGCTGAATTCACAATATTCTTGAGTTTAGCATAGAACTCATCAAAGGTCTCATTCTCCTACATCCTTATTTCTTCAAAACTACTAGTGAGTCTTTGAAGCTTCACAGTCGTTACTACCTTGGTACCTTCATAGGTGGTCTCCAGAATGGTCCATGCTTCCTTAGCAACTTCTGTGGATGATATTTTCTTGAATTCCTCATTGGTCACTCCACAAAACAAAGCATTCAAGGCCCTACTATTGAAATTTTCCGCTATGATGGTTGCATCATCCCAATCCACCGGCGATTTCTTTGGCTTAATCCATCCAACTTCAACCACTTGCCATACTTGGTCACCTAGAGCCTGCAAAAACACTTTCATATGAACTTTCCAGTACGAATAATTAGTGACATCAAATAAAGGAGGAATCAAAAGAGTTGTCCACGATCCATGACAACAGGGGTCAAGGATCACACTCAAGAAATTAATCCAATCAAAGTGTACCCGCTCTGATATCACTTATAGGGAAATATAGACCTCAGTTGATAGAATGAACATATTTTAAACCCAAGTTGTTAAATAGGTTTATTATGAATAAAACTTGTTAAAACAAAAAAATATCAATATCATGTCAAAATCATATGCAGCAGAAAAGTAAATAAAACAAAATATAATGACCTAGGAAAACCAAATAAACCAACCAGTTTCACAGTAAAAAACCTAGGAAGAAACCTTCCTAAAAAGCAATCCACCATAGTAAAGAAAAGTTTCAGATTTAGTACAAAACCTTTGTCCCTGGACTCTACAATCCCCGTAGATGAACTTACAGCAGAAAACTTCTACCGCATCAGAACCTTTGAACTCTTCAATATATGAACGCCACCCTTTAATGCACGGATCCTAGTACGTGACTCACTCCTTTGCATGAATTCTAGTACGTGACTCACTCACCAACTTGAGGAAGAAGAATGTTGACTGCAAAGTTTTTCACTTCATCAACAATGAAGATAAAGAAGCATTTGGTTACAAAATCCTAAGACGCAAAGACGCAGTAGTTTCTTTTAGAGAGAATAAGGCTTCAATCACCTTTTGCATGTGTCTCCTTGTATTCTCTTATGTGACGACCTCTAAAATAAGCCTTATATATGTCTAGGATTGTGAGAAAAGAAACCCTACACAAATACATAAACATGGGTTGAAAATCAGATCTGAAAATCTGAATTCCCGTAACCTCGATAGATACCTCGATTGATCAAGCAGCTGTCGAGCTTCATTCATTAAATCTCGATAGATAGCTATCTGTCGAGTAGCTATCGAGAAGCTGTCTGCAGGTGTCGAGTAGCTGTCTGTAGGTGTCGAGCTCTCTGTCCAGCTTTAGTGAACACCTTTTCTTCACTTTGTTTCTTGGCCCAATCTTCATGGCTTTAATATTAGACTTGAACAACATGTTCTTTGAAGTATTAAACACATCTTGGATCTACCCAAATACAAGTAAAGTGCATTTTGTCAAAGGATTAGCCAACTACATAAAATATGTCCTTAACAAATATAATTCCAAAGCCATAAAATTGAATATAAGGTAATTCATAACAAATATACCACACTACCACATAGATCGGTCCGTGGATCCAACAATTCACAATTGGTATGATATTGTCCTCTCTGGTAGGCAATCTCTTGGCCCCATGGGCAGCAACCTCACCCATACCCTCAAGGTTTTGTCTTTCCCCCCATGAGTAACAGGAAGAACGTGTCAAATAGGACCTCTTTTGCATGTGGTCTTTTGGCTCCATGGGGAACAGCCTCACCCACACACAATCAAGGAATCTCTTCTCCCCATGGGCAGCAGGGAAGAATGCGTCATCCAAAGTGAAAGGGCACTAAACTAGATCTGATTCCGTTGTCACAAAGATTGCGAAAATCAAATCGGGTAATCACCAAGAAATTACGCATGGCATAAGGTTAAAACCACATAAAGCTCACATGTTATATGTACTTTAAAACACAGTTTATGTCCCAATAGTTTTAGAAAAACCTTAATCAATCAAAACTTCCATAAAGTTTGTAAAGCTTTCAACTTCATTCTTATCAAAATGATTTCTATCAATTTCCCAAATTACAAGACAAGATAAAAATCTTTAAATTTTCTAGTAAACCATAAAATTCATGAATTCATTATCAAAGATTAAATCAAAGATGCTTATATTTTCCATGTCTACAATTCATGCATTTCCCCAAATGCAATACCAAATATGATGCACTTTTCATATATAATAATATATGATAGGGTCACAACACAACACTTTTAAGAAAACATAGATCCATAAATAATTTACCAAAATGTGTTTGACCCAAAAACAAAGTCTATGAAATATGGTTATTTTGTAAAAATCCCATTAAAATGCTACTTACCTTACAACCCACAAAAGGCCTAATTCTCCAAGCTCCAAAGGAAATTAACTAGAACCTAAACAATATTAGGCAAACCTAGCACATAAAGCTTGAAATTGTATATGGGAACAATTTAGGAATGTCCAAATAAGGACTTGATTAGTTAAGCCTAGTATTTAACCTCACAATTAATGTATTTCACTTCCAAAGTTTCTCAACAAATTAATTTACAAGGCATAGACTCCTATTATACTCATAAATCATTCAAGGTATTATCTCTATAGTCAAAATGTCAACACTTTATAAGTAGTTCCCACAAGATTTATATAATATCATCAAGAGACCCATGTGTGTGTGTGTTAAAAATATTTAGTATTCTCAAAAAAAAAAAAATCCCCCAAGAAAAACAATTTGAATCTTTAACTAGCTCTAAATAATCAATAAAAATTAATTACACCATTTATTTCACATTAAAAAGCCAACCCCCAAAGCTTCACCACTCAGATAACCACCATTGTAAAAACTATAAATTCACTTATCAAATATTCCACCAATACAAAACTCATACATATAAACACATGAATATCACTTCCAAAGCTCATAAATCACACGGGTATCATAATCAAAGCTTAGATAAAAATAACCTCAAGCAAAGGTATGAAACCCACTAAAAAGATTAGAAATTTTTACCTCAAATAAAAGATGTGAAGATGCTTAGATGTTCCTAAGGATTTACCGGTGATCTTGCAAGAAAAATGATGGTGGAGATGGTGGTGTGGAGGTACACCGATGGGAGGGTGTAAGGGAGTGAGAGGAGCGCTTGAGAGAAAAGAAAAGAAAGAAAACTAAATAAGAAGAAAGGGAAGGCCGGCCAAGAGGATAAGTGGTAGTGTGAGAGGTATGGTGGGTAGTTAATGAGTAGGTGGGGTACATGTGGTCCCAAAAAAACTGACCATGGATTTTTTTTTTTTTTTCATTTAAAAGCTAGGACGTTACAACACCAATTAAACAAAACCTAGCATACTTCTAATAAAATAATTCAACTTTTTATCCAAAACATGGTGAGACACAACAAATCGAAAGAAAATAAAACAAAACATATTTCTAAACATGTATAACAAATAAAACAAATTAAGAACAACAAGAACACAACTTGGTTTGGTTAATATTTAACCAGCCCCTCAATGCCTACACAAGATCGAATGATAATCAACGAAATCAAATATATCAATAGTCCATTAGTAATCACAACTCAAAAATAAAAGGATGTTCTTGAAAATCTTTTGAAAGAATCTTTGAAATACATTTCTTTGAATGGGATAGATAGTTTCTGCCCTAATGAGTAATAGAGAGAGGTTTTGAAGAACCAAAAAACATGCTTGGTAATTATGTGCAGAAGATGCAAAAAAAAGAAAGAGTTTTTGGAAGATTTTAGGTCCAAAATTCACTCTCTGTAGCTAGGGTTTGAGTTTGGAGGCATAAGGTATTTATATGTTTAAACTAGGGTTTTCAGGGTTTTTTTTTATGTCTTTTTTCATTCCCAAGGGTCTAAGGGCCATCCCACATCAAAGAATGATGTTTTGGGCCACTAAAACTGAAGTTATGGAACCCAAAAAAATGGCCCACGTATGCATGGTTGGGGCCTACGTACGCATGCATGATTCATGCGTACGCATGCTCCCCAAAAACCCTAATTTCTACTGCTCAGATGGCCTAACTTTAAACAGCCATAACGCACTCAATGTAAATCGAAATTAGGTAAAATTTGTGTTTAAATTGAAGACTAGGATGTCTACTTTCCAATGAAACAACCTCACTCAAAAGTTATGGTCAAAACATTGAACAAATGTCATTTTTTAGCATCATTTTCAAAACGATTTGAGCACTTTTGAGTTGTGATTACTTCCAAACTATTAAAATAACTTCAATTACCTTTTGTAGACATGTCAAGCTCATCATTGGGACTGTGAACTAAAATCTATTAACCGGGTACAAAATGAGGTGTCTACAGACGTCATCTAAATTTTAGAGGACATTATACTTTTCCAATTTAAATTATATCCTTGATTATGCGTTGCCCCTTGAACTATGAAAATGTAAGATTAACCCTTTAAATTAAAACCTTTTAATACTTAACCCCCTTCCATTAGATTCCCTATTAAGTTAGATAGAAAATGTTGTCACGTGATACACGCAGACCTAAAACCCATTAACCCCACCTTGAATAAATGAAATGCCCTTTCTTATCCCTCTCCCTCTCAGTAAAAGGCCACAGCTCTCATCCATGTACTTTGGACAACCAAACAAGGCATAAAAAAAATAAATAAATAAATAAAAAATAAAAATAAAAATCCTCTCTATCTTGGCAACGTAAAAAATTTTTATCAAGTGAAAAATGCAGTGTTATTGTACAAATATAAGAAGAAAAATAATTCCTTTTTCAATCTATGTTTTCTCCACAAATAAGAAGTAAAAAGCTATGAGTTAGACATGGAATGCGCTTGAATTGCATTCCATCCAACCAAAAACATTCCAACAAACACAACAACAATAAAACTTATCTATTTCACAATAGTAGATTTTACTAACTGTTCCAAACTAAAAATTACGCAAACCCAAAGGTATAGTTATCAAAATGTGAATTGTGCGTGAATTGTATCCTGATTCAATTTTTTATTTTTTTGTATTGTGTATTCTATTGTATCGTGTATTGTAAGATGCACAAACACCTAATAAAATTTTTAAAAAAAATTATAGATATACATATAGAAATGGTAGATTCATTTTAAATTCGAAACATATTCATTTAATGACCAATTTAATCATTACTTATATAATAATATTTAACAAAGATAACTAAATAAATCATTTATAATATACACATTCAAATTGATTAAACTCAGAAGTCATGATGTTTCTCAAAAGAAAAAAAAAAAAAATCATAAGTGATAATACATGATATATGAGCCAAAGTAATAATTTCTTTTCATCATCTTAACTAATTAACTCCATCTAAGTCAATGTTATCATCATGTTCATCATCTTGCAAAATTATTTTTCATTGATATTTTCTTCATCATCATCAACATTTTGTATCTCTTTTCTTGTGTTTTAATTCAAATAATTTTTTCTTTATATTTTTTCTTAGCATTTTAGCTTCTTATATTTATAATTATAATAGCAAAATAAAATAATTATATCTTCATATAATACATTATTCATAGCATATAAAAGAAATTTACAAATTTAAAAGTGAAGTGTCAAGTGTGTAGTCTAAATTTTGTAAAAAATAGAGAAGAGGAAAAAAAAAAAAAAAACTCTTGGATATGCTATTTTATTGGACTCAATTAAGTATCCCAATAATTTTGTGTTAAGTATCTCAATAATTTTGTGTTAAAAAAAATGTCTAACAACTCTTTTAAATCAAATAAAATCAAAATTTTGGTTTTAGGACATAGATTTTAGTACATAGATCTCCCATCCCCATACCCTGATGAATGGTTTCCTCGACGGCAAGTATGTCTTAGCCTAGGGTGGACCATAGTGGAGGGTGTAAATAGAGTCGCCACCTAAATTAGGTCTAGGAACTATGCATATAGCACCCTTTATGGAATGACAGATCTTTACTAGAGCACATTTCCGGACTTTAGGTATAGGAATGGAAAGGTATTAGGCACCTAACTCCACCCGACCTATAGGTCGGCCTTTACTCATTGTGTACCAAATATTAATCTCATTAAAGAGTTCTTTAACATGTTATTCTAACTCAACACTCTCTAACATACATCTAATGCAAAAAACATGGTCATATCATTCCCAAGCCTAGCATTCACCTATCATGGTACTGAGCATAACAACAACAGTTGTAGACATCACATTTTGTACCTCTTATGACTTGGGTCCCCATTCTCCAATGATGCTCTAACTCTAAGGCCCAAGGCTAGTTTAGAGCCTAATTATATATTAAATTGACTTGAAAAGTGTTAAAATGGAAAAAATGACCTTTTAAATGATCAAAAATCTATTTTTGGAAATAAAATTACCAAAGTAGCCCTTGACATGTGTACGTTAGGCGTGGCCTGCGTACACGAGCCAAAGCATGTGTACGTAGGCACAATCTTATGTACGCAACTAGGGTTTTAGAAGCACAAGAAAGGCAAATTTTTTGCAATAATGGCTGAGGTTTGGAATGAATCTCACATTGTTAGGGAGCCATTCCAAACCCCATTTTCTCAACTATAAAAAGCCTTACATGGTACTTTTACAAGACATAGAAATCCCTCCGGAAAAACCTAAGATTCACTAAAAAATAGTGAATCAAAAGGGAGTTTTTCACAAAACACCCTTAAATTAATTTTATTTGATTGGGACCTTTTCTGGCCCTAATCTTTTTAGTTCAACGTTGCTAATCACTTTCTTATTGGTTTGTGAATAGATTTGACTGAAGGGAACTGTCAAAATCAAGCTTGGAAAGCTTTGGTTTAAGGTATTAAGTCTAACCCTTCTTTTTTATTTTCTTCCTTCTCTGTTTTTCTTTTGTATTTTTATCATGTTTTCTTGCTTAGCCTATGTTTGTACATGTTTGTTTAGTTTAGCCCTTTAGTTTGTTTCATATTTTTGTGTACGTTAGGTTGCTAGTTTGTTGTTTTAAAGTTCTGCTCTATTTCTATTTTTTTTTTTTTTTTTAGGTTTTTTGGGTAAGGATTTGCATACACATGATCTAGCCTGCACACGCAAGCTTGATTCTACTTACGCATACCTATTCTAGCGTGCATGATGCCGTTACCCAAAAACCCTAATATTTTGTTTATTTGTTTCTGCATTCACGTGTCTATTCTGTGTAGCCTCTTCTTTATATGATTTAAGCCCCGTGAGTTCTCGTTCACCTTTCAACATGCTCGTTTGTCTTTAACATGCTTAGATTAGGGTTTTCATGTTTGTTCCTTGTCTTGATGCCATGCCATTCATTGATATGTCCATGCATTAATGCCATAGGTGTTGTGTTGCTGCAAGGTAAGTAAAGGGTAAGTCATGCATTAAAAATGTCCATGCATTTAACAAGTTTTACTTTGATGATATGATGGAACATAGTTAGATGTATGATTGGGGTTTATAATATGTTAATGCCTTGCTGCAATGTTTAAGTTGCTACCTTGTTTTAGATGTATGATAGGCTTTTCATATGTTAGATGAATGTTATGGTTTTTATGTGTGCTTGGCTTTCTTGTGCTTTAAGATAGATATGCATGTGTTTTGGAATGAAAGATGTCATGTTGTATGTTAGATGCATGTTAGTGTGTGTGTGAGTCTAGAATACAAGTGTTAAATTAGTTTTTAATGAGGTTAAGACATAAGACACAATGATGGAAGGCCTACCTTAGGGTTGGGTGATCTTGGCTATCTAACACCTTCCCAAAAGCGTACCTAAACTCCGAACCCATATCTTTGGTAGTAAGATCAATGGTCCTTCCTCGAAAGGATGCTATAATCATGATTCCTAGACCATATAACTAGGTGGCGACTCCCCCCCCCCCCTCCCCCCTTCCACCCTCATGTCCACAATGGTAATATCATAAGGTAGATTCAAACAAGCGCATCTAAACATCCAAGCACCAAAACTCAAGGTATTCAACTAAGCATATTAAACAACTCAAAACCCAAACGTTTAAATGCAAGTTCATGTGATTTATGCATGGCTTACCCCACTTACCTCATTGTATCATAGCACTTATACATCCATGCATGTTCATGTTCACATGCATGTTCTTGATATTCAACCAAAAAAACCCAAATCAAACATCTACGCAAGAAACCAAAACCTAACATGTCAAAACCCTAGACCAAGACTCAAAATCATGGAAAACAAAACTAGACGTTGACTAAACCTGTGAAGAAAACAAATAAAAAGCTAGAAAAAGTGGATCTGGGTTCTTGGGCACTAGTGTGCGTGTGCATCCTAATTGTATGTGTACACACACTTTGATTATGTGTACGCATGCATGAAGCATGCGCACACATACACGCCCAGAACCCTAAACCTAGCAACACAGGACAGAAAAACTAAGGAAAACAAGAAACTAACAACCTATTATGCTTTTAATATGAACATAAAACAAACCTCAACTAGAATAAACATATTAAAACATATAAACAAACACAAAAACAAAGAAAATGTGAAGAGCCAAAGTTAGAACCTTTACCTCAACACAAGAACTTTCTATAGCTAGATTTGACCGTTCCCCTCAGTTAATCTAATCAACAACAAAACCAGCAGGTTGGCCAAGACCAAAATAGGTCCTAACCAAGAAAAACTTGACTTGAGGATGTTTTATGAAAAAATCCCTTTTTTGATTCACTATTTCCTAGTGAATCTTGTATATTTCGCCTCCCTTTGAAAAAGTGCCTTTTATGGTTTTTATAGTGGTAACATAGGAGTGTGGGGCAGCTCCTAAACAATGTGGGATTCATTCCACACCAATTTATGAGCAAAAAAATTTCCTTTCATAGTTTCTAGAACCCTAGATGCATGCGTATAATCGGGGTATGCATGCTGTGGGCACCAAATCTGGCTGGGCTAATGGTGTTTGGGCCCCCAATTAATTTGTAAGTGGGCTACTACACAATCCTACCAATTGGGCTTTGAGCTTTGCTTGGGATACCTTCCCTAAACCTTAGTTCCTCCCCTCACCAAATTTCCCTAGAAACCTTGTGATTCCCTAAGTTTTCCCATTTCGTATTTTCCTCTCCTTACCATTTTTTTTCCAACCCCCTTCTCACTGTCCCTCTTCCCATTTTATAGCCTCTTGCTAATAGGGTCCTCATCATTACCTTCCCACTTCTTACTTATTCCCACACCCCTCAAAATCCCAAGGGATCCTCATGACTTTAGAGGATTCTCTTGGAACTTGTTCCAGACACCAATGAGTACTCGGTAGTGGACTTCCCCACATGCATAGGCTGCCCTCAGCCACCGACCCTACCATGTAAACGTCCTGTGCTTGTGCTCCTCTTCACCTGACAACACTTGGGCCAACCACCTAAAACTCCCTCGGCTTGGTGTCCGTTTACTTGTTATCTCGATCTTGGGGTTGGGCCTGCAATTGTAGGGTTCAGGGTTAACTCCCTCCATGTGTATGATAGCAAGCTGGCCCAATGGGCCTGAAGCCCTACTTTGGGTTCTGTGTAAGTAGGCTTGCTTAGGCCTTCTAGGCTCAAACCCCCACACGTGCGCATTCCCTAAGTATGCATATGCTTGCTTTGGGTGTGTATGCATACACATACTTAGGGTTTCCTGCAACATTTCTTTTCTAATAAATAGTTTTATTATTCCATAAATAATTTCTCAAGTCAAGATTTTACGAGATTGAGCCCCAAATCAACCATGGGCCTCAGAGAAATGTCATCATTGGGAACGGAGGCCCGAGTCGTAAAGGGTACAAATGAGGTGCCTACAATGAATAACAAGGAACTCAATACAGATGTACCGTTTTGGGTTTACCGCTATTTTTTAATATTTTATACAATATACAAAGTTATATTTCTAATAACTCAATATATCACTTTGGCAACTTTATATATATATATATATATATATTTTTTTTTTTGATGCAGTTATCAACATAAATATATAAATGTGGGAAGCCAAAAAAAAAAAAAGGAAAACTATTAAATAATCAAACACCCACCAAACGCAATAAAAGCCAATCCCACGTGTCAAAAGATTGTGACACCAATTCAAACTATCATCTTCTGATGCTTTGAGAAAACCAAAAAGTAAATACTATTTACATGTGAAAAGTCTTTTCTTGGGCAGCGAGGTTTGAAAAACCAAGAAAAGTTTCAAAAAAAACGAGAAAGAGAGAGAGAGAGGAAGAGAAAGTTAGACGGCCAGAGACAGAGAGAGAGGAGAAGAAGAAGAAGAAGAAGAAGAAGAAAAAGAAGAAGAAGAAAAAGAAGAAGAAGATGAAGTAGCTGCAGCCAATCAGTCCACTACCCTGACTTAAGGTCAAGGATGTAGAGATCGTCGCCGATGGAAGGTGAGAGAGACAAAGAAACATTTTTCTTTTTCCGGTCTGGTATGCATTTACTGGCTGGAATCCGATATTTCCTTCGGTATGGCCGAAATGACTCGGTATGGGCCGTTATATTTTCCGGTACGAAACAACCTTGTTTCTATACCGACCAAGGTACTGGAATGGTAAATACCTATCGTACCGGCCGGTACGATACGAAACAGACTTCCCTGATGAATAATGGTGGTGCTGAGTTTGAGTTTTGGTCAATACAGTAAGGAAGGTGGTGTTTTATTCTTTCACTACTTTATTTTTCTAGGGAACAAAATAAGATAGAAAGAAGGGACATTTTGGTATTTTTAAGTACCCTAGATGGATTCAGGTCAGCTAGGATCTCTTGTGTATCACATGCATATATTTTCCGCCTAGGTTAACAGAAAAATTGATGTAAGAGGGATTAAGCTTAATGAATTTCTGATTTTGGATTTCTATTGTGTGTTTCAACAATTTAAGGGTAAAAATGTAATTGAAATAATAGTTTATGATGAAAAAGTGTAATTTCTTCATTTTTTTTACAAATTAAATCTTACTGTTAGGACATATGTAGTTCAAGTGGTTTCAAACATATGTCATTATTTTATGTAATTGGCTTATCCTTTGACAAAATGCACTTTACTTGTAATTGGGTAGATTTAGGGTGTGTTTAACCCTTCAAGAAACTATATTTCAAGATCAAGTGTTAAAGTCATCAAGTCTGTCCAAGAAACAAGCTGGAAAGTGCAAGTTACTAAAGCTCGACACCTAGTCTCAACACATGTATCTATCGAGCTTTAGAAGCTGTTCCAGCCCCGAGGCTCAATAGCTTCTCGACAGATCCTCGACACCTCTATTTGTCGAGATTTATGGAAAACAGATTCTAAGTTCTGTTTTGATTCCAATCCGTGAATGTGTCTTTGGGACTTCCTTTCTCCTAACCCTAGACATAGAAAAGGATTGTTTTAAGGTCCGTCAAAGTGACGCAAGTTGCACAAGTATTGAGTAATTGTTGTTCATGCAATTTATGACCAAAAAGACAAAGTTCATGCCCTAGTTCATCTCTTGTGAAGAAGTTGCTGTGTAATGTGCACCATAGGGTTTTGTAACCAAGCATCTTCTTGATTTTCATCGTGTGGATGAATTGAAGAATTTTGCAACCAACAACTCTCTCTAGTTGGTGAATTGAAGTCGCGTACTAAGATTCGCACAATTGGTTAGGCACGTACTTGGAAGCTGTGCATCAAAAGGAGAAACTGTCACTACAAAACAAGTCCAATTGGGTATTGGGGTAAGGGTTCAACTGTAGGTTCGTAAGGTACTTGGGATTCCTTTACTTGTAACTGTTTGTTGTGATAACAGTGGAGTTTCGGGAGTGGTGACCTTAAATCACTCGGTGGGGTTTTTGCCGTCAAGTTTTTCACATTTGTAAACAAATCACCGTGTCATTTATTTTCTGCTGCATATTTTAGTTATTGGTGATTTGTTTGTGCTGCCACATGAATTTACATGTTAATTTGATTAATTAATACTGGGCTAATTAATCAACTTAATTAATCACAAGGGGTCAACGTGTTTGTGGCCTATCACTTACAAAAGTTTATACATTAGATTTATTTTAATAGATTTTGTAGGCTAATTAGTATTATCTTCATATTTTGAATTGATTTAAACAAAATAGAGACAAAAGATAGGGAAGTGTTAGATAAATGGTACCCCAACTCTTCTTCAGAGTAGGGAAAGACACACATGGTGAAAGTGAAATAGATGAGATTAAGAAGGTATTTTGTCATACCTAGTAAGGTGGCTTCAACAATAATAAGGCAGCAATAAAAAAGAAAAAGAGGGCAAGTCATGAAAGTGCTAAAAGAGTGGAAAAGTATGTGTTTTATGGGTGATAATGGAATATGTAAAAAATAAACTATAAATAGAATATATATATATATATATATATATGCAAAACATTAATTTATATATACAATTTAAAAATATATTAAATAATAAAGTAATATTATATATATACACACAAAAATACATACACACACACATACTTAGGGTGAGGCAGGGTGGTGAAAACAAAACCCTTGCTCATCCCATCACATTTTCGAGGTAGAGAAAACTAGAGTGAGGTAGAATTAGGCAAGAAGGAACAAGCAAGATAGATAATTTTTGCCATCCATATGTTGAAAGAACCATATTGACTAATTTTGGGAGACCGTGTCCCTAACCCGAACCTTCTAGGTTGGTTTGGGCATAACCCACACAAATAAGTGGAGCTACGTTAGTGTCTCTTAAGATTAGAGGTTCTACTAATGTTATTATGGAGAGTGGGGCCTGAAGAACAAAGCCAGCCCGCACAGGTAAAGCCCAGCACAAAGCCTAAGGCCCACAAGGCAGTGAGGGCCCAACGTACAAGTAAAAGGTAACCCTAGCTTCATTACGCTGGGCTTGAACTTAAGCCAATTATCAAGAACTGGGGAGACTGCACCCTAAGGGTTCCCCAAGAGATTGGTGTCTTAGCTGACCATAGAGAAAATCTACGTGTAGGTCACTACAGGTTGATCACCAAGGACTATTGATTCTGAAAAGAAATCCACTCCTGAACACTATTCGGTGTCTAGAACAAGTTCCAAGAGAATCCTTTGAATTCGTGAGGATCCTAGGGATTCTAATGGGAGTGGGAATGTGTGACTAAGTAGGGAAGGAAATGATGACCATCCCACTCACGGAGGGCTATAAAAGGAGGTAGAAGCAAAGATAGAGAGGAAATGCTGATAGAGGGGAAGCAAAAATCCCTCTCTCGGTTGGATTTTTTGGAGAGGAAAGAACTAAGGCATACACTAGGAGAAACAGAGAGAGGTGCTACAAAAGGAAATTGAAGGGAATCAAGGGAGAGCAATGTCATTGGTTTGGGGCCTCACTTAGTAGGATTGAGTATTACACCCACTTACAAATAAATTATGAGCCCATCATTGCCTCAGTGTTGGCCTTGGGCATGCACAATTGGCGTCGTCTGTAGGCTTTGAACGCATTTAGCAACTCTATAGTATGGAAGGTCCACATTAGTGCGAGGAATTTGTAGCTGGGAATCAGTCATTAGCTTCCTCTAGGGGCCGAAGGAGGCACGAGGGGGAGCGCTAGATGAAGGGGCAGCACATGTAGGAAGGGCAGAAGACCAGAGTGGATTCTAATAAAGGGTCTTCCCACAAGGAATGAACTGTGTCGTATGTCCCCGAGCGACCCCACTGCAGTGACCATTTAAGGGAACTTGAGAACCTACGAAAGTAACTTAACGATCTGGAAATCGAGTTGAGAAGCTGAAACTAGAGGAGAGTTCAAGAGGGTTCATCCGATGACCTGGATTACAAGCCATACCGATCATCCTAAGGTAGTGGTTCTTATTGATCAAGAGACCGGTCATAGGACACCAGAAGTCGCCACTGGGAATCCCCTCATCACAAAAGGCACAAGCATCGTAATGCTGCTCTAGATGCCATGATCCGGGCATTGAGAAGGGCCACCCGATCACCCTTTAGCGATGACATTGAGTGCACCGAAATGCTGAGAAGGTTGACACGACTATCGTTCACCATTTACGATGGGAAAACAGATCCATGTGAGCCATTATATAAAAATGATGTCCCTGTATTCGTACAATGATGCGTTAATGTGCAAGGTGTTCCATTCAAGGCTTGGGCCAACAACTATAAGATGGTTTAATGGTCTGAGGAAGGGGTCTATCTGAGTTTTGGAGAGTTAATATATTCTTTCGGAGTGCGGCTCGTGACGGGTAGCAAAGTCCCCCAACCTATAGGTTCTTTATTATCCATGAGGATGAGGAGTGGGGAAACCTTCCTAGCATACATGAAAAGGTATTGAAAGCTTTACAATGAGATTAGAGGAGGGAATGAACAGGTCGCTGCCAGCACTTTTTGAATGGGCCTTCTTGAGGAATTAGCTTTGAGGGACTCATTAACCATGCAACCTCTTGAAGACATGCATCAATTGATAAGGAGGATTGAGGAGTATAAGAGCTAGAGGATGCCATTTACAAGGTAAGGGCAAGGCACCAGCCTTGTCGCACTATCACAAATATTTTTTCCATGAAAATTCCAACAAAGAAGTCCGAGAGAGCAAAGACCCCCTGAGGAAGGCTCGGAATGACGTGCCTAGGGAGTCAAAGTTGCTTTTAAAGAGTTGGTGTACAAGATCCTCGAGCACATAAAGAATGAGCCTTGCTTTCGGTGGCCCGAGAAGATGGGTGGAGACCCAGCACGGAGGAATCAGAGTTTGTACTGTACCTACCACCGTGAGAAAAGGCACACTTCTAAACAGTGTCGGTTGCTGAAGGACCACTTGGAGTAGTTGGTAAAAGCAGGGCACCTGAAAAAGTATCTGGTCGATCAGGAAAGGGGGAGCGGGGGACAAGGATCGGGGGGCAGATACATCTGAGACCTCCCACCTCCTTTGGGGATCATCGAAGTTATCCATGCAGCATCTCGAGGGGTGAACTTTAATATCTAGAAGGGAATACTCAGTGTAACATCCCCATCTAAGGCAGAGACTAAAAATCGACCCTATAAGAGGCTTCAGAGAATCACCATACCGATCACCTTCGGGGAAACAAACTTGGAAGGAACATTTCAGCCGCACGATGATGCATTGGTCATGACCTGTCGGATAGGGGGGTTCTTGGTGAAAAGGGTAATGGTAGATCAGGGGAGTGGGGCAGAAATATTGTACCCCGATCTCTACAAGGGGTTGGATCTAAAGCCCGAGGATTTGAGCAAGTATGATAACCCACTTATGGGATTCAATGGAAAGGTCATGACACCTATGGGGCAGGTAAAACAGTCGGTGGTAACCGAAGGAAAGGAAGTGGAGGTTAGTTTTTTTATGGTCAATGCTTTCTCACCCTACACGGCTATCCTGGGAAGGCCTTGGATCCATGCCATGGGGTGATGCGGTCGAGACTACATCAGAAGATTAAATTTCCCACCAAGGACGGTGTTGTAGTAGTCTAAGCCAACTAGAAGATGGCTAGACAGTGCCTAGCGGCAACCATAAATCATGAGATTAAGCAGAAGGAATAGGTTGACTGCAAGCCGTTATAGCAATTATTGGAGCCTGATGGATCGGCTGGGGTGGATAGCACCAAGGAACTAACTCAAGTACCCATCCTGCCATACACAGGAAAATGGTTCCAGGTCAAGAAAAGCCTGCCTGATAAAGATTGTGTGGAGATTTTGTTGACACTAGTACAGAACATGGAAGCATTTGCATGGAGTCCATATGCCGTACCTGGGGTAGATCTGAATTTTATAATGCACAGACTAAGTGTAGACCCTAAGATTGTGCCTAAAAAGCAAAGGCCAAGGAGGTCCACGAGACCACATGAGGAAGCCGTAAGAGAAAAAGTAGAGAAGTTGAAGCGTTCGGAGGCTGTAAGAAAGGTGTTCTTTCAAAAATGGCTAGCAAATATGGTGGTGGTGAAAAAGAAGGACAGAAAGCGGAGAGTCTGTGTTGATTTTATAGACTTGAATCGGGTGTGTCTGAAAGGCCCTGGTGCCGAAAATTGATCAGCTAGTGGATGCCACGATTATTAACCTTGGCTCCCAACGACTAGGAAAAGATAGCCTTTATAACACTCGAGGGGAATTATCACTACATGGTCATGCCTTTCGAGTTGAAGAATGCGGGGGCCACATACCAGCAAATGGTGACGCGTATGTTTAAGGAACTGATTTGTAGGACACTAGAGGTCTACATTGATGACATGGTGGTAAAGACAAAGGAGGAAGACAAGCATGCACTTGACTTGTAAAGTGTGTTCGATATCTTAAAGCAACATAAGTTACGCCTTAACGCCGAGAAGTGTGCCTTTAGGGTGGGATTGGGCAAATTCTTAGGATACATGACTACTACTCGGGGCATAGAAGTAACCCCTAATCAAATAACAGCCATCCAACAACTACGCCTATTTGGCAGCCCGAAGGAAATATAAAGGCTCATAGGCATGATTGCTGCTGGGCAGATTAGTGTCTAGATTTGCAAATACGTGTCGACCGTTCTACCAGCTATTGAAGAAGTGGAAAGGATTTCGGTGGACAGAAGAATGTGATTCAGCATTTGAAGACCTAAAGCCATATCTAGCCAGTCCTCCTATTCTGACCAAACTTGATCCTGGAGAGGATCTATATATGTATCTGGCGGTGTCTGACCACGCGGTTAGTTTAGTATTAATCAGACAATGCAAGGGGGTCCAAAGGCTCATGTATTACCTTAGTAAGACCCTAGTGGATGCGAAAACTCGACATTTGCTGTTGGAAAAAATGGCTCTGGCCTTGGTACACGCCATGAGAAAGCTACCCCATTACTTCCAAGCTCACACAGTGTGGGTTTTAACTGAGTACCCTCTACAAGCTCTGTTGAGAAAATCAGACTTCACAAGAAGAATAGCTAAATGGGGTGCAAGGTTGGGGGTGTTCGACATACGTTATAGACCGAGGAACTTTATTAAAGGACAGGTACTTGCAGACTTTGTGGCCGAGTTCACCCTTTCTCCCTTAGGGGCGGTGGGAGTGTGTCAGATCCAAAAGGCCAATTGAAGGTATTTGTTGATGGAGCATCCAATGCGAGTGGGTCGGGGGTCAGAATTGTGATGATATCGCCCGAGGGTATTGAGCTGAAGAAGTCCCTCAGATTAGGTTTCCGTGCTTAAAACAATGAAGCATAATATGGTGCCCTAGTTACGGGGCTTAGGGCAATGAAGAGCCTCAAGGCCCAAGATTTGGAGTTGTACTCAGATTCCAGGCTGGTGGTGAGTCAAATTAAGTGAAGCTTTGAGGCAAGGGACCACCATATGTCACAATACTTATGGACGTTTCAGAGCCTGCAGGTGGGTTTTCAGAAGATTAGAGTGGTAAGAGAGCCCAGGAATCAGAACAATCATGCCAATTCCCTGGCCACCTTAGCATCTTCCCTCGGAGTCTGCATGCCCCAGATGATCACCATAGAAATGCTGGAGCAACCAAGTATAGAACTGTAGTTAATAGTGGCCGCTTCATCAAAGTTGGAACCGAGCTAGATGGACCCCTATGTAGCATTCCTGTCAGACAAGACCCTTCTAGACAATGTAAAAGAGGCCGAGAAGGTGCAAAGAATGGCGGCACGATTTTGGTTGTCTAATGATGGGAGGCTGTTCTGGGGCTCATTCGATGGGCCGTATCTTTTGTGCCTTCACCCCATGAAGGGTTATGTGGTGGTCACTCGGGGGGCCGATCACTTGCACCGAGCGATAACCCTGGGATTTTGGTGGCCAAATTTTCAATGAGAAGCAATTGAATATGTCAAAATATGTGATCGGTGTCAGAAACACGCACACATGCTCCACCTTCCAGGATGAAATCTTAACTCCATTCTCAGTCCCTAGCCTTTCGCACAATAGGGGCTGGATATAATCAGACCCTATCCTCGGGCCTTAGGAAACAGAAGATATATGGTAGTGGCCACAGATTATTTTACTAAGTGAGTGAAAGCCGAGGCTTTGGCGAATATTAGGGATGTTGATGTGAAAAATTTTGTTTGGAAGAAAATTATCACGAGGTTCGGGGTCTCCCAAGCCCTGATATCTGATAATGGGTTGTAGTTTGATAGTAAGGTATTCTGAGAATACTATGCCGACCTTGGCATAACTAACAAGTACTCCTCCCCTACCTACCCCCAGAGTAATGGTCAAGCCAAGGCAACAAATAAGACCATTGTGAACAGCCACAAGAAAAGGCTTAAAGGAGTGAAGAGCTGCCGAATGTACTGTAGGCCTATCAAACAACACCCAATAGGTCAACAAGCGAGACCCCTTTTCCATGACCTACGGAGCCAAAGTATTTGTACCAGTAAAAGTCAATTTGTTGATCTCTAAGGTTGCCAGTTTTGCACAGGAACGAAATGATGAACACATGGTCGGAAGCTTAGATGCTTTAGAGGAAAGTAGGAGCATGGTAGTTATGCGACTTGCCGATTACGAACAAAGATTGGCGTGGGGATATAACAGAAAGTTCAAGCCTTGGGAATTTATGCCTGGGGATCTCATTCTACGGAAAGCCATTGGAATCGCGAAGGATCACAGTGCTAGCAAATTGGCCCCGAACTGGGAAAGGCCCTACCGAGTGACAGCTACGGCTGGGACGGGAGCCTACTACTTGGAAGATTTGGAGGAAAGGCCCTTTCCCCGACCATGAACATTCACAATTTGAAGAAATATTATCAATAAATGTAATAGGATATATGTATCTATGGATTTAACCTATAAGGTGGCAATGATAATGGAACTAGGTGGCTTTATCTATTTGATGCTAGTAATGATTCGAGGGCACCATAGGGTTTTGGCACAGTCATTCCACACCAATTTCTTTTCAAATGACAAAAATCTAGCTTGACCTGACCACGGTCACCAACTAGACGGAAACCTTAATAATTTTCCTATGGACAAGTTTGGCTCAGCCTGAACCTGGTCACCAACTAGAAGGAAACCTTAATTAATTTTCCTAGGGACAAATGTGACCCCGGTCATTGACCAGATGGAGACCTTAATTAATTTTCCTACGGACAAAAGTCTGGCTCGGCCCGACCTCAATCACTGACCGAACGGAAACCTTAAGAAATTTTCCTAACGACAAGAGTCGGGCTTGGCTTGACCTTGCTCGCTAACCAGACCAGAACCATAGTAACTTCCACCAATTGCATAAGCTTGGCTGAAATTTGAAGACTAGTTGAAAATGAAACTTAACAACGCACTTTGTAGCTATGTTATTACCCTTATTTTATTCTATTTTATCCTTTTTGGGTCTAACAATACGGCTATGCCTAACTTCTTGAACACAAGGGAGCTAGTGATTTGTAAACATGCACAGACGTATCGTGCTAATTGAAACCTAAATTACATGTAAGGTCACCAAACAAGGACACTTAAGTGAAATTTTGTTACGAAACATGGGTTTGACTGCATTACCAAATACCCCGATCATCATGTTATTGGATGCTAATTCACAGGTGCACTCCTAAATGGTTGTCTATGTTGCAAGTGATACCGTTGAATTTTTTTAAAAGAGAGAGAGAGAGAGAGAGAGAGAGAAAGGGCAGGAAGAAGAAGAGAACTTGATGAAGATGATTAGAGAGCATTGCTTTTCCAAATATAAATTTTACATGATATATAGGAGATTAAAGGTCATAGTCTTGTACGAATTGTCTCAATGACCAAAAAAAAAAAAACACACACACACACACACAAACACACACACACACACAACCAAAAGAAAAAAGAAAAAGAAATTACAAATCAAAGGCAAATTACAAATTTCTCCTAAGTCTGAACGCTCGGGGTAGTGTTAGGTAAGGGAGTGGAAGCGGGTGTTACTGACCCGGCGATCGGGATCTTTGGCAAGGAGATAGTTGTAGATGGTAGCTAAACAGTTTGGACGGAAGCAATGGTGTCGGTCCTTGGCTGATCCTTATCTAACACCACCACATGAGAATCGAGAGATCTCCCAGGATTTCGGGCTCTCGATACCATCCTCTTCTTCACTTTTCTCCTTTTCCTCATCTCTAGCCTAGGACCCGACCGTAGGGTCCCTAGGAAGGGGAACTTGGTCAGCATTCCTAAAGGGGGAATCAACAAGGAAACCAATGGCATTCTTGGCTGCCATCTAGCCCTCCATGAACCCGAACTTACGAGCCTAGAAGATCACAGGCTAGGCTAAGTTCTCGGCGTGCCTAAAACCCTTGTCATAATATCTTTGCTTCCGAGCCTTCTCGCCACCCTTATAGTCGTTGAGCTCCTTATCCCGGGTGGAAAGCAGGCTAGCGGTCTCGATGAGCTTAAGCTCGATCTCTTCGAGCTTTATTGAGGCCTTAGTAACCTTCTACTTAGCAAGCTACAAGACTTTCTCTGCCGTCATGGTACACATTCAACCCCAAAGTCTTCTCCTTTAAGCTAGCCTTGGCAACTTGCTTCAGGGCTTTCTCCTTGTCTACCTCCTCTTGGGCATCTTTTAGCTGACCCTCCGCCACATGGGTGAGCTCAGCGACCTAAGACATAAAGAAGGAATGTAATCGGGTCAATTCAACCAATTATCAGTACTTAATAGAAAAATTTTTACATCACAAAAGCTTTGGGAACACCAAGGATGATGAAAGCATAATAATGTTAAAAATACTGTAAATAGGACATACCGAGATGGTGTGCCACTTCAGCTTCAGCACCAAATCATCGTCTCTGTAACCGGCCTAGTGCTCCATATCTGCCAAGAGCAATAAATCTTGCCTAAGACTATCAGATGCGTGCCCCCCTTCACCACTCCTCCAAGTTTGGAGGTATGAGCTGGAGGGAAAAGGCTCATCCCCTAGATGGAAAGAACACTCCTAAGTGGCTACTGAGCTCGAAGAGGAGGCTGCGACCTCGGGACCAATCTATACTAGCTGCTTCACAGATTCAATCACCTGGGGAGTCTTTTTGGCTATCTGGGTAGACTCCCGACCAAAGAGGAGTGTAGTGGGCTAAATGGGAGGGGTGCCGCCCACTATGGCAGCACCGCTTTCGCCTTTCTCACATTTCTTCCGCTTCTGAAAGGCTAGGGGGTGGTCTACTCATAAGTGGGTTGTGTGGAAGGCTGGCCACCCTACGCTCGAGAAGCCGAGAACCAACGATCCAGTGCCATGGATCTTTTCTAAACCATGTCCATGGCTAGGGTTGGTAATGCAAATGTGATGAGGTGTAGTTCCTCTCGATCAGGGTCCTCTTCAATGGGATCTTCTAAGGCTGGTGCATCCAAGGTGATGTGAACTGCCTTACCTTGGAAAACTCTGTCTATCGAACCATCTTGTATGGGTTCAAGAAAGTCGTGCCCTGCTATTTGGGGACTAAGTTGCTTGGCCTCCCCGGACGTTAGATTGCGAGGCAGAAATCCAGGTGGTTGTATGTCCAAATAAGATAGTAATGGGCTACTGACTATGAAGGCACTTAACAAATCCTGGTAGCTTGTGTAGGAAGGCACGCAACTCAAGATCAGGTGGGAAGCCCTTAACTGCCTGTCGTAATGCACAAAGATCTCGGAGTGGACGACAAAGTTAGGCTCCTTGACTCACACGACACTTAGGTCAGGCCAAAATTTCTTGGAAGCTACATCGAGAACAATCACTACTAGAAAGGGTCTATCTTTCTTCGAAAGGGAAAACACATGCAAATCAAAAAGCCAACAATGAGTCAGTGAAAGATAAGTAAAGACCACTGTTCAAAAGTGCTTAAACATAAAAGTAAACTATGGGGAGAGACAGGTCGGGGGTCGGGAGTAGGAAGTACCAACCTATTTGGCGTGGTGAGGTCGAGCAAGTCAACTCTCCGTTCAGCCAATTGCTGCTCACCTTCACAAATTCCCCTGCCGAGTTCCTATTGGAATCGGGGAGGTAGGATATCAACCGAACCATGGTACTTCGGGTTTGAACATAGTACCCAAGGTCTAAACTCCCCCAAATGGAGTACATGAAGTTGATATCATGATGGGTAAGGCTCAAGCCATACAAACGGTTAAGGCACCCCACATAATTCACTACCCTATAATAGTTAGGCAGACACTGGTTGGGGCTTAAACCGTAGAAATTAAGGGTCCTAAGAAGGAAGGGGTCTACTGGGAACCTAACCCCGCCCTCTAAAATGGACATCAATGGGAAGAACACTACGTGTGGATGCCTTTGGTCTTCCATAGCACCTTCATCACAGTACGAGATTTCAATATCTCATGGGATGCTAAATCTAGCTTTGAATGATGCCACATTTTCTTTAGTTTTTAAAAGATAAGCAAAAGGCATGCTATCTAAATTTCAGTTGAGAAGGGAGAAGGAAGAGAGACTTACAAGATTTTTTCTTGTGGAGGAGGGAGTGAGGTCTCTTAAAGAAGATGAAGGCTCGGGAATGAAGAGGAGGAATAACTCTAGAATAAACATAAAATAAAGGAAAAGAGACAAACACAGTGATCTTGGTAGGTGTTTATAGAAGCAAGAATGCCATTGATGGTAATTATCACATGGCAATAAATGTGTACCACTATTACACGTCACGCGCTCATCAGTTAGCGAAGCGTCAGGTCATCTGGGTTGTTGGATGCATCAAGTGCTGCCACGTCCTTTCCAAACAGGGCTGGCTGTCTAATCCATCGCATTAAAAGTTAGTTTGTTGGTCTTCCCAAGGTGCACCTGCTCCATCCTTGGGGACTATAGGGGGAACAGTGCATCTACCATAAGCTAGCTAAACCCCGATCCTATCCCTACTACGCAAGAATAGGATCGTGGTGGGCTATTGTGGGAAAGTAGGGCCCGGCAAACCAAGCTGGCCTGCACAAGAAAAGCCCAAGGCCCACAAGGTAGTAAAGGCCCAACGCACAAGTGAGAGGTAACCCTAGGCTTCATTACACTTGGCTCGAACTTAAGCTAAGTATCGGGAACCGGGAGACTATGCCCCAAGGGTTCCCTAAAAGGTCAGTGCCTTAGCTGACCATAAAGAAAATCTACTCATAGGTCACTACAGGTCGATCACCGAGAACTATCAATTATGAAAAGAAATCCACTCCTGAACACTGTCTGGTGTCTGGAACACGTTCCAAGAGAATTCTCTGAATTTGTGAGGATCCCTTGGGATTCTGATGGGCGTAAGAATGCATGAGTAAATGAGGAAGGAAATGATGACCATCCCACTCACGGAGGGCTATAAAAGGAGGTCGAAGCAAAGATAGAAGGGGTTGGATATTTTGAAGATGAAAGAAGTAAGGCATACACTGGGAGAAACAGAGGGAGGTGCTACAAGAGGGAATTAAGGGTAATCAAGGGAAAGCAGTGTCACTGTTGTGGGGCCTCACTTTGTAGGATTAAGCATCACACCCACTTACAAATAAATTGTGAGCCCATTGTTGCCTCAGTGTTGGCCTTGGGCACGCACAATTATCTACCCTTCGATCAAGAGTTTTATAATGAAGTCACCACTTATTCATTTTGAAAATAAGAAAACCAAAATTGAATAGTACATCTCTTTAATGATGAATTGAAATTGAATGTACTTCTCTTAAGAATAACTAAAAGAATACATACTTTAGTCTAGATACAATCTAAGAAAAATATAGGGTTTTTATTTCTAGTTACAATCTAGAGATTCAAAATTACAAGGAAAAGCATATTTTACTAATCCTTGATCTAAGTTCGAAAGCTAGGTTATAAGATGTGAAGGTGCTAGGCACCCATCTTGCTCGATGAAACTAGTGTTCTAGATTTTGGTGATCAATGATCATTTTACATCCTTCAAAAAATTTATATCATCCAATAGCATGGATTAACGAGTGAAAAAGCATTCAAGAGCACAATGATAACCCTATTCTAGGCATGCAAATGTGGATGGAAAGAATTGAATTTGAAAACATGGTGAATATGTGTGTGTTAGGTGATAAACCATAATCTAGAACAAGTGATTCTAGTATTCTAAATAAAAAGCATGAAAACATATTTATAACTAGGAGAAACCCTAATTCTAAACACGTGAACAAATTATTTGTACTAAAAACCCTAGAAACATAAAAACTATGACAAACTAAGAAAAACTAAGATTTAGCATGCTAAACAAATAAGAACATATAGAGAACATAAAAGAAAAGCATGCTTGAAATAAAAAGAACTAAAGCATAATTAAAAGAGAAGGACAAGAGAACATATTTGCACGTACTAGCAATCCCAACAAAAATTAAGAAAGTCTCTCTTTTAGAGTCTTTATATGATTTTTGAGTGTTTATTAATGATTTTTCAGCGTCCTTTGGACTGATGCTGTGGAAAGGTATTAACAGTGGATCTTGGAGGTCAAGGATGAGCCTCTGGTCAATGTGGAGTTCTAAAAAATTTGGAATTCTAAGTGAATTCTAAGTGAAAATTTTGGAATTCAAGGATGAGTGGGGGACAAGCCGGGCTAAAAAAAGAATCTAGGAGGATTTGGTCCAAGTTTTGATCGACACTTGGACTAGATCCTTCCCATATATTTTCCTCTTCATTTCCCTTTTCTCTAGTTTCAATTGTGATCTGATTTCCTCCGAATTTTGACCTTTTTAAAGACTTCCTAGGTTCTCAAGCTTAGAAAATTAATTCTAAAATTATCTATTTAATCAAGGGTATGGCTTACCTCCAATATTTTTTTAAACTGGAATCTTCTTTTGTTTTAATGAGAAATTGCTACATCACCCACTAATTAAAATGTGGAAACCCACTATCATTTGCTATTGTATATTTAAAAAAAATGGGGATGTCCAGTTAAAAAAGTACCGGAGGCAAGCCAAACCTTTTAATTAATTAATCAATCTATTTCTACCAATTTGCTTTGAATCAATTAACGTTTTGTCTATGAATTGAATTAGGAGCATGGAACCTTACCAATATTCATATCCTCAATAAATAGTGTTATGACACATCATTTAATTTAATTTGAACTACAATAGATTAATTGGAATTAAGAGTTCATAAACACACATGGTCAACATTCAATTCATGCAAGTGTACGTTACCGTTCAAATTTGTTTTCTTCATATCTTTCAATCCGTTGGTTCGATTAAGGCTCATGACCTATCATTTTGATTGATATGACTTCAAAATATATTTAATGCAACACAATTGGGAATTAAAGGATCAAAATTACAGTTTTACTCATGTGATATGATGCAATGATCATATGTACATGAGATGCAAATGAGTTTAAATGGGAGTTGCAAAATGGGGTGTCTACACTTGTTTTGACAAAGTAATGGACTAAATTTAAAAATAAAAATAAAAATCTTAAGGGCTATGACAGGCCACAAACACGTTGACCCCTTGTGATAACTTAAATTAATTAAATTAGCCCAGTTATTAATTAATCAAATTAACATGCAATATCACGTGGTAGCACAAACAAATCACCAAACTAAGTAATGCAGCAAAAATTAAATGACACGGTGATTTGTTTACGAATGGGAAAAACCTTACGGCAAAAACCCCACCGGGTGATTTAAGGTCACCACTCCCGAAACTCCACTATTATCACAACAAGCAGTTACAAGCAAGGAATCCCAAGTACCTTACCAACCTACAGTTGAACTCTTACCCCAATACCCAATTGGACTTGTTCTGTAGTGACAGTTTCTCCTTTTAATGCACGGCTCCCAAGTACGTGACTAACCAGATGCGCGGATCCCAGCACGCGACTTCAAACACCAACTAGAGAGAGAGATGTTGGCTGCAAAGTTCTTCAAATCATCAAAGATGAACTGGGGCACGAACTTTGTCTTTCAGATCACAAATTGCATGAACAAGAAGTTCTGAATGAATGTGCAACTTGCATCCCTTTTACGGCCCTTAAAATAATCCTTTTATATGTCTAGGGTTAGGAGAAAAGAAGTCCCAAAGACACATTCACGGATTGGACTTGAAACAGAACTGAAAATCTGTTTTCTTTAATTCTCGATAGATAGAGGTGTCGAGAGGTGTCGAGAAGCTATCGAGGCTCGGGGCAAAACAGCTTCTTCAGGTTCGATAGATGCATGTGTCGAGGTATGTGTCGAGCTTTAAAAACTAGCACTTCCTTGCTTGTTTCTTGGACAGACTTTGACGGCTTCAACACTTAATCTTGAACCCAAGTTTCTTGAAGTGTTTAACACATCCTAAATCTACCCAATTACAAGTAAAGTGCGTTTTGTCTAAGGATAAGCCAATTACATAAAATAACGACATATGTTCACAGACTTGAACTATATATGTCCTAACAGGCTAATTTGACGATTGAAGTATGTTAGGTTAGTGTTGGCAAATCCATGACAATATAATGCTTCATTGAGTTGTAACGTTACCACTTAAGTTTAATAGCAAATCTAAGATTCAAGAAAACTTATTGCAATCCCTAGTTCTTTGATTGCATCTAGATTGACTTTCTGTTAATTGAGAAATGTATGTCGATTGACTCTCGGCTAAGTCTTTGATCAATCAATAATCGAGAAACCTAATTTGCCTAGAGTCCCATTAAGTCAACTAATGAGTTAGGGTTTGAACCCCTCATGGAAAATTAAATAAGAGTAATGAGAAACAACAACCACAGATCGGAACCCTTTTTCAATGGTTTGAACGTCAAACCCACTTGGTGGAGTTGTGTTAATTCCTCTCTTGAGTATAGTGGATGTTATACTTATGCTATCGTTTCTCTTATGATGGTTATAGCGTCTCTTGGCGGTCAATTTCATATCATATCATTACACAATAATTATAGCGTCTAAGAACATGTGATTGAAACAAGCATTCATAAGCATGGTTAAAACCAAATTCTAGGCATGCAAAGCAATGATATGTGTGTGTGTGTGTGTGTGTGTGTGCGCGCGCGTGCGCACGTGCAAACTTTAATCTAAGAGTACATGAGCATTTTATTTAAATTAAAAAGAAAACCCTAGAAACATGTTTAACATGAAAAGCTAAGGACAACTTAGATCTAACATGCTAGCATTCAAGAACATATGAAGAACTAGAAATAAAAACATGCTTGATCAAAAACGAAATACGGCTTAATTAAAGATAAAAGTTAGAAACCTTACCTGCATGCATTAGCACTTCTAAGCACTCCAAGAAAGAAAGCTTCTCTAGGGTAGTATTCGTTAATAGGAAGTTGATATCTTGAGATCAAGGGGACCAATATGCCCCTTCTAGTAAATTGAGACTAAGAGGAGCAAAATACGAAAGGAACATTCCAAATACTAATTCTAGAGAATAAGGAAAAAAGATAAGTGATAACAAATTTCAAGTTTAGATTTGAAATTCTAGGGTGCCTCGAACTGATGCTAGATGGAGTATTTATACTAAATGTTGGGAGTAATGGATGAGTCTTTGGGTGGTGTGGGACTTTGAAAAATTCAAATTTCAGCAATCATGTTTTCTAGAAAATGAGTCATTTTCCAAGAAGTATTTTCTATAAAACTATCTCATTTTCCAATGTTTGGTAGCAACTTTAAATGAGTTGAAGAACAACCTCCTAACTTCCCTTATTTAGCTTACTATAAGATATAGTTGTGTTCCTAAAAAAATTAATAGAAAACAATCTCTAAAAATAAGTCATACTTTTTGTGTTGACCAAAAATAATTTTTGTTTGACTCATCTTTTTTTATGCTACCAAACACTGGAGAACATGGAAAACTATCTTTACAAAAAATTTTCCATTGAAACAAACGGAGCGTAAGTGTAAAACGTTGGAATCAAGGTCAAATTGAATGGAGAGCAAGATGAGTTGAAAAAGGAAGGAAATCTAGAGATTCTGGTCCTAATGCTAATTAGAACTTAGTCCAAAAACCTTCTGGATTTTTTCATTTTTAGTTCATTTCTTTTTTAATTCAATTGCAATATGATTTTCTCTGAATTTTAACTCTCTCTTTTTTTTTTTCTAGAATTTCTTGGCCTTCAAGCTCAACAAATTAATTCCAAATAATTTAATTAAATCAATTATTATTTAAATGAACCAATTTTAATGAATTAATTAATTCTTTTCCTTCAAGATTGAATTAGGTGCATGCAACCCTCTAATAAATCATATCATTAACTAATAGTGCTTTGACACCTCATTAAATTTAATTTAGACCAATTAAAATCAAGAGTTCATAATCATGTGTGGTCAGGATTTAATTCATGTAAATGCACATTACTATTATATATTGCTTTCATGATATCTTTCAATTTGGTGGTCTATTTAAGGCTTATAAATTATTGTTTTGATCATTATGACTTTAAGATTTATTTCATGAAATGGAAATGGAAATCAAATGATAAAAATTATTGTTTTACTTCTGTGCTATGCTATTGATAAGGATAATTTGGTAGCTAAACCATGATGAGGGAAAAAGGCGACAAACCCAACGGTCCCGTCAGCAGCGCTTGCCACAGTTGACTGCATCATGATGTCTACAGCTTTGTAACGACTAATGACCCTACGAAAGGGATGACACTATAAGATGACAACCATAATAGGATCGACGCTATAGGATGACGACTTTAATTAAGTGATGACTCAGCAGGCTGACGGGAACAAAGCTGAAGAAGAAAAATTAAACCAACGGTCCCATCGGTAGCTAAACCATGACGAGGGAAAAAGGTGACGAACCCAACGGTCCCGTTAGCAGCACTTGCCACAGGTGAGTGCATCATGATGTCTACAGCTTTGTAACGACTAACGACCCTACGAAAGGGATGACGCTATAAGCTGACGACCATAATAGGATCGACGCTATAGGATGATGACTTTAATTAAGTGATGACTCGGCAGGCTAACGAGAACAAAGCTGAAGAAGATAAATTAACCTCCATTCATAGCCTTACTTGATCTCCACGCATACATGTATAAGTTGACATCTTGCGTCACACGCCTAACCCTAATCAAGGAGACTCCTATAAGGAAAAGAACTCTAAGAGATATACAAAGTCCAAGAGGTTCTCTCCTAGAAGGAAAAGACTTCATGGTCAAGGCACGGATGTCAACCCTACACTACTATAACTACCCCAAAATCCTCACAAATCAAGGTATGCATAATTCCCTTCAACTCTGGCACTCTAGAGTTGTAAATAAGAAATTTCTCTAACTTGACCGTTGAAGGGTATTTGGCCGATACCACACCAGTACTCCTCTTAAGGTCTTCAGCTT
Organism: Castanopsis chinensis; assembly: GCA_032878915.1. Classification (NCBI taxonomy): domain Eukaryota; kingdom Viridiplantae; phylum Streptophyta; class Magnoliopsida; order Fagales; family Fagaceae; genus Castanopsis; species Castanopsis chinensis. The sequence goes on along the minus strand of JAVQMG010000047.1, from coordinate 642,648 downwards.
TTGTGTTGTGCAGGTTCCACATCGGGAGCACGTGAGGACCGTGTGGCTTACTGACAATTTTTAGCATCATTAGTTGGCACCGTCTGTGGAAAACTTTAGCGACTTGTAAAGTCGTGCTATCGCTTCTCTGACAAAGAGTTGCATGGTATTCACCCGCTCGATGGCGACCACCAATAACGTTCAAAGAGACAAACCACGCACAATGGTGCTCGAGGGACAAGTCCAAACTCTGGCCGCCGCTGTGGAACGCCTCACTAAGCAGAACCAAGATTTGGAAGAACAATTGCACCAAAGGAACGTAGTTGCTAACACCCAGGAGGAAGATCAAGAAGGAACTAGTGCGGAGAGAAGGAACCAAGAAGGGCCGGATGGTAGCAATGCCCCAAGCCGGCTAGGACACAAGCCGGCCATCTATCACTGACACTGTCCCCCCTCACATAGTCGTTGAGATGCAAATGATGAAGGAGCAAATGGACTGCATGATGAATGCCCTCAGAGGGTGAGTGTCCAGTGATCTTGATGACCTGGTCTAGCGAACCGACTCGCTATTCACAGCATCCGTTAGTTCTTTCCCCCCTCCACAAAAGTTTCGCATGCCGCAGGTATTGACACCCCATTTTGCAACCTGCATTTAGCCTCACATGGAGGGTAAAAGGGTAATTTTGCCTTGGAAATATGTATCTTGATTCTGGTCATTAGATCCTTAATCTCATTTTACCAAAATGATATTGATGTTGTAATGATCAAATCTACTAGTCATAAGCCCCAACCGGACCATCAGATTGAAAGTTATCATCAAATCAAGTTTTAATGGCCGAGGTGCACTATCACAAATTGAGTCCGACTATATGTGATTATGAACAATTGATTCCAATTGGTTATAATTATAATCAATTTGAGATTAATGATGTGTCATAATTTGATTAATTAGGACTACATTTTATGGTAAGATTGCACACACCTAATTAATTAGATAATTAAATATTAATTATTCAATGAGTAATTTGTGCAATTATCTTTTAATTAGAGTAAATTTGGAACCAATTAAGTCTGAAATGGGAGTGATTGGAGTCATTTAATGTTAATTGGGAGTTAACTTGGGACCTATTAAAGTTAATTGTGCTGAGACCATTTTTTAACAAATGACCTCTGCTCACTATTTTATCGATATCTCTCACAATATTTTTAATCTATGAATGAGGTTAATTTTATCAAAAACTAGACATCCGGGGCTTCAATTTGAGTATAAGAACGAGACAATCCGATCAGAATTGAGTCAGATATGATTTTTTGAAGTGGGCTCTACAAGCTATTACAGCAACTACAGGAAAACCGAATTTAGGCTTACCCCTCACTCCCACCAATCTCTACATTTAATGCTCCAAATTTCCCCCAAGGCTAAAATGAGGTCTAGGTTCATGATTCTTTGTCAACCCTCATAAATGGCCTTTCATTCATATTTCCTCCATCAATACTATATAAACCCCCCTCTCATTCATTCCAAGACACAAAAAAAAAAAAAAAAAAACCCTCTCTTCTCCTCTCTTGAGTTCTAGGAAATTGAGTAGTCTTGTCATATCTTGGTCTTCTTGAGACTTAAGGTATTGAGTGAGACTCACTCTCTCTCTCTGTCCTAGCTCTTCTTTTTTTTCCACCTTTAGGATCTCCATCAAGAGTCTCCTCATCCACCATATGGGTCTTGCATGAAGGTATAATCCCTTTCCCTAACTTGTTTTTTATGTTGCTATGACGAGAATTTAAGGTTAAAGCATGATAGTAATTATTTAAATTCCCTTGAATATGTTTGAATGTTCTTAAATGTTCTTATGTGTTCTTCACATGTTCTTGGTTGTTCATCACATGTTCATGCATAACACTAGTTTTAATCTTAAATCCACATAAAAAATATGAAAAACATGTTTGTTTCGTAATTCTTTCAAATCCTTGAATCTAGGTTATCACCATCCACACACATTCATTAGAATTTATTTTTCAAATCCAAATGTAATGCTTAATAAATTGAATTAGGGTTTATAACATGCACACACATTAAATTCAAAATGAAAATTGATTGAAATATTGGATGATATGATATGAATGTTGGCCACTATAGTCTAGAAGACTGGTTTCACCATGCAAGATGGGTGCCTAACACCTTCCCACCTTGTAACATAACCTTTGAACTTAGATAAAGGGTTAGTACATCAAATGTTTATCCACGTAATTTTCAATTTTTAGATTGTAACTAGGAAACAAAGCCATATACTTTATCTTAGATTGTATCTATGACCAAAGCCATGTAATTTTCCTATGATCAATGTAAATTCAATTGAAAATTAATAAAATCAGGAATTTTTCAATTTTGGTTTTCTTATTTTTTTAATAATTAAATAAGTGGCAACTCCATTGTAAAACCTTTAGAGTGCGTTCGTTTGGAGAGAAAATAGGAAGGATGGAAAACTAATGGAGGAAAATAGGCATTTTCCACTGTTCGTTTGGAGAGAAAACTAAGAGAGGATGGAAAACCGGGAGGAAAATTTTCCTCCCCGGCCCACAAAAATTTTCCTCCCAAATTGGGAGGAAAATGAAAGGGAAGAAAACATGGGATGCGGGCATTTTCATGGGATGCGGGCATTTTCATGGGATGGGGGCATTTACTAAAATGCCCCCATCCCACCTTCAGTAACGTTTAACCACCTTCTTTTTTTTTTTTTTTTTCAAACGTTACTGGGTTCAGTAACGTTTCAGCTTTTTTTTTTTTTTTTCAAACGTTACTGGGTTCAATAACGTTTCAGTTTTTTTTTTTTTTTTTCATTTCAACGTTCACTAACATTGAACCCTTTTTTTTTTTATCAACAGTAACATTGAACTTTTTGTTTTTTTTTTTTTCATTTCAATGTTACTATTAATAAGGGTATAACAGTCAATTTATACCCTCCTACTTTTCCACCCTCTCACTTTTTCACTCCTCCAACCGGACACACAAAAGGGAAAACTAAATATTTTCCATCCTCTCACTTTTCCATCCTCCCACAATTTTCCATCCTCCCACTTTTTCACTCCTCCAACCGAACAGACCCTTAATCTAAAGGGGAAAATATAACTAATTGAGCCTCCATTTTGAAAGGCAATAACACGACTCCACCCATTCATGTGGATTTGGCCTAACACTCTATAAAACGGGCCAGGGACACGATCTCTCACAGCAGGTAGAAAGCTACGACGGGTCCAAGGATCCCTTAGATCACTTGGAGTCTTTCAAGACCCTGATGCACCTTCAAGGAGTGCCGGACGCGATCATGTGCAAAGCCTTCCCCACCACGCTAAAGGGACCCGTAAGGATCTGGTTCAGTAGGCTGACGCCCAACTCCATTGGTACCTTCAAAGAGTTAAGCGCCCAATTTGCCTTGCACTTCATCAGATGACACAGGTATAAGAAATCCACCGCATGCCTAATGAACATTAAGCAGTAGGAAGACAAGATGCTTAGGTCCTACATAACTCGTTTTAACAAGGAAGCTCTCTCAATCGATGAAGCAGACGACAAGATACTCGTAGCGGTGTTCACTAATGGGCAGCGGAAGGGTAAGTTCTTATTTTCCCTATATAAGAACGACCCAAAGACTATGTCAGATGTGCTTTACAAGGCGACCAAGTACATGAACGCGGAAGATGCACTACTGGCCAAAGAAGAAAGCCCAAAAAAAGGGAAAGACAGGAAGACGCACGATCAGATAAGGGGCGGAAGATGGCTAGGACTGGAGACCAACGAGAGGATTGACGTTCCAAACCACCCGTGGTGTTAGGAGCTTTACAAGTTGCTGATATGGCATGAGGAATTTATGTGTTTGGACAACATGAGGCTAGTCACATGACTCAATGTTTTCTCAAGACACCAATGGCTCCTCATGCCATACTGCTCCTAAGTGCTCTTTGAGGGGGACAAGACCGGTTTCCCTGCTGGGTTCAAATTGATGAGCATGAGGAAGGGCAGCATGTGGAGACACCTTGCTCCACATGATGCCCCAAGGCCATGGCAGTGGTGAGCCATGGTGGGCAGAGGTGGTTCAGTGATGATGGGCAGCAGCAGGTGGTATTGACCCATAGTGTTGGTTGATGGCATAGTGGCTTGGTTGGGTTGCTTTGTGTGTGGGTGTGGTGGCTTGTGTGCAAGGCAGTGCTGGGCTGCTATGAGGATATTAGGCTATGTAAGGCATTTGGGCTGGTTGGTGCTGGCTGAATGCATGGACTTGCATGTGTGGGCCGATAGCAATTGCTTGGTGGGCTGCATTTAGACATGCTGTGTGGGCTGTGTTGCTGATGAGAAGGGCTTGGGCAAGGGCCAAGCTTTTAAAATGTGATGGGATGATCATGTGTGGGCTGCTGAAGCATGGGCAGAGGCCCCATGATATGCTGAGTGATGGGTTGGCATGTGTAGAGTGTGCAGCAGTAGTTACCGGCAGTTACTAGTCAGTTCTTATGTTGTGGGGTGTTCAGACCTGCTAAGTAGGGGCTGGAAACGTGGAGACAAACCAAGACAGCAACAATTGCAGGTGTCCTAAGTCAAACCACATGTGGCAGCAAGTCCAGAACAGGGGGCAGTTACTTGGTAGTAACTGTCGCGACAGTTATTTCTGTGCATATAGCCTAGGCTGTTGGTGTTATCAACAGCAGAGAGTGTATTTTGCTTAGAGAATTTCGTGTGTATTCTCCAGGCTTCCTTTGTACTTGAATATTGAGTAATAAAGGTTAGGGTTAGTGCCCTGTAAATACTGTGCGTACTCTATGTGTGTGATTTCCTTGCATAATTCTGTTCTGTGTGTTGCTGTAGTGTGTGTGTGGTGCACTGGCTGAGAATAAGGGAGGAACTTAATGCCATCACAGGCAGAAAATCTTTTTTAAAAAAATTGACCCTGTGACAATTGGTATCAGAGCTTGGCTGCCATGTCTTCAGACACTAAGGCGAGGGTGACCGTCTTAGAGAACATACTCAGTGTTCCTAGAGAAGGGGAACTTTCTGTTTGTGACAAACTGGATGTTGTCACTACAGAAACAACCGTGGTGAGAAATGATCTTACAGAACAGAGGGATATTCTTTTCACTCGTGTTGAAGAGTTGGCTACTACAATGGACGCCCAAAACTAGGCAGCAATGGAGACCCAACGCCAACTAGAATCGTTTTGTTGAAGAGAGTGATGAGTGGCCTGCATAGGGAGGGGGAAGTGGCCACGAAATTAAAGGTGCCTAAACCTAAGCCCTTTAATGGTGCCAGGAATGCCAAGGATTTAGAAAATTTCCTGTGGGATATGGAGCAGTATTTTAAGGCTGTTAAGGTACCTAGTCAAGAGATTGTGACAATCACAAGCATGTATCTTTCAGGGGATTCCAAGTTGTGGTGGCGAACCCGTGTGGAAGACAATGCTAATGCTGGAAAAGGCAAAATTGACTCGTGGGAGGCCTTGAAGAAGGAATTAAAGGACCAATTCTTGCCTACAAACACTGCTTGGGTTGCAAGGGACGCTTTGAAGAAATTGAAGCAGACGCTGTGAGGGAGTATGTCAAGACGTTTAGTTCTTTGATGTTGGACATCAAGAACATGTCAGAAGAGGACAAACTGTTCAATTTCATGTCTGGCTTACAGCCTTGGGCCCAGATGGAGTTAAAGAGGGAGGCTGTGCGTGATCTGCCTTCTATTATGTCTGCTGCAGATGCCTTGGTGGACTACAAATTCAGTAAGCCCAGTGAGGAAGAAGAAAAACGTAAGTCCAAGGATAAGGGCAAGGACAAGCAGAAAAAGGATGGCAAGAAGAAAGATAAGCAGAAGAAAATTTGGAGTACTAAGAGCAAGGGGCAAAGTTCTACCTCTCAAACAAGCAAAAAACAGCCCAAGCTTAATGCCGGCTACTTCATTTGCAACGGCCCTCATCATGCCAGAGACTGTCCAAAACATGAGAAGTTGAATGCCATGAACACTGAGGAGAGTGGTGGGCAGTCTGATGAAGAGGTCCCAAGCAGAATGAACCCTCTACAGTTACTAAATGCACTTCGTGCATAAGGCACTTCTAGGGGTCTGTCTTATGTTCAAGTGGAGATAAACAAAAATGGGGCTAAAGGTATGCTTGATTCCGGTGCTACTCACAACTTTGTTGCTGATCGAATGGTTTAAAGGCTTGGTCTGAAGATGAGTAAATGTCCTAGTTAGATCAAAGCTATAAACTCAGAGGCAAGATCTGTGTTGGGGATTGCTTATGGAGTAAAGTTCAAGGTGGGCGAGTGGACTGGGAAGGTGAATTTTCTAGTCATGGAATTAGATGATTATGATGCAATTCTGGGTGATGAGTTTCTAGTGACTGCTAAGGCTGCTCTGCTGCCTTTCATTGGAGTGATGTTGATCCTTGATGATAAGCAGCCTTGCTATGTTTCTGTGAGACGTGGGATAGGAAATAGCAAGAGTAGTAAAGGGAAGGAGATGGTTTCAGACATGCAGGCTGAGCATGGGCTGAAGAAGGGTGAAATGACTTATTTGGCTACACTAATTGAGGTGAGGCAGGACAAGTATGTCAATGTTCCAGATGCTGTGGCTAGACTGTTGGGGGAGTTTGCTGATGTTATGCCTCCAGAACTACCAAAGACCCTTCCACCTAGACATGCAGTTGATCATAGGATCGAGTTGGATCCTGGATCAAAGCCACCGTCAAAGGCTCCGTACAGAATGTCTCCATTAGAGTTGGTTGAGATGAGGAAGCAGTTGACAGAGCTGCTTGATGCAGGCTATATCCAGCCCTCCAAGGCTCCTTATGGTGCTCCTGTTTTGTTCTAGAAGAAGCAGGATGGCTCATTGCGGATGTGTGTAGATTACAGAGCCTTGAACAAAGTGACAGTGAAGAACAAATATCCAGTCCCTCTTATTCAAGACCTTTTTGACAGATTGAGCAAAGCTGCCTACTTCACAAAGCTGGATTTAAGATCAGATTACTGGCAAGTAAGGATTACAGAAGGGGACGAGCCTAAGACTACCTGTGTGACCCGGTATGGTTCCTATGAGTTTCTAGTTATGCCTTTTGGTTTAACTAATGCCCCTGCTACGTTTTGTAATTTAATGAATGATGTCTTCTATGAGTTTTTGGATCGCTTTGTTGTGGTTTATCTAGATGACATTGTAATTTATAGTAAATCCTTAGAGGATCACTTAGACCACCTTAGGAAGGTGCTGTCTAAACTGAGAGAACACCAATTGTTTGTTAAGAAAGAAAAGTGTGAGTTTGCTCAACAAGAGATTCTGTTTTTGGGGCACAAAGTCAGCAAAGGTCAGGTCATGATGGATGAGAAAAAAGTGAAGGCCATTCTTGATTGGCCACCACCTAGCAAGGTTGCAGAACTTCAGTCTTTTCTTGTTTTAGCCAACTATTACAGGAAGTTTATCTAAGGATATTCGAAGAAGGTGACTCCTTTCACAGATTCACTGAAAAAGGACAGAAAATAGGTATGGTCAGATGCATGTCAGGATGCTTTTGAGAAGCTGAAGGTTGCTATATCAAGTGAACCAGTGTTGCGTTTGCCAAATTTTATTGTACCCTTTGAAGTCCATACAAATGCTTCGAATAAGGCAATTGGTGGTGTTCTTGTACAAGAAAAACATTGTGTTGCTTATAAGAGCAGGAAGTTGAATGAGGCAGAGTAGAAGTGTTTAGCCCATGAGAAAGAGATGATTGTAGTAGTGCACTATTTGCTGGCCTGGCGTGTATATTTGCTAGGGCCAAAGTTCGTGGTAAGAACAGACAATGTGGCTAACACCTTCTTTAACACACAAAAGAAGCTGTCACCTAAGCAGGATAGGTGGCAAGAATTGCTACAAGAGTACGACTTTGTGTTGGAGCACAAACCAGGCAAGCACAATGAAGTGGCTGATGCCTTGAGTCACAAACAGGTGCAGAAATATGTGGCTGCCTTGACTACAGTGGAGTCAGACTTTGTGGAAAGGATCAAAGACAGTGCTAAGTTGGATGCTACCTATCAAAAGCTGGTGCAGGATGTGACTACAGGCTTGGTGAGGCATTACTGGCTGGAGGATGGGTTGCTATATGCCAAGGGTGGCAAGCTGTTTGTTCCAAGTGGAAGGATAAGGAGAGAGTTGATGAAGGAAACTCATGATCCACAATAGGCAAGACATCCAGGTAAAGATAGGATGTATGCATTACTATCTCGTTCATATTATTGGCCTAAGATGGACTTAGATATTGAGTTGTATGTGAAGACTTGTCTGGTTTGCCAACAAGACCAGGGCTTGAACCAAAAGGAAGCAGGCTGCTGCAGCCTCTTCCTATACTGGAGAGTCCTTGGGTTTCTATTTCCTTGGATTTTATTATTGGTTTGCCAAAAGTGAAGGGGATAGGTTCAGTATTTGTGGTTGTTGATAGATTCTCAAAGTATGCTATTTTTATGGCTACACCGAGCATATGTACAGCAGAGGTGGCTGCTGACTTGTTTTATAAAAATGTGGTGAAATACTTTGGGTTGCTTGAAGACATTGTAAGTGACAGAGACTCTAGGTTTACTGGTCGTTTTTGGACTGTTCTGTTTGGTTTGATGGGTTCAGAGTTGAAGTTTTCTACTGCAAATCACCCATAAACAGATGGGCAAACAAAAAGGCTTAATGCTGTATTAGAGGACTATTTGAGACATTATGTGACTACCAACCAGAAGAATTGGTTAGAGTTGTTGGATTTTGCACAGTTTGCCTACAATCTACACAAATCTTTATCAACTGGGATGAGTCCCTTTGAGTTGGCAATGGGGCAGTAACCTCTCACACCTCATGAGATTGCTAAGCAGCGTTCAGAGGGTAGATGTCCCATAGCATACAGGTTTGCAATCAATAAGCAGGAGCTGATGCAAGAGGCACAAGATAGCTTGTTGAAAGCACAGAGTAAAATAAAGAAGTATGCTAACAAAGGGAGAAGACCTTCGGAGTTCCAAGTGGGGGACAGGGTGCTATTAAAATTGACTCCACAAGTTTGGAGGAAGTTCAGAAGTGAAGTAATTCACCGAGGTTTAGTTCCCAAATATGATGGTCCATTCGAAGTTGTAAAGAGAGTTGGTGTAGTGGCTTACAAGTTGAAGCTGCTAGAAAGATTGCAGATTCACCCAACAACACATGTGAGCTTCTTAAAGCCGTATCATGGGGATGCAGAGGATCCCTCAAGAAATGAAGCTAGGTGTGCCCCGCCTACTGTCATGGTTCAGTTTGATAGAGAAGTGGAGAAAATCTGGACAAGAAAGTGACTAGTTGTCGTAAGGGAGGATATGATAACATAATACTTGGTAAAGTGGAAGAGGGCTGCGGAATCAAAGGCGAGTTAGGAGAAAGCATCTACATTGTGGCAGTTTAAGAATGAAGTAAAAGCATATGAGGATACCCTACCGATGAGGACATCGGCTTCTTCTGGTGGGGGTGGTTTGTTAGGAGCTTTACAAGTTGCTGATGATGGCATGAGGAATTTATGTGCTTGGACAACATCAGGCCAGTCACATGGCTCAATGTTTTCTCGAGACACCAATGGCTCATCATGCCATACTAGTGAAGCTCCTAAGTGCTCTTTGAGGGGGACAAGCCTGGTTTCCCTACTGGGTTCAGATTGATGAGCATGTGGAAGGGCAAAGGTGGTTTAGTGACGATAGGCAGCAGCAAATGGTGCTGACCCAAAGTATTGGTTGATGGCATAGTGGCTTGGTTAGGTTGCTTTGTGTGTGGGTGTGGTGGCTTGTGTGCAAGGCAATGCTGGGCTGCTATGAGGATATTAGGCTATGTAAGGCATTTGGGCCGGTTGGTACTGGCTGAATGCATGGACTTGCATGTGTGGACTGATAGCGGTTGCTTGGTGGGCTGTATTTAGACATGCTGCGTGGGCTGTGTTGCTGATGAGAAGGGCTTGGGCAAGGGCCAAGCTTTTAAAACATGATGGGATGATCATATGTGGGCTGCTGAAGCATGGGCAGAGGCCCCATGATATACTGAGTGATGGGTTGGCATGTGTAGAGTGTGCAGTAGCAGTTATCGGCAGTTACTATGTTGTGGGGTGTTCAGACTTGCTAAGTAGGGGTTGGAAACGTGGAGGCAAACCAAGACAGCATCAGTTGCAGGTGTCCTAAGTCAGATCACATGTGGCAACAAGTCCAAAACAGGGGGCAGTTACTTGGTAGTAACTGCCGCGACAGTTGTTTCTGTGCATATAGCCTAGGCTGTTGGGGCTGTCAACAGCAGAGAGTGTATTTTGCTTAGAGAATTTCGTGTGTATTCTCCAGGCTTCCTTTGTACTTGAATATTAAGTAATAAAGATTGGGGTTGGTGCCTTGTAAATACTGTGTGTACTGTGTGTGTATGTGATTTCCTTGCATAATTCTGTTCTATATGTTACTGTAGTGTGTGCGTGTGGTGTATTGGCTAAGACTAAGGGTGGAACTTAGTGCCATCATAGGCAAAAAATTTAAAAGAAAAATTGACCCTATGACACGCGGGGAGGTTCACGAGCTTCACCCCGCTGACTGCCCCAATTGACCAAGTACTAATGTAGATTAAGGATGAAAGGGCCCTGACTTTTCCCATCAAGCTGAAGGGAGATTCTAAAAATAGGTCAAGGGACAAATACTGCCGTTTTCATCATGATCATGGCCACTACACAGCAGACTACTATGACTTAAAGCAATAAATAGAAGCTTTTATTAGACAAGGAAGGCTACAGAGATTCATTAGTAAGGAAAGAACGGACTAGCCCTAGGAACAGGCTCCCCGAAGGGAGAACGAGCGCCCCAGGCCACCCATAGGAGGCACCGCAACTGCGGGGTCATTCAAAAAGGCCCACAAGACATACATCAGGATGGTTCAGAACATCCAGCTAACGGGTTCCGTACCCAAGATGGCGCAGATCGACAACCCTCTCGTTAGATTCTCGGAAGAAGACACACAAGATCTTCACCACCCACATTATGACGCATTCATCATCACTATACAAGTAGGAGACTATAACATGCACCGGGTTCTGGTTGACAACGGCAGCTCGGCTGACATCCTCTACTACCCCGCATTCCAGCAAATGGGAATTGGAAGGGAGCGACTAGTTCCAACTAATGCTACGCTTGTTGGCTTTGGAGGGACGAAGGTATTCCCCCTTAATGTCGTCACTTTGGCTATAACTACAGGTGACTATCCTCAGCAGATCACTAAAAATGTAACATTCCTCGTGGTCGATTACTTGTCAGCTTACAACGCCATCATAGGATGGCCTACCCTCAATTCGTGAAGGCTATAACCTCAACCTACCATTTGATGATAAAATTCCCTACTAACTATGAAGTAAGAGAGTTGCGAGGAGATCAGGTGGTCACACGCAAATGTTACGTAGCAATGATGGAAATGGATGACCACCTCCAGGCTATGAGTATAAAAGAACAACGGACAGCGACAGAGCCCGTTGAAAGACTCAAAAATATACCTCTTGATAATTCCCGACCAGAGTGAACAACCAAGATCAGCACCCTTGCAGACTCGACAGTTTGCCAAGCACTCGCAACTTTCCTCAAAGAAAATTGAGACGTATTCACTTGGAGCCATGAAGACATGCTAGGAATTGACCCGTCAGTCATGGTGCACAGGTTGAATGTGTCACCTTCCTTTTCGCCCGTCCGCCAAAAGAAATGAGTGTTTGCCCAAGAGGGAGATCGGGCTGTGGCAGAAGAAGTCTGCAAGCTAGAAGAGGCAGGGTTCATTAGGGAAGTTTACTACCCTGATTGGTTAGCAAACGTCGTGATGGTCAAAAAGAGTAACGAAAAATAGAGGATGTGCATCGACTTTACAGACCTAAACAAAGCGTGCCCTAAAGATAGCTACCCCCTCCCGTGGGTCGACCTTCTGGTGGACTCTACAGCTCAACACCAGCTGCTAAGTTTCATGGACGCATTTTCAGTATACAACCAAAGCCAAATGGATGAAGCTGATCAGGAGAAGACTTCGTTCATAACAAGCCAAGGCCTTTTTTGTTACAAGGTCATGCTATTTGGCTCAAAGAACGCGAGCGCAACATATCATAGGCTCATGAACAAGATGTTTGCACTGCAGATTAGGAGGAATGTCCAAGTATATGTCGACGACATTCTAGTGAAAAGCTGAAAGGAAGTCGATCACTTGGAGGATCTCAAGGAAACCTTTGACACTCTTCGTTCCTACAACATGAAACTTAATCCAGGAAAGTGCACCTTCGAAGTGACGGCGGGAAAATTCTTAGGATACAAGGTATCCCAGAGAGGTATTAAGGCTAACCTGGACAAGATCCGGGCTATAATAAAAATGGAACCTCCTAGGAACACAAAAGAAGTATAAAGCCTTAACGGCAAATCGACGAATATATGTCTACCGTTCTTCCACACGCTGAAGAATTCTTTTGAGTGAATGGCCGAATGTCAGTAGGCATTCAAGAACCTGAAGGCCTACCTCTCTTCACCACTGCTGTTAAGTCCCTCGCAACCGGGAGAAGAATTGTTCCTTTACTTAGCTGTCTCTCCAGCCGCGATCAGTGCGACCTTGGTCAAAGAAGACAACAAGGTGCAAAGGCCCGTATACTTCGCCAGCCGAGCACTTCATGGTGCAGAAGAAAAGTACCCTCCAATGGAAAAGCTCGCCTTCGCTCTAGTCATAGCAGCCCGTAAACTCAAGCCGTACTTCCAGGCCCATACGTTGGTCGTCCTAACTGACAAGCCCTTATGGCGAGCGATGAGCAGTCTTAAGGCTGACGGACGTATGGCGTTATGGGCAATAGAGTTGAGCGAATTCGACATACAATATCGCCCACGCACTGCCATCAAGGGACAAGTGGTCGCTGACTTCATTGTGGAGTTCACCAATACGGAAGACCAGGGGGCAGGATATCCCCAATGGAGTGTGTTCACGGACAAACCCAACAGGAAGGCTAGTGGGGCTAAAGTCATACTTAAATCTCTAGAAGTTGACGAGATCGAATACATGGTCGTCTCAATTTCCCTATAACTAACAACGAAGTGGAGTATGAAGCCCTAATAGCAAGGTTAGATCTCGCTAAAGCAGTAGGGGCTGCGAACATGATTATCCATTACAACTCCCAAGTCGTCACAAGTCAGATAAACAGCAATTATGAATGTAAAGGTGAAAAGATAAAGAAGTATATAGAGCAAGCAAAGGGAAGGGTATATAGAGCAAGCAAAGGGAAGGGTAAATGAGCTGTAGGCCAAAATAGTCCAAATTCCAAGAAGAGAGAACGAGTAAGATGATCATCTTGCCAAGACTGCATCAGCAGAATACATGATCACCCCCGACAAGGTACTCTCCTTCATTCAGCTCTCACCGCTGATAGATGTCATTGATGTGCAGGAGATAGGTTCCAAAGACAAATGGACCACCCCCTTAATCTCTTATTTAAAAGATGACACATTGCCTGAAGAGAAGGAAGCAACAAGAAAGCTGAAGGTCTAGTAGGCGTGATTCGTCTTGATAAAGGGCATCCTGTATAAAAGGGGTTTCTCCCGACTGTACTTGAGATGTTTAGGCCCAGAAGAGGCGAATTACGTAATGAGAGAAGTACACGAGGGGATCTACGGCAACCACTCAAGGTTGCGGTCATTGGTACATAAGTTGATTTGGGCAGGATACTACTGGCTGACCATGCAGATGGACGCCCAGATATATGTCAAAGCTTGTGACAAGTGTCAAAGGTTTAGCAACATTATCAGACAACCGACGGAAGAGCTGACCCCAATAACTGCTACGTGGCCATTCGCCCAATGGGGATTGGACATCATGGGCCCATTCCTAATAGCAATGAGACAACTAAAGTTCCTAATAGTCGGCATAAACTACTTCACTAAATGGGTAGAAGCTGAAGCCCTGGCCGTAATCACTGAGAAGAACGTACGGAGTTTTGTTTGGAAAAACATCATTTATAGGTACCGAATCCCAAGGGTCTTGGTCTCAGACAACAATAAGTAATTTGACAATTACTCATTCCACGACTTCTGCTCACAATTAGGAATCAAGAACCACTACTCCTCCCTTGCCCATCCTCAAGCCAATGGACAAGTTGAGGTCACGAACCAATCCTTGCTTCGGATCATCAAGACTTGGCTCGAGAGAGCAAAGGGCATATGGCTAAAGGAGCTACCCAGCGTACTATGGGCATACAGAATGATAGTCAGAACTCCTACAGGAGAAACTCCTTTTCGACTGGCATACGGAAGCGAGGTGGTCATCCCAACTGAGGTAGGACTCACGAGCTACAAAGTGGACAATCACGACGAAGGAAGGAATGACGAAGCCATACGTCTACAACTTGATCTAGTTGACGAGGTCGAGATGATAGCTAAACAGTGACTCGCACAATACCAAGACTTCATGGCCAAACAATACAACTCCCGAGTTAGATATCGGGACTTCAAATTTGGAGATCTCATCATAAGGAAGGTGATGGGTGCTGCCAGAGACCCCGCACAAGGAAAGCTCGACCCAAACTAAGAAAGACCCTACAAAATAACGTCATGGTTAAGGAAGGACACCTGCCAATTAGAGACACTTGACAAAAAAGAAGTTGCGCCACCCATGGAACGCTAAGCATCTCAAGAAATACTATCAATAGAATACAGCAAGAAGAACGCTACTCTTCATTCCCAGTTTATTTCTTTTAGTCATTTATATTAGTTTACCTTTGCCTACAGTAGTTTTCAAGCCAGAGGAGCTGAGATTTATTTGTTTTGAAATGATTTTCTATTTATGTATGCATTCATCATAATAAGAGGAGTTTATTCAGAAACGACTGGCGCATTTGTAAAATGGATGAACTTATTATTAAGTCCAAGTAGACGACCTTATCACCAAGTAGACAAGCCTACTGTTAAGTCCACAAAGTGGACGAGTCTACTCTGAAGTCCACAAAGTGGATGAAATTATCACTAAGTCTACAAAGTAGACGAGTCTACTGCTAAGTCCATAAAGTGGACGAAGTTACCACTAAGTCCATAAAGTGGACGAAGTTACCACTAAGTCCACAAAGTGGACTAGTCTACTGCTAAATCCACAAAGTGGACGAAGTTACCACTAAGTCCACAAAGTGGACGAGTCTACTGCTACGTCCACAAAACGGACAAAGTTATCACTAAGTCCACAAAGTGGACAAGTCTGCTACTAAGTCCACAAAGTGGACGAAATTATCACTAAGTATACAAAGTGGCGAGTCTACTGCTAAGTTCACAAAGTGGACGAACTTATCACTTAGTCTACAAAATGGACGAATCTATCATAAATGTCTACAAAGTAGACAAGTTTAATATAAGTCCAAAAACTGGACAAAGTGAACGGGCTTGTCAAGTCCATAAAAGTGGAGGGGTTCAGTACAACATCCATTAAGTCGACGACTTCGTTACAAAACCTACAAAATAAATAAATTTATTAGAATCCACGAATAGTCAGCTAAAAGAAAGCTGACGCCATTATCCGTAAGCTGACGGATCCATAACGAGTAGTCAAAGTGACAGGTTGAAATCCGTAAAGAAGACGAGCCTAAAGACAACCAAGGTAGATAGCTTTGCCCTATTTCACTAAGTACCTTGGCATATAAGTGCAAAAGATAGACACACATGCCAAGTAAAAAGCAACACATGTACAAAGTGACGGGTATAAAATACTACAAATAGAGTAATGTTTTTACAAGTAGAGCCCAAAAGGGAATGGGCATCAAACATTGCTTAGAATCCAATTTACAAAAAGAAAGAACAAAGTTCAAGAGGTTAGGGTGTCTTAAGGATTCTTGACGTTCTTGGAAGGAAGGTCCTTAAAACCCTGAGAATGCAGGCCTTCTACAACAGGAGGGTTAGCTGACGAGGTCAAGGGATCGACAAGTTGGGTCCACAGTAGGTTGGGCAAGGACGACGCCATCAACCTTTGGGTTCGCCTCAAGCTTGGTAGCATCGTCACTTTCCTCTAGGATGGTGTCGCCCACAAGAGATGACAGTAGAGGCTCGTCCATATTGACTTTGGATAAGTCTAAGTCAAGGTAGATAGGCTTGACCTGCTTTAGGCAGTCCTCAAATTCGTTACCATAATAGACTGCACAAGCGTTTATGAAGGGCTGCGAGTCCTTCAATTTAGTCACAGAGTCGCTCCTGGCCGTCTTCACCTGGCTTAAAAAAGCTTTCAACTCCTTTTCCACCGTCGCTTTGGCCTCTTGTTCTTGCTCTCTCTGACGACCTTCCTCCGCCAACTGCTCCTTTAGCATTTTCACCTCCTTACTAAGAAGACGAGAAGACTCCTTGAATTGCTCTTGCCCATCGTTCAGGTTCTTGATGCATGTATGCAGACGTGTAATCACTCCCTCTTTAGCGACGCACCTATCTTGCAAAGCTTTCATATGAACCATAGCCTACACGGCAAAAAATTGACGTCAGTCTAATGAATCCCGTCTAGTATTGAAGTAAGGAAAGAAACATACCCAGGCAAGATCAAAAAGGCCTGACGCTCCAAGCTCTCCATCGCTTGTTCAACGCATGGATCCATTTCTTCACCTTTTAGGATGGATTCCATCACCTCTACGACGTAATCCTTGTGGGTAAGGAGGGGACGGTCAAGTCCCTGGCTGACGGGGCCTGATGTCATCATCAGTCAGTTGCCTATCCCATGGCCAGATTTAGGAGGCGACGGCTTCTTGGGGGGTTTATCTCCAAGAGTTATGGCTGCTTTCTTACCAGGACGATTGTAATTCTCGTCAGTTTTCCTTTTGATAACTGCTTTCCCGACAACCTTGGGGGCTGACGAGGACGTCCCCTCCTCTTGTAATTTTTTCTCCTCTTCTTTTCTCTTGGCTACAGCAACCCGTACTCTTTGTCTAGCTACTTCCATTTCTACAAAAGGCGGGAGATGATTATTAGAAAAAAATGACAAAAGCAAAAGAGAAGGGAGAAATTAAGGGAAACTTACGTCGACGGGAGTAGGTGTTTAACCTACGAGCTTCCTCCGTCAACTCCGAACCTCCGCTGTATAGATGTAAGGCGTCAAGTGTAATTAGGCCTCGAAACTTCCGTTCGGACAACGAGATGGATGTTACCCGACGAATAAAGTCCTCTTGCTCCGCTGTAATATGTGGATGAATGCCAGCTGAAGAGAAAAGCAGATGGTGTTAGAGGTCTGAAATAAAGGAACTAAGTAAAGAAACAGACGAAATCAACCTAAGTCCCTAACATAAGCCCTAGTGTTGCCAAAACCATAGGGCATCGACTCCCACTCCTCCTGAAGGCACATGTAATTCATCCCCTTTACAAAAATGTACATGCCTTTCCAATTCCTATTCGAATCGAGCATATCTAACACCAACTTTAACTCCTTCTTCCTTACTGCAAAATGGTATATCTCTTGGGACAAGGAGATATGTTGGGGATGGTAGCACCAAAAGAACTCGTTAAGGGTTAACTGACGGTTCTCGCCACTCAGATGACCCCACAAGATCTCAGCCTCGATAAATATCCGCCAGGCATTAGGGGCAATCTGGCTGATGGATAAACCCAAAAAATTAGCCAGCTGACAATGAAGTGCCGTCAGTGGTAGTCTCAATCCTGCTGTGAACATGGAGTCGTACATGCCAACATCCCCAGTTTGCCCTGAATAACATTTCTCACCCTCCTCAAGGAGACGAATTGGGATATCATCTGGAATTTTATAATGGGCACGAAGATTATTGAATACATTGACCAACATCTTCTGGAAGAATTCATTGATGGTCCATTTCTTGGGTAGAATGAAAGGACGGTCATCCCCGAGCACTCCCGAGGTACTCTCTAAGATCTCCTCACTACCGTCATCTTCACCCCCATCACCCGTTCTCTCCCTTTCCTCTTTGCCATTCTTTTCGTCTTTGTCACTCACTCCTTCTTCCTCCCTTTCTTCATCCTTGTATTTGCCCTCACTCACCTCACGTTCTCTACAACTCTCCACTTCCTCGTCAGAAGAATAGGCTGACGTTTCCCTCTCTGATGACCTAAAGAAGCCCTTCTCAGGCTCACGACCTGATTGAAAGACCTCATCGTAACCAGCTCCTTCGTGGATCGACGATTGCTCACTCAACGCCTTTCTAGACATCTGACTACCTACAAGTGACGGATTCATTCTAAGAACCTAAGTCGACAACCTCACTATAGAATTTGCTAGCTAGAAAAATAAAAAATAAAAATAAAAATAAAATGAAGAAAAAAAAAGGAAAGAGAACTTACAAGTGATTCCTTGACAAAAGACACTCCTGGGATGGTGACGGTGTGGAAGGCGATGAGATCGTATGGCTGATAGAGGAGAGGAGTTCAGGAGGTGACGAGCTCTCTCTCAAAATGAGCAAAGGATGAAATGTTGGAAATGAGAGTAGAGGTGAAGTATATATAGGCAAAAAGGGCACGGAGGACAAAGCAACACGCTCGTCCAGAAACGGAGCCAATTAGTTCGCACCGCATGTCCAAGCATTTAATGAAAACGGCTCGAGGTATCATACATGAATGACCTTCTTGATGATATTTCCATAACTCATCAACCAAAGCTGACGAGGCTATGGAGTAGGGGGCAGCTAATAAGGATAATTTGGTAGCTAAACCATGACGAGGGAAAGGGCGACGAACCCAACAGTCCCGTCGGCAGCGCTTGCCACAGGTGACTGCATCATGATGTCTACAGCTTCGTAACGACTGACAACCCTAGGAAAGGGACAACGCTATAAGCTGACGACCATAATAGGATCGACGCTATAGGATGACAACTTTAATTAAGTGACAACTCGGCAGGCTAACGAGAACAAAGCTGAAGAAGATAAATTAACCTCCATCCATAGCCTTACTTGATCTCCACGCATACGTGTATAAGGAGACATCTTGCGTCCCACGCCTAACCCTAATCAGGGAGACTCCTATAAGGAAAAGAACTCTAAGAGATATACAAAGTCCAAGAGGTTCTCTCCTAGAAGGAAAAGACTTCATGGTTAAGGCACGGATGTCAACCCTACACTACTATAAATACCCCCAAACCTTCACAAATCAAGGTATGCATAATTTTCCCCAGCTCTGGCACTCTAGAGTTGCTAATAAGAAATTTCTCTAACTTGACCACCGGAGGGTATTTGGCCGGTAACACACCGGTACTCCTCTTAAGGTTTTCAGCTTTTGTGTTGTGCAGATTCCACATCGGGAGCACGTGAAGACCGTAGGGCATACTGACGATTTTCGGCATCATTAGCTATGATGATGATATGCACATGAGATGCAAATATGGTTAAATGCAAACTGCAAAATAGGGTGTCTATAATTACAATCGATTGAAAACAAGGAGTGAATGTTATTGCTGCACATCTAATTTTTGAAAACCCTAATTCTTTTCAAATAACGATCATACCAAAGACTGGTGATCAAAGTCTAAAGCCACAAAGCCATTATAGTCCAATTGCTGTAAAAAATCTTTAAGGCAATTTCTTGAAGTCACTGATGAGGTTTGTGGAGAGAAATTCATGTTTGAAGATTCCTAGAGTGCTCGAAGCAGTGTAGGATAACGACTGTAAGTTCTATAGTATATAGTGATTAGAAATAAGGGTCTATCGATTATAAATTTCAATTTTAATATTGGATTTTTCTTTGGGATTGGTAATAATCCTTGTAGAGTGTGTGTTTGAGTATGTCTGTTTTTTTTTCTTCATTGGTTTTTTCATTTCATCAATAAATCCCCATGATATTTATTTTATTTAACCTTACTTTATTATTCATCTAAAAAAACCTTATTCTATTATTGTGATTTGTGGCAGTGGACTAATAACCTAAAATCCAATGAATAACATAAGTTTTTTGAAATGATATTGAATAACATAATTAGTTGACTTCACAAGTTGGCTCATCCGCGATTGTGCTGTGAGATTTTAGCCCGAGAGTGGTTAGAGTGTTATGAGATGGTCCTGGTTAGGCAAGAAAGGCACACGGTTCACAGGCCTCTTAACTTTTTATTTTTTAGCCCAAAAAAAAAAAAAAAAAAAAGTTAGCTTAATCTATTGAAATCAAATAATGAGATCTAAACTGCCCTCTCAAAGTAAAAGTCAAACCGACTAAGTTGAATTATGAATTTTAACAAATAGAAAAAAAAATTCCCACAGACAAGACAAGCAACCCCTACCCCGGGCTTACTTGTCTATCACTCTCTCTAGTTGCCGAGGAAGGACCCGAGACGTTCCGTCCTCACGAGAATGAACAAGATGCGAGTGTATGTTGTTGTCCTTGCAGACTTCTTCCTTTATCTTCCCTTTTAATATTAAGATATGAAAAGCGCTTATGATTTGATGGTGGTTTAAGTCGATATTTTTGTTTTTTGATTTTTCCTTTTTCACTTCTCCTTTGTGGGTGTAGTACGGTACCTGATGAACGACACGGAGACAGTGAGACGGACTCATCAGTGAAAAAGGGGAAGGAAATTGCTGCAATAAAAAGGAAAACACGGCCCTCACTTAACTCCCTTGCCATTTTGAAAGAGGCAGGACAATCCATCCACACGTCTTCGCCGGACAAGCTGTGTGATCAGCTCCATGCTGGAGTATTCTTAAAGCCCAACAAACTGGCAAGTTCCATACCCATTTCCTTACATCTTATATGACATCATGCATGAAACATTATTACAGAAACTGTTTTAAATATTTCATAAATATATATATTATTGTTGAATACTTTTTATGCATACGTTTTACCTGTAATGTAAACTATATCATTTTTATTTTCTGCGATATAGAAAAAAAAAAAATGTCATTTTCTAATTCATAATTACCTAAAATATCACTTTTTTCTTGATGTGTATGATATACCAGTACAAATCACAATTGGTCCTTGGTGGAATTCTATCAGGTGGAATTCTATTAAAATCAACTCTTTGGGAGGAAAATTTGGCTTAACAGTTTCGGTATACTCTTGTAGTTTAATTAGTTGATACATTTTGGTGTTTTTAACAAAAAATCCAGAACTTAAATCCTTTGGGGCTTTAATATTATTGACAAATCAACAAAAAGAAAGTTTGGCTGCTTCCATTAAAATAAAATACCGGGTTGGCATTAAATAACATAATTTTGATTTCCACAAATGGATCTCACGATTACACATGCCATACGATAAGGCCAGCACGAGGAAATCAATTCTTTTGGTTGAGTTCCTTGCTAACATTTAATTTCAAGGCAATATTAAGTATTAACCTTTTCTAAGAAACTTAATCCTCGCCTTACTAAAATAAAGAAATGAATACATTCACACACTGTGATTGTTGAATATGCATAAAAATGAATTTAGATATGTTCGGTTACTGAAAGAGTGCAGGAAAAATTAAAAGAAAAATTATAAAGAAGAGGAAAAGTTTTACTTTTTTTTTTTTTTTTTTTTGGAGAAAAAGAAAGACTCAAATTTATTAATTCATAGAAAGAATATCAAAAACATAACAGCCATGGAAATCTGAAGGAACAGACTCCATTCAAATTAAAACAAGGAGAGAATGTCTTGCTCTCTTCATTAAAGAATGTGCTAGAGCATTTCCTTGCCGAAAAACATGGGGATTTTTCCAGACAAAGCTACCATAATTTCCCCTTAGAGAGTTAAGAACAGTTACCCTGATACCTGCTTCATGAGAGTCTGCAAACATAGCCCCGTCGAAGTTTGCTTTATGTGTACTAGGGTCATGAGGTTTCCGTGTGGGTTGAGTGGGACGGACTGGATTTGGATGGTTGGTTTGGGCTTGCTGGAATTCATGCAGAAGATGGCAGACTTGATCGAAGAACTTTTCCAGCAGCAACGCTTGTTCATTCATTCTGATCTTATTTCGCCGATTCCACAGAGACCAGCAAATTAAAGCATGGCAAATAAACATGGATTTCGTTTTCTTGAATACACCAGATCAGCAAAGGAGGGAACTGGGTTACTGATGTTCTGCAGGTTGTGAAGTCCTTTTGCCATACTGGTTTAATTTTTTCGCAGTCCCACAGAGCATAAAGAATGGACTCAGGTTCTTTCAAACATAAACTGCAGTAGGTTCTGAAAGTACCTTTCTTTTTATCAGATTGCACTTTGTGGGCAAAGAATCTGTTCATGCTCTCCACAAGAAAGATTTAATTTTGTTTGGAACTTTCAGCTTCCAGAGTTTCGACCAGAATTGTTTCGGTGGACCTGAGTTCATGCTAGAAGCCAAATCTTCATGAGGTTCTGTACACAGCATCCCATAACCTGTCTTTATAGTGTAGATAGCATTAGTTGACAAAGACCAGCATAATAAATCAGATTGGGAAGAAAGACAGAGGAATAGCCTTAATTTTTTCAACTTCAGCAAGACTGAAGAGAGTTTCAATTAAAGGCATATTCCGTTCTTTGGAGTCCTCATCAAACAAAGAGGAAACAGTGGGATTTATTGTCCACTATAATCCCAAAATTGGACTGGGATTTGCAAAATTGAGCAAGCAATGTCATAGTTGACAATAAATACATTACTTGTATGATTGTCGTCGCACTACATATTTCATACAGACTCAATTATTTGCAAATAATTAGTAATGTATTTATTATCAAATATGAATTGAGTCTTATAAAGAGACAATCATACAAAGAATTTGGCCCCCTTAGCCCGTGAGTCTCCTCAGGAAAAAAAAACAGAGAATTAAGCGAGACACCAAAAGAGGAAAAACAAATTTCATTTGGGAGGTAGTGTGAGGAGAGAGACAATGAATTCTTATAAATATTGAAAGTTTGGATTTGTGCGAAAACACAAAAGCTTTTTTGGACCCTCCAAATAAAAATTACGGTTAGATTGCTTTTTCTCTAACTTAGACTAAGTGCGGAACAAAAGTAAATGAGCACAAACAATTGATAAAACTATCTTAAGCCATGTTCATAAAATATCAACAATAAAAGATAAGCTTAAAAAGTAGGGATGAAAGATGCAAACACAAGATAACACCAAGACATGTTATCGAAAAGGAAATCGAAGATCTCAGCGAAAAACATCTCCGCAACCCTCCAAGTCGAAATCAATCCACAAAAGAATAAGTTGGAGTACATGAATAACAAAAGACCCTCCAAGCCTAGTTTACCCCGTGTACTTGAGCTCTCCAAACTCCTGCTACCAACTAGCTTCTCAAAATCTTGTCTTCTTTAGCTTTCCAAGATCCCATAATTTAGCCCGATTGCATCCGCCAATGAATGGCTTCCTTCCAATGCTTCCCAGCAGCACCAAAACCTCACTTGACACTCAGATTAGGTGTAGTAAGTGTTTGGGCTATTAACCTTTCATGAATTTAGAAATGAAGGGGTAGGAGTAGAGGAAAACCACAAGGAAATGTGTAGAGGATTGTGGGTATAACAATCTCTAACTCTCAAAATGTGTTTTCTAGGTTTTTCTCTCAAAAACCACTCTTTACAATTCGTGGTTAATAATGATATATATAGTGTGATTGAAGACTTGGCAAAACAAAACATGACGAAATAGCCAAACAGAATGCTTCACGAGTATTTCACGGGAAGGCCTTATTCGCAAGACACTCGCGAAAACTTCGGCTGTCATGACTCTTCGCATTCCAATCATATACTCTACACATGGCTCTTTCGTGAGATAGCTTCTCAAGAGGCACTTGCGAAATCCACTTCTTCATCATTTTAAGCTCGAGTCTTCACACTCTCTCACACTCATCCATTACAATTAAAAACCCACATTAATACAGGGAAATATGATTGAAGAAATTACAATCAAATTTTGCACGGAATGAAAACCAACATAAAATAATTGTAAATAATAACTTTACAAATATGAATTGGGAGTGGAAGAGTTAAAACTAATGAATTGGATTTTTCATACAAGAGTTCATTATTTATTTGCCAAATTGGAAATGGGTTAAAAATAACATAGAATTAAGCGTGAAACCAAAAGAGGAAAACAAAATTTTCGTTTGGGAGGTAGTGCGAGAAGAGAGACAACAATATTTGAGTTTTGTTGACAACATTTTTTGTAAGGAAAATGCTAGAGTTACAAAATTTTTTACAATTTTTTTAAATAAATTGTTCATATGATAAGTAGTTATAGGTGTGCTCAAATGAAAACAATTAAAATTTTCTCATAATAACAATTTGTAACAAGATTGTAAAATATTTTGTAACTATAACATTACTCTTCTTTATAACGTGCACTAATCTAGGAGAAAGGTGTAAACTTCTGTGTTATGTTCAATTGGTAATTTTTGTGATAATATATTTTGGAAATTGATTAAAATTGTATTTTTTTTTTTTTTTTTTTTTGAGAATGATTGAAATTGTTAGTTGGTTAGAAAGATTTACACAAAACTAGTTTGGGACCCAACATTTTTGAGCATATAGTTTAAAGGTTTTAAGGGTGTTCGGGTCATCATTTAATTTTGTTCTAGTTGATGTGTACGATCATGATTATTTTTAATTACGAAATAAGATTTAATATTATTAGAATTTGTTGCATAAAAAACTATATTATTACCATCATGTAAGGGTGGATCCAGTGCAATGCATTGAACCTTATAGAATGATGACATGCATCATCATCTTAATGGCTCAATACAACTGGAAGCTGGATCCAAGCCAAGTCCATTATGCATTACCATTTTACAATTTATAATTAGGATGTTTTCTTGTTTCCCCCTAACAATTATGCTATGTTTGGAAGTTTTGAAAGAGAGAAGAGTAGAGGAGAATAGAGGGAAGGAGAGTAGTAGAAAAGAGAGTAGGGGAGACTAGTTATCCTCCACCTTGTTTGGATGTTTTTAAAATTAAGTAAAGGGGAAGTAAATAATTAATCTTTTCATTTGTAATTTTGTTAATATTGTAAGGGCAAATTTGGTAATTCATTTGGTCAAGCATTTTTATACTCCACTCTCCCTCCAAATCTCTTTAATTTGGGGGAATTAAAAATGAAGAGTTAGAAGTAGTTCAAACTCCTCCAAAACCCTCCAAATCCCTTCCCCTCCTTCCTTAAAAAACATCCAAACAAAGTAATTTAATTATTCTCCCTTCCTTTACTCTACACCTCCTCCTTTTTCCAACATCCAAACATAGCATAAGGTTTCAATGGAATTTCAAAAACAACACGTGGAATCACGTACTTGTCTACATAACAAATAGAAATGTTTGTAATTATCATTATGGTTGCTCCCATCGTTAATCTTGCTTTTCATGTGTTTATTATTTCTACTGCAGAAGTATTTTGTTGACAAGGTGTTGAATAAGAATTGCTTCGTATTATTTGCCAAAGAACTTCACATCGGAGGGTCTGACTGTCAAGAATATTGGCAATGGAACCAAGATAAAGATATAAGGTCAGTTAATAGCATAAGAACTACATATAATGACAATGTTTAAGGCTACTCAACATTCAAATCACTGAAACCGAGGGCATGAGAGGTAGTAAAGCCTAATTGTAAAGCTCCTTAATTCTTCATGGAACTTTTTTTTTTTTTTTAATGAAATAGGCATGTCTTTTGTGAAAATTGTAAAGTTGAATTCATACAACTCTGTGTTAGTTTTATTCCGTGCCAAATTTGCTTGTAATTTAGTATTTAGAAACTCTATATTTAGGTAGAAATAATGTAAGGGTTGTGTGTGAGAGAGTGAAGATTTGATCAAGAGTGTGCAACAAAAAGGTGACTCACGACTAGAACTCGCGATTGACTCGCGAGTGTAGACTCGCCAAAATGAAGCACACATGTGAAGCACAGGAAGATAAAGGGTCAAGATAGATGGATCCCTACAAGACAAAAAGTACAATCTAGTCTAGTCTAAAAACTAGCAACTGGAACTCGCAACTCATCCCAGTCGCAAAGTGACTCACCAGTGCACCTTGTTTTGCTAAAAAATAACTTTTCACATTCCATCTCATACCCTACTATAAATACCTTTATACCCACAAAATGTACAGAGCTTAGAGAGTTTCCAGAGAGAATTTTGATAGAGAAACCCTAGAGAAAAACAAGATTAATTCATCCACAATCTTATACACTTGATTCTCCAAATTCCTCTACTCTCACCCTCTCCATTGACATACCCATGAGAGGATTATAAACCAAATTCTTACCTCACCAAATTTAGAATAGTGAGAAGGTTCTTGGTGTTTGGGAAGCAGTTCAAGAGAGAACCAATTCATATTGGTTGAAGCAATAGGCTAATTGCGGGATTTGGAAAGTTAGAGAAGACACGGTTCGGCATAATCTTGTTGGAGCAAGAAGCTTAAAGGGCTTAAGTGCATTAGGTGGATTAAGCTTGGAGGGTCCATTACTATTCATATATCCCAACTAATTTTCCAATGGATCATTTATCGCTTGGAGGGCAGCGAATAGGTTTTTTGTAGAATTCTTCTCTTTCCTTTTCGATAACACATGCCGGTGTTATCTTGTGTTTGCACTTCTCTTTCTCTTACTTTTAGCTTTTAATTTCTGCTGGTTGTGATTTATTAATGGTTTAGAGTAGTTTGCTAATTTGAGTATTGTTTATATTTCATATTCTGCACATATATAATTTGAATATAAGCTTGTATTGGAAAATTTGTATTTAAGGGGTCTAAACATTCATAAATGTTTAATACACTAAGTGAGTTTTCAACAATTGTTCTCATCTTCACAAGCCACTTCAACATTTTAATTTATTTTTTGAGTTATGTTAGTGGGTGTGCGGTTTCTTTTTCAAAAATAACAGCTAATTAGATCTTACCTGGCTTTGCAGTGGTGAAGACATTGAAGTGGCTGAGCTAGTACATATGAGTTGGTTAGAGGTTAAAGGAACGATTTGGACAGTTGATCTCTCACCAGAAACTCTGTATGAAATTGTATTTGTCGTAAAGATCATAGGTGGCAATATATCGCAATTTTCAATGAAGCTTACTATGACGTACCCAAATAATGAATCTAAAAAACACCATGAAAGTTTAGAAGAAAAGCCTTTTGACGAGTGGATTGAGATCTGGGTGGGTGATTTTATAATGTTACCAGAAATAGTTGGACACCTGAATTTCTCTCTGGACGCAACAGATCAAATGTACAAGGATGGACTTGTTGTGAAATGTGCTATCATTCGACCGAAGAACTAACTGGCACTTGGATAGTAAGCATTATCCAGGTATCCAAAGTGAGGAATTTGTGATTGTAGAACTATTAAATAAGCAATACAAATTATCTGTAGAATGCTTGATATCCTAGTTTGATGCATATTCATTATTCAGGAGTTGCTATTATTTATTTATTTGCTTAATAATTTTTGTTTGGTTCAACATCCTTATGCTACTCTCGTTCTTGTAAAGTCTCACTATCCTCTTGGTCTCTGGCTGGAGATAGAAAAAGGATCTCCTATGTTATCTCAAGTGAGGTAAGTGGACAGTGAAAACACAGTTAGCTTTGTGTGTGTGTGTGTGTGTCTAGTTAGGCTCAGATGGATGAATCATGCAAAAGAGAGAAATTAAGAGGTTATGGTTTGAACACCAATGGGGTGTTAGCTAAAGACCCTCTAATGCCTTGTCAGTGTTTGAGAGACTCAAATATAGAGTAAAAAGTATAATTGTAAGCTATGTAAACTGTACCTCTCAATGTAAGTGTTGTTTCTTTTTATAGGCGAGCCTTTGTACGTAGCCGTTGGTTGTTAATTCCCTTAATGGTGTTGTGGGTGCAAGCACCCACGAAGATGACTCCCCATTTTTGGTGGGAGTATACCTTGGTCAAGTAGACTAGGTGGAGGTGAAAAATGAAGTTGCAACCTAGATTAGGTATAAGAACTATGTATGTAGCACCCTTCATGTGGAAGGACTGATCTTATATCATAGCATGTGTCTAGACTTTTAGGTATGGGGATGGAAAGATGAGACATCCAAAAACCCACTTGACCTGTGGGTTAGCTTCCACTAATTGTTTTCCACATGAAGAAGAAGAAGAATAAGGAGAGGAGATCAGTGTGGGTATAGTGCATTTCAAATCTTCTTCTTTCTTTTTATTTATTTATTTTTTTATTTTATTTTTTTTTTGGCCATAGGCCATGTCACGCCGTATCTCCGTCGTGCCCATTTTAAAAAAAAAAAAAAAAGGGCCAGGACATGCATGCAACTGTGTCCCATGTCCCATACATGTTAGGCACCGACACGGTAGCCCAGATGTTGTGACCGTGCTTTCTAGCTATAAGACATGGCATAGTTGGGGTTGGCTTGAACCACAGAATTGATGAGTATGCTCCTCCCTGCCAATTAGAGACGCTTCTCCAGCCCATTAACTTGGCTTCCATCTTTTCTAGGATGTACTTGAAGTCTTTGGTGGATGTTCTAGATAGGAAGAGGGGTGCCCCAAATAGATTGCATCTTCTTTGAGGTTTTTGAATGGGAGAATCTTACTTGATTGAACTTTTGGATTGATGTTGAACCTGTTTTGAGAATAAAAAATATAAACTCTAGATTTGGCATTACCCCGACCACTCACAGTATGTGTTTATGCAGTTAAGAATTGCTTCCGTATCTTTTCTTGTAGCTTTGGAGAACAGTGCAATATCATTTTTATACATGACATGTGTAATTGCCGGTGCTCCTATAGTAGCTTTGACTCTTTGTATGTTTTTTAGATTGAATTGCTTGTCTAGGAGCCTTGAGAAAACATCTTGCCCTATTATGAAGAGGTAGGAAGATAAATGATCTCCCTGCCTTATGCCTCTGCTGGGTTTAAATTGACCGGGGACAAATATGCATCCAAAGGTCCACCAAAAGAATCCAAGATAGAGCGATAGAATTTTCCCTTCTTAATTCCCCTACCTCCTAGAATGCAATACAGGCAGGAAGCATATGTTGGACTCCTCCGCCACTGGATGGATTAAAGTAAGCATAGATGTTGCTGTCGCGATATCTTCCTCTGCCTTCGCAGCTGTTGCAAGAAACCACTTATGATAAGTTGTCAAGATTTGGACCAAAGTAGATAAGAATTATCCTCCAATCCAAGCCGAAGCTGCTGCCCTCTTGTGGGTTGTTCAACATGCCTCGACTGAAGAATGGCCCAAGTCATTTTTGAAAGCAACTCCAAGGACTCCATTGATTCCCTCACTTTGAATCTTCCACCAGGATGGTCTATAAGTAATGTTATTAGCAATATCACTAGTCTAGCTGAGTCGTTTATTAGATGTTCTTTCTCTTGGGTTAGAAGATCAGGAAATTCTGCTGCCCATACCGCAGCCAGAATATCTTTGAATTCTAACATGTCTTTTCTTTTCAGTAACGACAATCTGCTAGTGACTCTAGAGTCCGTTTGTTTAGTAGATTGTCCTAATGTAGTTCCTTCCTTTTAGTTAATGACATTTGTTAGAAATAGTATTGTATATCTCAAGTAATAAAATATACACAAGGCAGAGTGTGTAGTACAAGTATGTATGTTATACAAGTAAACAAATTAGGTCTAAAGCCCACAACCTATTACAAATTAACAGCCCCCCTCAAACTTAAGGTGGATGTGAGACCAACTTGAGATTGTCAACCAAAGTATGAAGGCGTCCCTTAGGATGTGACTTGGTGGAGATATCTATAAGTTGATATTTAGAGGAGACAGAGAATAGCTTGAAAGCACCATGGACAAGATGATAATGGATAAATTGTCAATCGATCTCTATGTGTTTAATCCATTCATGGAAGACATCATTGTGAGCAATATGAATGGCACTTTAGTTGTCACAATAAAGAGGAGTAGCAGAGGACGTGGATACACCTAAGTCCTTAAGAAGCCATCGTAATCAAAGGAGCTCAGATGTGGTATCAACAAGGGCACGATATTCTGCATCAGTACTGGAGCGCGCTACAAGGATTTGTTTCTTGTTTCACTAAGAAATCAGAGAAGAAGCAAAAAGAAAGTAATAACCAATGGTGGACCTACAATCAGTGGGATCTCATGCTCAATCAGCATTAAAGAATTTACGAAGAACAAGAGGAGACTGAGCAAAGTAGAAAAGGCCATGGAAGATAGTGCCCTTTAGGTATCGAAGAATGTACAGAACAGCAGCATAGTGAGTCGATCATGAGCAGACAGATACTAGCTCACCTGGTAAGCAATGTGGGAAATGTTTAGACGAGTGACAATGAAATAAACTAGGCTGCCAACCAATCATCTGTAACGAAAGGGATTAGACAATGGTTCCCCCGCTCCCCCCCCCCCCCCACAGGGAGTTAGATACGCATTGAGTTCAACTAGAGTGCCAATAGTCTTGCTATCAATGAGTCTAGCTCAAGACAAAATTTCAGAAGCATACTTGGCTTAAGTAATATAAAGACCATCTGTGGAATAAGTGATTTCAAGAACAAAGAAGTAGCTAAGATGTCCAAGATCTTTCATCTCAAACTGCTAACTGAAAAAATTCTTAAGTTCTTGAAATGTCCAATTATGATCTTATCATCCACATATAGGATAAGCAAAATGGTGTCTTTGTCGGTACAATAAAGAAATAAGACAGAATCATTAGAACTGGCAGTGTAACCTGAGCAAAAGATGGTGGAGCTAAACTTGACAAACCAAGCTCTTGGAGCTTGTTTAAGGCCATAAAGCACACATCGAAAGTGGCAAATCTTGTTTAATTCAATAGAGAGACCAGAAGGAGGTTACATATAAACTTCTTCACTTAAATCCCAATTAAGGAAGGCGTTTTTGACATCCATTTGAAAAAGATTCTATTTACTGGCAGTAGTAACAGCTAAGAAGGCATAAACAGATTAGATATGAGCAATTGGAGTAAAGGTCTCTTCATAATCAATCTCATACTCCTATGTAAAATCTTTTGCAACAAAAAAAGACTTATAGTGCTCAATGGACCCATCAGAGCAAGTCTTGATCTTGTAGATCTACTTACAACCAACTACAAACTGTCTAGAAGGAAAAGTAACCAAATCCCAAATATAGTTTTTAGATAACGCATCAAGTTTCTCTTTTATTGCAATCTGACATAAAGGGTCAGTGGAGGCCTCATAATAGGTGTGAGACTCATGTAGTGTAGCAAAGGCTATGTAACAATGACAGTCAAGTAAATGTGTAGGAATGGATCTTACACAAGTTGAGTGACGAGGTGGAATGTCTTGTGGAAGCTCTTCAGGCGAAGTAGAAACAGGGGACCCAGGCTCAAAGTGGGGTAGCTTGTTATCGACCTATTCATCTTCCAACTATTCATTTAAGGGTGATCTAGGAGAAGCATCAAAAATATCTGGTAGTTGAATAGAGAGGTCCAAAGGAGGATCAAGAGTACTTATAAAAGGAAGATGTGACGCGTTTGGAAAGATTTCTAAAATAGAGGAGGTAGTCAGCAAATAATGGAAGCGAGACAGTTCAACAAAGGAGCGGTATTCCCAAAAGACAACATTTTTTGAAACATAAAGATGATGAGAGATAGGATCATAACACCGATACCCATTTTAAGTTTCGCCACAGCCAAGGAAACAACAAAGTTTGGATCGAGGCTCAAGTTCGTTGTGCTCATGAGGCTGAAGAAGAATGAAACAAGCGGAACCGAAGGAGCATAGGTGATGATAAAGGGATGACCCAAAAGGCTCTCATATGGAGTTTGATTATGGATGACAGTGCTTGGAATGCGATTAATAGCAAGAACAGCATAAACAGCATAAAGAGTAACTTCACCCCAAAATGGGGTAGGAACTTTGGCAAAGATAAGAAGAGCACGAACAGTGTCAAGAATATGACCAAGTTTTCATTCAGCTTGACCAATTTTGTTGAGAGGTTCCTGGATATGTTAAGTGATATATAGTGCCATAAGAATTCAAAAGAGCTTGAAAAGAATATTGAGTATATTCAAGAGCATTATCAGATCGAAAATTTTTAATACGTTTGGAAAATTGTGTTTCAACCATTTTTGCAAAGTTACTGTAGATTGGTAATAATTCAAAATGAGATTTCATAGGAAAAATCAAAATATAACAAGAATAATCATCAATAAAGTCAACAAAATATCGAGATCCACCAATACTAGTAACAAGAGAAGGTCCCCAAGCATCATAATGAATTAACTTAAAAAAACGATTAGAGATAGATTCACTATTTTTGAAAGGCAAAGTTAGCTATTTTCCTAATTGGCATGAAGTGAAATCAAAATTGTCTTTGGACATAGAACCTAACAGACCCCTAGAAGCTAACTGTCGTAGAGAAGAGGGTGCATGACTAAGACGAGAATGCCAAAGTGCGAGAGAAGGTAAGGAAGAAACTGTAACGGCTGCAGCAGCAAAAAAATAGGAGCAACTGGTGGGAGATGAAGGTTTTCCACAGGAAACATACGCCCATCTCTAAGACCGATCTCAAGCTCCTGCCTCATTCTCAGATCCTGCATAGTACACCCAGAATAGTCAAAAATAAGGCGATAACCTAGTTCAACTAATTATCCCACAAAGCATAAATTATAGGATAGGTCAGGTACATGGAAGACCTAAGAACTCAGAGGTTGAAGGTCGAACAAAACTTAGACTATTTCCATGCATAGTGGAACCATTAGCTATATGAATATTAAAAGGATATTGTGCAAGTTCAAGTTTGGAGAATAAGGACGAGTGAGATGTCATGTGATTGCAATAGGTAGAATCAAAAAGCTAAGAGTGAGACTTATCGGGTAAAACTGAGAAAGCAGTGGAAAGGGATGCATTACCAACCATGCAAATAGTCTGAGCTATGATGTCTTGTAGTCTAGTAGAGGAAAGGTTGATAGTGGATCTAGAAGACTAGGACTCAGCTGAGATGGAAGCCATTGGTGGAGTAGACTCAATATTAGCAACAGCAGTAGTAGATTTGTTGGGACGATAACAAGTGTCAATAGTGTGGCCAAGAAGCTTGCAATGGTCACAGAATTTTTTGTTGGACTACTTGTGATGATTGCCAAAGCTAGGGGCCTCAAAACCTAATTGCG
Source organism: Castanopsis chinensis (assembly GCA_032878915.1). Classification (NCBI taxonomy): domain Eukaryota; kingdom Viridiplantae; phylum Streptophyta; class Magnoliopsida; order Fagales; family Fagaceae; genus Castanopsis; species Castanopsis chinensis. The sequence goes on along the minus strand of JAVQMG010000047.1, from coordinate 609,687 downwards.
AAGGTTGCTCTCTGAGGGGAGCAGTAGCCAGAACATTAAGTTTGTTCTGGGCTTGAAGGGTTGCAAGATGAGCTTCTTCTCCAACCAACTCATTTATAGCGATATCAAGAGAGGGAGGAGGACTGCGATTAAAAACTTGACCTCAGATGGGCTCATAGTCATTGTTAAGTGACATCAAGAATTCATAGAAATGAAATTCATCTCGAATAGTATCATATTGCTAAACATTCTTCAAGTATGCCCAAGTTGGATCAGAAAGGTCAATTTGGTCCCAAATGAAGCGAAACTGATCATAGTAGTCATTGATAGATTGCTCTGGTTCTTGCCAGAGTTGATGCAACTCAAGCACTAACTAATATTTCATGGATCCGTATGAAGTGGAGTATCCTTTGGCCAACGTACCCCAAGCATATTTTGCATTATCAAAACTGCCCAATAGGTTGGAGATGGAGGAAATGAAGGTGCTCCAGATCCAAGTGAGGACCATGTGCTTGTGTCTATCCCATTCAACCATGCGAATAATGAAGACAGTATCTTCTTCAGCTGCCCCCTTGATGAGAATAGTAATTGTACCAACACAATAATGCCAAAGCATGCTACCTTCAAGAAAACTACGCATTGCTCGAGACCAAGATAAGTAATTATTATTCCCCTCCAATATAGCAATGATAGGGTGAGGAAGAAAAATATCTTTTTTATCCATTTAGAGGCAAAATATGCAAAAATAGACTACAAAAATGAAATTTACGCGAAAAACTGGGTAATAAGCACTTGGACAGGGAAAAAAAAAAGTCAACTGGTGGCGGTCACTGGTCAACTAGCGGCAATCAATGGTCAATAGTCAACGGCATTGACATGGCGGCTGACGTAGGCAGATGACATGGCAATGACATAGGTAGATGACCGGATGATGATGTCAGTTAGGGCTGATGTGGTAGTCTTGACGTCACAAACGACGTTTGTAGGGACCAAAAGCCAGCACGTGAGGCATAGCTTTTTTGGGCAGTGAGTGGGGGCGCATGCGAACTCCAATAACTACGAGATTTCCACAACTAAGTAAATCAGGGCGAAACGATCATAGTGGTATCTGCAAAAATTAATCAAAGCAAGATTCACAGTAAAGATGGTAAGTGCAGTGGTCTTTGTGGTGTGAGACTCCTCAACGACGATAGTTGCAGGCCTAGAACCCAAAGATGACAGCTGAAAGATGTCAAAGATTCAACGCTGAGTGGCTATGGCAGCTGTTGTGACAATGGAAGCGATAAGAATGGAGTAACACCAAGAGAGACAAGACTGCTAAAAGAAAGGTCAGAACAGTGGCTCTGATACCGTGTTAGAAATACTAAACAAATAGTACTGTATTTCTCAAGTAATAAAATATACATGAGTGCCTTTATATAGGAGGCAAAGTGTGTAGTACAAGTATGTATGTAGTAAAAGTATATGTGCTATACAAGAAAACATGGTGGGCCTAAAGCCCACAACCTATTATACGTTAACAAAATTGAAGATTATCAACCAAAAAAAAATAATAATAAAAAATTTCCTCCAATAAGATTAATTTTCAAGCAATATCTAATATACCAGTTTTTAGCTTTCAAATACATATTAGCTACCAGTCTACCATCAATATATCTAACCTTTTGTTGCATATTTCGACTGCACTGAAGAAGCTTACTTGTGAGTCGTGTGACTCATGTCATCCAATTATACCTAATTTTAGCATGCACTAGTCAAGCTTTCATTGCTTCTTTCAACACCACCATAGCTCAAAAATATCCTTGATCTCCAATATATAATTTTTCCCAAAAATAAAAAATAAATTAACAAACAAACAAGTATTACAATCACATTGAAAGTAACGTAAGGATTGTGCCTTGCTTTGAAGTGCATTAAACAATTTCTCTTAAAAAGGCAAAGTAAGCCATCAAGTCAATTGAAGGATTGCAATTTTGTGCAATAACTTTTATTATGGAATGGATCAATCATCCACTACTTTGATATCTTATTAAACAAAATGGCAACATCATCTAATCTAGAATTTTCTTTTCAAAAAATATAAACTAGAATTTCAAGATCCAAATAAATAAATAAAAATTTAACAGTTTCGAGCATTATAAAATTTAAAAGTATTTTTATGAAATAGTCTTTTTTATTAATATTAAACTTGCTTGAGGAAACCATAGAACCTGAAGATGATGAACCAAGACTTTGGAAAATGATTTATGTATTCACATAATGAAGTTATAGAGATTATGTATTACCAAAAAAAAAAGGTTGCCGAGATTTTGTCTTATATATACTGAGCAGAGTAAGCAGAAAAGATACAAACTAACCAACTTACAAGAAACCAATTAAAAACCAATACTTGTGTCATAGGGCCAAATGTTCATTCAAATTTTCTACCTGTAATGGCCCTAAGTCCCTGACTTTGTCTCAACCAACACCAACACACACAGACACTGCAATAACACTTAAAACAGATTATATAGGGACATATAAACACACAACACACACAATATTTACAGGGAACCCACTCCCAACCTTTATTACTTAATCTCAAGAACCAAGGAAACCCTTTTACAAGCCTAAAGAATTATACAAAATTTTCCCAAGGTAAAAATACACTCTGCTATTGACATCCCCGACAGCTTTAGGGTAAAATATACAAAATTAACAGCTATGGCAGTTACTACCTTGTAACTGCATGTGTCTTGGACATTTTACCACTTCGGTTCAAACTTAGGACATCTTCAACTAATGTTGTCATGGCCTATTCTCCATGTTTCCAGCCCTTACATAGCAGGTCTGATCATCAAGAAAGATAGGAACTATTTGATAACTGCTTGGTAACTGCTACTGCACATGCACAACCCATGTCTCAGTAGACCATAGGGCCTCTACCCATCCTCTAGCAACCCACACAACATGTTTTCACATGTTTTAGGGGGCTTGGACCATGCTCAAGGCCTCCCCATCAGCAATACAACCCATACAACATGCCCACATGTAGCGCACAAAGCAACTGCCATTAGTCCACTAGCAATTGTCCATGCATTCAGCCAGCACCCACTAGCCTAATGCTTTGCACATAGCATATGATGATCTTAGCAGCCTAGCCTTGCCTTGCACTCAAGCCACCAAGCCCACACACAAGAAACCAGTAACTAAGCCACTAATGCCATGCACCACCATATGGGGTTAGCACCACCTGTTGCTGCCAATCATCAAAATCCATATCTACCCACCATGGCCCTCCTCTGCCATGGTCTTAGGGTATCAAGTGGAGTTAGGTGCCTCTACATGCTACACCTTCATCTTGCTCATCAATCCAACTTGAGTATATAAACTGGGCAGGTCCCCCTTAAAGAGCCCTTATGAGCGTTACTAGTTTGGCATGAGAAGCCATAAGTGTGTTGAGAAAACATAAAGCCAAGTGACTGGCCCAATGCTACCTAAGCACCCTCATTTCTCATGCCATCATCAGCAAAAAGTAAAGCTCCAAACAAACCACCTCCACCAGTAGAAGCCGATGTCCTCGTCAGTAAGGTATCTTCAAATGCCTTCACTTCCTTTTCAAATTTTCATAAAGTCGATGCCTTCTCCCAACTTGCTTCTGTTTTAGCTTCCCCTTTCCATTTCACTAAGTAGTAAATTATCATATTTCCACCCTTTCGATAACCCGTTACCTCCTTGTCAAGAATTCTGTTCACTTCACAGTCAAACTATACAATAACAGTAGGTGAGGCATGCCTTGCCTAATTCCTTGCAGGATCTTACTCTTCCCCATGATAAGGCTTTAAAAAACTCACATGAATTGTTGGTTGAATCTATAACCTTTTAGGCAGTTTCAACTTGTAAGCAATAGTATCAACTCTCTTCGCAATTTCAAAGGGACCATCATACTTTGGAATTAATCTCAATGCACACTTTCACTTCTAAAATTTCTCCAAATTTGTGGAGTTAGCTTCAACCCTACTTTGTCCCCAACCTGGAACTCAAGAGACCTCCTCCCTTTATCAGCATACTTCTTCATTCTCTGCTATGCTTTTAACAAACTATCTTGTGCTTCCTACATAAGCTCTTGCTTAGCAATAGCAAATCTGTACGCTACATGACATCTGTCCCCTGAACGCTACTTTGAAATTTCATGAGGTGTTAGGGGCTATTGCCCTATTGCCAACTCAAATGGACTTATTCCTGTCGAAGAAGATTTGTGCAGATTGTAAGAAAACTGTTCTGAATCCAACAAGTCCAGCCATTTTTTTAACTTGCAATCACATAGTGCCTCAAGTAATCTTCCAACACATCATTGATCCTCTCGGTCTGACCATCTGTTTGTAGGTGATTAGTAGTAGAAAACTTCAACTGTGAACTTAGCAACCCAAACAAAACTATCCAAAACCGACCAATAAAACGAGAGTCTCTATCACTCACAATATCCTCAGGTAAGCCAAGTACTTCACTACATTTCTGTAAAATAGATCAGCAGCTACCTCTACTATGTAAGTACTTGGTGCAGCTATAAACACTACATACTTTGAAAACTGATCAACCACTACAAAAACTGGACCCATTCCTTTCACTATAGGCATACCGGCAATGAAATCCATTGAAATAGAAATCCATGGACTTTAGGCATACCAGCAATGAAATCCATTGAAAAGGTTGCAGCAAACTAGCTTCCTTTTGAGTTAACTCCTTGTCTTGTTGACAAACTAGACAAGTTTTAACATACATCTCAATGTCTAACTCCATCTTAGGCCAATAATAAGAATGGGACAATAAAGCAAACATTCTTTCCTTACCAGGATGTCCTGCCCATTGCTGATCATGAGGCTCTTTCAACAACTCTCTATAGATCTTCCCACTAGGAACAAACAGCTTACCACCCTTTGCATACAACAACCCATCTTCAAGCCAATAGTGACGCACTAGGCTTGCAGTCACATCTTACACCAATTTTTGGTAAATGGCATCAAACTTGGAACTTTCCTTGATCCTTTCCACAAAATCTTACTCAACTCCGATCAAGGCAGCAACATACTCTAGCACTTGTTTACGACTAAGTGCATCTGCTACTTGGTTATGCTTGCCAAGTTTGTTCTCCCACAAAAAATCATATTTTTGCAGCAACTCTTGCCACCTAGCTTGCTTAGGAGATAGCTTCTTCTGTGTGTTGAAGAAGATATTGGCCACATTATCAGTTCTCACCACAAACTTGGGCCTTAACAGATACAGTCCCCACGCTAGCAAACAATGAACCACAACAATCATTTCTTTCTTATGTGCTGAACATTTTTGTTTTTCTTCATTCAGCTTTCTACTTTCAAAGGCAACCAAATGCTTCTTTTGCACCAACACACCACCAATTCTTTTGTCAGAAGCATCAGCATGAACTTCAAATGGCAACTCAAAATTTGGCAAACGCAACACTAACTCACTCGACACGACAACTTTAAGCTTCTCAAAAGCTTCTTGGCATGCATCTGTCCACACCTATTTCTTGTCCTTTTTCAGCAAATCTGTAAGAGGAGAAACTTCTTGGAATACCTTTGAACAAACTTCCTATAATAGTTAGTTGATCCAAATGCAGCACCATATGCATAATATGATCCAAAGCAACTCAAGAAAAGCCATAAATTTTGGGTTTTATGCTCATGCAGGTAAACTTAGCTTTCCTCCATTTAAATTGTAAACGGCTAGAAATCCACCACGTCACTTTAGCCTTGCAATATATAATGCCTTTCTCCCTTGTACATATAAGGTCTTTGACTTTTCAATTTTGTTCATTCCATTTATGCTTCAGCTAGTCTTTGGTTTTTCACGCAACTTTTTCTCCACTTTTTTTCTTTTTTCTTCAGTGGCCTTCTCACAACTTTCTTTAGGCTTTTGTTTTCCTCCTCTCTTCTTGTAGGAGCGTAGGAAGAAATCCTCCTAGTATCAACTGTGGAAAGTCTTTAGTAAAAAAAAAAAAAACGCCCTCACGCCACCCTTTTTTTTTTTAGGCTGGCGCACTGTTTTGCTTTTTCCTTGCGTCCTTTTTTTTTTTTTTCTTCTTCAATGGCATTCAACCACTTTGTCTTCTTAGCAATACATCTTTCATATTTTCTTCTATTCTTTGTTATTCACTTCAAGAACTGTGAATATTTGCTTTAATCCACATTTGCTGAAATCCAAGGACGGTGAGATGATGGCGGCGAAATGGAGGGCTAGAGGAGATCTTTAATTGTTGGTGGAGAGCATAGATTTGAAGAGCTCAGCACCGTCCACTATTTCAAAATGTGGATTTACGTGGGACGAAGTGCCATCGCTAAAGGAAGAGGAAACCCATCGACAAAGAGTAGAGTTGTTCCCCCGATGATGTTAGTGGAGGTTTGCGATAGATTACTACCCATGGCCGCTAAACCATCGATACCAATTTTGGCTAAGCAAAATTGTTGGCGAAGAGGAAGGAAACTTTGTCACTAAAGATAGAGGATTTTGTTGTAAGAGATTGATGCCGAATGCGGCGACAAGATATCGAATTCGTTCTTTAAGCAAACTTAATAAATACAAATGCATGATGTCCGCCTTGGTGAGCTGATTTTTTTTTTCTTTTTTTCTTTTTTTTTTTTTTTTTTTTTTTTTTTTTTGCTATGCCTTGGTCATGCTTGTTGATGTGTTGAACGTGCTGTTCAATCCAATTTGTAGGGTAGCTTTTCCTTGAAAAAATGATAGTCTCATTGCATCGATTCATGAGGTTTCACCATTGTTCTTATTGAAGCCGAAGCTCATGTTGAAGCTGATTCCTATTGATTTCGATAGTCATGGTAATTAGTTTGCAATGCGACTATGCTTGACTTCTTGTTGGAAGTAAATTGTCTCCATTGTTTGTTGTAAATTTGAATGAGCGAATTGGTTCCATATGAGGAGATGATGATGATGATGATGAAACGACACATTGAGGATGATTCAATTTTTTAGTAGCTTTATTGTTGGCCAATTTGGTGAGATCGTGTTTGCCAAAATTAATTTTGATGAAGTCGTAGCCATGAGCGATACTACTGGCTGTCTTAGGATAGCTTGTTTGAGATAGAATGGAGTGAAGATATCACTTGGCGATGTAGTATAGGGGTGTGACATAGCTACTACATTGGTCGACAGCCCCCTGTATCGTATTCTTATGATGAACGCAAGTGAGAGTGATAGTCATCGAGTGGTAGTTGCTTCTCGATTCACCAAGCTTGAAATGAAAATGTAGGAATGAAACTTGAATTTCTAGTGCAGGGGTGCATAGCGGTTGAGTAAGCCTTTAGCCCCCAGCAATGCCATTGAGAGTAAGCCATTTGTTACATAGCTTGATTATTAGCATGAATTAGTGGAGCCGATGTTGGTGATTCCATGTTGCAGCCACTATTCCTTCAATGTAATTGTCAACAGCCTCGACACTTTGCACAGACAACAGCTCCATTTTGAAAATGAAGCCGAAATTTCTCTAGCAAGTTAAAATTTGTTGTGGGATTGTTGAAAGCGCTGCATTGCCATCTTGCATAGAATAAGTGTACATTGGGAAATACACCATTATTGAATGGGAACTTTGAAACTCACTTGGTAGGTCACACATCTTCTTCATTCTCTTTTTTAATGCATATAATAGTTTATTGAGTGAGTTGTACTATGGATTCTTGTAGAAGGACTTTGGCTTAGACAATTGTGATGTTGTTGTTGGGACTTTCATTCCCGAGGCCACTCCCATTGCCAATGCATCATTTGCTGAGGTTGAAGTCATCGCGGACAGCAAAATAGAGCTACAATAGATGGTACCGTGATCACTGTTAGTAACTTTGAACCCTTTTTGGTCTGTCTCTTGCTGGCGTTGGACATTTGATGAATTTGTAGTCTTGTTGTCTCAAGAGGATCGCAAGGCTTCTTTGGTTGAGCTTGGTGAGGAAAATAACAACAAACATGGAGCTTGCCTAGAGAGTGGTTGTGGCAATGAAAATGCATAGTACTTGGTTTATTCCTTTGGCTGAAGAGCGATTTTTTGAATGAAAGAGTGTCACCAACTATTTGATTGAGGATAGACCGATTGTTTTGTATTGAGCTTCTGGCTTTGAAAGTTTGGATTGGTCGTAGCGTGTAATAGAGGTTACTGCTTTGAAGACACTTTCTCTTGTATTTCGCCTTTGTGGACAGTCCACTTATGTATAAAATAGCTTCCTTTTGCTTGTATTTATGAAAACTTTGAACTTTTGTTGTCATGTTTAGTAGATACAATTTGTGTTTTGTACAAAGAAACACATATATGATGTTTCAACATGTTATTTTGAATTTTAGAATGAAAAGAATGATTTGTACCTTAAGGATGTGAATATTTTGTATTTTGTACCTTGAGAATGAGCTCATACCTTTTTCTAATAAGCTATAAGCATGATTTTTGCTGCGAAAACAACCCTTGTATGACAATGAGCATTTAAGTATGCTGTGGAAATCTTGCTTGGAAAGGTCATGTGCACCTTGTGATTGAATAGCAAAATTTTGATAAATTATGTGCACTTAGTCTCTTGAAGATTACTTGTGCTTGATTGGGTAGCATGTGAATATGGCTTTGTCTTTGCAAGGACAAGTTAGTAGACATGTTACTTGGTTGTCATGGCTTTGCAAATAGGTTTTGGCTAAGTGCACGTCCTGCTGTTTGTGCACCATTTTTTAGCGCTCTATTGACGGGCAGATTTGATTTCACATATAGCAACTAATATATATTAAAGCTTGGCTCACCGCTTGGTAGTCGACTTATTCTCGACATGTATTAGGTTGCTATTCCGTTAATTTCAAGAATCCCCCACATATGGGCTGTGTTTTCGTGCATTATGGCTTATGGTACATTTGTTCGTCATCGTTTCGTGGGATGATCACGTTCTCACATACAATGCATAGGCTTGCTAATTTCTCAAGGAGGGATTTTATCTTCGCGTATAACAAATTACCATGTGGCAATGAAATAGTGATTATGCGTCGATTTTCCCATAATGTTTTAGGGATGATTATGTCCACCAAGTAATGGATCATCATGCTTGAATTATAAGATATTATGTTGGCTTCCTTACTATTTCGTAAGGCTTTCCATTAAGATAATGGTGGTTTTCCCTACCTTGTTGAGGGTGTTGCATCCTTGCAAGTAGGAGTCTTCCCACAATGAAACATCTCGTTGGCTTTGCTTTCTTTACCTTATTTAATGTTTTTTTTTTTTTTTTTACCCTCACGAGTAGAGGTTTTGCTGTAAGAGTAATTTTTTGACTTTCTTGCTGCTTCACAAGGTTTTGCATTAGGAGAAAGCATCGGATTTCCCTACCTTATTGAAGGCACTGCGCCTTCGCATGTAGGGGTCTCACCATGCTTGGATAACATGATAGTTCATCGGCTTCCTAGTATTTCATATGGCTTGCCTTCGAAAATTGGTATAAGCGAGATGTATTGTTGTCGCTTATGAGTGAGACGTCAAAAGCAACGAATAAGATGCTTCTTGATGAGTTTTTCTACAACTATTGCCATTGCTTTTATTGAGTGGCATTGCTTCTACCCACATAGTGAATTACTTATTGTGGCAAAGACTCGAATGCACCCATTCAAGGGTGGATAGATAAGTCAACGAGATCAAGCCCCTTAGTATTGTGGAATGCTTTGCAACATTTATGTCTTGAAGATTTCTAGGAAATGCCATGATTTTTTGGTGAGATTTCTTCCTCTCTTAGCATTCTCTATATGCCTCAAAGATAACTTCTAGAAATGGGGTTCTCCCAAATGCTATATAGAGGGCAGAATATGATTCCTTTTTGTTGAAGATTTGTTGTGCCGCAAACAGCGACTACATACTTTGTTGACTTGACTTCTAATTTTGGGACAATGATAGGCTAAACATCAGAGATGTCGATATAGGGTTATTTCATCCCAGCACAATGGCTTCTCTCTCACACTTCAATTAGCCTCTTTGTCGAAGACAAATGGAACCGTAGACAGCGACTTCATCCTTGGCTTGCCGGCTTCTAACTTTAGGATAATGATGGGCTAAGCATTAAAGACATCGGTGTAGGGTTGTTACGTTCCTAGCACAACAAATTCTCTCGTTTGCCTTCATGCTGCTTTTTCCAAGCTTCCACATTATACTAAGATTCCACTCAAAAATCTTTGGAATGGATTTCCAGCAACTAGCATGTGATTTTTGAGTATCTAGAGCAAGGTCTAGCAAAGAATTCTTCAAAGGCGCGTGCGTAAACCCTTCTTATTTAGTTGGCTCAGTTACAGATTTCATTTGCAAGAGTTGAGTGACAACAATAATTTTCTTAAGGATGGCAACATTGGCACTTCCCTCTTCAAGCATAATCTTGAATTCAAGAATCATTAAGGCATTGGCATGGCTTGGAATGCATGCGCTTGTTGCCACTTGAGATATATGAACATGCCATGGCTTGGAGTTCGCAAATCGACCATCACTTTGAATGCGTGAGCTTGTCATGGCTTAGAGTGCATGAGCGTGTCATGGCTTCGGCGAGAGGGAATTGAGTCCAGCTTTCCCTCTTTGTCAAATGGTCCTAGAAGGTTTCCATTTTATCCCCTAGAGTAATTATGATTTCTATTAGTAAACAATAGTCATGGCTAAGCCCTAGCATAGACGACTTATAGAAAATATTTTGATTACAAGTCTAGAGTATCGAAATGGTTTAAACAATATATATAAAAAAAAAAAAAATGAATTTGTGAAGATAATGCTTGAGAGACTTAGCTTAAGTGTACTTTGACGATCGTTAATCGCTTGTATGACTTCAAGACTTGGCATATGGAACGTAGCTACCTCATGGCTTGGTATATGAAATATCTAGAGCGAGGTCTAGCAAAACATTCTTCAAAGCTGTGTGCCGAGCCTCCTACCATTAGGCTTACTTAGGAATTCTCCTTGCAAGAGTTGAGTGAAAAGAAAAATTTTCTTGAGGATGGCAACGTTGGCGCTTCCCTCTTCAAGCATAATCTTGAATTCAAGAATGATTAAAGCGTTGGCATGACTTGGAATGCATGCGCTTGTCACGATTTGAGATATATGCACATGTCATGGCTTAGCATGAGCGGATCGACCATGATTTTGGATGTGTGAGCTTGTCATGGCTTAGAGTGCATGAATGTGTCACAGCTTCGACGAGAGGATATCGAGTCCTATTTTCCTTCTTTGTTGGATGCTCCGAGAAGGTTTTTGCTTTTTCCCCTAGTGTAGTTATGATTTATATTAGTAAACGATAGTCATGGCCAAGCGAAGTAGCATAACTGACTTATAGAAAATACTTTGATTAAAAATTTGAAAGATTAAAATGGTTTAAACGATATGTATAAAAAAATGAATTAGCAAAGAGAGTGCTTGAGAGTCTTAGCTTAAACGTGCTTTAACGATAGTATATCGCTCGTATGACTTCAAAACTTGGCTTATGAAATTTTGCTTCTTAAAGACTTGATGTATGGTATGTCGCAACCTCAAGGCTTGGTGCATGGAACGTCTAGCGCCTTGCAGTGGGCCATTTGGCTATGACTTTTAGCTATTTGGTGAAGACTTCATTTAACAGTGAAGCTAAAAATATTTAGCTATGAAGGGTCGTACACAGCAACAATTATTGTTGTGCCAAAATGAGTTAATCACCCGCGGCAGCCCCCATATGCTCGGCGCTGACTCAACAATACAAGTTGATGTATGGTATGTCGCTACCTTAAGGCTTGGTGCATGAAACGTCTAGCGCCTTGCAGTGGGTCATTTGGCTATGGCCTTTAGCTATTTGGTGAAGACTTCATTTAGCGTTGACGCCAAAAATATTCAGCTACGAAGGGTCGCACATAGCGGCAATTATTGTTATGCCAAAATGAGTTAGTCACCCGCGGCAGCCCTCATATGCTCGACGCTAACTCAGCAACAATACAACTCAACAATAAAGGAGACGTGTGTTTAGAAGATGTTGAGGATGAGCTTTTAGCCGTTGTCATTGGAGTTCTTGGTTTGAAATTGATGTTTAGAGCTTTGCTTTGTTGATTATTGGTTGGAGCCGTTATTCCCTTTGCGGTTGGACTTGCAGCTCACCATTTTGCATTTTCAAGCCATAACAAAAATTTTCACAAATATCATATAAAACAAGAGATGTAGGATAATTCATCGCTAAGAATGATAGCTAAAAAATAGTATAGATGACTGAAAGAAAATTTTTTCCTTGAATAAGAAAGTTGGTTCTCCCTCCATCCTTCACTTCTTGGATGGCTTCAGGAGATTGGAGTGATTTCGTCACATGCTTTGGAGCATCTCCAGCAGCTCAAAGAGCTAAGGATAGGACTTTTTTCTGCTCAACTTCACATGCTCTTCTTGTGCGACAAAGCATCATACGGTTTCTCTTGAAACGACAAGTTGGCATGAGAAACACCATCATTTTGCTAGTTTTGCATCTTCAAATACATTACTTCTCTTGTTTCAGCTGCTTGACTCCCCAGTGGAGTCGCCAAAATGTCATGGACGTTTTTGCGACGAGGGCCGAAAATGCAAAAACGGCCTAAATCTCCCCTTAGGTTCTTTAAAACTGTTTATTTGTGAAAAATCAAGTCCAAAATTCACAATGTATAGAAAACAAAAGCTAATGGTGCTTTAACAAGAAAGAATCAAAATGCTAGAAACAAAAGTGCAGAAAAAGTATAAAAACATAATAGGTCTGAAACTTCGACCCACAGTCACCGAGAAGAGGAAATTGAGGGGTTGTGAGGAAGAGAGGAAAGGTTCTCATGTACCCATATTTTCACCCCTAAGGTTCAAAATTGTGAAAACATTTCCTGGCTCAGTGAGTTTTTGTTCTCAAGTTTCAGCTCTATAGGGAAAACGTGGTTCAACAGGTCTGAAACTTCAACCCGCAGTCATCGAGAAGAGGAAATTGAGAGGTTGTAAGGAAGACAGAAGGTTCCCCTGTACCTATATTTTCACCCCTAAGGTTCAGCATTGTGAGATTGTTGACTGGATGAATGGATTTTTACTCTGAAGTTTCAAGTCTCTAGGTAGAACGTGGTTGGTTTTGTTTATGAGCTAAAAAGAGAGTTTTATATAGAGTTTGGGATGTTGCTCTTGACTGGTTTTTGAGTAGTGGAAGAGGTTTTTATCTCCTATGATACTATTTTAGTATTTTGGCTTGAACTGCTTTTATTAGGGAGGAGTTTGGTATGCTTTTAACATGATTTTGAAAATAAAGTGAGTTTTCTTTAATTGGTTGCCTTTGGTCAGAAATTTCAGACCATTGGGTGGCTCACCTAAGTGAGGGCTAGCAAATAGAGTAGGCTAATGGGAGCCAACTATGTTTAAAGGAAAAAAAATGGTTTGGACAAATTTTGGGCCACATAACAGCTGTTTTGGGATAGAAATTTTGAATACAAAACTTCCTCCATAAGCCTGAAGTGCTACTAATGTCCCTTGCCCACTTGGTAGCATGCATGGACTGAGCTCATGCAACAAGTCCAAGAAAAACCGACCCATACCTTCCAAACCACACTTCCTCAATTTCCCCCAATAAGTCGCATAGGCTTGAGTCATGCTTAAAAAAATAAAATATAATCTAATACATGAATTGAGCCCATAAAAAAGTCGAGCTTGGTTGAATCGAGCTTGTAGAAAAATGTGTCGCGAAAATAGGTATCAACAAACACAAATCTAAAAACTGCATGAAGAAATACATTTATTTTTAAAATCACATAATTTATTTATAAAAAACCAACATAACAAAGTATAACCTAGCCCATTAATTGTTGAATCAAAATGATTGATTGTGATTTTAAGTGGCCATTTTTCTGTCTGCCTTGCCATCTCCTGTCAGCTGCTTAAGTATCGTCTCCACCTGCTGCATTAATGTCTTCTGTTGGCGTACTCTCTCTTCAAGCTGGCATACGCTCTCTTTAAGCTAGCATATACTCTCTTCACCAGAAGTCGACCTGGAAATTTGGTAGCAATATATGCAACAAAAAGCTTAGTAGTTGAGATATAAAAATGAATTGAACAACTAAGTAAAACTAACCAATACCATTTTAGAAAGCAACCAATTATATAAAATCCACACAATCAACCATTTATACCAAAGAAAAAGGGAGTTATGAATATGGATGTAACTAAGTTGTCAAATTTCTTGCGGATTAAGCTGCTAAATTATAGAAGTATGAAGGGATGAGATGGATGACTTTACCTCAGAATGAATTCAAAGGAAGAATCCTCTCAATCTTGTGGGCATGAAGAAGAGTCAAATTTAAGTGTGAATGACCTCATTTCAGTTAATGTAAATTCAGAGAGAGAATCCTCTTGACACTTTTGGGCATGAAGAACCATCATATAGAAGCATTACCCTAGGGAAAAAAAAATAACTAGAGACCCAAACGAAAAAAGAAATAAACCTCTCTATCATCAACTTAACAAATCCCAAAAACCCAATATATCCAAGTCGAAACAATTGATAAAAGAAGAAAAAAAACGTGGGGACAAAAGGTACCTAAAAAGACCTTAGTGGCTAGTGAGAATTGAACCTAATAATAAAAACTAGAAAATAGAAACAATGCATGAATCAATAAACAAAATTTGGGAGAAAAGCTTGTGAAATCAAAACTTAAAGAAAGAAAAATGCAGATAATTGAGGGTGGTGGATTGGCTTCTGTACCTTTCTTAATGGGGACCTAAATATGAAGCAAAGCACTAAGTAAAAGTGCAATGCAAATGTTAGAGAGAAAAGACTAAAGAGTAAGATAAATTGTCTTGCTATGAGAGATGGTGGCCAGAGACCAAGTGTTAGAGAACAATGAAAAATAAATGAAGGTTATATTACTGAAGTGATAAGAGTGAGTTTTGTGAAAATGGAGCCCTATAATAACTTCAAGTCTGAGAAAAAGTCCGGGAAGTCTTTCAGTTCTATTTATGTCACTTTGATTCCAAAATACCAAGTGGTGGCATCAATATCAAGGATTTTCTCCATGTTAGCTTGGTTGGAAACAGCTACATGCTTATGGCATAGCTGTTGGCTAATCTCTTCACATAAACCTAAAGGATAGAAGGAAAAAGCAAGTGCAGGCTGATTGGTTAAATGCACGATAGGCATCTTGTGTTAGACCCAAATGCTTACAATGAAGGTTGGCAAACTCGATAGCAGTGTTTTAGGAGTAATTTGAAAGTTGAACACTGAAATGATACATGATCACGTTAACTAGGCTATTTCATATACGTGGACAGACTCGATTTTGGTGAAAATGGAGGAAGTGGGTGTGGTTTTCTATTTGGACAATTGGTTCTCAATCATGGTTAATAGAAGCAGAATTGGCTTTTCCAATGGTTCAAGAGAACTAAGTCAAGAAGACCCTATTCCCGTGCTTATTTTAATTTTAGTTACGAAAGTGCATAATGGGACATTACATAAAGTTGTAGCCTGCGTTTCAAGTTGGGGAAGAAAGTAAACTCTCCTCTTTTGTTTGTTCATGATACAATCCTATACAGTACATGGGTTTTTAAAGTCAATGAAAAGTACGAGTCCAAAAAAATCTAGCATGTCGAAAATGAAGACTGCTTAGAGCAGCTCATTTCTTATTTTATATCCCTGCCCTCCCTGTACTCCCTCAATTCCCCACTATCTATCCCAACATGACCATTCAAGTCTCCCCAATAAAAACCTTTATCCTTTTTGATATACTTCGAATAAAATCATTCATACCCTCCCAAAATTATTTCTTAATGGATTCTTGACGTAGAACAACCACAATGAACAGAAAATAATAAATAAAACCCTAGGAGTCAGCACCTAAGAGCTGCTTGGAGTCAGCACCAAGCAAACTGGAGTCGGCACCAGCAAAAAGAAAACCAAACGTTTTTTAATAATTCTCAAAAGCTGTCTTACAATAATCAGAAAAGTGTTTAAATAGCTAACAACATAAAGCACAAAAACTCTAATTATTAAATGCTCGGGCTTGCTAATGACTTAAGCCCGATAACTAACAGGCCCCATCCATAAGGCCACTGGTTGGGCCGTCTTCTTTTTACTCTTCCTCCCATACATGCGTATAATTGGAGGCTTATATCTTGTGTCCGCACCAACTCCTCTCGGGTGAGAAGAACTCGACCCCGTCGAGTGGAAATCTGAAGAGCTCTGGTAGTACTCCAGCAAGTCAGGATCCAATCGCTGTAGCTCATCCCTAGTAATCCATGTGCAATCAAAATCTGGTCGCCCTCGCCACCGAACTAGGAAACGGTGAACTCCTCCATCCATGGTAGAAACAATCTGCTCATCTAAAATAGCATCAATAGATTATTTATGTGCATAAGACAAATTTAAGGGTAAAGGGGTAGGAATAGGGGCATCAATAGGATCAGGTAAAGGCTCATCAAAAGGAGTATCAGGAATAGCAATAGAGCTTTTATAAGCAACTAGATCCTCAATATTAAAGGAGGAGCTAATACCATAATCATGAGGAAGATCAATGACATATGCATTTGGGCCCATTCGTTTCAATACCTTGAATGGACCGGCACTACGAGCCTGCAATTTCTTAACGGTCCCGGAGGGAAACCGTTTAGGTAGGATCCGAATCATGACATAATCCCCTACTTGAAACTCTGCATGACGCCGATGCGTGTCAACATGAATTTTATATTGAAAATTACTTACCTGAATTTTTTTGCAAATCTCATTATGCAAATCATGAACATGTCGTGCAAATGCCTCAGCAGATTCAGAAATCCTAACATGTGGGGACATGGGCAACAGATCTAAGGGCTTCCTAGGTGTAAATCCATGCACAACCTCAAAAGGACTAGCGCCTATAGACCTATTGACAGAGCTATTATATGCAAGTTGGGCTATAGGAAGAATTGAATCCCAATTTCGATTGGCTCCACCCACTAGACACCGAAGAAGGTTGCCTAGACTACGATTGACCACCTTAGTTTGACCATCAGTTTGAGGATGAAATGCTGTGGAAAATTCCAATTTGGTGCCTACTAAGTGCCACAAGGTCTTCCAAAAATAACTCATGAAGCGAACATCCCTATCAGACACTATGGTTTTGGGAAGACCATAAAGCTTGACGATCTCATCAAAGTAGAGTTTTGCAATTCTAGAAGCATCAGAGGTCTTAGAACATGGTAGGAAATGAGCCATCTTAGAGAAGCGATCAACAACTACTAGGATAGAATCATGCTTCCTAAAGGTGCGGGGCAAACCTAGCACGAAGTCCATACTCACATCTTGCCACGGGCGATCTAGCACAGATAGAGGCGTGTACAGGCCAGTGTTTTGCTTGCGATGTTTGGCTAGTTGACATGTACGACACTGACCAACTATCTTGGCAACGCCCCTCTTAAGACTAGGCCAATAGAATTGGCGTTCCACTTCCTCAATTGTCTTATCTCGACCAAAATGACCTGCAAGACCTCCCGCATGTATCTCCCAAACTAGGAAGTCTCTCACTGATGACCGAGGGATACATAACTTGTTGGCCTTGAACAAGTAACCATCCCGAAGGGTATAATCATCCAGGACTGGCCGTGAGGCATTACTTAGGCTAGTGTAGAGCTCCCCAAAATCTGGGCATGAGTCATAGTCATCCTTAAGTCGTTCAAACCCAGTAACCTTAACACTCATGATTGACAACAAAGACACCCTTCGACTTAAAGCATCAGCAGCCTTATTCTCAACTCCCGCCCTATGTTTCACCACAAAGTAGTAGCGCTGCAGAAACTCAACCCAACTACCGTGCCTAAAGTTCAACTTCTTTTGGGAATGGAGGTAGCGCAAAGCTTCATGATCGGAGTAGATAATGAACTCTCGCGACAACAGGTAATGGCGCCAATGCCAAAGAGCTCGCACAATGGCGTAGAATTCTGTCATATGTGGAGTACTTTTGCTTAGCATCATTCAACTTCTCACTAAAATAAGCAATTGGGTGGCGCTTTTGACTAAGTACTCCCCCTATACCAATACCTGAGGCATCACATTCCACTTCAAAAGGTTTGTTAAAATCAGGGAGACGCATGACAGGTGCCTCCGTCATCTTTTGCTTTACTTCATTGAAAGCCTTAGTAGCAGCTTTTGTCCAAATAAACTCTCCTTGTTTCATGCAATCAGTGATGGGGGACATAATGGTACTAAACCCTTTGATGAATCGGCGATAAAAGGAAGCGAGCCCATGAAAACTTCGAATTTCATGGATATTCTTGGGCTCAGGCCAATCCACAATCGCCTGAACCTTTTGGGGGTCAGCAGAAACTCCTTCAGAAGATACTATGAAGCCTAGGAAGACAACTCTATTGGTAAAGAAAGAGCACTTCTTGAGGTTACCATATAAGCTCTCATTCCTAAGGGCCGTACAAACTTGAGTGAGATGGTCTAAGTGTTGCTCCCTAGACTTACTATAGATGAGGATGTCATCAAAGTACACAACCAAGAATTTCCCCATAAAAGGCTCTGATACCAAACTGACGTAGAACAACCACAATGAACAGAAAATAATAAATAAAACCCTAGGAGTCAGCACCTAAGGGTTGCTTGGAGTCAACACCAAGCAAACTGGAGTCGGCACCAGTAAAAAGAAAACTAAACGTTTTTTAATAATTCTCAAAAGCTGTCTTACAATAATCAGAATAGTGTTTAAATAGCTAACAACATAAAGCACAAAAACCCTAATTATTAAATGCTCGGGCTTGCTAATGACTTAAGCCCGATAACTAACAGGCTCCATCCATAAGGCCACTGGTTGGGCCGTCTTCTTTTTACTCTTCCTCCCATACATGCGTATAATTGGAGGCTTATATCTTGTGTCCGCACCAATTCTTCTAAATCTATTTGAGGAACATTAATGAAAACTGAGTTGGTTGTCACCTCCCCTCAACAAATTCTATTAAAATAAGTCTATCTCCTATTTTCTTAATTTGACAACTTCCACTTTACAGCTTTTATCTACAACCATCCCTACCTGAAATCTATTGCTCTTATTCCCTGTATCTCACAATTTATACTTAGTATGCTTAGTTTCTCTAGATTTGTCACCTACCCACTTAGTCTTCAAGACAATCTTCTTTACCCACACCCCTACATTAAAGTATGGGACCACTTGCCCACTTCTCACTGCACCTACGTCCAATGTTCATTCAGAAAGGAGGTCTGGGTTTTTGAAGTTTGGTCTGTTTCAATCAAACCTTGATTTGAAGTGGCTTTGGTGACATTTGACTGAGAAGAATGCCTACTGGCCTATAGTAATTGCTTCAAAATATGGTAGCATGTGGGGTAATTGGATGACAGTTGAGTCACTGGTGTCAGTGTCCCACGGGGTTAGCTTATAGCAATACATTTGAAATGGGTGGAATAGGCTGGTCCAGATTTTAAAGTTTGTCGTGGTGAGTGGTGCTAATATTCTTTTTTGGTTCAATTGTTGGCGTGGGGACATGATGCTTTTATGAACCTATTCCGGTTGGCCAGGGATAAAAATGCTCCAGTGGCAGATGTGATGCAGTCACAGAATGGGTCTGTTTTTTGAAATGACATATTTACAAGGCCCTGTGAAGACTGGGAGTTGGAATCTATGTAGTTTTTCTTCAACTATTGATATTCTGCAAAAATCTGGAGAGGATCTTTTTAAGATGGCCCCCTGACTACAAGTGGAGGTTTTGAGGTTAAATCTTATTATAAAGCTCTATCTCCTACTGGTTATTATTCTTTTTCTTGGAAGCCTACATGGAAGGCAAAGGTCCCAAGGAAGATAGCTTGCTCTACATGGACAACCACTGGGGAAAATTTTAACCGTGGATAATCTCTGTATGCAAGGATTGTGTGGTAGATTGGTGTTCCTTGTGTAAACAGAGTGGTGAGTCTGCTGATCACCTGTTACTCCATTGTCGTTTTTGCGTATGATATTTGGTCAATGGTGTTTGACATGTTTGGGTGATGCCTCAAGAGTGCTTTGGCATCCTGGTGTGTTGAACAGGGAGGTTTGGCCGTTGTCAAAATACAGTTATTTGGGGTTCTATACCGTCATGACTCTACCTACAGTTACATGGCTAATACACTTTTAAATGTTTGGCATCATCCTATAATTTGTTTAATTTACAATGAGGCAAAACATTTCGCAAACAAAACAGCGTAGCATAAGGCAAAGGCAGATCATATCAGAAAAATCTTAGCACATCTAGTGAAATGGAAAGAGTAAAACACATTTGATATTAAAAAGGGATTAGATACGACAAGTTCAGTATATGAAAAAGGGAATAACATCAGTCTTTCATTTATATTTCCCAATTCCAGCAAAACAAAAAAAAAATGCATTTAACAATTCTGACCACTCTTTTGATAACAAATTAACATCCAAAAACAGTATATTGAGGTTTGGAACTTCATGTTTACTTATAAACACACAACAGTATCTAGTATATACCAAGAATTAAATAAAACTGAGAGAAGTAAATGCTGAAATTTTGATTCTTTGCCTCTACTAATATATTACCATTCCCTTGGAGACCTAATACTGTCTTATAATTTCTCCTCCATTGAGATTAACAGTGAACTGTTTAGTCCAAGAATCAACAACGCCATACTCTTTCATCACCCAAATGGAACAGCATTTGTTGACCGTGTGCCTATAAGTATCATGAACATAATCACTCGTATGGAATGCACCATTTGGCACTGATATCACACGAAAAACCTCATTACCCAAGTCAAATGATAAAACTAATGGACAACAGTTATTGTCCCTATCATTCGCTACAAAATGGACAGCCCCATATAAAGAAGCTGATGACTGCCTCCAATCATCAAAACTAATCCCGCGTGAAAAAGAGTCGCCAGCACTTGTTATTCTCCAAGAGCCCTCATTAAGAGAGTAAATCTCAACCAGAGTTATTTTGGCCTCTTCAGAGGTATTAGTTCTACATTGAAAAGCAATCCTCACCACCTTATCAGCATTAGTTCGCGGATCAAACCCGAATGCTGAACGACATGAAGGGTAATAAATTTTCTAATAGAGGGATTCCAAAGAATAAAGCGCTCTTGTTCATAAAGACTGAACAAACCATTCGCGGAACCAATAAACACAAAATGTTGGATACGACTACTCGTGAGTGGAAACTCAATGTTTTGAATTTGATCAAATGAGTCATTGTTATTGTCAATTAACTTGTAGTGTTCTACATAAGGCTTATCAACGCACTGCCTAACATTTAAATTGTTGGAGTTGGAGGGAAGTGAAAGTAATCGAGTGAGATGGGAATTGATGAAGACAGAGCTTGTAATTAGAGAGTTCCATGATTTAGAAACGCACCTGAATCGAATTAGGTATTTGACGGGAAGTCTCTGCAGAATTTCCAGCACCACTTCCTCTGGGAGATAGTCTGACATTCCTACTCCTAACCCTATTCCAATTTCAAGCTTTGGTTCGAGACTCACTGTTTTGCTTTGTTTTTGTTTTTGTTTTTTGAAGTGCGGATTTGTTGTAGACCGTGCAATTTCTTTTACAAAAGAATAATCAAACAAATTAGCGCCAAGATTTTTCTTTTACCCACAAAAATTTAGGGGGGAAGACTCCCGCCATTGAAACCTCTAATATTTACTTGATTTTGTGTGGTTTTTTTATAGAACAATCTACTTTCTTTGTTTTTTTGTTTTTTTTTTTTTTTAATAAAAAAATTAAGAAACAAGCATGCATAAGAAAGGAAAGAATGAATAGAGTGTATGAGATTTAAAACAAAGAATAGATACACTGCATGGTAAAGTTTTACATGATTTAATTAATTGTTTCACTCTTTTATTTTTTGTCTAGTTGTAAAATTTAATAATTATGGTTATTATTAATAGTAGGGTTGTCCATAGGTCAATCCAGGTTGGATTTATGTCCAACCCAGAACTGACCTGATCACTTCTAGTCTCTCGTACCTGGACCTGTTACCAACCAATAGAAGGAGGCAATTCAAGTGGTCGGATGTCTTTGATTTTTGTTCAAGTCTCGATCGATTTTAGATTGTGTGAAACATTGCTGGATTTTGCATAAATCGGCTAATTTTTGCCAAAATTTGCCAGTTTCCAATGGGTAGACGGTCAGGTCGATTGGAAATTGATTTTCCATGCTCATACCCATCAACAAACTTGTCGATCTCAAGTTTTGGGGGCAAAGACCCGCCATTGATGGTCACTAGCGTCAGGTTGGCCGATTTTAGGCTCGAATTGACCAAATTGGTTGGGTAACAGGTTTGGTTGGACACCCCTAATTAATAGGTAGTTAGTCAAACGTTTTTTATTTTATATATTATATACTTTATAGCTACATCTAGCATCTAAATATGCTTAACAATTTTTCCTAAAAAAATTATGCTTAACAATTTTGATTATCAAAAAATGATAACAACTACAAAACACATATCATTTGTCAAAATGCTTTAAATATTATAACACTTTCTTTAGTAAATAGTAAATAGTATCAAAAGAAGAATTTAAAACAATTAGATATCATTTTTTATTATTATATGACTAAGCAATACTATATTATGATAGGACTAGACCTAAGGGATAAATCGTAACTTTTGTTTCTATAGACAGTATGTTTTGTCATCAAAAATTTGCAAGTATTTTTGATATTTTTAATTTTCGTTTCAAATTTAGATTTTTTTTTTAATTATCAGATTAGTTGAAATTTAATAGGTATTTTATAAAAAGTCAAGGCAAAACACCCAAATTGAGGAGAGAAATAATGTACACCCACCTCCACAGCAACTTAAAATTGTTGATCAATTAGTGAGTTCACTGCAGCTTCGGGGTGGAGCTTGTAGTAACAAAAGAAATAAACCTAAAACCTTCACAAATTATGGAGATGTTCATCTATGATCAATCAATGAGCTCATTACAACTTCGAGGTGGAGCTTTACTGGTGAAACTAGCACATAAGATATTGGGGTAGAGCTATTTGTCACTCCAAATCTTGACTTTTATTACATCAACTATCCCCATCTCATAGACATACTAGGCACCATAAACTATCCTCCAAGCATTAGCCCTTCTCCTATAACTTTGGGCTTTAAGGGATGGGCTTATGCTATGTGTAATTTAAACTGGTCAGCTGTTGAAATTGAAGTCGATGCTAAAGTTGTTCTTGGTTGGGTAACGAAAGAGTTTAACTATATTTTACACTATGCTTCTCTTATCATGGATTGCAGGACCCTCATCAATTGGATTCCTTAGATGAAAATGAAGCATTGCTTCCGTGAAGCCAACAAGTGTGCAGACTTACTGGCTAGGAAGGGATTGGGCACCGACCAAGACTTTCATTTATTTTGGCAGTCCTCATGTGAATTTATCTATACTTCTCCTTTATGTTTGTACTAGTTTGTATGATGAGAGGGTATGCCCTCTGAATCTGTATCTGACTTTCCTCTTTAGTTTTTCTATATAAGTAGCATTTTCTACCCAAAAAAAAAAAAAAAAAAAACAAGCATATGACCCAGCGTCATTCAGATTCGCCTCCATAAAATTGCTTGTTAGAAAATATCTGGCTTTGTTTACTCTATAAAGAAGTGAACTGCTATCATTCATTAACTGCCACCCTACTTTGCTAATAAAGCTAAATTTAACTCATAAAGTGACTAAAATCCCAGTCCCGCTTGACTCGGGTACTTATATTTTGTTCCCATCTAAACCAGTTGATTTTCCTTTGTCCACATGACCCTACTGGAATTCTCACATTTTAGAACTCGAACTCTTTGCATACTTCCTTTTAGACCTTAAAACAACTAATAGTGAATGTAGAAATGGCTTAGGCCACTACCTTGATTAGAATTTCACTTGAGATAGCAGCTTCTTTTTCCACTTTTGAAGCTTCGTCCATGGTCAGTACCCGTTCTCTTATTTCAATAAATGCGTTTTTTTAATGTCAAATTCCGAAGGAAAATTGAAAGTATTTTTCATACAATTTCATTGTTGAAACTCCCAGCAAGATTTTGATTTCCTCTAGCCTCTCAATTAAGAACAAAGTTTAGATACAAACTTCATTGTAGCCTGCAATAACCAATAATAAGAAGATGACATGTGTCTTTGTCATGTGCAATACACATGACCAAATTAAAATAATTGTATACATCACTTCAGTGTGGTTTAGTAAATGAACACATGTCATCTTCATATTGTTAATTATAGCATTAGGCTACAACCAAGTTTGTAGCCAAACTCAATTCCTCAACTAATATATTTTCACTAAAGAAAATTATTTTTTTTCTTTTGGCTTAATTTTTGACATAAGGTGTCTTCATATTGTCTAAGGATATCTTGGATTTTAATGCCCTCATTCATGGATGTTCGGCTAAAGACTTATTATACGCAAAGAAAGTGTGAGTAATTCTTGGAGCTCTAATACAAATGACCACTCCATGCAAACTTTTTTCAATCCTCACTTGATGCAAATGCATGTAGTCCCCTCTGCACAAAGAAGAGAAAGGTAAAGGAAAGAGGGTTACCTTATCTCAATCCCCTTGTAGCATAATATATCCCTTTGGTTCTCCATTTAACAAAGTAGAGTAACAACAGAGACACATTCCTTAACAAAAATACCCATTTTGAGTTAAATCAAGCTTATACCTGCATTTCCTCTTCCTACTTACTCTCCTTTCAGAAACTGTCTCATTTGGTTTGTTGGGTAAGCCAAGGTTCTCCATATAATTATCAACATGAAAATAGTATGACCTCCCACAAATCCTAAAATTCTTAACTTGTTTGCTCTTAGGGTCATATGAAGAGAGCTCACAATGAGATGGTCCTGATAATATTGCCACCACTAATATATTACCATTCTTTACCTAATACCCTTATAATTTCTCCTCCTCCGTTGAGATCAACAGTGAACTGCTTAGTCCAAGAACCAACAACTCCATACTCTTTCATCACCCAAATGGCACAACACTTGTTGTCTGCATGCCTACCATAATAAAATAGTAGAGAAAGCCATCCCCCAATTACTGAGGTATGAACATTGTCAGTCCATTTGAACGTAACATTTGGCAATGGTATCACATGAAAACCTCATCACACAAATCAAATGACAAAACCAACGGGCCACAAGGGCCACCGGGCTTGTGCTCATATTCCGCCACAAAATGGACAACACCATGAATAACCTAGAAGTTGCCTAGACTCTCATTAATAACCTAGAAGTTGCCTTCTATGCTGGTGCAACATGTTTTGCTACTTTTTAAGATGCTATGTTACAAGATTGGCCAAAGTTCCTACCACCAAAAGAACAGAAAATATTCCTGAAAGTCACTTTCTTTCCCCTGATCATCCATGAAACAAACATAACCATAGTGCTTACACTTTCATCATCTTCCTTTTATATAACATAACCATAGATCTGATTTTCTCCCTAGAGTAGACCGGACTGTGTAACAATCAAAAAAATCCGATCCTATACTTTATTTTATCAGTAAAATAAAAGTTTTACAGACACATTAAGGGGTGAGGCCCAATGAAAAGCCTATTCTATATGCATAGTTCTATTTCAACATTTTCTTGGCAAAATCCTATTAAAATTCAATTGAAAAGCCAAAAAATAAAAATAAATATTATTGAATAAGCTGAAGAAGGTCCAATTTATCCTCCCAGAACCATTAATATCAATATTCTTTCCATATCAACACACAGCTAAAGTAACTCAATGCAGTGAGGAAGCTAAGTCTACATCATATATTCAACTAAACAAAACAGTACTTATTTTCTGGGCAAACCCCATTATTTATTACATTTTTACAACAAACCCTAGGGTTGTCACTAGGGTCACCCTAATGCAACTCCCACACTCAATACAATGTAATACATTTAATAAATCAAAACCCCTAACAAAACGTCATGATTCTACCTATAGTTAAATCGTTACAAAAACTTGTTGGCTGCATTTTGAGTTGAATCAAGGTTTTACCTGCATTTCCTCTTCCTGCACACTCCCCTTTTGGAAACTGCATCATTCGGTTTGTCGAGTAAGACAAGGTTCTCCAAATAATTATCAACATGAAAATATTCTGGCCTCCCACAGATCCCCAAATTCTTAACTTGTTGGCTCTTAGGGTCATATGAAGAGAGCCCCCAACCTCTTGGTAATTTTGCCTCCACTAATATACTACCATTCTTCTGGAGACCTAATACCCTCATAATTTCTTTGTTGAGATCAGCGGCAAACAGTTTAGTCCAAGAATCAACAACGCCATAATCTTTCATCACCCAAATGGCACAGCGGTTGTTGTCGAAATACCTATCATCAAAAAATAATAGAGAAAGCAATCCCCCGATTAGGTATAAACAAATCTCTGACTGAATGCACCATTTGGCAATGATATCAAGCGAAAAACCTCATCACTCAAATCAAACGACAAAACTAATTGACAGCTCCAATTGTCCCTATCATATACCCCAAAATGGACAGCCCCACCTAAAGAAGCTGTGGGTCGATACCAATCAGTAAAACCAATACCCGGCGGAAAAGAGGCACTAGTAACTCTCCAACACCCCTCATTACGAGAGTAAACCTC
Source organism: Castanopsis chinensis (assembly GCA_032878915.1). Lineage (NCBI taxonomy): Eukaryota > Viridiplantae > Streptophyta > Magnoliopsida > Fagales > Fagaceae > Castanopsis > Castanopsis chinensis. The sequence goes on along the minus strand of JAVQMG010000047.1, from coordinate 583,127 downwards.
AATTAGAGGTGGTGATTGATATGAAATCCTTACCACCTTATAATCATTAGTCCGCGGGTCAAACCCGAATGCTGGGCGACGTGCAATGCTGCCATGAGTCTTGACAGTAATGCAAGGCTTTGGAAGAGTAATACATTTTCTTAAAGAAGGATTCCAAATAATATAGCGCTCTTGTTCATAAAGACTGAACAAGCCATTGGCGGAACCAATTAACATAAAATGTTGGATACGACGACTCGTGAGTGGGAACTCAATGTTTTGAATTTGATCAAATGAGTCACTGTCGTCGTCAATTAATTTGTAGTGCTCTACATTAGGACTATCAAGGCAGTGCCTAACAATTAATTTGTTGGGGTTGGAAGGAAGTGAAAGTGAACGAGTGAGATGGGAATTGATGAAGGCCGAGCTTGTAATTAGGGAGTTCCATGATTTAGAAACGCGCCTGAATCGAATTAGGGATTTGACGGGAAGTCTGTGCAGAATTTCCAGCACCACTTCCTCTGGGAGATAGTCTGACATTCCAGAATTTCAAGCTTTTTCTGAAATTTTCAATTTGGAAACGAGAGTTTTGAAAACGGTACCGTCGTCTATCTTTTCTTTTTGGGCACTGTTTTGCTTTGTTCTTATTTTTTGCACTGCGGTTTTGTTGTAAAGAGATAATTACTTTTACTAAAAAGAATATAATGAAACAAATTAGCGGGAATGTTTTTAACTTTTATCATAATAAAACTAAAAAAAGGGGAAGGCTCCCGCCATTGAAACCCTCCTCTAATATCTCACTAATATTTAGTTATTTACTTGGTTTTGTATTTTTTTTTCTTCTCTCTAGCCTTATATTGGTGTTCGTGTGACTTCACAATGTGTTGCTTCGTGAGCGAGGATGCACGTATACTAACAATGGTATGGGTACAAGTGTAAGTACGATCCGATGAAATGAGTCATTTTTTTTTTAAATTATAACATAAAACGGCTGGTATAACACTAATATAACATAGATGCGACATGAGTACAACACTTTAAATGAAGTATATGTACTTCCAAGTTTGTGAAATTTGCTAGGAGTTGTGATTGAAACAATAATTGCTATAAGGATAGTTAATTGGAATAGAATTTAAGGCTTCTATTATATATAAGAAGTGCATTGGCTACAAGTGCAAATGAGTTAGTGGTGTAGTTGAAAACCAATATGAGTTTGCTTGTGGATTTTGGAAGGAGGTAGCTAACCCTGGGATGACTATAAATTTTTTAGAAAGGTAATTGAGATTATTTAGAAAGATTATTATCAAAATATTCATTATGATTTCTTAGATAGAAGATTATCAATGACAAGAGCAGACCTAGGATTTCTAGCTAGGGGGATCGAAGCATAAGAGAAAAAAAAAATCCAAATAGGTATCCATATAATACTAACAAAATATCAACTAAGATAAATACACAAAATCATTGTTTCTTAATACATTAAGATGTAATTATCTACCAACAAAGAAAAAATAATACAAAATAATATTGTTTCTTAAGAGCATCAGTGGTTGCAAAAAAAAATTATTTTCACAAATCAAAACTTACCTTTGCTACTTTAATATAGCATTTGAAATGTCTTGTATAGAGGTGTTTTTGGTATTTAGTGTTCTAAATACAAAATATTTATCATTTAAAACATCTGATGCTAATAATCTAATATTGGGCTAACTAGGATTTTTTATTTTTTATATAAAATTTTTGTTTTTGTTAAGTTATTGAGTTTGATAGTTGCTAGTTGGGCTAAGCTAATTGAAAGGGAGGAGGTCTGAGTTTTTGGAAGCGGGAAGTGCAACTGTACATATAAAAAAATATAACAAATAAAAAAAAAATTCTCTTTTTTTCTTTGGGCCAAGGGGCCCAAATTTTTTTTTTCTTTTTTTTCTTTGGGCCAGAGGAATCCATGCCCCCCTTCGGTCTGTCCATGATCAATGATTTCCATTAGTCATAAAAACTAATTTACTTATCCATATTCAAGAAACACTCATCCTACCTTCTCATAAACCTTACTCATATATAGTTTTAGGGCCATATGAATCCATCTACCCATCTACTAGTTTAGGCCTTTTACTACTAAATTAGAATGCATTTTTCATGCTAGTTGATATAGAAGTTAATTAACTTTATAAATGAATCAGGCACCACATCACTATGTTCAAATCTTTTTTCTATTTCTTCCTCTAGTTAATGTCAACAGAATACTCTATTATTGCTATATTAACCGAGTTTGATTAGCATATTTTTCTTAAGTTGACATAGCAGCTTCTCTTTCCACTTTATAAATAAATTTAGGCACCGCAATACTAGTTCAAATTTTTTTTTTTCTTTTTATTTCTCTAGTTAATATGTCAATATATAAATGAAATTAGGAGCCATATACTAGGTTCAAATCTTTTTTCTTTTCTTTCTCTAGTTAATGTCAATAAACAACTCAATTATTGACATATCAACCAAGCATGATTAGTACATCTAAGCTTGACATAGTAGCTTCTCTTTCCACTTTGAACCTACTTCATACCGTATGTTTTTTTTTTTTTTTTTTATATTAAAAATTTTCGGCAAACACAATTTTTTTTATTCTTCAAATTCAATGAGGACAATAAGAGCTCAAACTCCTAGCAAGGTTTTTATTACCTCCTATCTCTCAACTAATATACTTTATGCAAACTTTTTTTTTTTTTTTTTTTTTGTTCTCATCTAACAAAAATGCATGTAATCCTTTTACATAGAGAAAAAAAAGGTTAAGGGGCATAGGTCGTCTTATCTCAACCCCTTGGTTCTCTGTTTAAGTAACAATGGAGACACAGTCCTCAACAATTGGTATACAATATTCACGAAAACACATTCTTTTTATCAACTTTTCATGGAGCACTCATAACTACCTTATCATAAGTCTTAATTATATCTAGTTTTATGGCCATATTACCCCATCTATCCATTCTCTATAAATAATATAGGTCTTTGACTACCAAATAAGAATGCATAGACATGTTACTTGAGATGGAAGTTAATTAACTTTATAAATGCTATATGGTTGCACAATACTAGGTTATTCTTAATTTCTTTGTAGGAACTTGGGGGGAGTGTTTTTTCAGTCTTTTTTTTTTTTTTTTTATGCTAGTCAATAGGGGTATCAAAGTATTGAGATAGATTTGAAATCACATTTATTACCACTTACTAGCTTACCACAATGACATTTTCCCCATTCATATTTCATTTCAATTTAACTTTTACACTTTCAATTGCATTAATTCTTTGGTTAATATATCATTAGATATTCAGCAAAACAAAATTGTCAGTAGACACCTCTATTGTTAATTATTAGAAACAATTAGGAACAACTATTGTTATTGAGTTGATGTGGATGTCAGATGATGTAATGCATTTTTATCATAGTAGCAGACTCTCATTGATTGGTACTACAAAGTCAGTGCTGACCTTGCAGTCTGGGACTACCCAATAATTTCCTATTAAACATACTATTGATAATGCATGTCTCCTATGTGGCATCTGCAAAAAGAGAGGATAATCTTAACTCTTAAGCCCAAAGGCATGTATCATGATTTTATATATTCAGTTGTAAGACACAGTTACAAAAAAAAAAATTTTCCATGGTAGTTGCAATAAATTGAATTTGTAAGGTCAAAAAGACTAGACAAAGTATACTCTACCAATAAGAGAATTTAAATTTGGACATTTTTTGTTTCCCCTAATTATATGCTATATGAGGTAAATTGTAATTTTTCCTAAATCATTATGAACCATAACTGTTTAGCCAGTTAGGCAGTACGTTTCATCATTGAAAGTAGCCTTATTATCTTTTTTTTTTTTTTTTTTTTTTTTTTTTTATATCGATTTTAGTAAAAATAAAATAAAAACTAATCAAATAAAACCATTTTTTTTTTTTTGAAAAAAAAGAAAAATGAATGTCCTATCATAATACATAATTTACTAAATTCATTCAATCACAAATTTTACGAGTGTCAAATTTAAGACCATAATTTCCAAAAAAAAAACAGTCCATACACTGCATAAAACCTTACTGCCCACCGCAAGGTCACATTTCCTGCCCTGCAGAAGAGGATCTTTGTTGTACTTGTGTTGAACTTTGATCTCCAACGCCACTAAACATCTCTCCAGTCTAAAATATGAGATCAACTCCAATTAACATTATAACACAACTCTAAATACTGCATAGAGTATTACATTTACATTAAAAAAAAAACAATATATTTATAACAAAAGCACAACAAAGTAATTACCTGACCCCTGAATTGTTCAATCAAAGACACCAATTTTGATTTTATAGTGTCCATTTTCTCCAATTGTGATTTTAAAGAGGTCATTTTCTCTGTCTGCTTTTGTAGCATTGTCTCTACTTCAGCCTAAAAAATAAGATAAAAAAATCCAATTAACAATATAACAAAACTCTTATAAAGTATAAACTGCATAAAGTACTACATTTACATTCAAAAGCACATAATATATATATATATATATATATTAATAAAACCACACTGAAGTAATAACCTGGCCCTTTAATCGTTGAGTTAAAAAGACCAATTTTGATTCTACAGTCTCCATTATCTCCACTTGCGATATCAAAGTGGCTATTTTCTCTGTCTGCTGCTGTAGTATTGTCTCCAGTTCAAATAGATATGCCTCTTGTAGCTGGAGTGCTCTCCCGTTGTGTAGTATTGCCTCTTGTAGGGGCAATAGTATTGCCTCTTGCTGATGTATTATTGTCTGTTGTTGACGTAGTACTGTCAGTTGTAGCTCTTGTAGCATTTGTTTTACCTCTTGTAGCTGGCATATCTCTTTTTCTGAAGTCAACCTGGAAATTTGGTAGCAGTAGATAAGCCAAAAGGCTTAGATGGTTGAGATACAAAAATGAATTGAACCACAAAGTAAAACCAATAATTATCATATTAGAAAGCAACCCATTATAGAAAATCCACATAACGAACCATTTAAACAAGAGAAAAAGGAAGTTCTGAAGACGTATATAGTTTTCAAATTTCTTGCACATTAATCTGCAAAATCACAAACGTATAAAGGGATGAGGTGGATGACTTCACCTACTCCAAATGTTTTAGGCATGAAGAAGAATTAACTTTAAGGGTGAATGACCTCATTTAAAAAAAGAGAATTCTGAGAGAGAATCCTCTAAGTCTTTTGGGCATGAAGAAGCATCAAATAGAAGCATTACTAAAGAAAAAATGAGAGACAAAACCCTACTACAAAAATAACCAGAACCCCCAGACCTAAAGAGTAACACACATATCTCTATCAACGACTTAACATATCTCAAAAACCCAATGAAACCAAGTCAAAGTAATTGATAAAGGAAGAAAGAAAACCCTGGGGAAAAAAAGGACATGAAAAGCTCTAATTTGCTAGTGAGAATCGAACTTAATCATAAAAATGGAAAATTAAAATAATGCATAAATTAATAATCAAAATTTGGAATAAATCTATGTGAAATCAAAATTTAAGGAAAGAAAAGGGCAGATCACGGAGAGTGGTGGTCCTGGCGGATTGGCTTTCATTCTGTTCTTTTTGGGAACCAAAATTTGAAGCAAAGCACTAAGAATCAATGCAACACTTTATCTAAAAATAATAATAATAATAATTACCATTATTATTTTTATCGCAAGGAACCTCTTCAAGGCAGGGCAACTTTGTGTACCCCCATCCTGACTAAACCCCGAATACACGACCTTACCCATAAGAACTGTGTATCAGGTAATCTCAAGACTCGTATTGGACAACTTTAGCTAACCCGCGCAAGCATGTGCAATGCAATTTTTGAAATTTTATAAACATGTTCATCCAAGTCCCACTTGCCTTCTTTAACCATTCTATTTTTATACACAACTTATTTACCTCCCTTCAAATTTGAGAACCTTATTATTGTGTTTCCCCTTCCTTTATCCATTATTTTATACCTAATACAAACATCAAGTGTCACCAACCCATATTGTGTGGTTACACCCTCTCTTCATATTATTTTAAAATTTTACAATCTTACAATATCCCCTATCAATCTTTGGAATAATTATTAAATTTACCTAACTAATGTTAACCTATTTTAAACGTAAGTGTGACTCTCCCTACACTGTTGTCCAAACAAAGAAAGCGGCCTTTTTGAGGCCTTCACATACCACATACACTTCTGGGGAAATGTCATGGCCCTTTTTTCTCAAACAAAAAAATAAAGACATCTGTATATTCAGACATATAATAAACCAGCAAATAACTAATTGAGCAAACCAAGGTAAAAGTGAAGTAAAGCAACTTCGACTTCATTATTCATTATGGATATGTTTTCTTAAAGTTTCTAATCCCTTGAAAATGACCACTGATGCTTAGAAAATAAATGCATTAATACTCTTCATTTATAAAAATTTTGCTCTTAACATATCTCAAGATACATTAATAACCTAGAAGTTGCCTTCTATGCTGGTGCAACATGTTTTGCTAGTTTTTAAAACGCTCTGTTACAGGATTGGCCAAAGTTCCTACCGCCAAAAGAACAGAAAATATTCTTGAAACTCACTTTCTTTTCCTTGATTATCCATGAAACAAACATAACCATAGTGCTTACGTTCTCATCTTCTTCCTTTTATATAACATAACCATAGATCTGATTTTCATCCTAGAGTAGACCTGACTGTGTAACAATCAAAAAATCCTATCCTATACTTTATTTTATCAGTAAAATAAAATTTTTACAGATACATTAAGGGGTGAGGCCCAATGACAATCCTATTCTATGTGCATAGTTCTATTTCAAAATTCTCTCAGCAAAATCCTAGTAAGATACAATTGAAAAGCCAAAATAAAAAATTATTGCATAAGCTGAAGAAGGTCCAATTTATCCTCCCAGCACCATTAATATCAATAATCTTTCCATATTTTTTTGGGCAAACCCCATTATTTATTACATTTTTACAACAAACCCTAGGGTTGTCACTAAAGTCACCCTAATGCAACTCCCACACTCAATACAATGTAATACATTTAATCAATCAAAACCCCTAACAAAATTTCATGATTCTACCTATAGTTAAATCGTTGCAAAAACTTTTAAATGTTTGGGCCTCATCTCTTTCTCTCTCTCACTCGATAGGTTCTTCTTATACTTTGTGAATGTACATTGATACAAAATAACAAGTCATCTACAAAACACAAAATCAGAAGGCAATGGCTGATCATATCAGAAAAATCTAAGCAAGTCTAATTTTTTTTTTTTGATAAGTAAAATCTAAGCAATTCTAATGAAACAGGAACCATAAAACATATTTTGAAATTGAATATGGATTAGTTGCGACAAGTTTAGCATATAGAAAAAGATAATAACATCAGACTTTCTTTTATATTCACTGTTTCCATCTTGCAAATGTTTAATCCCATCATCAATGGCAACCAAAAAATTGCATTTAAACTTCTGATCACTTGTTTTTTTGGGTAAGTATGAAAGATGTATATTCAACCGGCCACTTTATGCATGAGGAAGCAAAACAAAAATTACAATGGAAAAACAAAAGAGAAAATAAAACAATGAAGAAAACTAATTAAAAAGTGGTCAGAACAAAGGAAAGAATTGACAGAATCACTAAATGTGAGTCCCCAAGCCCAAGACCAATCAAAAAGAGATCAACTGAAGAGCGCAAGCAACTGATCTATGGAACTTCTGACCACTCTTTATATCAAGCTGGTAACAAATTAACATCTGAGAGCAGTATATTGAGGTCTGAAAATATTTACTTATAGCCACATAGCAGTATACAGTATATACCAAGAAAAAGATAGAACTGAGAAAAGTAAATGCCGAAATTTTGAGTTGAATCAAGATTTTACCTGCATTTCCTCTTCCTGCATGCTCCCCTTTTGGAAACTGCATCATTCGGTTTGTCGAGTAAGACAAGGTTCTCCACATAATTATCAACATGAAAATAGTGCAGCCTCCCACGAATCCCCAAATTCTTAACATGTTGGCTATTAGTGTCATATGAAGAGAGCTCCCAATCACTTGGTAGATTTACCTCCACTAATATATTGCCATTCTTCCGGAGACATAACACCCTTATAATTTCTTTGTTGAGATCAACGTTGAACAATTTAGTCCAAGAATCAACAACGCCATACTCTTTCATCACCCAAATGGCACAACATTTGTTGGCTACAAACCTATCATCATAAAATAGTAGAGAAAGCGATCCCCCAATTACCGAGGTTTGAACATTACTCCACCTGAATGCCCCATTTGGCAATGATATCAAACGAAAAACCTCATCACCCAAATCAAACGATAAAACTAATGGACGGCCGCGATTGCCCTTATCATATACCGCAAAATGGACAGCCCCACCTAAAGAAGCTGCGGGTTCATACCAATCAGAAAAACCAATACCCGGCGGAAAAGAGGCACTAGTTAATTTCCAAGAGTCCTCATTAAGAGAGTAAACCTCAATTAGAGGTGGTTTGGCCTCATCAAATGGAAATGCAATTCTCACCACCTTATAATCATTAGTCTGCGGATCAAACCCGAATGCCGGACGACAACTAACGCGGCCGTGCGCCTTGACAGTAATGCGAGGTTTTGGAAGGGTGATAAATTTTCTAATAGAGGGATTCCAAAGAATATAGCGCTCTTGTTCATAGAGACTGAACAAGCCATTCACGGAACCAATTAGCATAAAATGTTGGATACGGCGACTCGTGAGCGGTAGCTCGATGTTTTGAATTTGATCAAACGAGTCATTGCTATCGTCAATTAATTTGTAGTGTTCTACGTAGGGTTTATCGAGGCAGTGCCTAACAATTAATTTGTTGGAATTGGAGAGAAGTGAATGCGATCGAGTGAGATGGGAATTGATGAAGGCAGGGGCTGTGATTAGAGAGTCCCATGATTTTGAAACGCACCTGAATCGAATTAGGGATTTCACGGGTAGCCTGTGCAGGATTTCTAGCACCACTTCCTCTGGGAGATAGTCTGACATTCCTTACTTGAAAAGGCAATTGTTGCTTTTGGTTCGACTGTCTCTGTTTTTCTACACAGCGGTTGTATTTGTAACCGGCAAGTCAATTGTCATATCTTGTACTTTTACTTTCCCTCTATTTTTTTTAGAAAATTTTACTTTCCCGCTCAAAAGAAATAATTTAGCGCCCTTTTTTACTTTTTACATTTTCACAAATTTTTCAAGTTCGTATTATTTCTAATTTAAATTCATAATTTATATTATTTTTTCACCCACTTATTATCAATAAGTAATAACATTTTATTGTCTAAATTATGAAAATATTATAAACATAATATTTCTTGTGTCATTGTCATCAATGTAATTCAAATATTTATTTAAGAAATAGTTGAACTTGAAACTATTATATCACATTTATTGTCACATTAATTTATAAATTAAATGAATTAAAACTTGTAATATTTTTAATATTTTTCCAACAAAATTACGAAGAAGATTCCAAATTATTATTTTTAAAATCTCCACTATTTAAACCATCCAAATCTTTTCAAGTTTTAGTCATAAGACACTAATAAAATTTATTTGATTTTTTTTTTTTGTGGTTTATATGAATTTTTTAAAGCCATTGATTTTTTTTTTTTTGGAATTAAAATAGAAAGATTTGAATGGAAGGGGAATCTTTCTAAGAATATTAATTTGTGCTCCTCTTTTGTAGTGATTAAGGTGCATTAATACTTTATTAAATAATGTTTTTATATAATTGTTAAAAAATAAGTTAAATTCTGCACATATATCCCATAAAGTACACAAAAGTACAATAAATTTGTGTGTAAAACAAATTAGGAGAGGGAGAGAGTAAGCTGATAATATTTATTTATTTGAGAGAGAGAGAGCTAATAATAATATTAAATACTTAAATATGAATTGTGTGCTTTTAAGTATGAATACACAAGACAATTAATTTTAAATTGTAAGTAAATGTTAAGGTTCTGCTAGTGAATTGGGGTAAAAATGGTGTTGGTCACTTCAAGGGCACCTGACCTCCATGGAAGATTAGAGAGAGATAGAGAAAATAGTAAGCAATGTATTATTCATCAATCAATGAATAAATCTGTTATAATGGTTCATCTCTTGTACTCGTGGGTCATCCTAACCAACTCTCTGTGCAGTACAACTAACTCACACTCTTAACCACTCATCACTCTATTAACTAGTGTGGTAATCTTAACCCAATAGTAACTAACTAATAACTACCTATCTATTACAAACATTAAAGCTCACATGTGTAATTACAATGCAATTGGAATATAGATTCCTAACATTACCCCTCCCATTCAAAACACCTTGCCCACAAGGTAAGGGAAAGAGAGTTGTAGCTGATGAAGGGTTCCAAGGTTGCATCATTAGGAGAAGCACCACCCCATTGCACCAACACTTCAGTGATGACCCTAGACCTCAAGGACTTAGTCTTTTTTCTATAAAACAACAACAGGTTCAATGAACACTTGACTAGAATCATCAACAAGAGGCAAAGTAGGTAGAGGTGTGACATGCTAGCCCAACTTCAGCTTCAGACATGACACATGGAATACAAGGTGGATTTTTAACTCTGGTGGCAAATCTAGCTTGTAAGACACACTTTCAATCTTCTGCAATACCTTAAATGGCCTAAAATATCTTGGAGATAACTTCCACCTACCCTTGGAAGCCAATGACTGCTGCCTACAAGGTTGCAATCTCAGAAAAACCCAATCCCCCACTGCAAAGGACTTGTCCTGCCTGTGCCTATCATGTTGTGTCTTCATCTTGGCTTAAGCAGCAACCAAATGAACCTTTAAGGTGTCTAGAACAGCTTACCTCTAACTTAACAATGAATCCAAAGCATCCACCCTAGTTGTACCATGCACATAACTTTGGCGCTTAAAGGGAAGGAAGCCATACAAAGCGTCAAAAGGAGTTAACTTCAAACTAGTATGAAATGAGGAATTGAACCAGATTTCAGCTAATGGTAGCCAATAAGCCCACTGATGAGGTCTATCACTGGTGGAAGCCCTTAAATATTGCTCCAAACTCTTATTCACAATCTTAGTCTGCCCATCTATTTAAGGATGGTAGGCAATGGACATGGCCAAAATAGTGCCTTGCAATCTAAACAACTTAGAACAAAATAGGGAAGTAAAAGTGGCATCCTTGTCACTCACAATGGAAGAGGGCATACCATCTAGTTTAAAAATATGTTGCCTGTAAAGAGAAGCAATCTTGGCTTCACTATATGGATGTGAAACAGGAACAAAATACACATACTTTGTTAATCTGTCCACCACCACCAAAATAACCTCAAACCCCATAGACTTGGGAAGGCCCTCCACAAAGTCTAAGCTCACATCAGTCCAAGGTGTAGTAGGGATAGACAGTGGTTGAAGCAATCCAGCTGGAGAAGATGTATCAGACTTGATCCTCTAGCAAGTATCATAATCTCTGATGAACTTCTTGAGGCTAGACTTCATCCCATGCCAATAAAAGTCACTCTTGGCCCTCTGATAAGACTTCAAGAACTCAGAATGTCCAGCCAAGGGGCTGATGTGGACATGATGCAAAAACTGAAGCTTAAGAGGACAAGATGGACCAATGTAGAACCTGCCCTTGTAGAATAAGACTCCAATCGGAAAAGTGAAGTCCTTAGGTGCAGTACCAGCTTGGACAGCAGCAATGAGTTGTTGGACAAACTCATCCAAAGAATAGTTATCCTTCAACACCTCTAACCAAGTAGGGCCAGGGACTGTTAAAAGCATCAAGCAACTTGCTTTAGAGTTAGAACTAGGAGTAGGCAAATCAGAATCAGTCCCAAATTTTCGAGACAAAGCATTAGCTACCCTATTATCACAACCCTTTTTATATTCCACCACAAAGGCATAACCCAAAAGTTTAGCAAGCCGCTTTTGCTGAGATGGGGTAGCAATTCTCTGTTCAAGTAGAAACTTAAGGCTTTGGTGATCAGTTTTAACCACAAAAGGTCTTCCCAGCAGAAAAGATCTCCATTTTTTTACTGTAGAAACTAAAGCCATTAGTTCAGTTTCATAAGTGGATAAATGGAGGTATTTGGCTTTCAAAGCTTGATTATGAAAGGCTATAGGTCTGTGATCCTGCATTAGTACAGCCCCTAAACCCCTCCTTAAAGCATCACACTCAATTACAAATGATTTAGAAAAATCAGGAAGAGCCAACACAGGGGGTTGAGTCACAGCCTCCTTCAACCTTGTAAAAGCTTCCAAAGCCTTATCCCTCCAATGAAAAGAATTCTTCTTAAGGAGATCAACCAAAGGTTGTGCAATGGTCCCATAACCCTTAATGAATTTCTTGTAATATCCAATCAGCCCTAGAAAACCTCTCAAGGCCTTAATAGAATCAAGAATTTAGCCATTACACCATAGCTGAAAATTTCTTGGGGTCTGCCTTGACACCTTCTCCAGAAATGATATGACCCAAGTACTCAACCTTAGTGCACCCAAACACACACTTAGACTGCTTAGCAAATAGCTGGTTTGACAATAACACTTCCAAAACAGTCTTAAGATGGGATAAATGAGCATCCATGGATTGACTATAAACTAAGATGTCATCAAAGAACACTAGGACAAATTTCCTCAGATAGGGTCTAAATATAGAATTCATTAGAGCCTGAAAAGTGGATGGTGCATTAGTCAACCCAAAGGGCATGACCAAAAACTCATAATACTCTTAATGAGTTCTAAAAGCAGTTTTATGAACATCCTCACTCCTCATCCTAATTTGATGATAACCTAACTTTAGGTCCAACTTAAAAAACACTAAAGCACCTGCCAGTTCATCTAATAACTCATCCATAATTGGAATTGAAAATTTGTCTTTAATAGTAGCTTTATTAAAAGCCTTATAGTCTATACACATACACCAGCTACCATCAGCTTTCCTCACAAGCAAAGCAGGTGAAAAAAATGGACTATGGCTTGGCTGGTTGACCCTACTTCCAACAATTCATTCACTATTTTTTCAATTTTAGATTTTTGAAAATAAGGGTACCTGTATGGTCTTTCACAAACAAGCAAGGTGCCCTCCTTGAGATTGATGCTATGCTCATGGCCTCTGATAGGTGGCAAACCAGTAGGAATTGCAAAGACTTTGGAGAATTCACTCAACAAGTCAGCCAACATTGGTGGAAGGTGTGGTTGGAATTTTCTAGTTGACCTACTAAAAAGCTTGTTTGCATTAAAAATGGTAAAGGGAGTAAGCTGCAACCTTTGAAGGAATACACTCTTTCCCAAATATAGGAACTTCATAGTCAACAGTTGAACCTTGACAACCAGCTTATAAGGGGAGAGTGCCCAAGAGCTTATAAACACATAATTAAGCTTACAGTTAATCAATGTGGGACACTAGGATCATAACATACCACCACGCTCTGCAGCCGACATCCATGATGGCTCACTCTAGCTACACTGATCCATTGGTAGCCCTTTCTCTTTTTTGGTGGCTCCACTCAACTATTAGTAATTTTAATCCAGCCTCTAGGTTGCCCCTTCCGAGATCCTACCACAAAGCCGCAACTCATTTGATCTCATACTCAATGAGCTACACTCAATTAATCGGGGTGATGGTTGGCTCTGATACCAAATATTAAGGTTCTACTAGTGAATTGAAGTAAAAATGGTGTTGGTCACATCAAAGGGACCTGACCTTCATGGAAGATTAGAGAGAGATAGAGAAAAGAAGAAGCAATGTATTATTCATCAATCAATGAATGACTTTGTTATAATGGTTCATCTCTTATACTTGTGGGTCATCCTAACTAACTCACAATGCGGTACAACTAACTCACACTCTTAACCACCCATCACTCTATTAACTAGTGTGGTAATCTTAACCCAATAGTAACTAACTAGTAAGTACCTATCTATTACAAACATTAAAGCTCACATGTGTAATTACAATGCAATTGGAATATAGATTCCTAACAGTATACAACCATTGGGCATTATCATGGTGGATAGCTATTAGGGCTATCCATGAGTTGGGTCAGATAAGGTTTGTGCTTAACCCAGATCTGACCCAACCTAATTGGGTGGAGTAGCCATCAATTTGCTGTTGATTGAGAGACTGATCGGGTTAGGTGGATTAGACCTCTAACAAGTGGTGGGTGTTGACACCTCATTTTGCAACCCGCATTTAACCTCACTTGGAGGGTACAAGGGTAATTTCACCTTGGAAATATGCATCTTGAGTTTGGCCATTAGATTCTTAATCTCATTTCACCAAAATGATCTTGATGTTGTAACGATCAAATCGATTGGTTATAAGCCCTAATCAGACCATCAAATTGAAAGTTACCATCAAATCAAGTTTTAATGGCCGAGATGCACTATTACAAATTGAGTCCGACCTTATGTGATTATAAACAATTGATTCCAATTGGTTATAGTTATAATCAATTTGAAATTAATGATGTGTCATAATTTGATTGGTTAGGATTACATTTTATGGTAAGGTTGCATACACCTAATTAATTAGATAGTTAAACATTAATTATTCAATGAGTAATTTGTGCAATTATCTTTTAATTAGGGTAAATTTGGAACTAATTAGGTCTGAAATGGGAGTGATTGGAGCCTATTAATGTTAATCGGAAACTAATTTGGGACCTATTAAAGTTAATTGTGCTGAAACCATTTTTCTAACAAATGACCTCTACTCACTATTTCATTGATATCTCTTAGAATATTTTGAATTTGTGAATGAGGTTAATTTTTCCAGAAACTAGACATCCGGGGCTTCAATTTGAGCACAAGAACGAGACAATTCCGATCAGAATTGAGTCAGATATGATTTTTCAAAGTTGGCTCTACAGGCTGTTACAGCAGCTACGGGAAAACCAAATTTTGGCTTGCTCCTCACTCCCACAAATCTCTCCATTTAATGCATCAGATTTCCCCAAAGGCTAAAATGAGGTCTAGGTTCATGATTCTTTGTCAACCCTCGTTAATGGCCTTCCATTTATATTTCCTCCACCACTACTATATAAACCCCCCCTCTCCTTTATTCCAAGACACGAAAAAACCCTCTCTCTTCTCATCTCTTGAGTTCTAGGAAGTTGAGTAGTCTTGTCATATCTTGGTCTTCTTGAGACTCAAGGTATTGAGTGAGACTCACTCTTCCTCTCCTAACTCTTCTTTTCCTCCACCCTTAAGACCTCTCTCAAGAGTCTCCTCATCCACCATATGGATCTTGCATGAAGGTATAATCTCTTCCCCTAACTTATTTTTTATATTTCCATGATGAGAATTTAAGATCAAAGCATGATATTAATTATTTAAATTCCTTTGAATATGTTTGAATGTTCTTAATTGTTCTTATATGTTTTTCACATGTTTTTGTTGTTCATCACATATTCATGCATAAGCACTAGTTTTGATCTTAAATCCACATAAAAAAAAAAAAAACATGTTTGTTTCATAATTCTTTCAAATTCTTAAATTTAGGATATCACCATACACACACATTCACTAGAATTCATTTTTAAATCCAAATGTTATGCTTAATAAATTGAATTAGGGTTCATCACATGCACACACATTAAGTTCACCATGTAAATTGATTGATAACATATTGGATGATGTGATATGAATGTTGGCTACCATAGTCTAGAAGACCGGTTTCACCGGACAAGGTGGGTGCCTAACACCTTCCCACCTTATAACATAGCCTCTGAACTTAGATCAATGGTTAGTAGATCAAATATTTGTCCATGTAATTTTCAATTTTTAAGATTGTAACTAGGAAATAAAGCTATGTACTTTATCTTAAATTGTATCTAGGACCAAAGCCATGTAATTTTCCTATAACCAATGTAAATTCAATTGAAAATTAATAAAATGAGGAATTTTTCAATTCTGGTTTTCTTACTTTTCCAATGATTAAATAAGTGGCGACTCCATTGTAAAACCCTTAATCTAAAGGGAAAAAATATAACTAGTCGAACCTCCATTTTGAAAGGTAATAACACGACCCCACCCATTCATGTGGGTTTGGCCCAACACACACTCTAAAAAATGGGCAAGGGGCGCGGTCTCTCACAGTGGGTTGGTCAGTTGGAGTTAGAGATTTGAGGAAACAACAAAACGTCTATGAGATTTCATCATAACCAATCAAAATCTCACTGGATCTATCTAATATCTCGCCAAAATTTGGAAATTTTTGCGCTAGAATCTGGAAATTTTCACAAGGAAATCTTAGTATGTTGATCAATTCGGGTTTTAGGGGAGGAAAATTGAAACCGACATGCCGAAGTTGGTTTTTGGAGGTAAAGACTTGTTGTCGACAGCCGGAGTAGTCGAGTCGGATGGCGTCGGATTGGATTCGGTCGGTTTCTTTGGGTGGGTTGGGTCTTCGGAATTCGAATGGGTTGGAAAACCCTAATAGCAATCTCAAACTGATAGAAAATATTACTACTACCTACTTGGTAAATTTATGAAAGAAAATTTTATAATTTGGTATCTACTAGGTAATTTGCTGGGCATTATTATAAATAGCAATGTTAGAATTTAAAGGGCATTATTAGCAAACTTTAGAATTTTAGGCCTAGTGATAAATCTTTATCTTAATAAGGTAGTAGTAGATTATTATTGTTATTTTCTTGTATTCAAATTGATCCTTATGTTTTAGGATAGGGATTAGTTCCTATGTTCTAAGATTTGTTGGTAGGATTATCTCATACTTAGTTATTTATGTACGGTAAATGCAACAATGAGAATTAAGCAGAAAATTAATCAGAATTGTCTATTTCCTCTCTCTAGTTCAGGAGATTGGTCATCTCGAATTAATTAACTAACTTTTACATTTAGTAAATTTATTGGTTCACAACATAAAAGGCCTGCTAGAGAGTCAAAGAAATTTGAAGAGTGAAAATACATTACAAAATTAAAAAAACAAGAAGGATGACGGTTTGTGTTAATCTTGGGTTTTTGTTGGCCTATTACTTGTGATTCGGTTATTGATGGAGTACAAGTGATGAACTGATGTATTTTGAGCAGTAATATAATGTTTGGAGTGCGTAATGTGACTTCTAATTTAAAGTGATCTAAACTAGTTTTATGAATTATGCAATGTTATGGATTGTTGGCCTAAAGTTTTGAATTAACTAATATTTTGGTGTATGTAAATTGTAAACTTATGGATTGTGAAATGTGTGCCCAATAGGCTATACCGCTATAAGAAACTACAATTTAGCTAGACGTATTATTTGCAGATGAATGTAAATTCAAATGAAAATTTAATAGTAGATTGTCTTGGCTTAATAAATATTGTTTGATTATTTCTCGAATTCTATTGACCACACATCCTCTTCCTCTTCTACTACTATATATGTGTAAGGGAACTTTATTTTTTGAGAATCTATAACAGTTCACAATGCAATTAGTAGAATTTTTAGGGCTTCTACCATCATTCTAAAAGAAAATAATCCAATGAGCAGTATCGGCTAACACGCAAATAATATGAAAACATAATATTAAGGAAGCATTCTGAATTCCACAACCAGGAACATAAACCAGCTGAACATAAATTGGGCATAATCATGAACATGAATTTCACAACATAATTTTAACTAACTGAATTTAGTTTCCACCTACTGATCAAAAACAAAAGCTGTGACCTATTGACATTGTTCAGTTAATGTTATATACAGAGAATTTGGTGTTATGGATTGTTCCCTGAATACGTCACAAAACACATAACAATTGCTACATCCCATCCAGACTTCAACTGAACACTTTTTTCTTTCCCTCTTCCTTTCTTGAAGTTGATGTTGTCCCATCCTTGGCACTCTCACCTTTCACTTGGCCTCACAAAGGCCGATGTCCCATTCTCTTCGCTTCTAAACTATCAAACCAGAAATAATAAAACAAAAAATTTAGTTATGAATATGAAGATAAGAATTATGATCACATTTAGCATACATTATTTACATTTAGTTTTTGCCTTTTGTTGGAGCAATTGTTGATGGGTCATCAGTTTCAAATGGCTCGTTCTTTGCCTTCTTTTTATAAATTTTTCTTGTTGGGTTTTCTAGTTCTTTGCAGGTCCTTGCATTATGACCCCATGCATAACAATTCCCACATCTTACTGCTAGCCCCTTCCTAATGATTCTATAAGGATGCTTGTAAAAGTCAATGTTGACTTATCAAAAATAATTATTGTTTTTACTATATAACGAAAAAGATAATATATATATATATATATATATAATAAAGCATAACAAACAAACATTGAACACACCAGAGTTAATAAGACGCAAGATAAAGAAGAAATTGAGAGAAAGTCCAAGAGAGTTTACTGTGTCTTAACTACTAGCCGAATATTTTGTTGCAAAACCAACAAAAAGAAAAATACCAAGCAAATATTATAAAAGAGATTAGAGGAGAAACTCAGAATTGAAAAATGCAACAAAAGAGTACTTAAAAATTACAAAAGCATGGTTGATTTGCAAAACTTAAGGCTCCATGCATGCATCAAAATGAAACCCAAGAGCATATACCTAAACAGTATTAAGCTTTATAAATGATCAATAATTCGTGCTTCAAATCCATAACCAAATTTGAGGTCCAAATCCCAAAGAGGAGTACAATAGCCAATTTGTCCTTAATCCCACATACCTCTAACTACCTTAATCCCAATTGGTTACAATGCCACCTTATTGACCTCAGCACTAAAATGCTTTTGATGAAACAGATGCTGTGAAATTGCTTCAAATTTTGTAATAATTTACCTTTCCTTCACCATTTCCAAATCCACACAATCAACTATTTAAAGCAGAGAAAAAGGAAGTTATGAATATGGATGCAACTAAGTTGTCAAATTTCCTGCAGATTAAGCTGCTAAATTACAGACGTATGAAGGGATGAGGTGGATGAGACTCTACCTCAGAATGAATTCAGAGGAAGAATCCTCTAAATCTTGTGGGCATGAAGAAGATTCAAATTTAAGTGTGAACGACCTCATTTCAGTTAATGTAAATTCATAGAGAGAATCCTCTTGATTCTTTTGGGCATGAAGAACCATCTTATAGACACATTACCCCAGAAAAAAGAAAAAAAGAAAAAAAAAAAGAGGTACAAAAACCTACTACAAAAAATAACTAGAAACCCAAACCCAAAAGGAAATACATCTCTCTATCATCAACTTAACAAATCTCAAAAACCCTATATAACCAAGTCGAAGCAATTAATAAAAAAGAAGAAAGAAAACCTGGGGACCAAAGGTACCAAAAAAGCCCTAAGTGGCTAGTGAGAATCGAACCAAATCATAAAAAAATAGAAAATAAAAACAACGCATGAATCAATAAACAAAATTTCTAAGAAAACCATGTGAAATCAAAATTTAAAGAAAGAAAAGTGCAGATAATTGAGGAAGGTGGATTGGTGGCTTCCGACCTGTCTTTATGGGGACCTAAAATTGAAGGCCGAAGCAAAGCAATTAGTAAAATGTGCAATGCAACTGTTAAAGAGAGAAGAGTAAGATAAATTATCTTGCTACAAAAGATGGTGGACAGATACAAGTGTTAGAGAACAACACAAAATAAATGAAGGTTATTACTGAAGTGATAGAGTGGGTTTTGTAGAAATGGAGCCCTATAATAACTTCAAGTTTGAGAAATCTTTGAATTCTTTTTATGTCGCTTTGATTCCAAAAAACTAAGTGGTGGCATCAATATCAAGGATTTTCTCCATGTTAGCTTGGCTGGAAACGCCTATATGCTTAGGGAAAGTGTACGCTGATCTGTTAAATGTATGATAGGTGTCTTGTGTTAGACCCAAATGCTTACAATGAAGGTTGGTAAACCCTTATTTGGAGTTTATTGCCAATGAAAGTCTTGACAGAAAACTCAATAGCAGTGTTTTTGGGGTAATTTGAAAGTTGAACACCAAAATGATATATGATCATGTTAACTAGGCCATTTCATATACGTAGACAGACTCAATTTTGGTGAAAATAAGAGAAATGGGTTTGGCTTTTCTATTTGGACAATTGGTTCTCAATCATGGTTAATAGAAACAGAATTGGCTTTTCCAATTGTTCAAGAGAACTAAGTCAAGGAGACCCCATCCCCATGCTTATTTTAATTTTGGATATGAAAGTACATAATGGGGCATTACATAATGTTGTAGCCTGCATTTCAAGTTGGGGAAGAAAGTAAGAGGGTTATGGAAACTCTCCTCTTTTGTTTGTTCATGATACAATACTATACAGTACATGGGTTGTTAAAGTTATTGAAAAGTACTAGTCCAAAAAAATCTAGCATAGTAGAAAATGAAGACTGCTTAAAGCAGCTCATTTCTTTTTTTATATCCCTGCCCTCCATGTACTCCCTCAATTCCCCAGTATCTATCCCAACATGACCATTCAAGCCTCCCCCAATAAAAACCTTTATCCTTTTTGATATACTTTGAATAAACTCATTCGTACCCTCCCAATATTATTTCTTAATGGATTCTTCTAAATCTATTTGAGGAACATTAATGCTAACTGAGTTGGTTGTCACTTCCCCTAGACAAATTATATTAAAAAAAGTCTATCTCGTATTTTCTTAATTTGACAGCTTCCACTTTACAGCTTTTCTCTACAACCATCCCTACCTGAAATCTATTGTTCTTATTCCCTGTATCTCACAATTTATATTTAGTATGCTTAGTTTCTCTAGATTTGTCATCCACCCACTTAGTCTTCAAGACTATCTTCTTTACCCACACCCCTACATTAAAGTGTGGGACCACTTGCCCATTTCTCACAGCACCTACGTCCAATGTTCATTCAGGAAGGAGCTTTGGGTTTTTGAAGCTTGGTTTGTTTCAATCAAGCCTTGCTTGGGAAGTGGCTTTGGCGACATTTGACTGAGAAGAATGCCTATTGGCGTATAGTAATTGCTTCAAAATATGGTAGCATGTGGGGTAATTGGATGACAGATGAGTCACTGTTGTCAGTGTTCCATGGGGTTAGCTTATAGAAATACATTCAAAACGGGTGGAATAGGATGGTCCAGATTTTAAAGTTTGTTGTGGTGAGTGGTGCTAATATTCTTTTTTGGTTTGATTGTTGGTGTGAGGACATGATGCTTTCTGAACCTATTCCAGTTGGCCAGGGATAAAAATGCTGCAGTGGCAGATGTAACGCAGTCACAGAATGCGTCTGTTTTTTAAAATGACATATTTACAAGGCCCTTTGAAGACTGGGAGTTGGAATCTATGCAGTCTTTCTTCAACTATTGATATTCTGCAAAAATAGGAGCTGCAGAGGATCTTTTTAAGATGGTGGAGGTTTTGAGGTTAAATCTTATTATAAAGCTCTATCTCCTACTGGTTATTATTCTTTTCCTTGAAAGCCTATATGAAAGGCAAAGGTCCCAAGGAAGATAAATTGCTCTACATGGACAACCACTGAGGGGAAAATTCTAACCATGGATAATCTCCATGTGCAAGGATTGTGTGTGGTAGATTGGTGTTCCATGTGTAACAGAGTGGTGAGTCTGCTGATCACCTGTTACTCCATTGTTGTTTTGCTATGATATATGGTCAATGGTGTTTGGTATGTTTGGGTGATGCCTCAGAGTGCTCTGGCCTTCTGGAATGTTGAACAGGGAGGTTTGGCCGTTGTCAAAATACAGTTATTTTTGGGGTTCTATACCGTCATGACTCTACCTACAGTTACATGGCTAATACAACTTTTAAATGTTTGGCATCATCCTATACTTTGTTTAATTTACATTAAAGCAAAACATTTCACGAACAAAACAGAGTATCAAAAGGCAAAGGCAGATCATATCAGAAAAATCTTAGCATGTCTAGTGAAATGGAAAGAGTAAAACACATTTGATATTAAAAAGGGATTAGATGTGACAAGTTCAGTGTATGAAAAAGGGAATAACATCAATCTTTCATTTATATTTACCAATTCCAGCATGCAAAACAAAAGAATTGTATTTAAAAATTCTGACCACTCTTTTGATAGCAAATTAACATCCGAAAACAGTATATTGAGGTTTGGAACTTCATGTTTACTTATAACCACACAATAGTATCTAGTATATACCAAGACATAGATAAAACTGAGATAAGTAAATGCTGAAATTGTGAGTTAAATCAATCTTATACCTGCATTTCCTCTTCCTGCTCGCTCTCCTTTAGGAAACTGTGTCATTTGGTTTGTCGAGTAAGCCAAGGTTCTCCATATAATTATCAACATGAAAATAGTATGACCACCCACAAATCCCCAAATTCTTAACTTGTTTGCTCTTAGGGTTGTATGAAGAGAGCACACAAAGAGATGGTTCTTCTACTTTTGCCTCCACTAATATATTACCATTCTTTTGAAGACCTAATACCCTTTTAATTTCTCCTCCATTGAGATCAACAGTGAACTGTTTAGTCCAAGAATCAACAACGCCATACTCTTTCATCACCTAAATGGCACAACACCTGTTGTCTGCATGCCTACTACAATAAAATAATAGAGAAAGCAATCCCCCAATTACTGAGGTATGAACACTTTTAGTCCATTTGAATGTACCATTTGGCAATGATATCACATGAAAAACCTCATCGCGCAAATCAAATGACAAAACCAATGGGCCACAAGGACCACCGGGCTTGTACTCATATCGCGCCGCAAAATGGACTGCCCCATTTAAAGAAGTTGCTAGATGACGCCAATCAGTAAAATTGATACCCGGAGGAAAAGAGGCACTAGTAATTCTCCAACACCCCTCATTAAGAGAGTAAACCTCAATTAGAGGTGGTTTGGAAATTCGAATTGGAAATGCAATGCTCACTACCTTATAATCATTAGTTCGCGGATCAAACCCGAATGCTTGGCGACACTTAATGGGTGAGCCATGTGTCTTGACTGTAATGCAAGGCTTTGGAAGGGTAATAAATTTTCTAATAGAGGGATTCCAAAGAATGTAACGCTCTTGTTCACATAGGCTGAACAAGCCATTCACGGAACCAATTAACTCAAAATATTGGATACCGCGACTCGTGAGTGGGAGCTCAATGTTTTGAATTTGATCAAATGAGTCATTGTTATCGTCAATTAATTTGTAGTAATCTACATAAGCACGGCGGTACCTAACAATTAATTTGTCGGAGTTGGAAGCAAGTGAAAGTGATCGAGTGAGATGGGAATTGATGAAGAGAGAGCTTGTAATTAGAGAGTTCCATGATTTAGAAACGCACCTGAATCGAATTAGGGATTTGACGGGAAGTCTGTGCAGAATTTCCAGCACCACTTCCTCTGGGAGATAGTCTGACATTCCTATTCCTAACCCTATTCCAATTTCAAGCTTTTTCTGACATTTTCAAGATAGATGGAGATAAAGGCAAAATTGGCTGAATAGTATATTTTAGAAAAAAATTTAGTGAATAGCATATGTTTGAAGTTATTTAGTTAGGTCGATTGTTTTTTAAACAAACTCGAGTTTCAATTGGTCTTTTCGTTAGACATGGACTCTAAAAAAAAAAAAAAAAAAAACAAAAACATGTGGAAATCAAGTTTTGCAGACACCCATACCAAAGAGCTCCAAGCTCAGCCTTTCACCGCTGATAGCAACAAATTGCCACTGTCGTTGTGGTGGTGGCTTTCAACTCAAATCCTCTTTTTCTATCCGTTTTGCACAGACCCATTCTCTCTCCATAGTTGGTCGATGGGTCACGACGATGGGTATTTGGGTTGTTGTGCTTTGATGGGTCACGACAGTTGATGGGTGTTTGATTTTTGTGTTATGATGGGTCACGATGGCCAATGGGTATGGGTTTTGCAGTTTGATGGGTCACGAATGCGAGGGAGATGATGGGTTTGCTGGGATTTTGTTTGGTTTGGTGATTGGCTTCGGTGGGTGCTTCACCATATCTATTTGGTTCAATGAATTTCCTTTGATGGGTTGGTGGATTCTAATGGTTTTTGGGAGATTTTAGGCAATTAGCCACGATTTTGGAACAATATAGTTAGTAGGCACCAGAACCGAACTATATACCAAACTAACATCTCGACTCTTAGAGAGTCGATTTTCCCTAAATAAATCGAGCATCAAACGGTCGATTTACTTGTTTGGTCATATCCGATGTGGAGATTCTCCACATGGGCTCCAGCTGGAAATCGAGTTTATAAAACTCGATTTCCTTATGAACATCTAGCATCATTCTAGATAGTCCACGTGGACGCCAGCTGGAAATCGACTCTTAGAGAGTCGATTTTTAAGCTGTACTCCATATACCCCATGTGCTTAGGGCATTTGCTCTTTAGCCTCTCATTTTATGTTTTCTGGGCAGAGCCGTTTCCCACACCAAATTATATTGTCTGGAGGCAGCAGCTCTCTTCCTCACTCACTCTCTCTCTCTCTCTCTCACTCTCATACAAAATTTCAAATCAAACTCATCCTCATGTCAGGTAAAATTTTTATAGCTTACACTCTCTCTACTTGTTAGGTTTTTTTTTTTTGCTGAATAGTTGTTAGTTATATATATGTAATGTTAGGGTTTTTTAATGGGTAGTTGTTAGTTACATATGTGTAATGTTAGATTTTTTTTGTGGGTATGTATTATGAGTTTTTTTGTTTGGTTTGTTATTTTTCTTTATATTTTTGATAGCATGATTGAAGATTTATGTGTTTTGTTTTTTTTTATTGGAGTATGATGAATGGTTTTTTTTTATTGTTTAGAAACAAATGATAATGGTTGAGTATATATGCAAATGTGGGGTTTGTATATGCATATGATGTAACTAGTGTATATATTTGGTAGGGTTTTTGTTTATTTATAAAAAGTAAAAAATATTTAAGATATATTTGTATTGTTAGCCTTTTTTCATGGCTATTTTTGTTGTTGTTTAGTTTAATATTTTGCATTATTTTTTTGTTAGAATAATATGAAATTTCGTAGTGGGGGTAAGTTGGGTCTTTAGTTTTTTTATTTGTTTGAGAATGAAATGATAATGATTGAGTGTGTTTGTATGTGATATGGTGTGAGTATATGCAAATGTAGGGTGTGTTTGATTTAAGAAGTTGTAATTTTTGTACTTTGAGTACATAAAAAGTTTTGTAATTGTCTTAAAATATGTCACTAACATATTACCTTGACTATAATAGGTTCACAATCTCTGAAGAATATTGACATAAATGTATACTACGATGGACCTCTTTTTAATCCTGAACAGATTGACGGATTCCCATTTCAAGGGCCGAGTATCGAATGCTATTACATGATTATACGTCGTAAGTTGAAGACATTGAATGATTTGAAGATGAAAATCATGGAAGAACTGAGTTTGAGCCCTACTTGTTATGACATAAATATTATTTATCGTTGCCCACAAGAAATCCTTCATGAACGGATAAATTACAAGTATATGGCGATCAAAGAAGATAAACATGTAAAGGTCATGTTTAATAGGATCCGTAAAATGCCCCAAGTAAATGCTGCTGAGTTGTACGTAAGTTCCAAGCGGCTCGCAGAAGTTGATGTCGAGGAGTTGCAACAAACAACTACATCTTTGCAACTTACAGCCTTAGATGATGGATGCACTACAATGGGAGGTTACACACTCTCATCTCAAGATTATGCTGCCAATGCGTGTGAAACACTCCAGCCTCATTTTGTGAATAATGATGAAAATCTTGATGATATGGATGAGTACGAAGAGAGGATTGAGCAAGGCGACTTTGAAAAGGATGTGGATGATCATGAAGTTGCCCCCAATTTTGAAGAGGAAAATATGGAGTGCCATGATGAAGGTGATGCAGACGAGGATATTGGAGTCCAGCATGTTACAAATACAACTACTGCCTACACACCTCTTGCTGAGTCATTCTACGCAAATACTTGGGAAAATATGGTTGATCCTTCACGTTTTCAGATTCCATTTGTTTCTACTTGGGAAGATGGGATGCATTTTAGTAAAGGGTTGACTTTTCCAAATAAAGAGGCGGTGAAACGTGCGTTGATAATATACGCAGCAAAGGATAATAGGAATTTTATAATCCGGAGGTCGACCAAAACTAAATTATGCGCCGCATGCATTGACACCAATTGCAAGTGGTATGTTGGGGCATTCATGAAGGCTAAACTTAATGGTCTGTGGATGGTTACGTCCTATGTGGGTCCACACAGTTGTATACCCTTTGGCCTGCGAAGAGACGGGAAAATGATGGATTCTAATTTTGTTGCATCAGAAATTGTGGGAAAATTACGACAAAAGCACACTGCTCATATTGATGAGCTTTGGGAGATCATACATACTAAGTATAATCATGACCTTTCTTACTATAAGGTATGGGACGCAAAACAAAAGGCAATTGCTAAGATATATGGGGATTGGGAGGAGTCTTACCAAAGGTTGCGAAAGTTGTTGTTGGCATTCTTGGATCAGGATTCGGGTACCCAGTACAACTATTGGACCATACCTAGGCCCATAGATGGTACTACGTTACTGCGTTATGTATTTTGGGCATTCGCTCCATGCATTGCTGCATTCAGATATTGCAGGCCAGTGATCAGTATTGATGGGACTCATTTGTATGGTAAATATCGAGGGGTGTTGATGATTGCAATGGCAACCGATGCTAACCAAAAGGTTTTGCCTCTCGCCTTTGCTGTTGTAGACAAGGAGTCAGGGCCTAGTTGGGGGTGGTTTTTATAGTGTCTCAGGACTTCGATAGAGCATGTGATACCAAAGGAGGGCATTTGCATTATTTCTGACCGACATAAAGGTATCAAATGCGCCATTGCAGAGTGGCCTAGAGGTGAGGACGGCACAGAACAAGTATCTCATCGATATTGCCTTCGACATGTCGCTAGCAACTTCAACACACACTTTGATGACCCGACTCTAAAGGCATTGGCTTTGAAAGCTGGATATGCAACGAGTGAAGCTAAATTTGAGTCCATAATGCAAACCATTAAGGATGTTGAGATTAATGCACTGAAGAGCGTAGACTCTGATGATCCTCATCTTGAACGCTATATGCCATACACATATTTAATGAGTGAGGATGTGGAGAAATGGACCCAGTCACATGATGGTGGAAGACGTTATGGGGCAATGACAACCAATATCTCTGAGTGTTTTAATGGGGTACTTAAAGGTGCTCGCGGTTTGCCCATTGCTGCAATGGTTGAGTTCACTTGGTCCAAACTTGTTGCATATTTCTACGATCGACATAAAAATATTACTTTTGATCTTTCTCGAGGTAAGGTGTGGAGTGGTTATGCAATGGAGATCTATACCAAAAATGTCGATAAAACTTCAGGACACAGTCTGAGGGAATTTAATCATGAAACTGGTGTATATCAAGTGGTTACCCCGTACAACGATCATAGAGGTGGAGGGGGAAACCACAGTCATGAAGTGCACGTATTGGATAGAACATGTGGCTGTGGAAAGTGGCAAAACCTTAAGATCCATTGTTCACATGCAATTAAAGTTTTACAGCAATTGCGTCTTGAAGCGACCAGCTATATTGACCCTTGTTACAGTTTGGACAACGCCATTCACACATATTCACATCAATTTGTGGTGCCAAAGTCAGAGTCTGAATGGAGGGACGTTCGCGGACCACGGTGGGTGCCTGACCTAAGTTTGTTGCGGGCCAAAGGTCGTCCTGTGAAGTCAAGAATAAGGAATGAAATGGATGGGGTACGGCGAAAACAGGGAAGCCAGAACCCAGATTCGGACTTGAGGGAGACTCAACCGAGGCAACGATGCGGAGTGTGTCATGCAGAGGGGCATAATCGCAGAAGATGTCCCAATTCCCGTGGGGCTTCGACGAGCGGTTCCCGTGGGGCTTCGACAGGCTGTAGTGCTACAAACTAGGCAAGTGCTTTTGTTGTTTTCATATAATATGCTCAGAATTTCATTTGGTTTTCGTTCTTCGCATTTAGGAACTAACAACCGTATTTCTAATGTTTTTCAGGCGAGCGGATGCTCGATGTTGGCACAGCATTGTACGGGGGAAGTTGTGGTTATCTTCGGTTGATGGAGTGCTAGGCGAACATGTTGTATAAGTATTGACAAGTGTTAGGTGATTATGTGGGCTATGTTGTATCGAGTGAGTTGTTATTTTCTTTATTCTTGTATGTTGTTGTAATTGAACTAGTAGCTATCCATGTACTCGTTACATTAGTTGCGTTGTGCAGCTTTTGCCTATTATGCCAGCTCTGCTAGTACTTTTAGACATGGTTCAATTTGTATGGTTTTGACCTAAGAGGGCAACTGTACTGCCAATGAACAGTTACTGTGTCAATGTAGTGGCTGATGTAGTGGCTAATGTACTGTCTTAATGTAGTGGTTGGTTTACAGCAGGGGGGAATGGGAAAACTCTCTAATTTACTGCTGCAGAGGTAAGGAGCCCAAAAAAAAAAAATCCCAGTGGAAATCGAGTCTCTAAGTCTCGATTTCCATTGGATGGCATTACCGTAAATATTAGTCCTAACAAATCGAGCTTTAAACACTCGATTTATGTACGGTGGCAAGAAAATCCCAGTGGAAATCGAGACTCTAAATCTCGATTTCCATTGGATGGCATTAGCATAAATATTTTGTCCTATACAAATCGAGCTTTAAAGACTCGATTTATGTAGCAGTTATTAATGAAAATGCCCCTGCAATGGAAATCGAGCTTCAGGTAGTCGATTTTCACTGGTAATTCTTCCAGTGGCACTTGGCTGTAATTATTTCGAACTCTCGTCCCACTGTATAAAATCGACTGTCTTATAGTCGACTTACGCTGGAATTTTTTTTTTCAATTGTCAGAACTGTATTTGAAAATAGCAAAAATATGAAATTTAAGTTGTACCTATCTATCTTAAACTTTCAATGTGTAATGTGAAACATTTGGAATTAAATAGTTTATGTGTCACGGCATCTTCATAATGAGGCTGTCCATAATTACACACCGCAACAATTAATTGAACAGCAGATCATACATTATTATTATTAATTACATTTTATTTTATAGGTTTCAAATTTATTTGGTCAACCGAACTTCTTGTCGTAAAATCTTTGCAAAATATGTGATGGATATACCATTTGTCACACTAACTCCAAATCGAGAATAAATTGGATCCAAACACTCACTTAGTTTGAGGGATTTGATTGGAAAATTTAATTTAGCTTCCCAAGCGCATGGCATATGCTTCTCTTTGATAGTAAAACTTTTGTTGGCTTTTGAAGATGATTGTATTGTTGGCTTCTATTTGTTATTTTGTCCATTGTTAACTCAGTTATTTTAACCATGTAATAATATTATGTTTTGCAGAGGCAAGTTGGAACTTGGAACTTGCCAATGAGTAACGACCTTTCCATAAAAGCATTCGCATCAGAGTTTGTCAATTCACCTTTCACTTGGTGTTGGAAAGATTGTGCATAATATAAAAGGAGCTGGTAACCCCTTTGTTATGGCCTATAAATAACACTGCACATATGAAGGCTATGAAAATACTCCGAGTATCAAACAAAAAGATGCTGTGGGTAATGGGCTGCATATAAACTTGTGGAATATATAATGAATAATTAATTGGTTCCAGAAGCAGTGTCCAATTTTTTTTAGAATAGACCAAAATAATACATAAAAATCACTGCTGTAACAACAACATAATTTTCTTTGCCACCTATCATCTACACGTAATGTAAACTTCACATAGACAAACAAGCTCAAAGACATAAAGTTAAACTAATAATATCAGACAGTTACATATCTCCTTACCTCTGAAACTTGGCAAGGACAATAACTTCAAAAAATAATTTTGAGTCTTGAAGTTGTGTTATTTTCCCTCTACCAGTTGATTCCACACTGCGTAACATCCGGACCAGTAACTCTACTAGTAAATGGATCTACTCGCACCCATAACAATGAGAAAATTGAAGCGAGGAGAATTGACCAGACGACAACAATGGTGGCTGTCTGGTTCTGGAGACCCATCAAACCTTTAAGGAAGGGATACAGATGGACGATCACCCAAAAGGCAAAGAAGAGCTTCCCAAAGAGACCCCATGATTGGTAACCGCTGTTGATGGCGTAGGAAATCCCTGCAACAACTCCAACCAAGTTTATGATAAAGAGAGTTGTTGGTGGGATGAGAAGTGTTGTCCACTTGAACAAGTACAATTCAGCGAAGTCTCCATCTTCATCTGATGCCTTGGATGTAACCGTGAAGTTGGTGTCAATACCAGCAAGTACTTTACGCAAACCATATACTTGCAATGTTACTGATCTGCAAGTGGAATAAGGCAAGCAAAAAAATTTAGCAGATAATAAAGACCAGCATTTTGAGACAATATTCATAATATATAGAAACAGGAACACACTAAAAGTTTTTTATTTTTTTTCCTCTTATGGAGAAAGTTTCCCCCAAGCACAAGAAAATACAGAACAGTTTTTATACTTCCATCTTTTATCTCTTGTACACAACAAGAGCGGTGTGAATGGTGTTTTTACCGACTTTGCCTAGCTCATGAAAACAAAAACTAGGAAGAAGCATGCATTCCTTTCCAATATATACCGTGGTCCCCGTAAATCCAACTATTCCTAATTAATGGATGCCATGCCATGGTATTTATGAAATGTTAGTTCATTATGGTGAATTTTTATCTATTCTCCATTCCACATATTTTGAAGCAAAATCACAAACATGTCAACTGCAGCTAATTGTGATGGTTCTCCCTCACGGTCATATCTGTAATGCATATTCCTTTGGAATTAAAACTTTATATATAATATGAAAACATCAAATTTAAATGACACAGTTGCTTGAGACACATTAATGCAGGCTTAATCACTAAGTACAACAACTGAATGTATACAACAAAAGATATTCTCACGGTCTCACCTCAGAGCAAGCCTGTGAAGATATGTTTCACGGTTTACAGGCAGCCACTTGGGGAACTGATCCAATATCCAGGATATTGCAAACCAAATCTCACAAATAACAGATATTAACCACAGAGCATAGGCATTGGGCACAGAATTTGGTATTCGATAGTGCAAAAAAATGGAGAGAATAGCGAGCCGCAGAACAATGACCATCCTATAGAGGCTGATGTGGAATGCTCTAAATATCTATTTCGAATACCATATGTTGTATTTGTTTCTACTACTCATCGATCTAGTAGATGCAATGTTGCGAATTATTTACATATCAACAATAATACTTTTAGCTTATATGATCATTGAACAATGCTTACGAACTACCATAGCAAAAGTTCCATTGGTCACATTTAGGCTTTACCCAAACGGCACAATATGAATGATGAGCTTTTTTTTAAAAAGACAAAGTACAAAAACAGATAACTCTCAAATGCTGTCAGCAGATGGCATTTTCCACAAAAAGAGAGAACATCATTTACCTTAAAATGTAATCCACGTTTTCCTTTCCTATTGTATTTACCATCGCAAATATCAACTAGTCTAGAAACTTCATATTCACCAGAGGAAAACTCATTGTCACTAGAATTTTCATCACTTTTGTGTGATCTTAAGGTCTCAGCCCTTGATTGACGTGTTCTTCCTACATCACTGACCTTATAACATCTACATAGCTTTTCCCACTCCTTATGTGGAGTTTCTTATGAGGCCATCTAACTTCATGTCAAATTGTGGCATGCAAAGAACATTTTGCAGTTGCAGGGTTGGCCTTCCCAATGACCAAGATTCTACAGAAACAAAGAACTTTTTTAACATTCCATTAAGCATAAAAATTAGAATTAAAAATATAAGAATCACCAGGCAGCCAGCATATTATATTTGCACAACCTCCACCGTCTGTTCCAAGTGCAGCTGAACATGGTCCAGAAGCTACAATTGCTACTGGACCAGAGGAAGATCCGCCAGTATACCTTTCAGGTGCATGAGGATAACACAACACCTATAAATCAAAGAGAATTACACACCTTCAGGGGTCGCAATACCGCTGACACATAGGGTGAATGTCTGAGAGGAAGAGGTTTATTTGTCATCCTATAAGTTGCGGTTATTCCCTTCAGCTGTCTGAAGTCCTACATTTATATTTGAGAAAGAAGTCTTATGAACAAACAAATATTCAGAACTAATAAAACAATAAATAAGTAAATATATGAACAAAAATAATTCAGAACATCAGATTTTCACTGTGCCAATCAGCCAGCAGATTAGTTCTATCACTGCATATGACAATCAAGAAAAGATTTGAAGCAGCAAATATTTATAAGCACACCTACTCCTTCCAAGGTTATTTCAGAAAATATCATTGACAAAAGTATACAAATCTATCAAATAGACAGATTTGTTACCCCATGCATCAATCTTACAGCAGAAATCATGATTAACCAATTCAACCAACATTTTTGGTGATAGATCCAGTCTACAATGACAGTACCTCTCACTACCTCAGGAAAAGAAGTTTATACCTTTTTTTTCCTGCAGCTAGTGAAATTGCCATCTCTCTGCTCTTTTATTTATTTCTTTTTTCTTTAAACCAAATTAGGCTGAACACAGCCAAAAAGAAGATGCTTACCTTATGAGAATAGAAAATATAAAGATCAATAGTCATACAAGAAAAACCAAGGCCCCCTGAGTTCGTAAGCCAAAAAAAACCAAAAAGAAACATGGTTCTCTATGCAAACAAGGACCATCAAAAAATCTTTCACACATCAGGGCATAAAAAAGAACAAGAAGTTTAAATTTGACTGCTCCTTCACCTGTGATACATGAGAGCAAAGGCCTCTGATGGATTGGTCCATTATTGATGTCCGAGGTCTTATTAAATTCCCTTTCACTTGAGGATCTTTATAGACAGAGTTCAAACTCCTATTTTCTGTCAGAAATATTGTCCACTTATTGAACAAATTGACCTAGAAATTCATTTGCATCCAATACCATGCTTTCTAATCAAACACAACGAAAGAAAACAGAATATTACCAACCTGGCAACCTCAGCCTTAGATAGACTAAGCATGTAAAGATATAATAATGATTGGCCAATACACTAGCAAACAACCAGGAAAGAAATGACATGTTTTACAATAATCATGATTAGTAAATCATTTTGCTTTTAAACACATTGAGGAAAGTACACAGTTAGACACACAAACATTTGAGCACATGGGTTTTTTCCTAACGAGTAAAAATTGTATACATAGGTTCTCACACAACAAACATTTATCACCAATTAGCAAGTTCTATATAAAAATAAAGGCTGGACTGTTGTGAAAACTATTAGGCCACAGAAAAGTTGTATAGTTAAGCACTTAAGCCATAATCGTTTAGACATAACTGTGGTGTGGGAGATCTCAAGTGCAATGGAATGCTGATAATTAAAAGAAATTAGAAATCTCAAAATATATGCTGCAAATTTCCACTCAAACTAATATCTTTGTTTGAAATTTATTGATTGGTTTTTCTAAATGTAGGTCAAAGTGGTTTGGAAAGTCCCCATAAAGCTCAATTCCAATTTGCAATATGCTTTTCCATCTTTCTGACCAACAAATAATAGTAATGAAGTAGAAGTAAACCTGAATAACAAAGGACTGTTGAGCAAGCCATTCTGGTCTCGGCCTCCTATAAGCTATTAAGACATTTGAATCATAAAGCCCCTTGTCTAATGATACATCAAGCTTCTCACTTCCACCAAATAAGTTCGGATGTTTGATGTAAAGACTGCAATAAACAAGCTGAACCCTTTATTTCGACAATGCCATAGTTCTCCATATGGTTGCTGAGAGAGCTAAGTAAGAGAAGTTAAATTCCTAATTTCAAATTTCACATTGTTTTGATTACCAGAAAAACATAAACAGAAAACCAGCAAAAACAAAGCCAATTTTTGATTTCAACAAAGTTGAGTGAAGCTTTTTGTTCCCTTGCGCCAAACAGTGAGGAAAAAAAAGTTTCAACTTTTATATATCTTCTCTTTCCCTTCATTTATCATCTCTTTCAAAATTTAATGAACCCATATAAATCCAAAAAATATGAAAGCACCATCTAGAGAATTTTGTCCCAAAATAACAAAAATCAGAACTTTACCTTCCAATTACCAGAGAAAGAGGACTGCCAGTGCTCCTGTTACAAGGAGTTAGAGAGAGAGAGAGAGAGAGAGAAATCAATTACTGGGTAAGGAAGAAAAAGATAAACAAAGCATGAATTAAGCAAGAACCTAAAAGGAGTAAGCATCAAAGAAGCACATAGCTTGTGAGTGAGGTCAACATTTACATCAATCTTGGCTGTCACACACACACACCCCACAAAATCAAAATGGGCACATTACTCATCAAAAACACTGGTTTAGAAATCAACTGCAACCATATATTAACTGAGAACAAAGACCCACAAATCACGGACCAACGTGTCATGTATTGATTTTATATAAAAATAACAAAGGAATGATACAAATGTAGTGAAATCAAGATATAATACTCACATAAATAAAATCTTCTGGGACAGCTGAAAGAGCCCATTCGCATCCAGAGCTGGAGACTGAAATTAAACATGTTGAATCAAAGGCAGTTGGAAATAAAGAAAGGCAATAGTGCAGTAGATGGATTGAAATCAGATGGGGCACGAATCAATATTGGCCTGGTGTATCCATTTTATGACAATGCAAAAGACTACAAGGAAGTCTGGCCGGACACACATTTTTTAGTGAGAACAGGTTTTTAAAAAAATTACTCAACGTTTATTACCAATTGAACCACCATTTCACTGACAAAACATGCATGTAAGGTTTTAAATTATCACATAGCAACAAAAGACTTATCCATCTTTCAAATTATAGAAACTGATGATAGATAGATGCAATTTAGACAACGTTAAATACAGGCAAATAAGGAATGTGTCTCCCAAAAACTGAGAAAAGCAGACCAAGTTCAGAATGCAATAAGCCTACATATAAGATTTATCACAAATTGGCTTATAGGAATTTTCACAGCAAGGCTGGATCAGATATTTATTACCTTTCTAATAAAAGATCATAGCATTTATGTGAAAAAATTTTTATAAAAAATTCAGGAAGAAAGGTACATAATAACTATTATATGTGATATATACAGATTCTATTTGGATCAAATTTTATCGTGTATCATCATTTGAACCACTTTAGTTGCACTTATTACCACTGTAATCAATTAGGCTTACGTACCCAGTTGTTGGGGTCACTATGAAATCAACCTTCTTGAAGATCTCCATGTGATGGTACATAAGCCTTCGCCTGAAGAAAACCAAAAAATATTTACAATTAAATACAAAGAACTATCATCGTTTAGACCAAGTAAAAAGAATGAGGATCTCAATTACTATATGGCCTTAAATGAGAATGTGATATATGTATTAAGTACATCAGATATTTCTGAAGGGCCACTCATACAAAAATGGAAAAAAGAATACAATTAACACTCCTAGGTTTTATGTGTCATGCCCTAAAATGCAGATGAAATCATATCTTTCCAAAAATAGAAGACCAGTGAAGTAATCTAAAAATATCACATAAACTACATGTGTTAAACATTTTTGGGCATCCATGATTTTATGAGATTCCATTAACTCTAGCATGCTTGTAAGGATTACACTCTTCTGCTGCAAATATGAAAAAAAGACTCACAATATGAACAATATGCATGTAATGTTCCAAAAGAACTGAATTAATTTTTATCGTTATTTTGCCTCACCTAAAACACTGGGCAGCCGCATAGTCTGTTGCAGTAAATGATCGAAAAAGTGCCATGCTAGTACGAGTATCATAGTAGTTATGATGGACTTACTTCACAACCATGAGTTTTTGACAGCAGATCTAGAATATCTTCACACTTATCAGAGATATCAGTCGAATTGACGTCATTAAACCACTGCAGTAGGATAATCATATACTTATAAAATGAAATCTGATATCTAAAGCAGTGAAATTTAATCGACATCAGTGGAAACTAAAGTGAGATTACGGCTGTGTATTTTCCCAGCCCTTACCTTTCCCAGAGAATTTAAACTTTCATTTGTTGACAGTATTGGCAAACAAGGTTCAGACTACAAATCAGAGAAATTTAGACAATTAGTTACATTTAAATGAAACACACAGGAAAAAAAGTAAATAAATAAAGAAGGTTAATTGCAGTAAATAAATGAAACACACAGGAAGTTTATTTTTTACTTATTCCAATAAGTAAGTGTGCTTATGCCTGACAAGACAAGGATCTAACCTGATCACAGAAACCCTCTTTCACTATTGTCTCATATCCCTTCTCTTTACTTCTATTGACATCAAGAACACCAATTACCTACAAAAGACATTGTTATATGTAAGGACAAGAACAGCAAAAGTAGAAGAGGAGGAGGTAACCAGTCAAACGGTTGACAACTTTCAGAAAAAAAGAAACACACACAAGCATCAATACCAATGATGATCCCATGTTTGTGCCGTCTCGTAGAATTACATACAAGCTATTTGTCTAATTACCTTTTTTGAATCTTACGCCGTCTCGTATAATGAGGAGGAGGTCTTGCATGTCCTTCGTCAGATGCCTCGGGTCCAGCTTTGTGTCCATGTTTGTGCCCCCCTGTCCTACAAGGAGGTGCCTTTGATATGCGCTTCGGCCGACCTGCTGGCTCTACAACTAACCCAACTGG
This sequence comes from Castanopsis chinensis, assembly GCA_032878915.1. Taxonomy (NCBI): domain Eukaryota; kingdom Viridiplantae; phylum Streptophyta; class Magnoliopsida; order Fagales; family Fagaceae; genus Castanopsis; species Castanopsis chinensis. The sequence goes on along the minus strand of JAVQMG010000047.1, from coordinate 546,467 downwards.
CTGCTCAGCCTGAACATGGGGTGGGTCGGTGGGTGAAGAAGGGCCAATAGACATACTGTGGGAGGGTGGCTGCGTGTGCATGTCAGGAGGGGTTAGATCAAGACCGAGGTCAAAGGATGGAATGGGTGACAACTCAGGAAATGACCGTGGGGTGGGTGGACGGACGGATGTCAGACGCAGGACATGGATGTGGGGTGGGTGAAGGGATTGTGGGGCTAGGGAATGGATGTGGGGTGGGTGAAGGGATTGTTGGGCTAGGGAATGGATATGGGGTGGGTGAAGAAGGGCCAGTGGACGTACTGTGGGAGGGTGGCTGCATGTGCATGTCAGGAGGGGTTGGATCAAGACCCAGGTCAAAGGATGGAATGGGTGATAGCTCAGGAAATGACCGTGGGGTGGGTGGACGGATGTCAGACCCAGGACATGGATGTGGAGTGGGTGAAGGGATGGTGGTGGGGCTAGGAGATGGATGTGTGGTGGATGGGTGGGGATCGGGAGTAGGAACAACTCTCGGTGTAGCAACAGGCGGACGGGAGCCACGTCCGGCAGGAGCTCTGCTCGTGCTTGGCCTCTAAGAAGTGCTTGGGCTCTGAGTAGGCGCAGCTGCAGGAGTAGCTGCCTCCTCGTTCGGGCCCTCGGGGATAGGAGGTTGTACACGGCCAATCTCCTGCACTGCCGTCAGCACACTAGTAATTAAATTGTGGTCCTCCGTGCCCACTGGGTGACGCCTCAACAAACGAGCGTATCCTTTAATCTGGACATGGAAAAACCAGGTATATTAGTAATGTAGTACGAAATCAACCATGCTAATTAAAAATTAAAACGAACAGAAATTTAAAGTTACCATTAGAATCAATCTAGCACCGAAGACATTGATGAACCTCCGAGTTACCCTTTTATACCAATCGAAGTACTCGTGTTCTGGAGGCATATCACCAACCACTGCCTCAGAACGCCGTTCAAGGCGATTACCCCACTCCATAATATGCATAGCATGTTTCCGCATCCAATCAACGCCAACCTTCCCCCGCAAGTCAATGCCATGAAGCACTATATCGGTGTCAACATTATGGGGAACTTCTTGGATCATCCCGAATTGACGAACAACACGATCCGGTGTATGTTTCTCTACTAGGTGGAAACATACAAGCGGCACTGTTGCCGTCCATACAGCCCTTCCTGCAACGCACCACGACGGAAGGTCCTCGAATTCAGCTTCATATGGCTGCCACACCACCTACAACAACCAAAAAAAAAGTACGCAACACATTAGCCAACAATGTTTATATTTCAAAGTTCACCAAACCTACATCTTGTTCCTAAACATGTTAAACAAGGCATTTTCATACCTAGCCTGGCAACATGGAAGCTATTTGCTCGCGATACCTGTCCAGGAAGATGTGGGCAGGCCTGTTTTTCTTGTTTGGGACCCACAACCACCTACAATCAAGATCAAGGGATCATTAACTTTGTACAACTTTTCCACTTAGGAAATAATATAATTAAAACTATAATGTAAAGTTTACTATGGATGGTCAACTATTTCTAATGTTAGCCTACCCACCAGCTTTTTAACTAATCATTACAAACATACTTTCTTATGCTGCGTTTAGAATATGTTTTCTAATAAGATAGTTAATCTAGTAAAATGAAGCTTGGTTAACTAAGCAGCTTTTATATACTTATAAAATAATAAAAAACTATAAGTAACAAATATATTAACCTAGTAGCTTTGAAAATAAATAAATAAATATTTGTTACGACGTGTATGAGGTTCAGACTTACTTCAGGGACAGTGGACCACGCACTGGAGGACCATAAGCACCCACTGGTGGGCCACGTTCAACCGTTGGGCACAGATATGGGAACTTGGCCCATGCCCAATACTGCACCAACAACAAGCACCCACCAATCTGATTAGCTTTCTTATCGCTTGCCCTGCATAATTCCCGGTACAACCATGCAAGGCAAGCACTTCCCCAACTGTACCTTCGTGGGTTGCGAAGGTCTTCCAACTGCTGCACCCACATTAGATGCACCCTATCGCCGGATTTGTCCATGAAGATCGTGTCCCCTAGTAGCGCTAGGATGTAGCATCGTGCATACTTATGCACCTGATCCTCTTCAGCATTAGGCAGCAATGGATTGGCAACAGCTTCCAAAAGCCGTTGGATGAGAATCCTCTGGCCATGAAGTTGCTTTCTCTGATCATTTGCAGGTCGAAAGCCAAGGAATTCCTCGCACACATTATCCCAATCTTTTTACGTGCTCCCTGTAATAGCCTCGCCATCAACAGGAAGCCCGAGAAGGACCTCCACATCTTGCAATGTGATGGTGACCTCACCATGTGGCATGTGGAAGGTGTGAGTATCCTGCCGCCACCGCTCCACTAAGGCTGTTATCAGGCCATGGTCAATCTCTCTCCCCGGGGTCCTAAGGAGTCCCTCCAAACCAAGTGCCTTAATGATGTCAAGGACTCGGTCGTCCACCATTAGCTCCCGATCGGAGAACTCTTCACTACGGGCACGACATTTAAGGGACCCTGGATCCTGCACAGAACAAAACCATGGATTAATACAAACTAGGGAAGTGCGTGTACATTGTATGAATTAAATGCGTGTACATTCATTAAAAGTGTAGTATTATGTTTTACCTGCCCATTCCAAATAGCTTCTGACCGATGGTTGAGCTGCAACGTCAACACCGACCGGTCAATGGGGCCAGGCTGCGCATGGTCAATCTGTCCAGCATTTGCAGCAGCCATACTACACAAGAAATGATAAGCAATTAGCACGTAATACAACGAATCAGCAAAAAACTAGCATTTTCATATTAATTATGTGCTCTACACAGTAAATGAAAAATGCATTTTGGCAACGCAACTAATGCACAGGGTAATGGAAACCACACTCAAAACATAGCAAAAATACCAACAATAACCCTAACCATAATTGACAAGACTTCTAACCTATCTTTTCTTTCGATCGGTGTGTAGATTGTAATACTCTCTCTCTCTCTCTCTCTCTCTCTCTCTCTCTCTCTCTCTCTCTCTCTCTCTCTCTCTCTCTCTCTTGTTGTCATCCTACATCTACACTCCAACAAAGCTCATCAGCACTCGTTTCAGCCCATCAATGTTGCTCTCGCCATTCTCTCTTCTCTATGTTCTCTATTATGTCTTTTTTAATCCTTTGCTTTTGCTTATGTTTGAGAGCCAGAGGCTTCTCTGTGAAATTTTACATTCAATTTTTTTAAAGACTGAGCTGATTGTGTGTATTTTCTAATTGTTAAGACAGCTGAATGTAATTAATGCTTTATTTTTAACTCTCTCAGTCAAAACAAAGCTATATGGGAATAGGCATTAGCGTTAAGCAATTAAAACTTAAAAGTTGTAATTATTATCATGTACGATATTTTAATCATCATCACTAGTTAACATAAAACATGCTTAAAAATATATATAATATGCTTAAAAATATAAATTATTTATTTATTGTTTCCCACTATGTCATGCACTAGCTTCCCCCACTCTCCCCTTTTGCTAAGTTGTCAAAGAGGAGTGGACGAGTGGTCAAGTAGGACAACACCACACGAGGCTGGCTTCATAGAGTAGCATTACCTCTCACTCATGGCAGTGGAACAATAACAGGCCAGTGTCACTTGTAAAGGGGAGAGTGGATCTTGATGATTTGGTACTCGATAAAACAAATATGGAAAAGAAGAAGGAAACAGCATAGGCAATCACCCCTTAAAAGCTCAAAAGCTACTGGAATATGTATTAAAACATTCTCTGAGTTTTTGGCCTACATAATGATAAAGGCTTTTATATAGGCTTTTATCAATCCTATTACATTAAAGACTAGGATTCCCAAGTTAAAATTGGAAAAGAACCGCTCACTAGGTAGAAACCACTAGAATAAAACAGAAAAGGATTCCAAAACTTAAAATAAGACTCACAAACCTTTGCTACAGCTCATTCCAAAAATATGAAAATTACCTAGAAAAATTAAATAGAACTGACCTAACAGCTTACTGTATTAAATAGAACTGAACAGAACTGATTGTCCTTATAATACTAACTATTTAGACAACTTTCTCTCAAGCCCATAACAGTCAATCTTGGTAATTTGAGCTTACACTATATACAACAACAACAACAAAATGATCACAAACCGTAGCCTATGTGACTTATAACTGGAGCTGCCTATAATTAAAATAAATAAATAATAATAATAAAATGGGAAAGCATTTGGGAAAAAGAAGATTGAAGAAGAAATCATACCTGAGAGAACTGAGTGAGAGTGGAGAGGATGCTTGAGAGTGGAGAGGGCAAGTGAAAGTGAGGCGCGATGAGAAGGAGAGGACGGTGGAGAGAGCGACTGAGAGTGAGGCGCGATGAGTGGAGAGGACGGTGGAGAGGCGCGCGCGATGAGTGGAGTGGACGGTGGAGAGGCGCGATGAATGGGGAGGACGGTGGAGAGGCGCGATAAGTGGAGAGGACGGTGGAGAGGCGCGATGAGTGAGAGAGGCGTGAGATGGAGAGTGAGTGAGAGAGGCGTGAGAGGGAGAGTCAGCGAGAGAGGCGTGAGAGGGAGAGTCAGTGAGAGTGGCGTGAGAGGGAGAGTCAGAGGGTGCGCGATGACTGGAGAGGGAGGTCTGTGAGAGTGAGGTCTGTTAAACTAGGAGGAAAATTTGAAAAAAACCCTATTAGAAATCGAGTCTCACAGACTCGGTTTCCAGGTGGCCATCGCTTATACACGTCACACCAAAATCGAGTCTTTAAGACTCGATATATAAATCGAGTCTTAAAGACTCGATTTCCAGGTGGACAAAATTGCCACATCATACGAGAATTGATCAATGAAACCAAGTCGCAGAGACTCGATTTCTTTAGAGGAAATCGACTGTTTGATAGTCGAGATGTTAGTATGGTAAATTGTTTCATTCTGGTGCCTACTAACTATATTGTTGCGAAATCATGGCTAATTGCCCATTTTCTCCTGGTTTTTGGGTCCAATGGTGTGTGTTGCGTTTGATCTTGGATAGGTCAAGTTAGCCTGGAACTCGAGTTTCAGAAACTTGAGTTCTGTGTGTGTGTGTTTTTTTTTAAATTCCACATAAGACCAATACTAATTGGAACTCGAGTTTGTTAAACTCGATTTTGGGTTGGAACTTGATTTTCACAAACTCGAGTTTCAAAAACAGTCTACATAACTAAATAACTTCAAACACATACTATTTACCAAAAATTTTTCTAAAAATATACTATTCAGCAAATTTTGCCGGAGAAGATGAACGAACGTTTTGAAAAAGGGGCAAAATTTGCCAAACAGTATAATTCTGAAAAAAATTTAGGTGGATGGCATACGCTCAAAGTTTATTAGTTAATTGGAAATCGATTACAACAAAATCGACTTCCAGCCAAAATCACCAAAATCGAGTTTAATATACTCGACTTCCTACCGAAAATTAGCTCTGAAATGAATAAAAAAGGAAGTCAAGTATAGTAAACTCGATTTTGGCTGAGATTTTGGCTGGAAGTCGATTTTGCTATACGCGATTTGCAAAAAACAGTCTAACTAACTAATAAACTTTGAATGCATGCCATCCGCCTAAAATTTTCCCAATATTATACTGTTTGGCAAATTTTGCTTGAAAACGGTGTCGTCATCTCTCTTTTCTTTTTTGGCACTGTTTTGCTTTGTTTTTATTTTTTATTTTTTTGCACTATAGTTTTATTGCAAAACGACCATTACTTTTACTAAAAAGAATATTGAAACAAATTAGCGGGAAGATTTTTAACTTTTATCAAAAATAAAATTAAAAAAAGGGGAAGACTCCTACCATTGAAACCCTCCTCCAATATCTCACTAATATTTAGTTATTTACTTTGTTTTATATATTTTTTCCTCTCTCTAGCCTTATATTGGTGCTCATGTGATACTTCACAATGTGTTGCTTACGAGGTACGACTATATGGATTTGTGAGCTAGGATGCATGGATACTAACAATGGTATAGGTACAAGTGTAAGTACGATATGGTGACATGAGTCATTTTTTAAAATTATAACATAAAACGGTGGATACAACACCAATATGACATAGATAGGACACGAGTACAACACCCTAAATGAAGTACATGTGCTTCCAAGTTTGTGAGATTTGCTAGGGGTTGTCATTTCAACAATAATTGCTATAAGGATAGTTGATTGGAAGAGAATTTAAGGCTTCTATTATATATAAGAAGTGCATTGGCTACAAGAGCAAATGAGTTAGTGGAGTGGTGCAGTTGAAAACCAATATGAGTTTGCTTGTGGATTTTGGAAGGAGGTAGCTAACCCTGTTATGGCTATAAATTTTAGATAGGTAATTGAGATTATTTAGAAAGGGGGTAATTACACATAACTCACCTATGGTTTGGGCGAAAATCACTTTGTCTACCCATGGTTTGAAAAATATCACTTAACCCACCTGTGGTATGTTTCTGTCAATCTCCATAACCTACCTCAAGCCCAGCCGTTACAAACACACCTCTTAACCCCAAAACACAACATAACGCGAATCAAAACAACCAAAACTCATAAACATTTTGAGAGAGAGACCTGTGGTGAGATCAACGTGTTCTTCATGGTTTTTATATCTCTTTTTCAGCTTGTCCTGGCCCGATGGTTTCATCTCGTCACGGTGATTCTGGCTCTCAATAAGTGGTTACAAATTTTCTCACCATTAATGGGTTGTGGCTCTCCATTTGGTGGTTTTGTATCACCAAGTCTTTGCTTTCTTCTATAGCAGTGACCTTTGCACGGTAGCTCTCCAATAAGGACCTCAAGATCTTTCTCATCACCTTAGCATCCTCAATTGTTTCACCGAGATTGAGCTTGGTAATTACAATTTCATTGAGCTTCTCATAGAATGAATCAAATGACTCATCGTCACTCATCTTGAGCTTTTTAAATCGAGTGGTAAGCATTTGGAGTTTTGTGTCATTGACTTTCTTTACCTTCATAGGTAGTCTCAAGAATCGTCCAAACTTCTTTGGCGGTCTTCACATGCGATATCCTGTGAAATTCATTAGTAGACACACCATAAAAGATAGCATTAATTGCTTTGCTATTTGCATTTGCCAAAGCAAGAGTTGCCTTGTCCCATTTGAACTTGGTTGTCGTGGGTCTAACATACCCATTCTCAACGGAATCTAGGGCTGTCCACGGGTTGGTCCGGGTCGGGTTTGTGCCCAACTCGGAATCGACCCGCTAGAATCGGGTGGAGAAAAAATGCACTCGCCGCCGACCCGTTAGAGTAATCAGGTCGGATAGTTCAAATCATCAACGGGTAGCGGGCGGGTCAGTCGGAGTTAGAGATCTGAGAAGACGGCTAGAAAATGGTGAAGAAAATGAAGATCCGGCGAAGTTTTCCAGATTCCGACGATATTTCCCTTAAATCCGGTGAGATTTAGCAAGATCCGGTGAAAATCTCACTGAATTTGATGAGATTTCGCCAGATTTGGTCAAAATATCATCGGATTTAAGGAAAATATCTTTGGAATCTAGCTTTTTCCGCCGGAATCTGGAAAAATATCGCCGGATTCTGGAAAAATGTTGCCGGATTCTGGAATTTTTGCCGGAATCTAGAAATCTCTCGGTCGGTTCGATTTTTTCGGGTTTTAAAGGAGGAAACCCATCGCCGACCCGCCGGAATCGGTTCTTGGTGGTGAAGATCCGCCACCGATCCGCCTAAACAATCAGGTTGGCTGGATTCGGGTCAGATCCGGTCAGTTCTTTGGGTGGGTCAGGTGATCGTATCCTTCTGGACAGCCCTAACGAAATCCCGTTCAGACTCATCTATAGCACAAAGGAATGCCTTCATACGGACTTTCCAAAAAGCATAGTTGCTCCAATCAAAGTATGGTGGAGCATTGAGAGATTGTGATTGATCCATCACAAAAGGGGTCTTGGATCGCACTTAGGCAATGAAACCACAACAAGTGCACCTGCTCTAATACCAATTGAAAGCTCGAATTTGTATTAAAAACACAAGAGCTATTTAGACCCCAAATTAATAAATTACGGCTAAGTTGATTTTACTCTAACTTAAACTAAGTGCGGAATAAAGTAAATACAAGCGAACAAATAAAACAACTACTCTAAGCCATATTCAACAAATCACAGCAGTAAAATGAAAGCTAAAAAAGTAGGGAAGAGAGATGCAAAACACAAGATAACATGCCGATGTGTTATTGAAGAGGAAACCGAAGAACTTGGCAAAAAATCTCTCCACCGCCCTCTAAGCGGTAAATTGATTCACTAGACAATAAGTTGGGATACACGAATAACAAGAGACTCTTCAAGCTTAGTCTACCCAGTGCACCTAAGCCCTCCAAACTCCTACTCCAACAAGGCTTCTTAGAACCGTGTCTTGTCTAGCTTTTTGGATCCTGCAATGCACCCGATTGCATCAGCCAAAGCCTAGCTTCTTCCAATGCTTCTCAGCAGCACCAAAACCTCATCGGACACTCAGTATGGGTGTGGTAAGTGTTTGGGCTATCAACCTCTCAAGGATTTGGAAATGAAAAGGTAGGAGTAGAGAAAAACCACAATGGATGGTGTAGAGAATTGTGGGTATAACAAGCTCACACTCTTAAGGGTTTGAGGCTAGGGTTTTCTCTCTGAAAAACTCTCTACTCAATATGTGGGTAATGATTGTATATATAGTGTGTATGAGAATGTAGTGGAGTAGATAAGACAAAATAGCAAAACAGACTGTTTCGCGAGTGTCTTGCAGGAAGGCCTTACTCGCAAGACACTCGCAAAAACCAGCTGCCATCATCTGTTATGACTCTTCGTATTCGAGTCATGTGTTGGGCACATGCACCACTTTGCGGGATGGTTAGTCGTGAGCTACCCGTGAAGACTCCTTTTGTCTTCAATAAATGCCTTGAGTCTTCACACTTTCTTTCTCTCACACATAACCCTTACAAATAAATCCCACATAAAATACAGGATACAAAAGATTGAGCAAAATTACAATAAAATTTGTCATGGAATTAAAACCAACACAAAATAATTGTAAATTACAACATTACATTTTTCTTGCATTTTTGTGCTATTTTTTGTTTTAGGAAGAGAGAGACATTAAATTTGAGTAAAAATACCTATTTACTCCTGATTTTAATAGAGGTGGGCTACGGAAAACAAACGGAACATACCACAAGTGGGTTAAGTGATACTTTTCAAACCATGGGTAGGCAAAGTGATTTTCACCCAAACCACAGGTGGGTTTAGTGTAATTACCCTTTTAGAAAGATTATTATCAAAATATTCATTATGATTTCTTAGATAAAATATTATCAATGACAATAGCAGACCTAGGATTTCAAGCTAAGGGGGCCGAAGTACAAGAAAAAAAAAATCTAAATAGGTATCCATATAATACTAACAAAATATCAACTAAGATAAATACACAAAATCATTGTTTCTTAATACATTAAGATATAATTATCTACCGACAAAGACAAAATAGTACAAAACTTACTTTTGCTACTTTAATATAACATTTGAAATGTCTTGTATAGTAGTGTTTTTAGTATTTGGTGTTCTAAATACAGAATATTTATCATTTAGAACACCTAATGCTAGTACTCTAATATTGAGCTAATTAGGGTGTTTTACTTTTTATTTAAAATTTTTGTTTTTGTTAAGTTTTTGAGTTTGATAGTTGCTAGTTGGGCTAAGCTAATTAAAAAGGAGGAGGTCTGAGTTTTTGGAAGTGGGAAGTGCAGCTCTAGGGAAAAAAAAAATACAACGAATAAAAAAATTTTCTCTTTTTTTTGTTTGGGTTGGGTGGGCCCAGGCCCCCCTTGGGTCCGTCCTTGATCAATGATATCCATTAGTCATAAAAACTCATTTACTTATCCATTTTCAAGAAACACTCATCCTACCTTGTCATAAACCTTATTCACAGATAGTTTTAGGGCCGTATGAATCCATCCACCCATCTACTAATTTAGGTCTTTTACTACTAAATTAGACTGCATTTTCATGCTAGTTGATATACAAGTTAATTAACTTTATAAATGAATTAGGCACCACGTCACTATGTTCAAATCTTTTTTCTATTTCTTCCTCTAGTTAATATGTCAACAAAAAACTTTATTAATGCCATATTAACCAAGCTTGATTAGTGTATCTTTCTTAACTTGACATAGTAGCTTCTCTTTCCACTTTATAAATAAATTTAGGCACCGCAATACTAGGTTCAAATATTTTTTTTTTCTTTTTATTTCTCTAGTTAATATGTCGATAGATAAATGAAATTAGGAGCCATATACTAGGTTCAAATCTTTTTTCTTTTCTTTCATAGTTAATATGTCAATAAACAACTCTCTTATTGACATATTAACCAAGCATGATTAGTATATCTAAGCTTGACATAGTAGCTTCTCTTTCCACTTTGAACCTACTTCATACCATTTGTTTGTTAGTTTTTTTTTTCAATAAAATTTCAGTAAAAACATTTTTTTTTTATTCTTCAAATTCAATGAGGACAATAAGAGCTCAAACTCCTAGCAAGGTTTTTATTACCTCCTATCTCTCAACTAATACACTTTATGCAAACTCTTTTTTTTTCTTCCGTTCTCGTCTAACGAAAATGCATGTAATCCTTTTACATAGAGATGAAAACGGTTCAGGGACATAGGTCGTCTTATCTCAACCCCTTGGTTCTCTCTTTAAGTAACAATGGAGACACATTCCATAACAATTGGTATACAATATTCATGAAAACACATTCTTTTTATCAACTTTTCATGGAGCACTTATAACTACCTTATCATAAGTCTTATTTATATCTAGTTTTATGGCCATATTACCCCATCTTTCCATTCTCTATAAATAATATAGGTCTTTGACTACCAAATAAGAATGCATAGACATGTTACTTGAGATGGAAGTTAATTAACTTTATAAATGGTATATGGTAGCACAATACTAGGTTATTCTTTGTAGGGAATTAGGGGGAGTGTTTTGACGCTCTCTTTTTTATGCTAGTCAGTAGGGGTATCAAAGTATTGAGACAGATTTGAAATCACATTTGTTACCACTTTACTAGCTTACCTCCCTAGTCATATTTCATTTTAATTTAACTTTTACACTTTCAATTGCATTAATTCTCTGGTTAGTATATTATTAGATATTTAGCAAAACAAAATTGTCAGTAGACAATTCTATTGTCACTTATTAGAAACAATTAGGAACAACTATTGTTATTGAGTTGATGTGGATGTCAACTGATGTAATGCATTTTTATCGTAGTGGCAGACTCTCATTGATTGGTACTACAAAGTCAGCACTGACCATGTAGTCCAGGGCTGCCCGATAATTTCTTATTAACATACTATTGATAATGCATGTCTCCTACGTGGCATCTACAAAGAGAGAGAGAGAGAGAGGATAATCTTAACTCTTAAGCCCAAGACCACGTGTCATGATTTCATATATTCAGTTGTAAGACACAGTTACTGAAAAACAGTTGTTACAAAAATATGGATAAATTGGTTTGGAAAGCTGAAATCAAAATTTTTTCCATGATAGTTACAATAAATTGAATTTGTAAGGTCAAAAAGACTAAACAAAGTATACTGTATCAATAAGAGAATTTAAATTTGGACATTTTTTTTGTTTCCCCTAATTATATGTTATATGAGGTAAATTGTAATTTTCATTAAATCATTATGAACCATTACTGTGTAGCCAGTTAGGCAGTACGTTTTGTCATTGAAAGTAGCCTTATTATCTTTTATTTTATTTTATTTATTTATTTATATCGATTTTAGTAAAAAAAAAAAAAACTAATCAAATAAAACCATCTAAAAGAATGTCCTATCATAATACATAATTTACAAAATTCATTGAAGATTACTTTAAAAAAAAAAAAACTACCTGTCATATCAATCACAAATTTTACGAGTGTCAAATCAAAACCATAATTTTCAAAAAAAAAAAAAAATTATGTCCATATACTGCATAAAACCTTACTGCCCACCGCAAGGTCACATTTCTTGCCCTGCAGAAGAGGATCTTTGTTGTACTTGTGCTGAACTTTGATCTCCAACGCCACTAAGCATCTCTCCAGCCTAAAATATGAGATAAATAACTCCAATTAATATTATAACACAACTCTAAATACTGCAAAAAGTATTACATTTACATTAAAAAAACACTATTTATAACAAAAGCACAACAAAGTAATTACCTGACCCTTGAATTGTTGAATCAAAGATACCAATTTTGATTTTATAGTGTCCATTTTCTCCAATTGTGATTTTAAAGAGGTCATTTTCTCTGTCTTCTGTTGTAGCATTGTCTCTACTTCAGCCTAAAATATAAGATAAATAAATCCAATTAACAATATAACAAAACACTTAAAGTATAAACTGCATAAAGTACTACATTTACATTAAAAAGTACATAATATATATATATATATTAATAAAGGGTTGTGTTAACGGGCACCTTAAGGTGTCCGTTAACAACACATTTTAGGTAACTGTTTGTGTAACTTTTTTAACTTTTTAATCGTTTTTCAATTTTTGGTAATTTTTTCTTATATTTTTAGTAATTTTTTTGACAACTTTTTTACCTCTTTTTAAATAAAACACAAAACAGGAAACATTAACCAGCACCGTGCGGTGCTGGTTAACATTTTCCATTAATAAAAGCACACTGAAGTAATAACCTGGCCCTTTAATCGTTGAATTAAAAAGACCAATTTTGATTCTGCAGTCTCCATTATCTCAATTTGTGATATCAAAGTGGCTATTTTCTCTGTCTGCTGCTGTAGTATTGTCTCCAGTTCATATAGCAATGCCTCTTGTAGCTGGAGTGCTCTCCCGTCGTGTCGTATTGCCTCTTGTAGAGGCAATAGTATTGCCTCTTGTTGATGTATTATTGTCTGTTGTTGATGTATTATGTCCAGTTGTAGCTCGTATACACTCGCATGTTGTAGTATCTCTTGTAGCAGGTGCTTTGCCTCTTGTAGCTGGCATATCTCTTTGTCTGAAGTCAACCTAGAAATTTGGTAGCAGAAGACACACCAAAAGGCTTAGATGATTAAGATACAAAAACGAATTGAACCACAAAGTAAAACCAATAATTATCATATTAGAAAGCAACCCATTATAGAAAATCCACATAACCAATCATTTAAACAAGAGAAAAAGGAAGTTATGAAGATGTATATAGTTTTCAATTTTCTTGCTGATTAATCTCCAAAAGTACAAGCATATAAAGGGATGAGGTGGATGACCTTACCTACTCCTAATGTTTTAGGCATGAAGAAGAATCAACTTTAAGGGTGAATGACCTCATCTCAAAAAAGTGAATTCTGAGAGAGAATCCTCTCAGTCTTTTGGGAATACAGAAGCATCAAATAGAAGCATTACTAAAGAAACAATGAGATACAAAACCCTACTACAAAAATAACTAGAACCCCTAGACCCAAACATAAACACACATATCTCTATCAACAACTTAACATATCTAAAAAAAAAAAACAACTTAACATATTTCAAAAACCCAATGAAACCAAGTCAAAGTAATTGATAAAAGAAGAAAGAAAACCCTGGGGAAAAAAAGTACATGAAAAGCTCTAATTTGCTAGTGAGAATCGAACATAATCATAAAAATGGAAAATCAAAATAATGCATAAATTAATAAACAAAATTTGGAATAAAGCTATATGAAATCAAAATTTAAGGAAAGAAAAGTGCAGATCACTGAGAGTGGTGGTCCTCGTGGATTGGCTTTCATTCCATTCTTTTTGGGGACAAAAATTTGAAGCAAAGCACTAAGAATCAATGCAACACTTTTCTTAAAAAAGAAGAAAAGAAATTACCATTATTATCTTTATCACAAGGAACCTCTTCAAGGCAGGGCCACTTTGTGTACCCCCATCCTGAGTAAACCCGGGATACACGACCTTACCCATAAGAACCATGTATCAGGTAATCTCAAGACTCAAACTGGACAGCTTTAGCTAACCCGTGCAGGCATGTGCAATGCAATTTTTGAAATTTTATAAACATGTTCATCCAAGTCCCACTTGCCTTCTTTAACCATTCTATTTTTATACACAACTTATTTACCTCCCTTCAAATTTGAGCACCTTATTCTTGCGTTTCCCCTTCCTTTATCCATTATTTTATATCTAGTACAATCATCAAGTGTCACCAACCCATATTGTGTGGTTACACCCTCTCTTGATATTATTTTAAAATTCTACAAACTTACAATATCCCCCATCAATCTTTGGAATAATTATTAAATTTACCTAACTAATGTTAACCTATTTTAAACGTAAGTGTGACTCCCCCTACGCTGCTGTCCAAACAAAGAAAGCGGCCTTTTTGAAGCCTTCACATACCACATACACTTTTGGGGAGACGTCATGGCCCTTTTTTCTCAAACAAAAATATAAAGACATCTGTAAATTCAGACATATAATAAACTAGCAAATAATTAATTGAGCAAACCAAGGTAAAAGTGAAGTAAAGCAACTTCTACTTCACTATTCATTATGGATATGTTTTCTTAAATTTTCTAATCCCTTGGAAATGACCGCTGATGCTTAGAAAATAAATGCATTAATACTTTTCATTTATAAAAATCTCGCTCTTAACATATCTCAAGATACATTAATAACCTAGAAGTTGCCTTCTATGCTGGTGCAACATTTTTTACTAGTTTTTAAAACGCTATGTTACAGGATTGGCCAAAGTTCCTACCACCAAAAGAACAAAAAATATTCCTGAAACTCACTTTCTTTCCCCTGATTATCCATGAAACAAACATAACCATAGTGCTTACACTATCATCATCTTCCTTTTATATAACATAACCATAGATCTGATTTTCACCATAGAGTAGACCTGACTGTGTAACAATCAAAAAATCCTATCCTATACTTTATTTTATCAGTAAAATAAAATTTTTACAGATACGTTAAGGGGTGAGGCCCAATGACAATCCTATTCTATATGCATAGTTCTATTTCAAAATTTTCTCAGCAAAATCCTAATAAAATTAAGGTGAAAAGCCAAAATAAAAAATTATTGAATAAGCTGAAGAAGGTCCAATTTATTCTCCCAGCATGATTAATATCAATAATCTTTCCATATCAACACATAACTAAAGTAACTCAATGCAGTGCGGAAGCTAAGTTTACATCATATATTTAGCTAAACAAAACAGTACCTATTTTTTTTGGGCAAACCCCATTATTTATCACATTTTTACAACAAACACCAGGGTTGTCACTAGGGTCACCCTAATGCAACTCCCACACTCAATACAATGTAATACATTTAATCAATCAAAACCCCAAACAAAATGTCATGATTCTACCTATAGTTAAATCGTTACAAAAACTTTTAAATGTTTGGGCCTGGTCTCTCTCTCTCTCTCTCTCTCTCTCTCTCTCTCTCTCTCTCTCTCTCTCTCTCTCTCTCTCTCTCTCTCTCTCGTTAGGTTATTCTTATACTTTGTGAATGTACATTGATACAAAATAACAAGTCATGTAAAAAACACAAAATCAGAAGGCAATGGCTGATCATATCAGAAAAATCTAAGCAAGTCTAATGAGACAGGAAGCGTAAAACACATTTTGATATTGAATATGGATTAGTTGTGACAAGTTTAGCATATAGAAAAAGATAATAACATCAGACTTTCTTTTATATTTACTGTTTCCATCTTGCAAATGTTCAATCTCATCATCAACGACAACCACAAAATTGCATTTAACACTTCTGACGACTGTATATTCGACCGGCCACTTTATGCATGAAGAAGCAAACCAAAAATTACAATGGAAAACAAAAGAGAAAAGAAAACTAATTAAAAAGTAGAGAGAACAAAGGAAAGAAGGGAAAGAATCACTAGATGGTAGTCCCCAAGCTCGAGACTAATCAAAAAGAGATCCACTAAAGAGGGTAAGCAACTGATCTACGGAACTTCTGACCACTCTTTATATCAGGCTGATAACAAATTAACATCTGAGAGCAGTATATTGAGGTCTGAAAATATTTACTTATAGCCACATGGCAGTATCTAGTATATACCAAGAAAAAGGTAGAGCTGAGAAAAGTAAATGCTGAAATTTTGAGTTGAATCAAGCTTTTACCTGCATTTCCTCTTCCTGCACACTCCCCTTTTGGAAACTGCATCATTCGGTTTGTCGAGTAAGACAAGGTTCTCCACATAATTATCAACATGAAAATAGTACAGCCTCCCACAAATCTCCAAACTCTTAACATGTTGGCTCTTAGGGTCATATGAAGAGAGCTCCCAATCACTTGGTAGATTTACCTCCACTAATATATTGCCATTCTTCCGGAGACATAATACCCTTATAATTTCTTTGTTGAGATCAACGGTGAACAATTTAGTCCAAGAATCAACAACGCCATACTCTTTCATCACCCAAATGGCACAACATTTGTTGGCTACAAACCTATCATCATAAAATAATAGAGAAAGGGATCCCCCAATTACCGAGGTTTGAACATTACTCCAACCGAATGCACAATTTGGCAATGATATCAAGCGAAAAACCTCATTACCCAAATCAAACGACAAAAATACCGGACGACTGCCATTATATACCGCAAAATGGACAGCCCCACCTAAAGAAGTTGCGTGTTTACGCCAATCAGGAAAACAAATACCCGGCGGAAAAGAGGCACTAGTTAATTTCCAAGAGTCCTCATTAAGAGAGTAGACCTCAATTAGAGGTGGTTTGTTCTCATCAGATGGAAATGCAATTCTCACCACCTTATAATCATTAGTCTGCGGATCAAACCCGAATGCCGGACGACACGTAACGCGGCCGTGCGCCTTGACAGTAATGCGAGGTTTTGGAAGGGTGATAAATTTTCTAATAGAGGGATTCCAAAGAATATAGCGCTCTTGTTCATAGAGACTGAACAAGCCATTCACGGAACCAATTAGCATAAAATGTTGGATACGGCGACTCGTGAGCGGTAGCTCGATGTTTTGAATTTGATCAAACGAGTCATTGATATCGTCAATTAATTTGTAGTGCTCTACGTAGGGTTTATCGAGGCAGTGCCTAACAATTAATTTGTTGGAATTGGAGAGAAGTGAATGTGATCGAGTGAGATGGGAATTGATGAAGGCAGGGGTTGTGATTAGAGAGTTCCATGATTTTGAAACGCACCTGAATCGAATTAGGGATTTCACGGGTAGTCTGTACAGGATTTCCAGCACCACTTCCTCTGGGAGATAGTCTGACATTCCTTACTTGAAAAAGCAATTGTTGCTTTTGCTTCGATTGTCTCTGTTTTTCTACACTGCGGTTTTATTTGTAACCGGCAAGTCAATTGCCATATCTTGTACTTTCAGTTTCCCACTATTTTTTCTAGAAAATTGTACTTTCCCACTCAAAAAAAATAGTTTAGCGCCATGTTTTCTTTTTAAAATATTTTTATAACAAAAGTAAGTTATTATTATTTCTAGTTTAAATTTATAATTTAAATTATTTTTTTCTTACTCATTACAACTAATAAATAATAGCATCCTACCATTTAAGTTATTAAAGTATTATAAACATTGCATTTTTCATGTCACTTTGACCAATGCAATTCAAATATTCATTTAAGAAATATTGAATAGTTTTTTTTTTTATATATTTTTTAATACAAGATAGAATTTCCACTTTAGATTAATCTAAGTGTATATGTGTGTGAAACTTCTTCTGAAGATTTGAACCCTGACTCTTTCTTCCTACACTTCACAAGCATTTATACTTATAGAGTGACCATCGCACCAAAAAAGAGCGATGGTAGCAATACTGAATAGTTGAACTTGAAGTTATTATATTATATTTATTGTTACATCAATTTGTAAATTTAATGAATTAAAACGTGTAATATTTTTAACATTTTCCCAACAAAATTATAGGGAAAATTTCCAATTATTATTTTTTAAATCTCACTAATTAAACCATCCAAATCTTTTCAAGATTTAGTCATAAGACACTAATAAAATTTATTTGATTTTTTTGTGGTTTATATGAATTTTTTTAAAGCCATTGATTTTTTTTTAATTAAAATAGAAAAATTTGATTGGTAGGGGATTCTTTCTAAGAAAATTAATTTGTACTCCTCTTTTGCAGTTATTAAGGTGCATTAATACTTTATTAAATAATATTTTATATAATTGTTGAAAAATAAGACAAGTTCTGTACATATATCCAAGGAAGTACACACAAGTATAATAAATTTGTGTGTAAAATGAATTAGGAGAGGGAGAGAGTAAGGTGATAATATTTATTTATTTGAGAGAGAGAGCTAATAATAATATTAAATTCTTAAATATGAATTGTGTGGTTTTAAGTATGAATACACAAGACAATTAATTTTAAATTGTAAGTGTACAACCATTGGGCATTATCATGGTGGATAGCTATTAGGGCTGCCCATGGGTTGGTTTATAAAGGTAAAGACCTGCTGCCAACTATTGGAGTAGTCGGATCGGTCAGCGTCGGATCAGATCCGGTTGGTTTCTTTGTGTGGGTCGGGTCTTTGGAATTCGGATGGGTTGGACAACTTTAATAGTGAGCTCAAATTGATAGAAAAAATTACTGCTGCCCACTTAGTAAATTTATGAAAGAAAATTTTATAATTTGGTATCTACTAGGTAATATGCTTGGCATTATTATGGATAGCAATTTTAGAATTTAAAGGGCATTATTGGCAAACTTCAGAATTTTCTGGGCATTATCATGGATAGCAAGAATAATGTTGCCTACTTGAGATAAAGATCAGCAACTAATTATTTGACCTATATTGTCAAAACAATTGTTGTGGCATGTTCCTAAAGTTCTTAGATTGTGGTGTGAATTAAAAAAAAAAAAAAAAAACAAAGGAATGAACCTCTAAGACTGTTTAAGATTCTTTGTTTATTGTTCAAATTGTTTTTGGCTAATATAATCTGCAAATAATCTTAAGTTGGCAACTTGGCATGAACTTTACAAAGCAGCTTATGATGTTCTTATTAATTTTATTATGCAGGACAATTCTGCTGCTTGCTCTTTTTTTTTTTTTTGCTTCGCATGATGATGAACTCCATGTAGCATATCTGTTATAAATTGTTTTTTATTTATTTATAATCCCTATTATAAATTGTTATGACCCTAGATAATGTGCTGGATAAATTGTTATTTGAATTAGAAATATTTAAATTTAAGCCTAGTGATAGATCTTTATCTGAATAAGGGAGTAGTAGATTATTATTGTTATTTTCTTGTATTCAAATTGATCCCTATGTTTTAAGATAGGATTACTTCCTATGTTCTAAGATTTGTTGACGAGGTTATCTCATACTTAGTTATTTATGTACATCAAATGCATTAATGAGAATTAAGCCGAAAATTTAAAAAAAAAATGTCTATCTCCTTTCTCTAGTTCAAGAGATCAATCATTTTAAATTAACTAACTTTTACATTCAGTAAGTTCACAACATAAAAGGCCTACTAGAGAGTCAAAGAAATCTGAAGAGTGAAAATACATCACAAAAAATTAAAAAAACAAGGATGACGGTTTGTGTTAATCTTAGGTTCTTGTTGGCCTAGTACTTATTGATGGAGTACAAATGATGAACTAATGTATTTTGAGTAGTAATATAATGTTTGAAGTGTGTAATGTGACTTCTAATTTAAATTGATCTAAACTAGTTTTATAAATGAGAAATGATATGTTCACAATATTTTCATAACATTTTTACAACAAATCTTAAGTAGCAAGATGCTACTGGTTGTTATTGTTAGAGAAAAAAAATAATCTTAGTGTTAGGTACAAATTTGAACCAATAACAACTAACTACTTGTGATTTGTTGTAAAAATATTGTGGACGTGGCATCTCTCTTTATAAATTATGTAATGTTATGGATTGTTGGCCTAATATTTTGAATTAACAAATATCTGGGGGCAGGTAAATTGCAAACTTATGGATTGTGAAATGTGCATACAATAGGCTATAAGAAATTACAATTTAATTATTCGTATTATTTGCTGATGAATGTAAATTCAAATTAAAAATTAATAGTAGATTGCCTTGGCTTAGTAAATATTGTTTGATTATTTTTCGAATTTTATTGACCACACATTCTCTTCCTCTTCTACTACTATATATGTTTAAGTGCACTGCACAGGAGTCTTTCAGTGAGTTAAGGCTTAAAGAGTGATAATCACTTTCATAGTTCTAGTGGCAAAATTTAATCCACAACAGTTCACAATGCGATTGGTAGAATTTTTAGGGCTTCTACCATCATTCTAAAAGAATATAATCCAACGAGCAGTATTGTCTAACACGCAAATAAACACTGAATTTTAATGAAATAAATAAGAAAATTCAAGATATTGATGGCTGGAAGAAAAAGAGTACAAGATCTTTGAATGGATGCATATTAGAACCTAGGAAGCATGGGTGCGGCTCCAAGGCCGCCGCACCCGCACCGGACTCGTGGCGACACGGCGACACTCCTCTGACACGCCGATTCGCCCTTTTTTTTCTTTTTTCTTTTTTTGATTCGCGCCGACTCGAGCCGACACTCACCAATTCGCGCCGACACGAGCCGATTCGAGCTGATTCCGGCCGATTTGGCTCCGATTTTGCCCTATTCACGCCGATTCTGGCTGAAATCAGCCGAAACCGGCCGATATTTGCTTCCTTTTCCCTTTTAAAACCTACCTATTTCGTCTTTCTTGCTGAGTCTAAACTCAAAGCCACACTGTTTATTGAAGAGAGTTCTGCAGCACAAGTAGAGGCACTCTTTGGAGCTGATAGTCGTTAGGAAGAAGAGAGTCTTGACTGTTTAGAGAAGAAGGGAACTTCAAGAAAATTTTGAATACATGGCTGGGATGGGATTTGGGAATTGGGACGTGGGATATTGGGATTTGGTAGAAATAGGACTTAAAAGAGAAAAGGAAAGATAAGTGAATACGTAAGAAAGAAAAGATAGAGAAATAAATAAGATAATTGGTAGGTGGGGCCGGTTTTAGAATGGGATGACTAAAGTCTAAAGAGAATAAAATATATATATATATATATATATATATATATATATATTCTAGTTTATAAGCATAATTTTAGTTATTATTCCCTATTCCTCTTAAATTTAAATATATTTACAATTATATAAAAAAAATATACTTAGTAATATATAGAAAATATAAATAAAAATATTTTTAATAATTTTTTAATCGCCGCACCCGCACCTTACTTTTTTAAAAATTGCCAAGTCCCGCACCCGCACCCGCACCCGCACCCGTACCCGAATTCGGAAACGCACCCGTGCTTCATAGACTAGAACGTTAAAAATGTGGGGGAAAAACATAATTGTTGAAGAATGAAACAAATTAGAAACCTATCAGAACAAATATATAAAATCATTTATTAAATTGATCAAACCAGCACTTCAGTGCAGCAGCAGATGGACCTGGCAGAAACATATGAAAACATAATATTAAGGAAGCATTCTGAATTTCACAACCATGAACATAAACCAGCTGAACATAAATTGGGCATAATCATGAACATGAATTTCAGAACATAAATTTAACTAACTGAATCTAGTTTCGCCATGAACATGTACCTACTGATCAAAAACAAAAGCTGTGACCTACTAACATTGTTCAGTTGTCAATGTCATATACAGGGAATTTGGTGTTATGGATTGTTCCTTGAATACATCACAAAACACATAACAGTTACTAAATCCCATCCAGACTTCAACTGAACACCTTTTGCTTTCCTTCTTCCTTTCTTGAAGTTGATGTTGTCCCCTTCTGGCACTCTCACCTAGTCACCTTTCACTTGTCCTCACATAGGCTGATGTCCCATTCTCTTTGCTTCTAAACTATCAAACTAGAAATAATAGAACAAAAGATTTAGTTATGAATATGAAGATACAAATTATGATCACATTTAGCATGCGTTATTTACATTTAGTTTTTGCCTTTTGTTAGGAGCAATTGTTGATGGGTCATCAGTTTCAATTGGCTTCTTCTTTGCCTTTTTTTATAAATTTTTCTTGTTGGGTTTTCTGGTTCTTTGCAGGTCCTTGCATTATTATCCCATGCATAACAATTCCCACATCTTACTGCTAGCCCCTTCCTAATGATTCTATAAGCATGCTTGTAAAAGTCAATGTTGACTTATCAAAAATAATTATTGCTTTAATATATAACGAAACAGATAAAATACACACACACACACACACACACACACACACACATATATATATATATATCAAAAATAAAGCATAACAAACAAACATTGAACACACCAGAGTTAATAAGAGGCAAGATAAAGAAGAAATTGAGAGAAAGTCCAAGAGAGTTTACTGTGTCTAAACTACTAGCCGAACATTTTGTTGCAAAACCAACAAAAAGAAAAATACCAAACAAATATTATAAAAGAGATTAGAGGGGAAACTCAGAATTGAAAAATGCAACAAAAGAGTACTTAAAAATTACAAAAGCATAGTTAATTTGCAAAACTTAAGGCTCCATGCATGCATCAAAATGAAACCCAAGAGCATATACCTGAGCAGTATTAAACTTTATAAATAATCAATAATTCTGGCTTCAAATCCATAACCAAATTTGAGGTCCAAAATAAATCCCAAAGAGGAGTACAACAGCCAATTTGTATTTAATCCCACATACCTTTAACTACCTAAATCCCAATTGGTTACAATGCCACCTTATTGACCTCAGCACTAAAATGCTTTTGATGAGAAAGATGCTGTGAAATTGCTTAAAATTTTGTAATAATTTACCTTTACTTCACCATTTCCAAATCCACACAATCAACTATTTAAAGCAGAGAAAAAGGAAGTTATGAATATGGATGCAACTAAGTTGTCAAATTTCTTGCGGATTAAGCAGCTAAATTACAGACGTATGTAGGGATGAGGTGGATGAGACTTTACCTCAGAATGAATTCAGAGGAAGAATCCTCTCAATCTTGTGGGCATGAAGAAGATTCAAATTTAAGTGTGAACGACCTCATTTCAGTTAATGTAAATTCAGAGAGAGAATCCTCTTGATTCCTTTGGGCATGAAGAACCATCACATAGACGCATTACCCCAGGAAAAAAAAAAAAAAAAAAGAAAAAAAAAGAGGTACAAAAACCTACTACAAAAAATAACTAGAAACCCAAACCCAAAAAGAAATACATCACTCTATCATCAACTTAACAAATCTCAAAAACCCTATATAACCAAGTTGAAGCAATTAATAAAAGAAGAAAGAAAACCTGGGGACAAAAGGTACCAAAAAAGCCCTAAGTGGGTAGCGAGAATCAAACCAAATCATAATAAATAACAAATAAAAACAACGCATGAATCAATAAACAAAATTTGGAAGAAAACCAAGTGAAATCAAAATTTAAAGAAAGAAAAGTGCAGATAATTGAGGGTGGTGGATTGGCGGCTTCCATATCTTTCTTTATGGGGACCTAAAATTGAAGCAAAGTTAGTAAAATGTGCAATGCAACTGTTAGAGAGAGAAGACTAAGATAAATTGTCTTGCTACAAAAGATGGGGGGCAGATACAAAGATTTAGAGAACAACACAAAATAAATGAAGGTTATTACTGAAGTGATAGAGTGGGTTTTGTAGAAATGGAGCCCTATACTAACTTCAAGTTTGAGAAATCTTTGAATTCTTTTTATGTCGCTTTGATTCCAAAAAACTAAGTGGTGGCATCAATATCAAATATTTTCTCCATGTTAGCTTGGATGGATACGTCTATATGCTTATGGAAAGTGTAGGCCGATCTGTTAAAAGTATGATAGGTGTCTTGTGTTAGACCCAAATGCTTACAATGAAGGCTGGCAAGCCCTTATTTGGTGTTTATTGCCAATGAAAGTCTTGATAGAAAAGTCGATAGCAGTGTTTTTGGGGTAATTTGAAAGTTGAACACTGAAATGATATATGATCATGTTAATTAGGCCATTTCATATACGTAGACAGACTCGATTTTGGTGAAAATGGAGGAAGTGGGTTTGGTTTTTCTATTTGGACAATTGGTTCTCAATCATGGTTAATAGAAGCAGAATTGGCTTTTCCAATAGTTCAAGAGAACTAAGTCAAGGAGACCCTATCCCCATGCATATTTTAATTTTGATTATGAAAGTACATAATGGGACATTACATAATGTTGTAGCCTGCATTTCAAGTTGGGGAAGAAAGTAAAAGGGGTATGGAAACTCTCCTCTTTTGTTTAGCATGGTAGAAAATGAAGACTGCTTAAAGCAGCTCATTTTTTATTTTATATTTCCGCCCTCCATGTACTCCCTCAATTCCCCACTATTCAAGGCCCCCCCAATATTATTTCTTAATGGATTCTTCTAAATCTATTGAGGAACATAAATGCTAACTGAGTTGATTGTTACTTCCCCTAGACAAATTATACAAAAAAAAGTCTATCTCCTATTTTCTTAATTTGACAACTTCCACTTTACAGCTTTTCTCTGCAACCATCCCTACCTGAAATCTATTGTTCTTATTCCCTGTATCTCACAATTTATATTTAGGATGCTTAGTTTCTCTAACTTTGTCACCTACCCACTTAGTCTTCAAGACTATCTTCTTTACCCACACCCCTACATTAAAGTATGGGACCACTTGCCCATTTCTCACTGCACCTACGTCCAATGTTCATTCAGGAAGGAGGTTTGGGTTTATGAAGCTTGGTTCGTTTCAATCAAGCCTTGCTTGGGAAGTGGATTGCGCAACATATGACTGAGAAGAATGCCTATAGTAATTGCTTCAAAATATGGTAGCATGTGGGGTAATTGGATGACAGATGAGTCACTGTTGTCAGTGTCCCATGGGGTTAGCTTATAGAAATACATTCAAAACGGGTGGAATAAGCTGGTCCAGATTTTAAAGTTTGTCGTGGTGAGTGGTGCTAATATTCTTTTTTGGTTCGATTGTTGGTGGGGGACATGATGCTTTTCCAAACCTATTCCAGTTGGCCAGGGATAAAAATGCTGCAGTGGCAGATGTAATGCAGTCACAGAATGGGTCTGTTTTTTGAAATGGCATATTTACAAGGCCCTGTGAAGACTGGGAGTTGAAATCTATGCAGTCTTTCTTCAACTATTGATATTCTGCAAAAATAGGAGCTGGAGAGGATCTTTTTAAGATGGCCACCCGACTACAAGTGGAGGTTTTGAGGTTAAATCTTATTATAAAGCTCTATCTCCTACTGGTTATTATTCTTTTCCTTGGAAGCCTATATGGAAGGCAAAGGTCCCAAGGAAGATAGCTTGCTCTGCATGGACAACCACTGAGGGGAAAATTTTAACCATAGATAATCTCCATATGCAAGGATTGTGTGTGGTAGATTGGCGTTCCATGTGTAAACAGAGTGGTGAGTCTGCTGATCGCCTGTTACTCCATTTTTGTTTTGCATATGATATTTGGTCAATGGTGTTTGGCATGTTTGGGCTAGTTAGGGTGATGCCTCAGAGTGCTCTGGCCTCCTGGAGTGTTGAACAGGGAGGTTTGGCCGTCGTCAAAATACAGTTATTTGGGGTTCTATACCATCATGACTCTACCTACAGTTACATGGCTAATACAACTTTTAAATGTTTGGCAACATCCTATACTTTGCTTAATTTACATTGAAGCAAAACATTTCACGAACAAAACAGAGTATCAAAAGGCAAAGGCAGATCATATCAGAAAAATCTTAGCATGTCTAGTGAAATGGAAAGAGAAAAACACATTTGATATTAAAAAGGGATTAGATGTGACAAGTTCAGTGTATGAAAAAGGGAATAACATCATTCATTTATATTTACCAAGTCCAGCATGCAAAACAAAAGAATTGTATTTAAAAATTCTGACCACTCTTTTGATAACAAATTAACATCCGAAAACAGTATATTGAGGTTTGGAACTTCATGTTTACTTATAACCACACAATAGTATCTAGTATATACCAAGAATTAGATAAAACTAAGATAAGTAAATGCTGAAATTTTGAGTTAAATCAAGCTTATACCTGCATTTCCTCTTCCTGGTCACTCTCCTTTTGGAAACTGTCTTATTTGGTTTGTCGAGTAAGCCAAGGTTCTCCATATAATTATCAACATGAAAATCGTATGAATTCCCACAAATCCCCAAATTCTTAACTTGTTCACTCTTAGGGTCATATGAAGAGAGCTCACAATGAGATGATCCTGATAATATTGCCTCCACTAATATATTACCATTCTTTTGGAGACCTAATACCCTTATAATTTCTCCTCCTCCGTTGAAATCAACACTGAACTGTTTAGTCCAAGAATCAACAACTCCATACTCTTTCATCACCCAAATGGCACAACAATTGTCTGGATGCCTACCATAATAATATAATAGAGAAAGCGATCCCCCAATTACCGAGGTATGAACATTGTCAGTCCATTTGAATGTAACATTTGGCAATGGTATCACATGAAAAACCTCATCATGCAAATCAAATGACAAAACCAATGGGTCACAAGGGACACCGGGCTTGTGCTTATATTTCGCCGCAAAATGGACAGCACCATTTAAAGAAGTTGCTGTGCGACACCAATCAGTAATATTAATACCCGGAGGAAAAGAGGCACTAGTAATTCTCCAACACCCCTCATTAAGAGAGTAAACCTCAATTAGAGGTGGTTTGGCCTCTTCAGACACATTAATTTGACTTGGAAATGCAATCCTCACTATCTTATAATCATTAGTTCGCGGATCAAATCCGAATGCTGGGCGACATGTAAGGCGGCCATGTATCTTAATGCGAGGCGTTGGAAGGGTAATAGATTTTCTAATAGAGGGATTCCAAAGAATAAAGCGCTGTTGATCATATAGGCTGAACAAGCCATTCGCGTAACCAATTAGACTAAAATATTTGATACGCCAACTCCTGAGTGGGAGCTCAATGTTTTGAATTTGATCAAATGAGTCATTGTAGACATTTACATAAGAATTATCACGGCAGTACCTAACAATTAATTTGTCGGAGTTGGAAGGAAGTGATAGTGATCGAGTGAGATGGGAATTGATGAAGAGAGAGCTTGTAATTAGAGAGTTCCATGATTTTGAAACGCACCTGAATCGAATTAGGGATTTGACGGGAAGTCTGTGCAGAATTTCCAGCACCACTTCCTCCGGGAGATAGTCTGACATTTTCAAGCTTTTTCTGAAAATTTTCAATTTGGAAAACTAAGATAGATGGAGATGACGGATCGTTTTGAAAACGAAATCACGGTTTTTTTTTTTTTTTTTTTTCACTGTTTTGCTTTGTTTTTGTTTTTTGCGCTGCGGTTTTGTTGTAAAATGACAATTACTTCTACTTAAAAAGAAGAGAATAATCCCACAAATTAGCGGGAAGATTTTTAACTTTTATCAAAAAGAAAAAAAAAGGCGGAAAACTCCGGCCATTAAAACTCTCCTCCAATATCACACTAATATTTAGTTAGTTACTTTGTTTTGTATTAGTATTTTTTTTCCTCTCTCTAACATTGTGATTTATAGGGGTGTGCATTTAGTTGGGTTGGGTTATAAATTTTTTTTTGTAGCGGGTCGGGTTGGGTTTGGGTCATAAAATTACAAACCTGCCAAACCCAACCCGACCCACCCATATTTTAATATATATTTAAAATATATTATATATTTAATAAATATTTTTTTAAGTTAAAACCTAGTAATATATAATATAAAACCCTATTACTTTCTTTAATATATATTTAAATATATTATATAATAAATAAAAAAAATATCAGTTCAATTTAATAATTAAAAAAAAAAGTCTAACCCATGGGTTCAACCCGACCCATATGGGTTGGGTTGGACATATGTGATGGGTTAGGTTGGGTCGAATTTTTTTTGACCCACCATGGTGGGTTAGGTCAAAAAATTCTCTCAACCCGACCCATGCACACCCCTAGACTGATTTAACCCATGATTTAACTTATATCGGTCTAGGGAGGACTATATGGATTCATGAGCTAGGATGCACGGATACCGCCATTGGAATGGATACAAGTGCAAGTACGACACGATGATAAGTGTTATTTTTTAAAATTATAACATAAAATGGCTAATATAACACTAGTATGACATGAATATGACACAAGTATGACATCCTAAATGAAGCGCCTATGCTTCCTAGTTTGTGAGATGAGTTTGAGGGTTGTGATGACAACAATGATTGCTATAAAGATAGTGAATTAGGAGAGAATTTAAGACTTCTGTTATAGGAAGTGCATTTGCTACAAGAGCAAATGAGTCAATGGCTTGGTGTAGTTGAAAACCAATTAGGAGTTTGCTTGTGGATTTTGGAAGGAGGTAGCTAACTTTGTTCTGGCCATTAATTTTTTATATATGTAATTGAGATTACTTAGAAAGATTATTATAAAAATATTCATTATGGTTTCTTAGATAGAAGATTATCAATAATGACCATTAGTCATAGAAACTCATTTACTTATTCATTTTCAAGAAACACTCATGCTACCCCATTATAAACCTTATTCATATGCAGTTTTAGGGCCATATGAATCCATCAACCCATTATTTATAAATAATTTATGTCTTTTACTACTAAATTAGAATGCATTGGCATGTTTGTTGAGACGGAAGTTAATTCACTTTACAAATGAATTAGGCACCACATTGCTAAGTTCAAATCTTTTTTCTATTTCTTTCTCTAGTTAATATGTCAATATAAAACTCTATTATTGACATATTAACCGAGCTTGATTAGTATATCTTTCTTGGCTTGACATAGCAACTTCTCTTTCCACTTTATAAATGAAATTAAGCACCACATTACTAGATTCAATTTTTTTTTTCTTTTTCTTTCTCTAATTAATATGTCAATAGATAAATGAAATTAGGCATTGTATTACTAGGTTCAAATCTTTTTCCTTTTTCTTTCTCTAGTTAATGTGTAAATAGGCAACTCTCTTATTGACATATAAACCGAGCTTGATTAGTATGTCTTCGCTTGACATAATAGCTTCTCTTTCCACCTTGAACCTTTTTTCATACCATTTCTTTTATTTCAGTAAACACAATTTTTTTCTTTATTCTTCAAATTCAATGAGGGCAATAAAAGACATTTTTCACACTAATTCTGTGGGAGGATGAAGCCCATAGATAAGGAATCATCGCAAGGGATCCACCCAAGGTGTAAGTAGGCCTGACTATTTGTCAGATTAGGCCGAGCCAGTTAGAGCCATTAGGTCAAGGGAACTGAGGAGGATAACTCGCCCGAGGAGTTCGCAGAGCAGTCATGGCAATTAGGTCAAGGAAATCGAGGAGAGCAGCCCACCTGAGGAGGAGATACTTCTTGGGAGACTGGAGGCAAGCCGCCGTGGCCATAAGGTTGATGGCCAAGAAGGATCATAGTGACACATGAGTGAGAGCAGGAGGAAACTTCTAGCTAAACCACCCATCACCTTGACATTCAATGCATTATACTAACTCAGTCTGCTGCATTGATGGTAGAATGACCTCTGAATAGTGCCTCCACAGCCTGTAGCCTACTCTACTACCACTAGTAAGACAGTGATGGGACAAGTATCTAAAGGGAAATCAACAATCCTCCAATTAAAAGGTTTAGATACAATCCAAGTAGCTATATATAAGAAGGAAGGTCTTCCTTAAGAAGGGATCGAAAAAAGTTTTGAGAGAGAAATAGGAAAATAGAGAAAGAAAGTGATCATTGTAAAACCAAGAAGTGTATTCCTAAAGAACCATTGCTTTTCGACCAACTAGAGGAAGAACTTACATAACAATTTTTCTTTCCTTGACATCATTTTTTACTCAAACTGTCATCCTTGCCAATTTTCTTTCTCTAATTACCAAATCATGGCTTCAAGATCTTAAAGGGTTGACCTTGACCATCCACTTCTACAAATTAGTTGTATTGGGCCTCCATCCTAGCCCAGTCTCATTTTAATTTGGTTTGGGCTACTAATTTTGCCCCCTATAGATTCAATGCTTAAACTCCTAGCAAGGTTTTGATTACCCTCTATCTCTCAACTAATATATTTCCACCAAATAAAAGTATTTTTCTTCTCACAATTTACTCTCTAACTCGAGTCCTTTTCATATTGTCTGAGTATATCTTAAATTTTCATATACTCATCCATTGATGCTCGACAGAACAAGAGGTTGTCACTTGTAAAGAAAATGTGAGTTGTTGTTGTTGTTGTTGTTTTTATTTTTATTTTTTTATTTTTTGAGTTTTGCAAATGGCGACTTCATGTAAATATATATATATTTTGTTCTCATCTAATGAAAATGCATGTAGTCCTTTTACATAAAGACAAAAAAGGTTAAGGGACACGGGTCGTCTTATCTTAAACCCATAGTGCGATAAATAAATCCCTTTGGTTCTCCATATAAGAAAATAAAGTAACAATGGAGACACACTCCTTAACAATTGGTATACAACACTCATGAAAACACACTCTTTTTATCAAATTTTCAAGGAACACTCATAACTAGCTTATCCTAAATAATATAGGTCACTACTAAATAAGAATGCATAGAAATGTTACTTGAGATGGAAGTTAATTGACTTTATAAATGCTTTATGGTAGCACAATACTAGGTATATTATTTCTTTTTTCTCTTTTTTTTTTTTTTGGCGTGGGGGTGGGTGTGGGGGTGGGAGGAAAGGGTTTTGTCACTCTTTTGATGCTAGTCAATTGGGGTATCAAAGTACAGAGTCAGTTTTGAAATCACATTTGTTACTAGCCTACACCAATGATGTTTTCCCCACAGAGAAAATTATTGAATACTCCGAAGTATCATAAATGTGTACTCGCTCCTCTCACATGAATTGTGAGTCCTACCATAAATTTAATTAGTGGGATCCACAGTTATGTGAGAAGAGGGAGTACGCATTTATGGTCCTCTGAAAGTACCCAATAATTACCCTCCCCACAGTCATCTTTCATGTCAATTTTCCTTTTACATTTTCAATTGCATTAATTCCCTAGTTAACATATCAGTAGACATTCAACGAAACAAAATTTTCAGCGTACATTTCTGTTATTACTTGTTAGAAACGATTATGAACAAATATTGTTATTGAGTTGATGTGCATGTCAGATGATGTAATGCATTTTTATCATAGTGGTAGACTCGCATTGATTGGCACTACAAGGTCGGCACTGAGTTGCTGACATTGTAGTCCGAGACTGCCAAATAATTTCCTTTTAACATTCTATTGGTAATGCATGTCGCCTATGTGGCATCTGCGAAGAGAGAGGATAATCTTGACTCTTAAGCCTAAGGACACATGTCATGATTTTATATATTCAGTTGTATGACAGTTACTAAAAACATTTGTTATAGAGACATGGATGTATTGGTCTGGGAAGCTGAAATCAAAATTTTTTCCATGGTAGTTGCAATAAATTGAATTTGTAAGGTCAAGAAGACTAAACAAGGTACACTGTATCAAGAAGAGAAATTAAATTCGGACTTTTTTTGTTTCCCCTAATTATATGCTATATGAGGTAAATTGTAATTTTTCCTAAATCATTACACCATTACTGTTTAGCCAGTTTAGGCAGTACGTTTGGTCACTGAAAGTAGCCTTATTATTATTATTATTTTTTTTTTCGATTTTAGTTAAAAAAAAAAAAAAAACTTATCAAATAAAACCATCTACAAGAATATCCTAACATAATACATAATTTACTAAATTCATTGAAGATTACTTACAAACCACCTGTCATATCAATCACAAATTTTACAAGTGTTAAATTAAGACCATAGTTTTCAAAAAATAAAACCATCTACAAGAATATCCTAACATAATACATAATTTACTAAATTCATTGAAGATTACTTACAAACCACCTGTCATATCAATCACAAATTTTACAAGTGTTAAATTAAGACCATAGTTTTCAAAAAAAGAAGAGAAAAAGTCCATAATTTCCCAAGTATAACAAAATATTAAGAAAGAACCTCACTCCCCACCGCAAGGTCACATTTCCTGCCCTGCAGAAGAGGATCTTTGTTGTACTTGTGTCGAACTTTGATCTCCAACGCCACTAAACATCTCTCCAGCCTAAAACATGAGATAAATAACTCCCATTAACATTATAACACAACTCTAAATAGTGCATAAAGTATTACATTTACATTAAAAAACACAATATAATTATAAAAAAAGCACAACAAAGCAATTACCTGGCCCCTGAATTGTTGAATAAAAAATACCAAATTTGATTTTGTAGTGTCCATTTTCTCCAATTGTGATTTTAAAGAGGTCATTTCTTCTGTCTGCTGTTGTAGCATTGTCTCTACTTCAGCCTAAAATATAAGATAAATAAATCCAATTAAACAATATAACACAACTCTTGTAAAGTATGCACTGCATAAAGTACTACAATTACATTAAAAAACACATAATATATTTATTAACAAAAGCACACTGAAGTAATAACCTGGCCCTTTAATCGTTGAATTAAAAGTCCAATTTTGATTTTTCAGTCTCCATTATCTCAACTTGTGATATTAAAGTGGCTATTTTCTCTGTCTGCTGCTATAGTGTTTTCTCCTGTTCATATAGCAATGCCTCTTGTAGCTGGAGTGCTCTCCCGTTGTGTAGTATTGCCTCTTGTAGAGGCAATACTTGTTGCTCGTATACACTCACTTGTTGTAGTGCCTCTTGTAGCACGTGTTTTGCCTCTTGTAGCTGGCATATCTCTTTGTCTGAAGTCAACCTGAAAATTTGGTAGCAGTAGATACACCAAAAGGCTTAGATGGTTGATGTCACGACCCAAACCTGTACTTCAAAATTTAGAGCATGACTGGCATGTTAATATTAAGTTTAATTCAACACTAACACGAGCCAACTAAAGCTGAAGGTGCTTATCAAAATTGATATCTCCAATTCCTTTTTATTTCCTTGCATAAAAGTCACAATATGCAAAATTCTTAAAAACTTTAAAACTTTAGTACTTTCGAACTTTGCAAGATTACTTGGCTGAAACTTAAGGTATTCATGTAAATATTACATAGCTAAACGTTTAGCAAAACACTTATTTACAAACATAACCCCAAAGACATACAACTCAGGTTCAAAATGAACTTAACATCTTTGTTTATGAGGATCAAGTACATCTTGATTCCTCCTATACAAAAAAAAAAAACTATATTTTCTATACATCAAAAGAACTATACATTTTAACAAATGAGAACCATAGATCCCTTGCCATCTCTAATACTCTTGTTGTTTTCAGGAAAAAACCTGTGCACTGATATATAATAGGGTGAGATGCGAAGTCCAATAAAGTTTTAAGTTCTATGAGCATTTAATAAGAAAGCATGTGAATCAAATATCTTATGGATATGCCAGCTTTGATAAATAGTCTTCATACTATTCTTAAAATAACTTATGAACATTCATATGAAAATACATCATTTTTCCATTCATATAGTAATAAAAGGGCATAATAAGGAACTTTAACATAATTCAGTAATCTCATCTTTAAATAGACTCTAAAACATTTTATCATAAACTTTCCATTAGACTTATAACATATTCAACATATCTTTCTTATCATCATACTTTTCTTTTAACTTCAAAATAACTTAATAGATCATCAATAATATATTAGTCAGTCCAATTGTAAGTTTGTCACAACTATGGGAGGCTTCTAGCACATTGTGCCAGGCATCCAACATTCTCCACAATGCTAGAAAATCCTAAGATCATATCAAAAAGTATCACACCCCTTTCGGTATGATCAGGTCATCAACCATGGAGGTTAGTTGGCATCCTTTACAAGTTGGTATTTTCCAACAAGGGCGGGTACAATAGAACAGAGTCTTCACCACTTTTAATGGCCAATTATTATTGTATTTTTCTTATAACTTCAAAATAGCTTAATATCTCATTAATAATATATTACTTAGTCCAATTGTAAATCTGTCACAACTTTGAGAGGTTTTTAGCACATTGTGTCAAGCATCTAGCATTACCCACAATGCTAGGAAATCCTAGGATCATATTAGAAAGTATTGCACCCCTTTCGATGTGATCAGATCATCAACCATGGGGGTTGGTTGGCATCCTCCACAAGTTGCTATTTTCCAACAAGGGCGGGTACAATGTAGTCTTCACCACTTTTAATGGCCAATCAATATTTCCATGGAAATGCCAATACTTTTAACCCTACTGGCTGAGTTCAAATCATAACAATGGAATAACCTGAAAACTATATTTTTTGATAATTCTGCTTTACATAAATATTTCATAATAATAGCATATCCACATCATTCTTAAATATTATGTTTGTGATATAAGTAAGAGCATCAATATGCAGAAAACTATCATATATATAAGATTCAACAATTCACATACATATATTTTTACTTAAATCATGATTACTTGTAATATTTCTAATTAAAAGGTTTTAATGCATAATAAATTTTCTAAACAAACCTTATACTTATTAAACGCACATGTCACATATTTCTTACTTGAAAGCAGAAGACACGAGAGATTTGAATAGGCGGTGCCCCGGATCCCTACGAGCAGAAGATGATCAAATCCGCTACACTCACCCTCCGCCCTACTTTCAACCTGTTTCCAGCGTCCTTTGCAGATAGAGAAACTTCTGGTGTTGCCTAGGTTTATGGAAGGAAGGTTCATTCTTTGAATCCGATGGTGACTTAGCAAAGTAAGCAAGAAGAGGTATGAGCGGGTGCAGAAGTTCAAGAACTACGTTATGACTTGATCCCTTCAAAAGGGTAGGTAGGTGAACCACAATGAGAAACATACTTGCCCCATTAGCATGCATATAACGGAGCAACCAGCCCCCTTCAACATCTCTCATAACGTGTTCTACGCTGTTGAAAGCTAGATCCACATGAGGTGTGTGATGCATAGCTAAAAAAACGCCAGTCACTATCTGAATGACTAAACAAATACCAGCTAATAAGAGGAGCTTAAGTGTCCACATTCCCGTCGTCACCTAAATGAAGGACTAAAACTTATTACTAATAGATCTTCCTAAGTATATAAACTTGCACATGAATCACAATCTAACTCTCAAACTCAAGAAAATCTTAATTCCCATCTCAAAAGGTTTCCCCATAGCAACACATAAACACACACACACACACACACACACAATTCACATAGACAAGAGAATCCATTATTTTGCAAAAGTAGTAAAATCCATAGACTTAAGTTGTGAATTATGAAGCTTCTGCCATACCAAGCAACATAACAGAAAATTCTTGTAGCAACACTTTACTTCAGATTTTATTTATAAGCCAACAAGAAAACTTAATCAACTAATAATTAAATTTCATAATGAAACAACACCTTTACATAACAAACTCACATACAAAACAACCTTTAAAATCCCTAATCCATTATCTCAACTTACAGATTTCCAGGTATAATAAACTAACCATAACATCTTCAATCCTTCAAATTGTTGACACAAAACCATAAATTCCAGCTTCTAAAAATCAAATTAAAGAATATAGAATGGAAACTAAAGCAAACAATTACACCACTAAAATACCCAAAACAAGAAATAATTTTATTTACTTACCCGCAAACTTTGAAGCTGAAACTCTAGTGTTAAGTTTTTGGCTTCTTCTTTAGAGACAGATATACAGATTCAGTGAGAGAGATATAATAATTATTTGGTAAAAGAGAGAAGAGGGCTGTTATGAGGTGAAGGACTGCCGATGCATGAACAAGGAAAGACGAACAAAGAAAAAAGAACAACAGATTAACATTAAAAAAAACTATATCTTTTATAACATCAAAATATCAAAGTCCTATGCACTTAAGAT
This sequence comes from Castanopsis chinensis, assembly GCA_032878915.1. Taxonomy (NCBI): domain Eukaryota; kingdom Viridiplantae; phylum Streptophyta; class Magnoliopsida; order Fagales; family Fagaceae; genus Castanopsis; species Castanopsis chinensis. The sequence continues at coordinate 510,558 of JAVQMG010000047.1, read as the reverse complement.
AATTAAGATAATAATAAGTATATAAATCTATAAAATTAATAATGTAAATAGGTTGGGATGTTATAGTTGAGATACAAAAACGAATTGAACCACAAAGTAAAACCAAGAATTATCATATTAGAAAGCAACCCATTATAGAAATTCCACATAACCAACCATTTAAACAAGAGAAAAAGGAAGTTATGAAGATGTTAATAGTTTTCAAATTTCTAGTAGATTAATCTGCAAAATTACAAACGTATAAAGGGATTAGGTGGATGACTTTACCTACTCCAAATGTTTTAGGCATGAAGAAGAATAAACTTTTAAGTCTGTACTTATCAAAAAAGAATAAACTTTAAGTGTAAATGACCTCATCTCAAAAAAATGAATTTTGAGAGAGAATTGGTGCGGACACAAGATATAAGCCCCCAATTATACGCATGTATGAGAGGAAGAGCAAAAAGAAGACGGCCCAACCAGTGGCCTTATGGATGGGGCCTGTTAGTTATCGGGCTTGAAATTGAGCAAGCCCGAGCATTTAATAATTAGGGTTTCTTTGTGCTTTATGTTGTTAGCTATTTAAACACTTTTTCTGATTATTGTAAGACGGCTTTTGAGAATTATAAACAAAACGTGTGTTTTCTTTTACACTGGTGCCGACTCCAGTTTGCTTGGTGCTGACTCCAAGCAACCCTTAGGTGCTGACTCCTAGGGTTTTTCTTATTATTTTCTGTTTATTGTGGTTGTTCTATGTCAATTTTGGTATCAGAGCAAACTCCGATCTGTTTGAAGCATCATCGCAGCCAATCTAGAACCAAAAAAAGAAAAAAAGAAAAAAAAAGAAGGCTTTCACTGTATATTTTCCACCACCAGAAATCCAGCCACCACACCACCTTCAAAATCCCTTCACGACATCTCTGCCAAACCAACATCAGAAAACCATATCTCAATACCCATTAAGCCACCAGAAGGTTACTCGTCAACCAAAGCCCCTTGACATAACAACCAACAAACCTCATTTGTCAATCTTAGCCACCGTTGAAGCACCACACCAGCTTCCAAAAAAGCCTCACCGCAGAACCAGAAAAGTATTTAAAAAAAAAAAAAAATCAGTGCCTTGTTTCTCATCCGATCAAATCACAATTCAGATCCACAAGAAGTCAGCGCTGCCGCCAACCTCCATCACCAGCAGCGTCCCCATCACACCGATGACTTCCAATTTCGCTGTCCAGCACCACCAAGATGACGATCTAGCCTTCAGACCGCCATCTGCTCACCTGCTCCAATCGACGCCAGACCATCTCCATCGACCCGTAAGTCCGATCCTGATCCTTGTCAGTGTTGCACCGCCAGAAGCCCTACATCTCGTGCGCCACTGCCAGACCAGACTTGGATGCAGATCTAACCAAAGCTCACTATTGTTCTCGCGCGAGCCCTACCTGAGTCTACTTGTGTTTTGAAGTTTTGCTGTTTGTGTCTATTAGTCACCGCAGGGCAAGGCATACACGTGAGCTCACTTACAAAAGCCAGCCCATTAGCCCTGAGTGGGCCACGCCACTTTGGGTTTGAAATTTCTTCCCTCTGTATTATTTTGCTGGTTTGAAATACTATTAGTATATTCTTTACGTGTATACAAAAAAAAAAAAAAAATGACTTCCTTTCATAGTGAACTTGAGAAGCAGCTTAAGGAGGTTGGGAATAGACTCCTTAACCCTCCTTCCTCCATTGATGACCTCCTTACACTTCTTGATGAAGTTGAAAATTTGTTAGTATACGTGGAGCAAGTACCATCCATATTAGTGCGAGGTGCACTTTTTCCTTTAGTAAAAGCCCTGATCAATAATAAACTTTTAAGACATGCTGAAATGGATGTGAAGGTTTCAGTTGTATCTTGCATTATCGAGATTACAAGAATAACAGCACCAGAGTACACACATCAGGTGTCACTAGCCCATATTGTGTGGTTACACCCTCTATTGATATTATTTTACAATTTTACAATCTTTACATTATCCCCTATCAATCTTTGGAATAATTATTAAATTTATCTAACTAATGTTTAACCTATTTTAAACGTGTGACTCCCCTTACGTTGTTGTCCACACAAAGAAAACGGCCTTTTCGAAGCCTTCACGTACCACATAGACTTCTAGGGAAACGTCATGGGCCTTTTTTCTCAGACAAAAAAAATAAAGACATCTGTACATTCAAACATATAATGAACCAGCAAATAACTAATTTGAGCAACCCAAGGTAAAAGTGAAGTAAAGCACCTTCTACTTCACTATTCATTATGGATGAGTTTTCTTAGATTTTCTAATTTCTAATCCCTTGGAAATGACCACTGATGCTTAAAAAATAAATGTACTAATACTCTTCATTTATAAAAATTTTTCTCTTAACATATCTCAAGATACATTAATAACCTAGAAGTTGCCTTCTATGCTGGTGCAACATGTTTTGCTACTTTTTAAAACACTATGTTACATGATTGGCCAAAGTTCCTACTACCAAAAGAATAGAAAATATTCTTGAAACTCACTTTCTTTCCCCTGATTATCCATTAAACAAACGTAACTATAGTGCTTACACTTTCATCATCTTCCTTTTATATAACATAACCATAGATTTGATTTTCTCCCTAGAGTAGACCTGACTATGTAACAATAAAAAAATCCGGTCCTATTCTTTATTTTATCAGTAAAATAAAAGTTTTACAGATACATTAAGGGGTGAGGCCCAATGACAATCCTTTTTTTTTTTTTTTGATAAGTAATAAGCTTTATTGATATAAGACTGAACACCCTAGTACACAGGGAGTCTACAAGAGGTCAAGAAATCAAATTCAAAAATTGCAAGAGTTTAGGAAATCAATAAAAGAAGGGAATGATTGTTTTTGCAAAGCAAACAACCAATCCTGCAAAGTTCTAAAAAAGAATAGCTTGAGTTCCGGAATAGATCTCTCAGTATCTTCAAAACATCTACTATTTCTCTCCCTCCAAAGACACCACATTAAGCAATGTGGAATGATGGACCAAATAAAACCATTTCAATGACGACCAAAACTGCCTTGCCAACACCCTAATAGCCCCAAAACAGTGTGCGGCATAACCCAAATTACTCCAAATAGACCCAAAACCATAGACCATAGATCCATAGCAATAGGACAATGAAGGAATAGATGGTCAACCAATTCACCATTTCTTTTGCACATGTAGCACCAATCCAAAATCCACACCTTCCTTTTTCGTAAATTATCAATCGTCAAGCATTTATTTAAGGCAGCAGTCCAAACAAAGAAAGCTACTCTAGAGGGAATCTTCTGCTTCCAAATACTTTTCCAAGGAAAACCATAGATAGTGTTGTCAACTAGAATTTTGTAATAATCACTAACCAGGAATCCCCTATCTTTGCTAGGAATCCAACACATTTTATCCTCACCAAACCCCCTTATAGGAGAACCATATATGGTTTCCATGAAGTCTGACATAGCCTCTAGTTCCCGAGCATGCACACCCCTAAAGAATCTCACATCCCAAAAGAGGACACCATTGGAAGACTTCATCAGCTCAGCTACATTGGCATCTTTATTCCTGCAAAATCTGAACAAGTCAGGATATCTAACAGCAAGAGATGTCTCTCCACACCATTGATCTTGCCAAAACTTCACTCTAGACCCATCACCAATATCATACAGAATATGACGTGAGAAGTTCTATTTCAAAATTTTCTCAGCAAAATCCTAATAATAAAATTCAATTGAAGAGCCAAAATAAAAAAATTCTTGAATAGGCTGAAGAAGGTCCAATTTATCCTCCCTGCACCATTAGTATCAATAATCTTTCCATATCAACACACAACTAAAGTAACTCAATGTAGTGCAGAAGCTAAGTCTACATCATATATTCAGCTAAACAAAACAGTACTTATATTTTTTGGATTTAATCAATCAAAACCCCTAACAAAATGTCATGATTCTACCTATAGTTAAATTGTTACAAAAAATTTTAAATGTTTGGCCTCATCTCTCTCTCTCTCTCTCTCTCTCTCTCTCTCTCTCTCGATAGGTTCTTCTTATACTTTGTGAATGTACATTAATACAAAATAACAAGTCATGTACAAAACACAAAATCAGAAGGCTATGGCTGATCATATCAGAAAAATCTAAGCAAGTCTAATGAAACAGGAAGCTAAAACACATTTTGATATTGCATATGGATTAGTTGTGACAAGTTTAGCATATACAAAAAGATAACAACATCAGACTTTCTTTTATATTTACTGTTTCCATCTCGCAAATGTTTAATCTCATCATCAACGGCAACCATGAAAATTGCATTTAACACTTTTGAACACTTTTTTTTTTTTTTGATAAGTAAGAAAGATTTATATTCAACTGGCCACTTTATGCATGAAGAAGCAAACCAAAAATTACAATGGAAAAAAAGGAGAGAAGAAAACAATGAAGAAAACTAATTACAAAAGTGGAGAGAACAAAGGAAAGAAGGGAGAGAATCAAAAAAGGAGAGAAGAAAACAATGAAGAAAACTAATTACAAAAGTGGAGAGAACAAAGGAAAGAAGGAAAAGAATCACTGGATGTGAGTCCTCAAGCTTGAGACCAATAAAAAAGAGATCCACTAAAGAGCGCAAGCAACTGATCTACAGAACTTCTGACCACTCTTTATATCAAGCTGATAACAAATTAACATCTAAGAGCACTATATTGAGGTCTGAAAATATGTACTCATAGCCACATAGCAGTATCTAGTATATACCAAGAAAAAGACAAAACTGAGAAAAGTAAACGCTGAATTTTGAGTTGAATCAAGCTTTTACCTGCATTTCCTCTTCCTGCACGCTCCCCTTTTGGAAACTGCATCATTTGGTTTGTCGAGTAAGGCAAGGTTCTCCACATAATTATCAACATGAAAATAGTGTGGCCTCCACAAATCCCCAAATTCTTAACGTGTTGGCTCTTAGGGTCATATGAAGAGAGCTCCCAATCACTTGGTCGTTCCGCCTCCGCTAATATATTGCCATTCTTCTGGAGACATAATACCCTTATAATTTCTTGGTTGAGATCAATGGTAAACAATTTAGTCCAAGAATCAACAACGCCATACTCTTTCATAACCCAAATGGCATAACAATTGCTGTGTACAAACCAATCATCATAAAAAAATAGAGAAAGCGATCCCCCAATTACCGAGGTATGAACATTACTCCAACTGAATAAACCATTTGGCAATGATATCAAGTGAAAAACCTCATCACCCAAATCAAACGACAAAACTAATGGACAACTGCGATTGTCCTTATCATATACCGCAAAATGGACAGCCCCACCCAAAGAAGCTGCAGGTTGATACCAATCAGAAAAAGCAATACCCGGCGGAAAACAGGCACTAGTAATTCTCCAACACCCCTCATTAATAGAGTAAACCTCAATTAGAGGTGGTGGTTTGGCCTCTTCAGACGTAGATGCAATCCTCACCAACTTATAATCATTAGTCCGCGGATCAAACCCAAATGCTGGGCGACACGGAATGCGGCCATGTGTCTTGACAGTAATGCAAGGCTTTGGAAGGGTAATAAATTTTCTAATAGAGGGATTCCAAAGAATATAGCGCTCTTGTTCATATAGGCTGAACAAGCCATTCGCGGAACCAATTAACATAAAATGTTGGAAACGGCGACTCGTGAGTGGGAGCTCAATGTTTTGAATTTGATCAAATGAGTCATTGTTATCGTCAATTAATTTGTAGTGCTCTACGTAAGGATTATCAACGCAATGCCTAACAACTAATTTGTTGGAGTTGGAAGCAAGTGAATGTGATCGAGTGAGATGGGAATTGATGAAGGCAGGGGTTGTGATTAGAGAGTTCCATGATTTTGAAACGCACCTGAATCGAATTAGGGATTTGACGGGTAGTCTGTACAGGATTTCCAGCACCACTTCCTCTGGGAGATAGTATGACATTCCTTACTTGAAAAGGCAATTGTTGCTTTTGGTTCGACTGTCTCTGTTTTTCTACACTGCGGTTTTATTTGTAACCGGCAAGTCAATTGCCATATCTTGTACTTTTACTTTCCCACTATTTTTTCTAGAAAATTGTACTTTCCCACTCAAAAGAAATAGTTTAGCGCCATGTTTTCTTTTTAAAATATTTTTATAACAAAAGTATTTCTAGTTTAAATTTATAATTTAAATTATTTTTTTGTCCATTGCAACTAATAAATAATAGCATGATACCATTTAGTTATTAAAGTATTATAAACATTGCATTTTTCATGTCACTTTGACCCATGCAATTCAAATATTCATTTAAGAAATATTGAATAGTTTTTTTTTTTTTTTTTTAATACAAGTTAGAATTTCTACTCTAACCTAATCTAAGTGTATATGTGTGTGAAACTCCTTCTGAAGACTTGAACCCTAACTCTTTCTCCCTACACTCCACAAGCATTTATACTTGTAGAGTAACCATCGCACCAAGGGAGAGCGATAATAGAAATACTGAATAGTTGAACTTGAAGTTATTATATTATATTTATTGTTACATCAATTTGTAAATTTAATGAATTAAAACGTGTAATATTTTTAACATTTTCCCAACAAAATTATAGGGAAAATTTCCAATTATTATTTTTTAAATCTCACTATTTAAACCATCCAAATCTTTTCAAGTTTAAGTCTTAAGACACTAATAAAATTTATTTGATTTTTTTGTGGTTTATATGAATTTTTTTAAAGCCATTGATTTTTTTTAATTAAAATAGAAAATTTGATTGGAAGGGGATTCTTTCTAAGAAAATTAATTTGTGCCCCTCTTTTGCAGTTATTAAGGTGCATTAATACTTTATTAAATAATATTTTGTATAATTGTTAAAAAATAAGACAAGTTCTGTACATATATCCAAGAAAGTACACACAAGTACAATAAATTTGTGTGTGTAAAATGAATTAGGAGAGGGAGAGAGTAAGGTGATAATTAGGGGTGTTTACCAAACCGCATAAACTGCACAAACCGCAAAAACGGCATCAAAACCGCCCGCAAAATGATATAACTGCACCGAACCACAAGTAATTTTGCACTACACCGCACCACACCGCATGGTGTAGTGCGGTTTGTGGTTTTATAATAAAAAAACCGCACAAACCGCATCGCACCTTCTCTATATATTAATATTTTTAATATTAAATATAGTATTAATAGTTTAATAACCCTAGTTAAAAAAAAAAAGTTTGATAATCCTAGCAAGTGTTAATTAAGAAAATCAATCCAAAATAAAGAAAAACTAGCTTAATAGTTTGACGGGTAGTTTGTACACGATTTCTAGCACCACTTCCTCTGGAAGATAGTCTGACATTCTTTACTTGAAAAAAAATTGTTGCTTTTGGTTCGACTGTCTCTGTTTTTCTACACAGCGGTTGTATTTGTAAATTGTAAGAGCAGCGTCAGGATAAAAATAACATTCTCATACACTGCTTTTATTTATTTTACCAATTAATTTTAAAACTCACTGTAATATAAACTAACAAAAAAGATAATAAAAAGTTTTTTTTTTCTCTTCACATATAAGTATATGAAAAATAATATATAATTTTTTTATAACTTATAAATAGTAAGGTTGCGCGCGCACACACACACACACACACCCATATATATATATATATGTTTGTGTGTGTGTTTTTCAAAAAAAAAAAAAAGTTGCATATATAGAATCCTACTATTCATAGGTTGCAAATTTTTTTAAATTTACAAACTCGGATAAAGTGAGTTTTGGGTGGCTTAGGCTATAAAACAGTAACTGAGGGGTGTTTACACCCCTAATGCTAGTGCTCTAACCGGCAAATCAATTACCATATATTGTACTTTTACTTTTCCACTATTTTTTCTAGAACATTTTACTTTTCCACTCATGTTTTTTTTTTCTTTCCCACTCAAAAGAAATAGTTTAGCTCCTTGTTTTACTTTTTACGTTTTCAAAATATTTTTATAACAAATTATAAGTGGTAAGTTATTATTATTTCTAATTTGAATTTACAACTTAAATTACTTTTTTGCCCATTCATTACATAAAATAAGTAAAAGCATCGTACTACTTAAGTTATGAAAATATTATGGACATAGCATTTTTCATGTCACTTTGACCAATGCAATTCAAATATTCATTTAAAAAATACTGAATAGTTGAAATTGAAGCTATTATATTACATTTATTGTCACATCAACTTGTAAATTTAATGAATTAAAACTTGTAATATTTTAAACATTTTTCCAACAAAATTACTGAGAAGATTTCCAATTATTATTTTTTAAATCTCCACTATTTAAATCATCCAAATCTTTTCCAAGTTTTACTCATAAGACACTAATAAAATTTATTTGATTTTTTTTTTTTTGGTTTATATGAATTTTTTAAAGCCATTGGCATTTTTTTTTGAATTAAATAGAAAGGTTTGAATGGAAGGGGATTCTTTCTAAGAAAAGTAGTTTGTACACCTCTTTTGCAGTGGTTAAGGTGCATTAATACTTTATTAAATTGAATTTTTTTTTGAATTAAATAATTGTTTTTAATTAAAGGTCTTCAAATCTCAAAACGCCTATGTCCTAACCCCCACACTTGATCGGTTCACAAATCTGCTTCCAATTGACTAGACAAATAGTTGAAGTCATCATCCCCCAAACATGCTCACACAAAATCTCTTTGTATTTTCACAATATGTGATGCAATACTAGAAGGAATCGGAAATAGAGATATAAATTACATTGGCATGCTGAATAACATACTGAAATCAATTAGCCTTTGATAAATACATCTTCTTTCATCCAGCCAACGTTTTTTTTACTCTCTCTAGAATTGTTGCCCATATCTCTTTTGATTTAAATCTAGTACCTAGTGACAAACCAAGATATTTCATTGGAAGATTAGAAATCTTACATCTTAGACAATTTGCTAAACCCTCCACACCAACAACCTCACCAACTGGCACCAACTCAGACTTTCCTAGATTTATTTTAAGTCCCGAAACACCTTAAATACCGAACCTGATCTGGAACCTCCCCTAAGCTGTGATTGCTAACACTTTAAAGGTTCATCTTATACTTTGTTGAATGAACATTGATGCAAAATAATATGTCATGTAAAAAACACAAAATCAAAAGGCAATGGCTGATCATATTGGAAAAATCTAAGCAAGTCTACTGAAACAGGAAATGTAAAAACATTTTCATATTGAATATGGATTAGATGTGACAAGTTTAACATATACAAAAAGATAATAACATCAGTCTTTCATTTACATTTATTGTTTTTCTGCTTGCAAATGTGTAATCCATTCGTCAACCACAACCACAACCACAAGATTTTATATAACAATTATGACATTTCTTTATAGGCATTCTAGAACAAAACAATATCTAATATATACCAAAAATAATGACAAAAATAAATGCTGAAATTTTTAGTTGAATTAAGGGTTACGTGCATTTCTTCTTCCTACTCACTTTCCCTTTTGGAAACTGCATCATTTGGTTTGTCAAGTAAGAGACGGTTTTCCATGTAATCATCAACATGGAAAAAGTATGGATTCCCACAAATCCCCAATTTCTTTACTTGTTGGCTCTCAAGGTCATACGAAGAGAGCTCCCAATCACATGGTAGTTTTGCCACTACAAATATATGTCCATTCTTCCGGAGACCTAATACCCTTATAATTTCTCTGTTGAGATCAACAGTGCACAGTTTAGTCCAAGAATCAACGATGCCATACTCTTTCATCATCCAAATGGAACAAGGCTTGTTGAATGTATGCATAGCAGGGTCATGACATAATAGAGTAAGCGATCCCCCAATTACTGTGGCATGAACATCGTCATCTTGTTTAAATGTACTATCCGGCACTGGTATCATGCGAAAAAGCTCATCACCCAAATCCAATGACAAAACTAATGGACTAAAGGCACTGCCCTTAACATTCGCTGCAAAATGTACAGCCCCATTTAAAGAAGCTGCTGGTCGCCTCCAATAATTAAAACTAATACCCGGCGGATAAGAGGCGCCAGCACTAGTTATTCTCCAAAAGCCCTCATTAAGAGAGTAAATCTCAACCAGAGTTTGCTTGGGCCCTTGTTGACGAAAATTGTTAACAATTATTGTTAGATTATGTTTAACAAACGTTGTAAATTATGTTTAACAAACATCGTCAAATTATGTTTAACAAATATTGTCAAGTTCATCAAACATAATTTCACCCATAGACCATTTAGGCATATGAGTTTTATTGATGTGAGTAGTACCCATTCAAGATAATGTATCTCTTAATTACAATCCCTTGTTACAAGGGAAGACCCTTTGATTCCAACCATGTCATATTTATACATAAATTTATTTATTTTTATGTTTGAAGGGATATGTGTTTTCATTTATTTGTGGCTGCACCTAATAATTTATGTAGGTTGCCTACGTACCCTTGGCGGGGATCAAGCCACTTCGTAGTTCTTAATTTGAGATCTTAGATTTAAAGTCTCAAATATGATTTTGTCCAATTTTAAATTATGGATTTTTAAGTCAATACTTGGTGTTTAATTAAATATTGACACAAATTTTGCATTTGGGTGAGACAATTGATTTTAATCTCAAGGGTAAGTTATGGACCATATTTTATAGAAATTGAACCAAGGATTCTATCTCTAAGAAATTAAATGTCCAAGCAATTTTTCTTTTCTTTCACTTGCTTCTTTGTAAGAATTTTAATGGCATTTTGCTTGAAATACTCCAAAAAATCATTTAAAGCAATTTAATCACTGTGAACATATTTGGAATTAGAGAATTTCCTTAAATCAATTTTTGTAGTCATTTATTCTTAGGAACTATTAACTCAAATTTTGATGAAGGAATTAATGGTTCCAAAGAATTTGTCATGATTGATATGGTAGAATCAAGGACTCCACTAAAAAATTAGAGTCAAGAACTCCATAATCTTAAAAGAGTCAAGGACTCCATTGATGGGATAGAGCCAATGACTCCATTATTTTTTGTAGAGCCAAGGACTCCATTGATGGAGTAGAGTAAAGAACTTCATTATTTTTGTAGAGTCAAGGACTCCATTATTTTTTTGTGGAATCAAGGACTCCATTAATGGGGTAGAGTCAAGGACTCCATTATTTTTTTGTGGAATCAAGGACTCCATTAATAGGGTAGAGTCAAGGACTCCATTATTTTTTGTGGAGTCAAGGACTCCATTAATGGGGTAGAGTCAAAGACTCCATTATTTTTTTGTGGAATCAAGGACTCCGTTAATGGGGTAGAGTCAAGGACTCCATTATTTTTTGTGGAGTCAAGGACTCCATTTAAAGAAGACATTACACCACAACTTTGAGAGAATTTTTATTGAATTTTTATTTAGTAATGTACAAATAGGAGTTACGAGTCAAGGACTCGTATTTAAAGTTTCATGGATAGAGTTAGGAACTCTTCATGAAACCCGATCTTATTTGCATTACCAAGTAAAAATTTATATGTGAGAAAGAAAATGAGAAGGATTTAGAGAAGAAAAAGGACTGATAAAAATCATGTACAAACCTCTGCTCTTACTCCTTTTTTTAATATTGCTCTCTTTCTCTCTATCCGTGCCTAAACTTCTTTTTTTTTTTATTCTTCTTTTTTATTCCGTCTCTGCCTTCTCTTTTTTTTTTTTTCCTTTCTCTCTTTTTCTCTCCCTCCTTTTCTTTTCAGCGTGTTTCTGCTCTTTCTTCTTCTCCAAAATTCTCACTCTTTTCTCTCCTCTTTTGCTTTTCAGCGTGTCTCTCTATTTATAGAGAGACTCCAAAGGAGTTACTCCCTTATTATTCTCTCAACTGCTCAGATCATGTACCAGTTTTTTTGTCAGTTTCTTCCTCCACAACTCCAAGTTTTGTGTTGAGCGGTCACCCACTTCTCAGCATTTTTTTCTCTTTAATTTGCTCCATTATTTTTTAAGCTCTTTCATTTCAGATCACTTTCACCAAACGTGGCTATCTTTAAGCTCCTTCTTTTCAGCCCACTTTCACCAACTGCTCCTTAACTTCAGCTTTTCACCCTTCATCTTTTTTTTTATCATTTTATTTTTTATTTGGGGACATTGGCAGAGTTGCTTAATGCAATGCCAGCTGCCCTTCTTTTTTTTTTTTATTCTAGTCCTTCCTTATAGGTATTAGAAGGCTAGCTGGCAGCTCACCATTCACGTGCATCCCTTTCTTTCATATATATATATATATATATATATATATATATAATTATATCACTTATTTATTTATTTTTTATTTATTATTTTATTTATTTTTTTTGAAACTCATACCACTTTTTGTAGACATATTTTGTCTATCCTGTTAGCTAGTGGTAGTTTAGTCCACAAGCCATGAAGTTACATATTTTTTTTTTTTTTTTTTTTAAATGGTGTTTTTTTTTTTTAGTTTCAACAGCCCTTCATACATATTTTTAAGTACACATTGAACTACAATCCTCACCACCTTATAATCATTAGTCCGCAGATCAAACCCAAATGCCGGATAACAAATACCAAAGTCATGCGTCTTAATGCAAGGTTTGGGAAGGGTAATAGATTTCCCAATAGAGGGATTCCAAAGAATAAAGCGGTCTAGTTCATAAAGGCTGAACAATCCATTAATGGAACCAATTAATATAAAATGGTTAATATGAAGACACTTTACTGGGATCTCAAGTTGTTGAATTTGATCAAATGAGGCATTGTCATCATGAATTAATTTGTAGTGCTCTACATAGGGTCTATCAATGCGATACCTAACAATTAAATTGTTAGATTTGGATGGTAGTGAAAGTGATCGAGCGAGGTGGGAATTTATTAAAGCAGAGCTTGTGATCAGAGAGTTCCATGATTTTGAAACGCACCTTAATTGAATTACTGATTTCACGCTTAGTCTCTGAAGTATCTCCAGCAACACCTCATCTGGGAGATAGTCTGACATTCGTTCTTATCCTTCCTTCTCCTTCACCCAATTATCTGGAAGGAAAACGCACTTTGGAATGGGTAAACATATGAGAAATGGATGAATACATAGAAGGATGCCATCTCAAAACCAAAATCTTTTGAAGCAAAAGTTTACTTTCATTCTTCGCTCTTTGTTGAGGCTTCTCGCAATTGAAACTTGAAAGAATTGGAAGTGACATTTTTTTTTTCTTAATGAAAAAACCGGTCTCAGTAACACACTGTTGTTGTTTATTATTAAATGAAATTGAGGGTGTTGACAAAGAGACGGAATTGAAAATTTGAAATCACATTTTTTATGGAGTTCATTGTCTCCTGTGGTCTCATAGGTAACATTCATGTCAATTTTGCTTGTAAACTTTCAATTGCATCGATTCTCTGATTAATGTCTCATCAGTAAAAACATGTTATTTATTTTGAATGAAATTGCAGTATTTTATTGCACCTTTGTCATTAATTACTAACCATAGACCCACGTGATGTGTGGAAATATCATCGTGATTCTTTTTTTAGGACCAAGCAAGACATTGTTCAATAGTGCCGAAAGAATTACAAGCTTTTTGGTCATGGAGATGAAAACCTTCGTAATGAAACTGCAAACATGGGAATGGAATCTGCATATGCCGAAAGAATTACAAGCTTTTTGATAATTTTTATTTTATTTTTAACATGAGCTCATGGTCATGTTAATGCAAGAGAAGAACCATGCGAAAAACATTGTAGGGTTGATGCTTGAAGAAGAAAAAAACAAAAACCAAACAAAAAGATAAGGTTATGTTTGGTAATAGTTTTTGTTTTATATTTTCAAAAACTTGTTTTCGGGAATATAAAGAAAAGCCAATTTTCTTATATTTTTTAAATTAAAAATATGTTTGGTTAGTTAAAATTAAAAAGATAGTTTTTTGAAGAAAAAAAAAAAGAAAATACTAAAATATATTGTTACTAGGATTTGAACTATAATACTAACTTATTAAAAGATATAAATTCATTAAATTAAATGATTTTTTTCATTGACTTTTAAAAATTAGAAACTGAAAACAGTCTTTTGCATGCTTTCAGTTTCATTCACAAATTGAGTTTTAAGAATAGTTTTTGTTTTCTGTCCATTTTGGGTTGCCAAACAAGTGTTTTAGTTTTAAAAATAGATTTTTTTTTTTGGAAATAGAAAATAAAGGAAAAAACAGTTACCAAACGGTCCAAACATATCCTAACGGTTGCCATGTTTTTTATTTTATAGCATAAAGGTTGCCACGTTATGCTTGTATCCTTTTTAATTTTTAATTTTTATATACATATAATAAAGTTTCAAATTATGGGGGAAAAAAAAAAACTGTTACCACACCACTATATCCTTTTAATATTTTATATTTTTATAGATATAATAAAGTTTCAAACTATAGTAAGATACCAGTTGGCTTTTCAAAGACTTTACCGATATATATATTTATATATATATATATATATATATAAATATATATAAATGACTTTACCAATTGAACTAACTGAAACCTATCTCTTAAGCCACTATATCTTATTTCCAATGACAGATTTTTTTTTTTTTGTAAAAAAATCTCATGTTTTCCAAATATACTCCATAAATAATCACGTCCTAACAGCAATCACACTACCAATTCAATAATACAAGGCTAGACCAGTCTCACATTACAAAGCATACCTCATAATCACTTCAAAACCATAGTCACATTTACACATTACCTATATATTGTAATAATCTATAACAACATATAGCCTAAGAGCAGTCCAAGAAGTGTTAATTTCATGATATCAAGGTTCAAGAATCCAACCAAGAAATGGATTCCGATTAGTTCTTCAACAAATAAATACATAACAAAACACCCAAATTAGATCAATAATCCTATAAAATTCCGATAAATTTTCTTGCTTATAGATGATAAACCCATGCCATGAACATAGTCACGTAAAATATATTCTTGAAATTCATTTTCTTTCCCGGAAATATTCATGAGTCATAAAACAAACACAGACTAAGTGCAATAATACTAATTCATTAGTTTTTGTAGGAGAATTCCATGTGTAGAAACAAAATTAGAAAGTAATGAACATATATAAAGCAGTTCTAGCTAGAGGAAGTGGAAAAAGTGTCAAAACAGTTCTAGCTAGAGGACGTGGAAAGAGTAGAAAAAGTGTCAAAGAGTATATCATACTGTGTTGTACCTAATATTATGGTTTTTAAGATAATATGTAGTTGATTTTGCTTTCAAGAATTTTATGTATGTCTTTGTAATTTTTTAAATACGGATCCAATGCTAATTTGGGGATTTCTTTATACGCTGAAATTGGCTATAGTGGCCATGAGTCGAAGAACTTCTCTGTGTTTCCATTTTTCTATTTGGTTTTATTATTTTTTAATATTTTTTTATTGGATCAGTAAGAAAAGAACTTTATAAACAAATTACACTCTTAAAGTTTAGGGGTGTTTAGATTTTACACTTTGAAATTTCAGAATTTAGATTTTATCCCCAAAATTTGAGGGTATTTGGATTTTACCCCTGACGTTTCAGAATTTAGATTTTATTTCCTAAATTTTAGAGGGATTTGGATTTTACTTCCTAAATTTTGGGAGTGTTTGGATTTTACACCCTAAGTTTTAGAATTTGAGGGTGTAAAATGTAAACACCCTCAAACTTTAGGGGGGGAAATCCAAATTTTGAAACATCAAGGTGTAAAATTCAAACACTCCCAAACTTCAAGGGATAAAATTTAAATTCTAAAACTTCAGGATGTAAAATCCAAACACCTCCAAACTTTAGGGGCATTATTTGCAATTTACCCAATAAGAAAAAGAGAACTTCCCGGTTTTAGGTTTTTTTTTTTTTAATAAATTTTTTTTAGGCATAGAATTCCAATCCATCTAGGAGTTAAATGAAAGAGTCCATCAACTTTGGTTTTTAGTTTTGAGGGTGTGGTTGCCTTCTTTTATTAAGTCCAATTGTCTATAGAAACTACTAAAAAAAAAATGTAAGAAAGCTTTATTGATATGGAAAACAAAAACAATAGCACTAAAGTAATCGAGTAGTAAACAACAATAAACAAAGCTTTAATCCCAAAATTTTAGGATTGGCTATGGGTCATTGACATATTAGTTAGGATTGACCATACGTATTATTTTTGTCCATTCTACTTTATCTATAGTCATACTCCCGTTACTCACTTAAATGACATGTCATTTTTTATTATTTCTACTAACGTAATTTTTTGTCTTCCTTTATCTTATTATGTGATGTACGAATAATTTTGTGATATTTTATGTAACACGGTTTTTGAGAATGTTGTATATATATTATAAAGAAAAAGTAAACTAAATTAGAGTAAAGAAATACAATTATTTAAAATTATTTAAAATTAGTTTAGTAGCTTCACTGAACATTTTTAGCCTTCTCAAGGTAGGATTATTTAAAAAAAAAAGAATCATGAAACCAAAAATAAATGCAAAAGAGTAACAAGTTAATGAAAATCAACTAATTTGTATTGTGTTCGTAGATTGCTTATCATGAAATGAAAGTATGCATAACTCTCTCACTGTCTTTTACTCATTGATAGTACGACATTAAGACATGGTGTGAGCAAGTACGTATGTGTGTGTCTTGTAGATGATTTAAAACTATGGTATAATATAGCTTTATATTGCACGCCAAATATTCTCTCTACTTATATACCGAAGACAAAAAGTATTTATCCAACAAAATTATTCAAACATAAATCATATTTAAGCCCCTAATTTAAAACAAAAAACAAAAAAAGAAAAAAGAAAAAAGAGAAAAACAATACTCAAAGAGGTTTCGGTGACTCGATGGTGGCAGGAGGCCAGTATGATGGAGGTGGTGGCCCCTCGATTCATTTTTCTCTCTCTTAGAAATGCTTTGTCAATCTTAGGTCTTTTATTTTGGTAATAGTGAAACATTATATTTCATTTAATAACCCACAACATTTTTGTGTCCATGTCTCTTTTAATTAAAATCTAGTACCTAGTGACAAACCAAGATATTTAATAGGAAGATTAGAAATCTTGCATCCTAGAATATTTGCTCCAACAACAACCTCACCAACCGCCACTAACTCAGACCTCCCTAGATTTATTTTGAGCCCCGAAACGGCTTAAGAGCGTAACAAAATGCACCATATATACCGAACCTGATCCTGATCTGGATCCTCCCCTAAGCTGTGATTACTAACACTTTCATCATCTCCCTTTTAAATAATTGGCCTAATATTTTTTTTTTTTTGGATAGGTTCATCTTATACTTTGTTGAACGTGCATTGATGCAAAATAATTTCATGTACAAAAACAAAAATCAAAAGGCAATGGCTGGTCATATTGGAAAAACCTAAGCAAGTATAATGAAACGGGAAGTGTAAAAAACATTTTCATATTGAATATGGATTAGATGTGACAAGTCCAGCATATACAAAAAGATACTAACATCAGTCTTTCATTTATATTTACTGTGCAAAAGTCTAATCCAATCACCAATCACCAACCACAACCACATGATCATATTTAACAGTTATGACAAATCAGGAACAAATTACATAGCTTTTTATTGAGGGTTTGAAATAAGATTTTTACTCATACTCACACAACAATATCTAAACTAAGAATAATGAGGAAAGTAAATGCTGAATTTTTTAGCTGAATTAAGGTTTACATGCATTTCCTCTTCCTACTCACGCCCCTTTTGTAAAGGGCATCATCTGGTTTGTCAAGTAAGGCAAGCTTCTCCATGTAATCATCAACGCGAATAAATTTAGACCCTCACAAATCCCCAAATCCTGTTGGCTCTCAAGGTCATACAAAGAGAGCTTGTAATCAGGTGGTAGTCTTGCGGCTTTTGCCCCTACAAGTATATGTCCATTCTTCGGGTGACCTAACCTTATTAGTTGTCTGTTGAGATCAACAGTGCGTGCATAGTTTAGTCCAAGAATCAACGGTGCCATACTCTTTCATCACCCAAATGGAACAAGAATTGTTGGCTTTAACCATATCAGGATCATGACATAATAGTGTAAGCGATCCCCCAATGCCCAATTACTGTGGTACAAACATCATCATATTTTCTAAATGTACCGTATGGCACCGGCGGTATTGTGCAAAAAACCTCATCACCCAGGTCAAATGACAAAACTAATGGACTAAAGGCATTGCTGATTGCCCTTAATATGCTGCAAAATGAACAGCACCATTTAAAGAAGCTGCTGGTCGCGTCCAATAATTAAAACCAATACCCGGCGGATAAGAGAGTAAATCTCAACCACAGGTATATTGGCCACTTCAGACGTTTGAGTTCTACGTGGAAAATCAATCCTCACCACCTTATAATCATTAGTCCGCGGATCAAAGCCAAATGCTGGATAATATGTAATTGATCTATGCGTCTTAATGGAAGGTTTGGGAAGGGTAATAAATTTCCTAATAGAGGGGTTCCAAAGAAAAAGAGGTCTAGTGAATAAAGGCTGAGCAATCCATTCGCAAAACCGATTAATATTGAATGGTTGATGCAATGACTCTTTACTGGGATCTCAAGTTGTTGAATTTGATCAAGTGAGACATTGTCATCATGAATTAATTTGTAGTGCTCTACATAGAATCTATTAATGTGGTATCTAGCAATAAAATAGTTAGAATTGGAGGGAAGTGAAAGTGATCGAGAGAGGTGGGAATTGATGAAGGCAGAGCCTGTGATTAGAGAGTTCCATGATTTTGAAACGCACCTTAATTGAGTTAGTGATTTCGCGCTTAGTCTCTGAAATATCTCCAGCAACACCTCATCTGGGAGATAGTCCAACATTCCTTCTTATCCTTCCTTCTCCTTCACCCAATCAACTGGAACGA
Source organism: Castanopsis chinensis (assembly GCA_032878915.1). Lineage (NCBI taxonomy): Eukaryota > Viridiplantae > Streptophyta > Magnoliopsida > Fagales > Fagaceae > Castanopsis > Castanopsis chinensis. The sequence continues at coordinate 491,690 of JAVQMG010000047.1, read as the reverse complement.
AAGCACACTTTGGAATGGGTAAACATATAAGAGATGGATGAATATATAGGAGGATGCCATCTCAAAACCAAAATCTTTTGAAGCAAAAGTTGACTTTCATTCTTCTCTCTTTGCTGAGGCTTCACGCAAGGCAATTGAAAACTTGAAAGAATTGAAAGTGACATTTTTTTTCTTAATGAAAAAACAGTGTCTCGGGAACACACTGTTGTTGTTTGTTATTAAATGAAATTGACAGTATTTTATTGCACTTCTTTTATTACTTATTAGAACAATGTTGGGGGGGGGGGGGGGGGGGGTGTTGGCATGCATAGAGTCGGAATTGAAAATTTGAAATCACATTTTTTATGGAGTTCTTTGTCTCCTGTGGCCTCAGTAAACACCTATTATTTATTTTAAACTAGCATATAACCTATGTAAATGCATGGGTACATTTAAAATTAAGGGCAAAACTCAGATACAGTACTTTAGGTGCTGTTCCTTAAGTACCACTTTTAATTTCTTGACATTTGTCTAATTAAATAAGTAACCTAACAGACATTAACACCGTCTCTTTTCTATTCTTTTATTTTATTATTATTTTTTTTCACTGTCTTCTTCAGCAAGACTTCTCATGCACAGAACCCAGGTGGCTTTTTGGATTCTCACACCCAACCTCTTAAGTTCTAATCAAAATCAAGCAAAGAAGGACAAAGGGGCTGGTTCGTGCACTTCATATCATCAACAAAACTCTTGGATTTCTAATGCACAATCTCAGAAGATCCCGTTGGCTTTTATAAATCGAGAAACCTTCAACAGTGGCACTGTAGCAGGCTTCTCACACTCAAACTCTGAAATTTCTTATTGAAATCAAGGAAAGAAGGATAAAGGGGTGATTTTCTCCATTAATCTCATTATTTTTCGTTATAAAACAAGTTGATTTGTTCCCATGCTTGGTTCACACAAGATCAATGAATGATTGGCCTTGGTTCGTGAGGTTCAGTTCTTCTCCATTATATTCTTTATTTGCATTTGAACTCATCCTGCGTGTTTAGCCAAAAAAAAAAAAAAAATCCTATGTGTATAAAAATCAGATTTGCCCTCTGTAGAATTCTAGGTTCCAAATGTTCTGCTCTTTGAAACCTTTATTGAAGCTAGATCTCATCTTCTTTGGGTGTGAGAATCCAAAAAGCCACCTCGGTTCTATGTGTGTGAAGTCTTGCTGAAGGAGACGGTGAAAAAAAAAGAAAAAAAGAAAAAAAGAAAAAAAGAATAGAAAAGAGACGGTGTTAATGTCTGTTATGTTACTTATTTAATTAGACAGATGTCAAGAAATTAAAAAGGGGTACCTAAGGAACAGCATTTAAGTTACTGTATCTAAGTTTTACCCTAAAATTAAACATAATTTTTATTTAAAAATATAAATAACTAGTCAAATTATTATTATTTTTTAAATAGCATGTAACACATGTATACGTATAAATACATTTAAACCTAAACACAATTTTTATCATAATAATATAAATAATTAGTCAAATTATTTTTTAAAAAGTAAATGTAATTAGTCATATATTAAAATTCTTACCTAAATTTAATACTACTTATGATCATTTGTTTTTTCTAATTTTTAATAAGATAGAATGTGTGGTGATCTTTGTTGTGTAGTAATTTTTATTGAGTATATATGATTGGTTTTTTAAATAAAAAAATGTATAGTTCATTAATATTAAATTCTTAGTATTTTGCACTTATTAATTCACTTGGCACAAAGATTAAAAAACTTAAGTGGAAACATGACACAAATTTAAGTGGATAATTGTTTCTAAAAACAAAAAATTAAGTGGATAATTATAGTGTGGTCTCTACATAAATTTAAACACATGGAAAAAAATTGGATTCTAATTCAAATTTTAATTGAACTTTCTCTAAGCTTTATCTTGCCTATTAATATATACTAATATGTAACCTATGCGTAAATTGTAGTAGTGCTATTGATGTTAGTTTAGATTATTAAACATATAGGACACAGTTCAACCAGGATATTTAGAGGTACTAAAATAGTTTTTCCATGATATTAATTACACCAAGTTTCTCATTACATTGCTATTACATATAAAATTTTGAAAATCAATATTGGATACTACATATAAAATATCAATTCACAATTATTGTTTGTGAAATTCCATTAAATATAACACAAAATAAAATAATAAATTGATCAAATAGTATCTCCTAAATTAAATGGGTATAAGTGCATGGGATCGTTCAACTCAATTACAATTTGTTAAGTTCAATATCTTTGCATGTAAAATATATAAATAGAAATCGTATAAAAAATATGGTTATTAGTTTAGAGAAAAATAATATTAAAAATCAAAACAAATTAATTTGTATGGAAAGCTAGCAAAAATAAAATTCAAATTTGATTCTAATTGAATTTTCTCTAAACTTTGGTTTAAAAAAGCATATATATATATATATGTATATATTACCTAGTTAATAATAGACCGTATATATATATGTATATATTACCTAGTTAATAATAGACCGTACATAGTCATGGTATATTACTTAATAAACTTGTAGATTCGAATTGTTTTTAGTTAAACAAAAAAAAAGGCTCATAAATATAAAATCATTCAAATTCTCTTTTTCTCTAATTTTATATATAAAGTTAGATATATGATTATGTTTTTATGGTTTATTTATATTGTATTCATTTTTTTCTACACTAAATTAACTCATTTGACACAAAAATTTAAAAACTTAGTTTATTTAGGACTTGGTGCATAAAATTAACTTATAATTAAAACCCAATTTTTACACTGAATTAACTCATTTGGCACAATAATTTAAAAACTTAGATTAGATGAGACATGTGGCACAAAATTAGACTATAATTGAATTCCAATCAATCAATCAATCAATATCAATATATATAAAAACAGAGACCTCATGTTGGAGTGCATAAGGTCCTGTCATGTGGCATTCTATTAGAGTTGTATTAGGGTAATTATTGAATTTGATCTTCCACCTCACCTCCTCTTAAAAAATTAATTCCTATGTGCATTTAAAAATAAAAATGATGCAAGTTACTTAATCAGTTCATCTCTTTCTCTTTCTTAACTCTTCACTTCCCCCTTTATATTTAATGCACAGTTGCACACTAACATGTTTCTTTCGAAATCAATATCTATATCTATCTACAAACTTTACAACTTGCTGGACACTAAGGAAAATGAATCGGTGTAACACTTCTTTGGAAAATAACCAAAATCCTATTAGATACCTCTGCCCTTTCTTCCTCCATTGATGCCAATTTGCTTCAAGTGTTTTATCTCTTTCTTAGAGCTATGCTTCATATCCTAAATTGAATTGTAAGGTAATTCTTCCAATAAATGATGGGTACATAATCTCTAGAATCTCTCTTAAATCTTTGCTTTATTATTTTGATCTTGTAAGGTTGAATTTATTCAACCATGTATTAGCTTTATTCCGTGTCAAATTTGATTGTAATTTTAGTAATTAGATACATTGTATTTAGGTAGGAATAATGTAAGGGTTGTGTGTGAGAGTGTGAAGAAATTCAAGTATGTGAGCATTCAGAGGATTCTTGCGACTGGATCTCGCGAGTGACTCGCGATTGGCAACTTGCCAAGATGCCACACGTGTGAAGCATGCTGGAAGCTGAATGGTCACGTTAGTTGGAACACTACAGGACAAAAAATACAGTCTGACATGACAGTTATCTTGTGACTCAAATTCGTGACTCGTTCTAGCCGCGAGAGTGAGTCACTAGAATGCCTTATTTTGTAGAAAAATGACTTTTCACATTTCTCACATACCCTACTATAAACTAATGTAAGATGAGAGTAAGAATAGAAACCTGTTCTTTATCTTTTTTTTTTCACAAATAGTAAAGTTTACCCTTATACCCACGAAATGTAGAGAGTTTCTAGAGAGAATTTTGAGAGAGAAACCTTAAAGAGAACCAAGATTGGCTCATCCACAATCTTAGACTTTTGATTTTCCAAATTCCTCTACTCTCACTCTCTCCATTGACATACTCTTGAGAGGTTCATTAGCCAAATCCTTATCTCATCATACCCATATCAGTGAGGAGGTATTTTGGTACTTGGGAAGAAGTTCAGAGATGACCAATTTACTTGGTTGATGCAATGAGCTTATTGCAGGATCTAGAAAGCTAAAAAAGACACAGTTAGGCTTAACCAGTTGGTAGTAGGAGCTTGGAGGGCTCAAGTACAATGAGTAGACTAGGCTTAGAGGGTCTTTTGTTATTCGTATACTCCAATTTTATTCTCTAGTGGATCATTTTACCGGTTGGAGGGCGGCGGAGAGGTTTTACGTCAAGTTCTTCGGTTTCCTCTTCGATAACACGTGCCGGTGTTATCTTTATGCTTACATCTCTCTAACCCTTACTCTCTACCTTGAGTTGCTGTTGTGTTGTAATTAATTATGGTGTAGAGTTGTTTATTTGTTTGGGTTTTTGTTTGTACCTTTCATTCTACACATCTATTGTTTGGGCATAAGTTTGTGTTAGTTAAATTTAAAATTGAGGGTCTAAACATTCCTTAGTGTTTTACACACTAATTGAGCTTTTAGATCTCTTTAAGTTTTGCTTTATTTTTTTGGTTTGGACTCACACAACTACATTTTTGTTGCATGCACACAAGTGTTTGATAAAAAAGCTGAGTTTTTTGTTGTAGGCAACAATCAATGTAGAAGTGGCGAACTATTTTTCATGTGCTCAAATTGTAAATTGCAACAACACATAGTAAGTATGCTCAGTGCTAGAGGTAACATTGTAAATTGCTTCAAATTGACACTATTTTTGGTTTTGATTTCTATTCTGTATTGTGTATGGTTTGCTTAACTTGAGAATTTTGTCACTAGACCAAGAACAAAAAAAGAAAACATAATAAAAAACAAGACAAAGATATTAGTAGAAAGTTATGATAAATGATCTATAACAATTTTATATGGGATTGATATTAGTAGAATTCAAAAGATTTAACAGTAAATTGGTTGGTTTGTAAACTACAAAAAGGAATGGACAGATCAATCATGGAATAAAGGGTCTTGGGTCAATTGCTGATCCTATGGTCTGCATGCCTTTGATAGCCTTGATTGCTGCTGACCTTCTTGAAGGTCTTAATAGGGAAAGGTAAAGGTTCCACTTTGATCTTTGAATTAATATTTTAAATTATTCTCAACACATTTGTTCTTTTCTATTACTTTCTAATTTTAATTTTAATTTATGATTATATATAGCTTAGACAAGTGGAGAATGTTGGGAAATGGGTAATGTATGGTTGTTGCCTAGAAATGTCTTATGATAGACTATAACAACTAGACATGACAAAACAGGCGGGTCGGATCGGATCAATTGGGTTGCGGGTCAAAACAGGTCATTTTAAGCTGGTTAAAAGCGGGTTCGGGTCAATTGGGTTGTGGGTCGGGTTGGGTTGACCCGTATTTTTCACATGAATTTTTTATATAAAGAAAACAACATGTATTTGCCATTTGGAGAGTCATGCAATAAATTACTTGATGTAAAATGCATTACTTTGAATTCACCACTTATATCAAGAATGAAATCAGTTAAATTTAATAATACTTTTTAATAATTTTAAAATTATACAAATCTGAACATTGTTATCTAAAACAAAATAACACAAAGATAAGTAAAACAAATATACAAGTTTTATTTCTATAAAATATCAACATCCCAAAATATAAAACAAAGTTACAAATGACTTATTAGATAATTCATTTGACAAAGAATAAAAACATATAAGAAACTTGAAAATTAATTTTATAATCTATTGTCAATTGTGGTTGACATTTTATTTCAATTTGATATATACATTAAAATTTGATTGTTTACTTATTTATATATAGTATCTTTTATGAATGCATATCATTGTTAAGTAACACACATTCTAGAAAATATCATAATTTATTTTGAAAAACAGTTTATTTTGGACATAAATTGTTAAAAAATAGGTCTAAGCATTCATAATTTATGTTAATTTGATACTTGGGCCTCACTATTTTCATACTTGTGAATGTTTCTCACACGTGTATACAATTTTAAATCTATGTTTTTAACTAAACTGTAAAAATGCTCAACCATTCACCTTTCAATTAATTTGCATACAGGTATATAAATGTCTCAATTGTTCCTTAAAGCTTACAACAAAAAATTAAACCAATATTGTCTAAACTTTTATTTTATTTTTACCAAATTTTTTTTTTTTTTTAAAAATGGTTCGAGTTTGGGTTGACCTGCGAAAAAAGGGTCGAGTCATAGGTCAACCCGCTTTTGCTTTGGGTCAAAAAAATCTATTTTGGGTTAGGTATTTTTCGCGTCGGGTCAGAGAATTTTGACTCGTTTTGCCATGTCTAATAACAATACCATATGTATGAAATTATTGCTCTTCATAGAATATACAAATATTGTCAAAATATTGTTGCAAACCACACAAATTGGTTTGTATTTGGCCAACTACAAGTTTTGGTATGAATTTAAAAGGTGATAAGCTCATATAAATTCAATTTTAGGAGTGTCAGCTTTCCTAAAAGTTCATGCCCTATTATGTTAATAGACTATAATTTACTTTTTAGACTGGAGGAAAATTAATCTTTAATTTCATTAATTTAGTTTTTGTTGTCTTAAGTAGCATGGACTCGATGAGGTTCTTAGAGGAATCCACACATTTTAGAAGATTCCACTCAAAGGCATTATTTCAACTTAGCTCTTTGAACAATATTACGTATTAGTTGCATTTCCTATTGCATACTAAAGTAAAGGACACTATGCTTTGCTAATGAAATTTAAAACCTCATATGTTCTGAAAAAAAAAAAAAGAAAAAAAAAAAAGAACATGATTTGATTGTTATAGTTGCTTTATTAGTTTAAATTTTAAAGAGGATTCTCCTTGCTATTACTTTTTGGCTTTTATTATACTTTTATACAAGCTATTATATTTAGCTGTAGTGACCATGCTTGCTAAATCTGGTACAAATATTTCAAAAATGTGATAGAAATTATCATATACAAGGTACTTTCTCCTTTTCTTTTTTACTTTTTACAATTACTGAATTCAGTGCACATGTCAAGTCTTAATGATATTGATAATTGCTATATATTATCTTAGTTCATACTCTGTTAAGAGCATACCCAACTGCTTATGAAAAAAAAAAAATGCATTGTCTCACCAAAAGGCCATTTGATTTATTTTACATTACTACACTTACAGGAGTCCTTACATCACATTCTTTATTTTACAATACACTATATTAAAATAATAATTTTTTTTACACCTAATTAACATAGGTCATGTGTTTTTGATGGCAGAAAAAGAATAAAAAAGGATTATACGTGTTTGAGATGCGAGATTGAGTAAGAGAGAGAGAGAAAAAAAAAAAAAAAGGAAAAGAAAGAATGCATAGGCTATATAGTATCATTTAAAAATACATGATACTATAAGAATGTTTAAAATTTGCTACAAGAATGCGAGACTGATTATGTAAGGCCCCCTTTTTCTGTTTTTATTTTTATTTATTTATTTTTTATTTATGAAAATCCTTATGTACTTTGCATTTCATCCAGTTTTAAAGGACCAAATGAGAATGCTCTAATATTCTCTCTATTAAACTATTATTATATACTTGTAAGTGTGAAATTATCGTGTCTTTTAGATTTCAATTTAAAATTATAATCATCTATCATTCTATACCAAATGCATAAACCAATTTGGTTCAAATCAGATAGGTGAAAATCAAAATGATTATCTAGGAAAAAATAATTATTGATATGTTGTGATGGGGTATGATAAAATAAAACTCCAGCATCATCCATGGTGGTCATCCAGGACAAGACCAGAAAGCAAATTTTGTAAGAACCTCGTCCATAAGAAGCTTGTCCATGCAGGAGGATGCTTGGACGAGGTTCGCATGGTCAAGTTTTACAAAACTTCACCGTCTCATCCAAGGGAGCCATCAACCTCGTCCTGGATAAGGTCATCCATAGGGGAACGACCTTCTTGGGAAGCGAGGTACGCTCGACAAGAGACCCCTTGGACGAGCCTTTGGCATTTAGGAAAATTCTTGAGTGTGTACTATGACTCCTTATTACACGCATAGCTTCCAATGACCATTATTTGAGAAAAACGCAACTCCTAAGCAGCTGTGGAAGTTATCCTTGAACCCTCATGTCTCCTCAAATCCAGGAGAGGTTATGAATTTGATAACTATCTTTAGGACACTATATAAACGCTCATTCAGACCAAACAAAGGTATGTTTTTACTTCTCCTAAAAGTTGGAACTCCAAAATTATAGAGAGAAAACTAACTTTGCCATCAAAGGTTTCTTGGCCGGCAACCTCGGTCACCTTAGATTGCTTCTCTTTCTTTTTCAGACCATCAAGATAGCAAGTAGTCCTTTCAAGTTCGAAACATCCAGCCTACTAATTTTCTTCGCATCATCATGTTGCATTTGTCATGTCTTCGTGGACATTTTTGAGCATGCAATATTGGAATAAAATATTGCATTTATAGCTTTTTATCCTTACAGACATGTTAATAATTTTTTAAGGATGAAGCATTTCTTGGAAAGCCAAATGAAGAGTATAGTGCTTGGATTCTTGACCCATAGAAGTGGGGATGTTTGAGAGACTTTTGGTTCTTGATCGGGTAAGGCCTTATTGTCCATAAGATGTAACTGAAAGCATATGGGTTTAAATAGAAATAATGATTGTAGAAGGTGTGTAGAGGTTTATGCTTTTCCATGGACAAAGTGATGTCTAGTTTTGCTACAGGGCTTAAAGGACTTATATGAAATTCTTGGTTTTAACTATATTATCTTGCAAGATATTCACACAATATAACCAACGAAGGTTGGCCTAAGTGGAAGGGGCTCTGGTCGCTTAAGCGAGTGGTCTTAGTTTTGAGCCGTTGTGGATGTAGCAAAATTTCTTGGAAGAGGTCCCCGCCTTGGCACCCGACAGTACCTCAAAGGATTAGTCCTGGGATAAAAACCTGGGGACACCTTGGGAAACCAAAAAAAGATATTCACACAATATAAATATAAATTTAAATGTTCATGCCTATTTCAGTTAAGTTTTCTTTCTTCTTTGATTTTAATTAACTCTTTATCAATGTTGATTCTTTTTCATTTTAAGGGACATGCTTTCCATTCCCAAAAAAAGAAGAAGATATTAATCTTTTCATTCTTGATCAATTTTGAATGTTATTTGGATGTAATTAAGCATCAGGGGAGTAGACCTCATATTAGTTCATGTTGTTCTAAATGAACTTAATGTAAGACAATGAGTTAAAAGGTCTAAGTTTAGATGTGCTGAAGAAGAAATTTATGCGATCTTCCTTAGAAGATGGAGCATTCAAACAATGATGCTATAATACTTTAAAGATTGAAAATTCCATTTCTATTTTCTAGCTAGAAGAGACTTTGCCTTCTTAATTAATAATAACGTATAGTTTTAAGGCATGTACATGCTTATATTTGGCAAGTTGCTATGTTAAAGTACAAAATGTTCTATGTATGACAAAAATTAGAAAGTTTTATTGGGGCATCCAAATATATGTGTTTTGGAATCACTTTTCAACCATTGTGGATTCAGTATGTTAAATGACTGCATATTGCAAAATTTCATATGGGAAACCAAATTTCTTTCTGTTTCTTGTTTCTTTTCTTAATACAAAATTTCATATGGGAAACCAAATTTCTTTTTGTTTCTTGTTTCTTTTCTTAATACATGTTGACAGTCAAACAGTAATATATTATAACATTATGTACAATTACTATTTCTTTAAGACAAAAAAAAAAAAAAAACACACACACACACACACAAACACAATACTGTAAAATAATAACAAATAATACTAATATAACCACAAAGTCAATTTATTCAAGGGGAAAAGAAAAGGAATACAACCACAAAGATTCAAGAAAAAAAAAATATACAACCATATAGCTCAGTCTATCACCATGGATTAGGAGTAATCCAAAAAGGTGGCAGATCAAACTTCTTCAAATCAGAATGGTAAATTGGCCTAACCTCTTCATCATCTAAATTGAACAATCCAAAATCATGGCCACCATACAAGTAGTCCACGTCCATCTCAGACCATCGATCATCCGAGAAATAAATTGAATTTGATATGCACTCTGAAAAATCATGACTGGACAATGACATCGACTGATTTGCGCCCAAAAACACAACTTGATCCTTCAAAGACTCCACCTTTACCAACAGTTTCTTGCTCAAATCTAACTTGTAGACACAAAACAACATTGTACGGTATGGACAAACCAAAGGTTGTGTGTCACTGGAACTGAGTAAGTAAGATTCATCAACAACATCTCCTTCTGCATTTACAAAATTTCCAATGGTGCGTTGGATGATCAAGAAGTCACTTGATGTCTTCACCAAATACAACTGAGTTGAAACTTTGTCTCTGGGAAGATTACCATCAACATGTTTCAGGGTTGTTCTAGGTTCAATGCTCAAGATTTTCGTTGGAAGAGCACTCTGAAACTCCCACACTTCCACTGAACAGTTGTATCTTAATGCGTAAAGCCGATTATCATGGCATATAATGTCATAGTAGCCTCGATTTTCACCCACAAAGTTGGTCCATGTTGTGTCTCCTTGCTTACAGAATGCAAGGCTTGAGAGAGTGCCATAGATCATCACCACCACCCCAAAGTTGTTGGAATGTGATGGGTCTGCAAACAAGATAGCTTTGCTGATAAAATCCTTCTTAATTTGGGCAAATTTGAACCTATCAATTGGGTTGAAGAATTCAACAGGAATCAATGGCAGTTGGATGTGAACTCTGGAGAAGGGATTAAAGATAACTGGGTTGGCTTCATCATCCAACATTACCAGCCAGCCGTGACAAGAACCCACGCACCAAACATCATCACCAAAAGCCCCAAACACATCCTTCATCTTGTAAACCTTCTTTTCTGCAAGATTAAAGAAGCGGCTTGTTGTAAAGTCACCTTCTTGGTCACTAGGAAGCATGAGCCATGGAGTACTTTGAATGGAATGAGACTGTGCTTGTGATTGTGTAGCTGCGGATCTCCAGGAAGAACAGACAGCTTTGCAGCGAATAGTGTCAACAAAGGGAACCTTTCTTAGGATGAGTCCTAAGAGTTCAGCAGGGAGATCTGACCATGAAGATGATGATGATGAGTACTTTGCTTCAGTTTCAGCCTCCCATGCTTTGCTTGAAATTTTTCTTCTTTTTCTAAACCTCTCACCCAAATTTTTTCTTCTTTTTCTAAAGCTCTCACCCATGATTGATTTTGTTTTCTATCGACTAAGTATTTCCTATCTGGAGTTTTGCTTTTAATTTGTACCCAAGACTGACTTATTTATAATTGAAAACACTATTGAGCACCGACTTTGTTTTTGGTGTTTTGATACACCGACTTGATTCAAAAATTCTAAGTGGGAAGTTCTGATTTTTACCGGTGTTTCCTAATCCGTTTAGGACTAGGATTGGGACTAATTTACTATTCCTTCTAGGATTAGGAGTAGTAATACTACTCCTTTTAGCAATAGGAGCCTCTGTTTTGTATTTTCAAAACAGAGTATTAGTTTAGGACAGGTGATTATCTTCATCACATTGTTTTATGATTGTTCAAGTTTATCTCTATCTCATTGTTACTATGGAATTTCTATCATGTAAAGGTAAGCAGAAATTATCTCAAAACCTCTGCTTCTCAATTCAATTCAGCTTTATCTCTCTCAATTTTTGTTTTACTTCTAGAAATCTCTTTGTCAATATACTGAAATTGCAAGTGGGTCTCGAATATTTTTTGCAAATTATGTTAGAAATATTTATGATCAAGTCGGAGAAATCGATTCTTTTTTGGATAGAATATAATTAAATTGTTAGTATTTTGATGGGTTGGGATTATTTATATTTATTTATTGAGTTTAATCTGAAATTTAATGGGTCTTTAAACAAATTGTGTTAGGTTTTTCTTAGATAATACATGTGTTCTAGTCCTCCTATTTAGCATCTTGGGATGAAAGCTTATTGATAGTGACTGTAATGTCTTGGGATGAACCTATTTGGGAAGGATGGCTGATGTTTGCAGCTATAAGAATAGAGGATACCAACAGCATAATTTTCAGCCGCTATCAGCACTTTAATTTTCAATTAGGATAGAAAGAGCTCTTTTAACTGTATAATGCTATAGTGGATTCAGACTAGAATTTAAGAGCATATAAATTCATAGTAGAATTTAGGAATATACTAAATACTATGTATGTCCCTGTTACTTTGTAACTGTTGTTTCAGATCCATAAATATATTAATCAATTTCTGCCAGTCAAACTTGCAGGAACACTAACATGGGTTGTAAAGAATTGTTGAATGCATCAGATTTAGATTGGTTTACTTTCCCATTTTTCGTGTGTGTGTGTGTTTTTTTTTTTTCTTCTTCTTTTTATTTATTTATTTTTTTTTATTGATAAATTTATGCATGCACCTAGTGGGTTTTGAACCCATGACCTTACCCTTCATTTTTGTGTGTTTTTCTAAGATTAATGCCTGACCTAATACACAATACAAGTGAAAATTTATGTAGAAGTATTCAAATAAAATAACAGAATTAGTCCTAAAGCAGTCATGTATGGTGCTGCTGGTTTTATTTGACAGTGTGTGTCCTGTCCTTGTATGGGTTTTCTAATCTTGTTTATCACACACAGTATCATGTGATTGGAAAAAGGCTTCACAGTAACATCTTGTTGCCCTTAAGTGGGTTAGCTATTTGTGTTGGTCAAGTTGTTTGCTTCTAACTTCTTCTTGTTCAGAAAACTACTTGTACATTTGTATTTTGGGTAAATCAAGGATTTGTTACTTTTCACTAGTTTTACTTTTACCTGATTGTGATAGATGACATGCAGTGGCTTACTGTTCTGAAAATAAAAATTTGACTACTTGTTAGCCCAATGACTATTTTATTTATGAAATGTTCATACTTAAGATCACCTAATTGAAATGAAATAGAAGTACATTTGCTTGCATCAAATTAGAATAATCAATTTGCATTATCACTTTTTGTTGTAACCTATGGTTTCTAATTTATGTAATTGGTACAGGAGGAAACCGTTTGGAAAATTGAGTTTGTTTATATTTGAATTAATTATCATATATGTATTCCACTACTTGGAATAAATTTTTAATATGCTTCTATGTCTAATGTCTTCAAGCTTTTCTAGTCCCTTCAAGCCACAATAATATTGGTTCTGCAAACCTTATTAAATATGATAATTATAGTATACTTTTAGGGTAGGCCAAAATCCGCTGGGCTAAGTGGCAAGAGCTGTGTAGGCCAAAATCCCAAGGAGGGCTCGGCTTTAAGGACCTGTCAAGGTTTAACGACACACTTCTAGCAAAGCAGACATGGCGTCTTCTCCATGATACTTTTTGTTTTGCAGGGTACTTAAAGCTAAATACTTCCCAAATTGTTCAGTTATGGAAGCTAAGAACCCAAGCTCTGCAACTTACCATTGGAGGAGTATTATCAAAGGTAGGGAGGTGATTAGAAGCGGGGCCATTTGGAGGATTGGAGATGGACAATCTGTGCAGGTGTGGAGGGATAATAGGTTACCAGGAAAAAATATGGCGAGGATCCTATCTCCTTGTAGGGACAAAGATGGAGATGTTAAGGTGAGCACGTTTATTGATTCTGAAAATTGCAGGTGGAAGGAGGAAATTCTGGACTGCTACTTACTGGCTTTCGAGGTAGATTCGATTAAAGCAATTCCCTTGTGTCGAACTCAGCAGCAAGACACCCTGATGTGGCCCCATAATCCATCGAGTGAGTATACCTTAAAATCAGGATACAAGTTTCTGCAAAATGAGCATCAATACCAGCAATCCGGTTCCTTAAATCCAGAAGCTGTGAAACACTTTTGGCAAGCTATCTGGAAACTTAATCTTCCTGCCAAAGTAAAAAATTTGGTGTGGACAGCATGTTGGGACTCTCTTCCTTCGAAGACAAACCTTGTCAAACGAAAGGTGATTACTAATGCTAATTAACTGTGATTTTTATAAATCGCACCAAGAGGATGAGGCCCATGCTATGTACTTCTGCCCCAAGCTTAGCTGATGGAACTTTGGAATAACATTCCACAATGGAAACACAGCAAACTGCAACATTGCGAGAGCTTCATAGACATATGGCTTTTATCTTCACTGAAGCTAGAAATCCTACTTTATTTTCAATGACTGTTTGGGCACTTTGGAATCGCCGTAATAATTTACGACTCGGCAAAACAACTATTTCACTATCACAGCTCCTGGATCAAGCAAAAGATAGATTGCTGGAATTTTTCCAACACCTCAATCCTGCTCCTCCATCCACGGTGAGGACAGATTCATGTTGGAGACCTCCAGATAGCTCCAGTTTCAAGATAAATTTTGATGGTGCGATTTTCAGTCAGGAAAAACGTGCTGGTATCGGTGTGGTGATAAGAAACGAGGCTGGCCTGGTCATGGCCCCCCTCACGCAGCAAATTCCTTTGCCTTCAACTGTTCTAGAGGTCGAGACCCCAGCGGCACGAGGAGCTCTGGAACTAGCAATTGAGATAGGAGTAAACAGAGTCATTCTTGAGGGGGGATTGTGCAATTCTCATCAACGCTCTCCAACGCAACAGCCACTTAGCAGAGGAATAAGACCAAATGGACCAACGTGGACCGAATAAGACCAAAGAAACCGAATAAGACCTAGTGAACCGACGAGGACCCAATGATCATAATAGACCAAAAATGACCAAATTGGACACAATGGACTGAAGTAGACCGAATAAGACTAAATGTACCGAAGAGAACCGAATTAAATATATGGACCAAATAGGGCCAAAGTAGCCGAAATAGGATCGAATAAGACCAAATAGACTGAATAGGAGAGTAGTGGACCTAGAATGACCAAATTGGACCGAATAAGACCGAAGTGGACTCAATTGAACATAATTGACCAAATTAGACCGAATGGACCGAATAAGACCAAATTATCCGAAATAGACCTAATTGAACATAATGGACCAAAGTGGACTGAATGGGAACGAATAAGACCAAATGGACTGCTGTGGACCGAATAAGACCTAATGGATTGAAGTGGGCCAAATAAGACAAAAGGGACTGAAGTAGACCATATTGAACATAATGGACCAAATATGACCAAAGTGGACTGAATAGGACCGAATAAGACCAAATGGACCAAAGTGCACCTAATAGGACCAAATATGACCAAAATTCTCATTACTAACAAAATTCTATAATAATTATGCTATATAATATATCTATAGTATTCTTTAAAGTCATCTTACATAAAATATTACAATATTATCCGTGCATCGCACGGACAACTTACTAGTATGTGTGTGTGTGTGTGTGTGTGTGTGTGTGTGTATAGAGTGAGAGACACAGAAAGAGAAAGAGAGAGACCTTATGCGAGAGTACATGAAGTTCTGCCATGTGACGCTCTATAAGAGTTCTTTGCAATCCTTTTTATTATGAAACGATATTGTTTCATTCTAACCTCAATAATTAAAACAATGCAGCTTTTATGTTTAACACTTATTGCTTCAGAAAAAATCAATTCACTTCTTTCGCTCTCCTCACTCTTCACTTCTTCTGGACAAAACAAAAAACAAAAAACTCTTTCACTTCCCCTTTCAAATTTAAATGCACACTACGGATAAGCTCTTGGCAAAACAATGGCGGCTTCAAGAAATTTTTTCAGGATGGTCATTAAAAGTCTTAAATTAAACAAAATTTAATAAAATAAAACTTAAATATATAGACTTCACAAAAAAAAAAAAAAAAGCGCAAATACATAAAGTTCAGGAATAAATCGATGCAATACTCCACTAATTTCTTTTTAAAGGAATTTATGGTCAAAATGTTGAAAAAAGCCTCTTTGTAAATATACTATGTTTATTTCATCCTGATTTAATAATATGAAAAGATGAGACATTTTCTTATAGCTTAAGATCTAAAAGAAAATTATTTAAGTAAATACAAATTTGCTTAGAAGATGAATATCGTAATATAAGTGATTTCTTTATATGAAATTTGTTCATAGTGCTAGTAAAAGAATAAAGGATAAACTATAAATTCATTCAACATATTCAATTTAGGATTCAACCATCATATTGTTCAATATCATATCCAAGCATTATTTTAGTTCATATGCATGTATCACATAAATCCAACAAACTTAACTAAAGATTAAAGCAAGCGTTAATAGACTAGCTATTTGAAAATGTGCGTTTAAAAAAAATAGTGTTTTTAAAATATGCCTTTAGAAAACACAATTTAAAAGTCAAAATTTAAACAATTAATTTGGGCTTTTAGGCTAATTTGTTTGTTTGGGCAATTTTTGATTAGTGCTACGTCCACAATATTTTAGCAACACTTTCACAACAAAGTTTAAATGACAAGTTGTTATTGGTTCTAATTTAATCCTACCATTGAAATTACCTTTTTGTAGGGATGGACCTAGGATTTTAAGTTAGTAGGTGCCGGAGTATAAAGAAAAAAAAACTCTAAATAGGCATCCATATAGTATTATAAAACAGAAAACAATATAATGTTTTTTTTTTTAATATTAGGATGGCTAGGATTATTTTATTTTTTTATTTTTGTCGAAGTTAGAGTATTCACGGTGGTATTGTAACAAATTTGGGCTTTTAACATCTCAAAAAACTATTTTATTTATTTTACTGTGTCACTTTACAATACACCTAATATTAAATGTTTTTTTTTTTTATCATTTCATTTAAAACAATATAAACAAATCATTAAAATAATAAAGGAAGAGAGATAATTTAAGTTTCTTAATTGAAGGAAGAGATATAATCTTAATAAAAGATTATATTTTTTTAACAACTTGCTATAGTCAACTAGTATTTATATCAATTTATTGTAATTGCAAAAAAAAAAAAAAAAGTTTTATCTTCTCTAATAACACATAATTTTTTGGTTCTTTGGTGGTAAAATAGTTTTTTTTTTTTTTGCTAAGATACAATTACCATTGTGAATGTTTTTGTTATTTTTGTTAAGTTTTTGGGTTGGATAGTTGCCATTTGGGTGAGGAAAATGGAGGACCTAAGGTTTTAGAAGGGGCCACAACTAAAAAAAAGATTAAATACACAATAACTAAAAAAAGTAATTTGGCCTTTAACAATAATGTGAATAAGTTGTGAACGTATTGTGAAAATGTTGTAAACATAGCATTTTTTACAATTTTTTTGGTTCGACCTTTGATGGACCAAAATTTTGGAGAGGTCAAATTTTTATTTAGGGTGTTCAAGGTTTTTTTAGGGTGGTCAAGTTTGTTTCCTAGGGTGGTCCTCAACACATATTAATTTAAAATTCAATTTTTTAAGGTATATATATATATATAATTCAGGTCAAGATTGTTAAGTGACCACCCTGAGTAAGGCATGGTGCCGCCCCTACTAGCAAAGTGAGACCAAGCTTTGCAATGTTGCACCTTTACAATAATATTATACTTTCCAAGTAATTTCTATTTAGATCAAACCCATCTTAAATTTTTTTTTTTTTAATTTCACTCATTCTCTCTCTTAACTCTTCAGTTAGTTCTCTCTCTCTCTCTCTCTCTCTCTCTCTCTCTCTCTCTCTCTCTTACTCTTCACTTCTTCTAAGAAAAAAAACCAAAAAAAAAACTCTTTCACTTCCCCTTTCAATTTAAACGCACACTAATGTACCTGTTTCTTTTGAAAATTATATATTGGTGGATCTTCCTTCTATTGATGGATCAAAAATTCCTCTACGAGTTCATGGACAAAAACTCCTTTCTCAGTGTTTGTAAATAAATAAATATTGTTGACTTTCTCTCTCTTTGTTTCTTTCTTTCATTTTTTTTTTCAAAATTTTATTTGGGGTACCAAGTTTATGGTTTGCAATGTTCAAGGGAAGACGGAGGGAAGACAAACTTGGGGAGATTGAAGCTTCAAATTTATCAAACTCTTATTCAGTATCCAAGAGGTACAAAATACTAATACTCTACATTAGTATCTGAGAGGTAATGGGTTTTTGATAATCGAACTAGATGGTGGTTTGTTTCTTTTCATTTGAACTATTTATTGGTTGAGATTTTTACTGAGCCACACCGGTTTTTGTAATTTATGGTTTGGCTTTTGGTGAGTGATTTAAATATGTTACATGAGGATGTGATTAAGAAAATTAGTTGAATTGGGTACTATTTAGACCCAAAGGCAAAGATAAGTTGAGTAAATAATCATGTTTTGTTGGGCAGGTAGAGAGATCAACGAGGAAGAAGCTTAATCAACAAATCAAGCTCCTCCATGTCACATGTAGTTGGAGCACATACCCATGTATCTATATGGATTGGATCACATTCGAAATGCCAATTGAGGCAAAACTTTTGTGGGATTCAAAGTGCTAAGAGCCTACAAGTAATTATATATTTTATTTTGAATCCAGAGTGTTTGATAAAATGCTTGACAGAAGCTTTATAATTTTTATTTGATTGTATGATGTAGCAGCCTATATAATTGACACGAGTGAAACAAATTAACAAAACTACGGTTTAGAAAGTTGCTATTATTTTTAGGTGAATAATTTTCTTTTACCTACTGAGGGGTTAAGTATTATTTGGAAGCAAAGTTTTAAAATAATCACCACAATCACCACATATTCTATGTCTTACTAAATTACATAAACTCAATTGTTAAAAATAAGAAGAAAGAAAGAAACAATGAGAACTGTGAAGGTACAAATTAAGAACTAAATAGGCTGAAAAAATTATGTGGTGTCTCCATTATTTGAAGGTTAGACTAGAATCCATATTAACTCAAAGTGGTATTAAATATATTATACTAGTATACCTTTGTTAAAAATTTGTTAAATATGCTGAATCATGTCTAGCTCAACCATCGTTGAAACTACTTGCTTTATTTATTTATTTGTTGGTCAAGTATCATGTACGACTTAACTTGAGAGGCTTGACAATATCAAAGTGTGTTTGTTGCTTTGCCTAGACATCAATCACTATGCAACCTTAACAGTTGAAATATTATTGAAGATGCTTCATAAGATCAATGCCTTACACATCTTATAAGACAAAGGATGGGTTCAAGGAGTTTGATATGCATAATATATGCTTGCAATTAATTGGTTTATGATCAACTGATGGTAGGCAACAAAATATGCCCACATGCTTTGAAGTTTCTACTATAATTGTAGGTGATTTTAGTAATGAAAATATCTACCATTTATGCTATAATATATGTACGCAAATTTTCCAAAACCATTTTACATAAAAGTTTACAGCATTATCTGCACAACACGTGGGCAACCTTCTAGTTTGAAATTTAATTGGATTTTCTTTCAGCTTTGCTTTTATATATATATATATATATATATATATATATATATATATACACACACACATAGATAAAATAAGAGGTATATTATTGCACCTCTGTTATTAATTATTAGAAACAATGGAGAACATGCTATGCATGTCTCCTGTGTGCATCGACGAAGGGATCATAGAGGAGATGATCTTGAGGCCAGGGGCACCTGTCATGATTATATATTCAGTTGTAACACATGGATGCTTTGGGAAGCTGAAATCAAAATTTTTCAGGGTAAATGGATCTAAAGTGGCTACCATTATATCTTTTTTTAGTCAATGAGAACACTAGGCAAGATAAAGAAGACTAAACAAGGCACGCGGTATCAAGAAGAGAATTCAAAATGGAAGAAGACAACTTTTTAGGCAACTATTGAGGGTAAAGTTTCCTACATCATTATGAACCATAACTTTTTAGGCAATATGTTTGGTCATTGAAAGTGTTATTTTCTTCTTTTTTCCCGATTTTACTGAAAATGAAAAACGTATCAAACCATCTAATAAAGAATATCCTATCATAATACAAATTCCTCTAAATTCACTAAAGATTACTTCTGAACATTCAAAAAACTACTTCTCATATCAATCACAAATTCCACCAGTGTCAAATTAAGACTACTTTTTTCCCAAGTATAACAAAATATCACATCAAAATCTCGCTCCCACCGCAAGGTCACATTTCTTGACCTACAAAAGAGGATCTTTGTTGAACTTGTGTTGAACTTTGATCTGCAGCACCACTAAACGTGTGTCCAGCCTAAACGATATAGTGAATAACTTTAATTAACATTATAACACAACTCTAAATACTGCATAAAACAATACATTTAAACTAAAAGCAAATAATATATTTATAATAAAAGCATACAGAAGTAATAACCTGGCCACTTAGTTGTTGAATCAAAACAACCAATTTTGATTTTACAGTGTCCATTTCCTCCAAGCCTGATTTAAGCTTTTCCTCTATACGCTGTTGTAGTATTGTATCTTGTTGATGTTGTACTGCCTCTCGTAGTATTGACTCCTGTAGATGGCGGAATCTCTCTTCACTTTGTATTGTCTTCTGTAGCATGCATCTTACCTCTTGTAGCATGCGTACTCTCTCTTCGTCGCAAGTCAACCTGGAAATTTGGAAGGAATAGATACGCCAAAAGGCTTTAGATGGTTGAGATACAAAAAATATTTAAACAACTAAGAAATACCAACAAAAATCATATTAGGTCGCAACCCATTATAGAAAATCCACACAATCAACCATTTAAACCAGATAAAAAGGAAGTCATGAAGTGAATTTCTTGCTAATTGACCAAAGAAAGAATCCTCTAAATCCTTTGGGAATGAAGACCAAATATAAGTATAAAAGACCTTAACTCAGTTGAAGTGAATTCAGAGAGAGGATCCTCTGAATCTTTTGGGCATGAAGAAGCATCAAATAGGAGCTTTACTAAAGAAAAAATGAGATACAAAACCCAACTACAAAAATAACTAGAACCCCAAACCCAAAAATAAACACACATATTTCTATCATCAACTAAACAAATCTCAAAAACCCAATGAAATTATGAAACTGAGTCAATGTAATTGATAAAAGAAATAAACCTTGGAAAAAAAAGGGTACCTGAAAGCACTAATTAGATCTCAAATTGGTAAAAATAAAGCTCTAATTGCCAAGTGAGAATCAAACCTAATCATAAACAGTGAAAAATAAAAATAATGCCTAAATCAATGAACAAAATTTAGAAGAAATCCATGTGAAAATCAGAATGTAAACAAAGAAAAATGCAGAGCAATAAGAGTGGTGGATTGGGTTCCAATAAATTTCTTTTTGGGGAGACCTGAATTGGAAGCAAAGAAATAGAAAGAAAACGTGCAATGCAACTGTTAGAGAGAAAAGGGTAAGAGATAAATTGTTTTCTCCCAGAGATGGTGGCCAGAGATTAAGTGTTAGAGAATAGTGAAACTGAATGTTAATACCGAAGTGAATGTTGGCCAGAGATGGTGGCCAGAGATTAAGTTTTGGGGAAATGGAATTCTATAATCACAAGTTTAAGAACTCTTAATTGCTATTTTTGTCACTTTGATTCCAAAAAAAAGTGGTGGTGTCAGTATTAATGATTTTCACCATATTACCTTGGAAATGTTTGTGCTTATGGCAAAGATGTTGGCTAATCTCTTTACTTAACCAAAAAAAAAAAAGTGTTCATGGATCACTTAAATGTTGAAGATTGGCAAATCCCTTATTTGGTGTTTATTGCCAGTGAATGTCTTGATAGCAAACTTGATAGCAGTATTTTTGGAGTAATTGCCTAATTGGTAAGCTGGACACAGAAATGATAAATGATCATTTTAACCATGGATATTTCATATATCTATTAGAAAGACTTGATTTTGGTGCAAATAGGGGATGTGGGTTTGGATTTCTATTAGGAAAATATGGTACTCTATCTAGGTTAACAAAAGCAAGTTGAAGGAGGAAGGTTCACATTTATCAAAAATACATTTTCTAGACTACCAATGTATTTCTTAAAAAAAAAATTTATGTATTTCTTTCAAATTTTTTTAAAAGTATATTTTATTTCAATTTTGACGATCCCTATTCATGTTGCTAATAGATCAACTGGGGCTTGGGTGAACCAAACAACTTTCATTTAGTGGACTATGGATTGGTGTGTTCCTCATTAAACTTGGGAGGATTGTGCTGCATAAGTTTAGTACATTTAATCAACCTCTTCTAGGGAAATGATTGTAGGTTTTGAATAGAGAGGGATTGAGGCATCTCATTAAGTAAAATATGGAAATCATATGGGGGGGACAATAGATGCAGCCAGGGAGTCACATTGGGTAGGTGTATGGCAGAGTATTAATGGATGTTGGAATTTTTTTCTCAATATAGCCATTTTTTATCAAAATTGTATGTGCAATGGTAGTTTTTGAATTAGTTGACCATCTTATAATTCCAATTTCAGCACTTATGATCTCTTTTAACAGATTGTTAAACAATCTAATACCCATACCACCCATGCACTTCCAAGCTTCAATAGGAGCTCTATCAAACCACATAACTTTTCTGATTTGCTTCTTCCTTACCTTCAACTGTCCCAATTCTTCATTTGAACCTATGATTTCAATAGAGTGGGCAGTTTGCCTATGAAATATTTGGGGATGCCATTGGGATCTTCTTTTAAGTCAGCCTTGATTTGGAATCCTATTTTAGAGAAGATGGAGAAGAGGCTTTCTGGGTGGAAGCGTCTCTATTTATCTAAGGGTGGTAGGCTCATGTTACTAAAGAGTACTCTCTCAAGTCTCCCGACATATTTTTTATCTCTCTTTACTATCCCTAAAACTGTGGCAAATAGATTGGAAAGTATTCAGAGGAATTTCCTTTAGGGGTCTTCTGAGGGGGGCTTCAAATATCCTTTGGTGGCATGGGATAAGGTGTGTTTACTTGTTGAGATGGGTGGTTCGGGGATAAGAAAAGTGGTGCCGTTTAATCAGGCTTTATTAGGGAAGTGGCTGTGGAGATATGGCCATGAAGTTACCCACTTATGGCGTCGTGTTATCTCTTCAAAATATAGCGAGGGACAAGGGGGGTGGAGGACTAACGTTTGTAGGAGGTCCCATGGGTGTGGCCTATGGAGAAGCATTAATGAAGGTTGGGAGAGCTTTTCTAAGCACCTGTCTTTTGTAGTAGGGGAAGGTACTTGTATTCGCTTTTGGCATGACAGGTGGATTGGTGACGCTACTCTAAAAGTTCTCTCTCCTAAGCTCTATGAGTGTTCAGCGGTCAAGGATGCCTGTATCTCTGAGGTCCTGTGGATTCCAGAAGGGAGTAATGTTAGAGTGTGGAATTTAACGTTTTATAGAGCTTTTAAAGATTGGGAGTTGGCTGCTTCATATTCTCTTCTTCGGCTCATCCAAACTCGTATTCCTCAAGGTAGTAGGAGAGATGCCCTTTACTGGTGGCTTAAAGGGAATGGTAAGTTTGACACTTGGTCTTATTACCTTGCGATCCGAGGTGCTTCGAATTATTGGCTTCCTTGGAGGGGGGTTTGGAAACCAAAGATCCCTAAGCACGTGGCGTTCTTTCTGTGGTCTGCTGCTCATGGTCGAATCCTCACTTTGAATAACCTTATGCTTAAGAGACGCCCATTGGCTAATAGGTGTTGTATGTGTTGTAGTGACGGGAAGTCAATTAATCACCTTCTTCTCCATTGCCCTGTTATCCATTCCCTATGAACTTGTTTGCTTCAGGAATTTGGTATCCTGTGAGTTATGCCAGGATCGGTGGCGAGTTTGATATCTAACTGGCATCAGTGGCATGGGAAGCATAAGTCGGACATATGGAACTTGGTTCCAGGGTGCTTAATGTGGACTGTGTGGTTGGAATGAAATCGTCGATCCTTTGAGGACAAAGAGAAGACGTTGGTTGAGTTAAAGCTTTTATGTCAGCGTAGTCTTTTGGAGTGGTCTCGTTGTTGGGATTTTACTAATTGTTCTTCTCTATCCGAGTAATTGTCCTCCCTTAGCTTAGTTTCCTGATAGCTTATTTCTTGTTGTTCATCATCATGAACTTCTTGTATGTCTTTTTTTACTATCATTTATAAAAGCTTTCTGATTACCTATCAAAAAAAGAATTAATAAGTTCTCCCCAATTTCTTGCATGAATTAAATAAAAAATATTGTCAAAATGGCTTCTTCAATTTTCTTTTTTCTCTTCTTCCTTTACTAAAACCATTTGATTTCCCATCTTTGATACACTTGACATGATTCAAGTCACTCGCCTTCTTTTCCCTTTCCTTACGTACTTATAAAAAACTTCCTATCCATCCTTGTTCCTAACATGCAAATAAGCCTTAAATTTAGCCTCTAGAATCTCCTTTTTTGCTCCCTTCTTCACCACATTGTATTTTGCATAAGCCTTCCTAATTTATGCGTGTAGTAAACTTAAATAACTATCTCTCTTTACCAAATTGTTGTCCAAACCTCTTCATTCTAACACCAAAACTTCTTGGATGATGGCATGCATCCTATAGATTCTACAAGTACCTCTTTGGCCACTCTTATAGTACAGCAAGCCATTTCATTCCAAATTTTATAAACAGTTTATTATATATGTATCCCAAATTTTATAAACATGTTCATCCAAGTCCTCATTGCCCTCTTAAACCATTCTGTTTTTATGCAGAACTAACTTATCTCCTTCAACTTCGAGCACCTAATTCTTGTGTTTCCCCCACCTTTATCCATTCTTTTCCATCAATACAAACATCAAGTGTCACTAACCCATGTTGTGTGGTTACACCTTCTTTTGATATTAATTTAAAATCTTTACAACATCCCCTATGAACCTTTGGAATAAAAATTAAATTTACCTAACTAATGTTTGAATCCATGTTAAAGGTAAGTGTGTCTCCCTCCTCTTGAACCAATTAAGTTGTCTCCCTCCTCTTGAACCAAGTTTTCATCCATATGAAATCAAGATATATATATATATATATATATATATATATATATATTCAATGGAAAAGAAAGGCAATGCAGTTTTTGTAATTTTTCAAGATACTTTTGTGTTCATCATAGTGAAGATAGAGTACTTTTCATCAATAAAACTACTATTACTTATCCAAAAAATAAAGAAAACAAAACAAAGAAAACCAATGCAACCACTGTTCACGGGTAGTGTACAAGGTTCATTGCAGAGTCATTGAAAAATACATTTGTCCAAAAAATCCAGCATAGTAGAGAACGAAGACTGCTTAAAGCACCTCATGTCTTATTTAATATCCCTGCCCTCCATGTACTCTTTCAATTCGCCAACCATCTATCACAACATGATCATTAAAGCCTCCTCCAATAAAATCCTTCTTCCTATTTGATGTCCTTTGAATAAACTCATCCATACCCTCCCAATATTATTTCTTAATGGATTCTTCAAAACCTATTTACTGAAGTGGTTGAATGGGTTTCAAGGAATTATGGATGTTAAAGAAAGACTCAATTCACTCCAGATATCAATCATTAAATTGAAAACTAAAACTCATATTCCACAATGGACTTCCTCCTCCACTGGTTGTTTCAAACAAGAATTTACCAAGAGCTATAATTTACACTCCATCCTTATCGAGGGGAAATGTTTTCTGAATATTTTGATATTTTGGTATGGCAAAACACAAGTCAACAAAAAAAGTCCAATAGTAGGGAAAATGTTTTCGACAATGTTACACGTTCAGTAGACCACAAAAATAAACTTCACACCACCAAAAAAAATAATTATAAAAAAAGAAACCTCTTCCAATGGGAACTTACCTCTCATCACCCCCATTCTCTCTCGCTCTAGAATTATTTTCATAAATGAAACTTTTTGTTAATAGAATTATTTGAAATTACAAGAAATATATATGATTTTCCATGCAAGCCAATTTCCTGGCTCATTTTCATGGTCGCAACCAAACATAGTTAAACGAGTCAGTTTTCAACAGAAGGAGTCATTTTCCAAAAGACTTTCCATTGAAACAAATGAAGTGGCAGTGCTGGATTTCTAAGAAATCCTGAATTAAATTGGTATCAAATCCCTCTACAAATTTTGTCCTATGGTATTGTCCTGACACAAAACTATATTGATTTTTCCAATACAATTGCCAACCCTTGGGGCCAAAACTTATCCAAAAAACCTAATTAATGCCAATACTATTTTTTAACATCTTAACTGATATTCAATCACTCTCCCGAAGTTTTATTATGTGACTTAATCTTACAATAATTCATATGGCTTTGGATATCTCTTTTGTTCTTATATGTGGGAATTAAAGTGCTTTTCCTCCACACGGTACATGGCTACACCCTTACGTTTCATTAAAGAAATATTTACTTATGAAAAAAGTATTTTTCCTCCACTTGTCAGGCCTTTTTTAGCACTTAAAATCTCAATTAAAAATTAATTGACTATCCTATGCCCATACCACCCAAGACTTTCATAAAAATTCCAGTATTCCACCAAACCCCATAGAATTTCTGACTTTCATCTTCCTTAACGTGTCCAACCATTTTGATTCTTCACAGAAGCCTATGTTCTATCCTCAATAGAGTTATTAAGTTCTATGCATTACCTTGCATGAATTCCATTTCTTTTACCTATCAAAGAAATATTCAATCAAGCTGAACACTAAGTACTTTTTCATTTTAAAAAACAAAACTTAGCTTTGTTATATCACCCACCCTGATGCAACTACCACAATCAAGACAACATAATTCATTAAATCAATCAAAACCCATGAAGAATGTCATGACTCTACCAGTCTATCTGCAGTTACATGGTTACAACAACTTTAACATGTTTGGCCTGAACCAATACCTTGTTGAATTTGCATTGATGCAAAACAATATGACAAGTACAAAACAAAGTTCAGAAGGCAATGACAAACCATAACGGAAACATCTCAGAAAGTCTAATGAAACAGGAAAAGTAAAACACATTTTCAGATTGAATATGGATTAGATGTGACAAGTTTAGCACATACAGCAAGATAGTAACATCAGTCTTTCATTTATATTTCCTGTTTCTAATTTGCAAATGCTAATCTCACAATCAAAATTATCACAAAAAAAATATTTAATAAATTTGACTAGTCTTTGTAGCCATTCAGGAACAAATTTGCACCCAAAAGCAGTATTATTGAGATTTGAAACTTAATGTATACTTACAACCACACAATAATAAAAATGAGATAGAACTAAGGAACATAACTGCTGAAATTTTGAGTAAAATGAAGATTTTACCTGCATTTCCTCTTCCTGCCCCTTCTGGAAACTACATCATTTGGTTTGTCAAGTAAGACAAGGCTCTCCATGTAATTATCAACACAAAAATAGTTTTGCCTCCCACAAATCCCCAACTTCTTAACTTGTTGGCTCTCAGGGTCATATGAAGAGAGCTCCCAATCACCCGGTACGCTTGTATGTACCAATATATGTCCATTCTTCCGCATACCTAATACCCTCAAAATTTCTCCGTTGAGATCAACAGTGAACAGTTTAGTCCAAGAATCAACAACGCCATACTCTTTCATCACCCAAATGGAACAACGCTTATTAACCGTATCCTTACGAGCATCATGGCATAACAGCGAAAGCAATCCCCCAATTACCGAGGTATGAACATCATCCCTCGCACTGAAAGCAACCTTTGGCACCGAAATCACACGAAAAACCTCGTCACCCAAATCAAACGACAAAACTAGAGGAATAGAGGTTTTGCCATCATGAGCTGCAAAATGTACAGCCCCATTTAAAGAAGCTTCTGGAACCAAGTAATTGTTAAAACTAGTCCAAGGCGGAAATGAGTCGCGGCCAGCATTTGTTATTCTCCAAGAGCCCTCACTTAGAGAGTAAACCTCAACCATAGGTATCTCGGGCAGGCGATGATTGTTACACGGAAAGGCAAGGCTCACCACTTTATAATCATTGGTTTTCGGATCAAACCCCAATGCTAGATGAGTGGAAACATGGCCGTGAGTCTTGGCGTTAATGCGAGGCTTGGGAAGTGTAATGAATTTTCTAACAGAGGGATTCCAAAGAATAAAGCGGTCTTGTTCATGAAAACTGAACAACCCATTCACGTAACCGACTAACATAAAATGGTGGATACGACGAGTGGTGAGTGGGAACTCAAGCTGTTGAATTTGCTCAAATGTGGAGTCGTTGTTATCGTGAAACAATTTGTAGTGCTCTGTATTGGGTCTAGAAGTGCAGTGCCTAACAATTAATTTGTTGGAATTGGGGGAAAGTGAGAGTGATTGAGTGAGGTGGGAATTGATGAAATTAGGGTTTGTGATTAGGGAGTTCCATGATTTTGAAACGCACCTGAATCGAATTAGGGATTTGACAGGTACTCTGTGCAATATCTCCAGCACCACTTCCTCTGGGAGATAGTCCGACATATCTATCCTTCTTTCTTTCTCCCTTTGCTGCTGCTGCTGCTGCTTCACTTAAGTTTCAAGCTTTTTGGGAAATTTTCAATTTGAAAGAATGGCGTAATAGATGGAGATGAAATTGCATTGCTTTGTAGACATGCAAGTTCGTTAATAAGAATTGCCAAAAATTTAAAAAAAAAAAAAAAAAAAATTCCTTTTTTAATTTTAATAAATATGAAAAACTTTGTGAAAAATGTTCAGGGCAAATTATAGTGAAGTTATGACTTCTCTTTCTGTAATTTAAAATTTAATTCTTTATTTACCTAAAATTACTTTCGTTAGTCTCCTCGTATCCCACCACTGACCACTGTTTAAGGGTAAATATGTCTTCTTGTTCTATTTTTATGTCACTCCCTCTAAAATATAAAAAATTAAGAGAAAACAATATCAAAAAGTTTTTTATAAACCTTTCATTATGTAAAATTTGAAAATATAATAATTGAATTTCATATTCATTATATGTCTAAAATGCATGTTAAATTTTGAATGTTATTTGTTATTTGATTTATAAATTTATTTGATGCATAATTTAATACTACCAAATTTGAAATTTAAACATTTTATTAATAACACTAGACTCATTACATGCGCTTTGCGGATGCAATAATACTCTTATTTATTTATTTATTTGTTTGGTTTAGTGTTATAATGTTAAAGTGATATATAAATAATTGTGTGTATTTTTTTTTTTTAAGAAAGAGGTAAGGTAAAGTGGAATAGTGTTTAAAAATGAGATAAAGAACCATAAGAAGTTGAAATCCAATGAGATATTTGAAGTTATTGATTGCAATAAGAATTGTGATAAGTGAAAAAAATTGAGATTTTAACAAAAAAAAGATGATGTGGATGGAGATTTGTGATATTTGTGTAAAATTTAGATAACAAAAATTTGGGAATGTTGAAAAAAAAAAAAAACCATAGAAATTTTGAGATTAAAATGAGTAGTTTTTATGTGAGGTGTGGGTTTTTTTTTTTTTTTTATGAAGTAATTTTGTATTTTTTTTTTCTTTTGATGAAGATAATTGAAGTATTTGAATTCAAATAGATAACAAATTCAAATAATAATTAGATATTTTGAATACAAATGTGTGGGGAGAATAACAATTTTTTTATTTTTATTTTTTTTGCTTTTGTACGTGAGATAGTATTTCTATTTTAACTTTTTTTTTTCTTTTTTTGTAGGAAAAAAAATTAAACTTTAAAGAGTACATTATTTTAGAATTTGTATAGGGATATTTTGGTACGCCAAAAATTGAAGACGAAACAAGAGAATCCTCTTAGTAATAGTATAGATAACTATTGATCTTTGATTTTATTGAAATTTTGCAAGTATGAGATTATAATAAAAACATGCAATTTAGCGGTTAGATTTTCAAAATTCTTATTCAACAAAAAGATATAAAAGTTCGAATGGTTTTTCTCCAAATTAGGTTTTTTTTTTTTTTTTTAAATAAAAAAAGTAGAAACCTTTTCCCTTATGAAATTAGTAAATTTTTTTTTTAAAGATAGTTACAACTCTTTTCCTCGTAGAACCCTAAGTACTTTGTGTAAAATTAAGGTACAAGACTCTTGGCAAATTAGTTGAAATTTAAGATGTAGGGAATTACCACGAATCCCTAAACCTGTGAGAAACAAAAATAGAGAAAAACACACGCCAAAGAAAAATAATCACACGCACAAGACAGTATTTACGTGGTTTGGCAATTTGCCTACGTCCACGGAGTTGCAGAGATTTTACTATTATCCGAGAGAATTACAAATTGCGGCTACAAAAAAAACCTTTTATACTCCCAACCGACTACACGTGGAAACCCTAATTAAAACCAACGTTTTCTACTCAAAACTGGATTTACAATGGGACTAAGTCTCAGAAAATCTCCCATTAAAAACCACGCAACATTATTCAGGTCAGGTCGAGTCATCCATCGGATCAATATATAAAATTAGGCTCCACAAAGCCCAACATAAGAGGCCTTTTAACAAAAAATTGAGGCAAGCACAAGATTAAAATGAAAATAGAATATGGGATGAGATAGGAGATGAAGCATTTAATGGCACCTAACTAATAGGAATGGACAAATTGTAAACTTAAAGGTTAGTTTGGTAGGAAGATTTTTGTTTTTGTTTTTAAAATAGTATGAAAATAATTTACAAAAAATTAAAATTAAAACTAGTTTTCAAATAATAATTTTTATATTATATGTGTTTGACTTCTACTTTTAAATACAATTTTCAAAATTCCGAAACAAAAAAAGATAGTTAGGCGACCATTTCTATTTTTGAGATTTTTTTTATTTTGTAAAAAAAAAATTACAAAAGTAAGAATCTGTAAATTACTTAAAAAAAAAAAAAATGACAAGAGAATAGAGTTCATGTATTTTTTTTTTTTTTTTAGAGAAATGCTATGTTCACAACAAATCTTAAGTCGTAGGTTGTTATATTGTTATGGATGGGAAAAAAAGTAATTCAAGTTGTGAATTCAAATTATAACCAATAATAACTTACCACCTATGATTTGTTGTGAAATTATTGTGAACTTAGCACTTTTTTATTTTATTTTTTATAATGATAAGTTTCAAATTTGAAGTGTGATTTTTTTTTTCTCCGTGTGTGATAAAGATAAGTTCCTTAACTTAAGAGATAGAAGAGCTTAGACAAATCTATGTGGGTGCACTGTTAAACATCCTCTTTACCATTTTCAAAATCCTTAATTTAGAGAATATTAGCCAAACAATGGATTCAAGTGTGAGACCACCATTTTATGGTTTGCAAAACAGAAAAACTATATTTAAATCATCTTACCAACACGAGCCCTAAGGGATCAATGGGTTGGTTGGACTTTAAAATTAGTTAGAGGGATACATGGGTGCAGCCTATGAAGGAGAATTAGAATCGGTTGGGAAATAACCTTTAGTTTGTGTTTTAAGGTGGTGAATGTCATGTTTATCAAAAAAAAAAAAAGGTGGGGAATGTCATCCAAGTCAGGATTTGGCATATATTTGTGGTAGGAATCATTCTATAGAAAAAGTTACAACTTGATTTATATGCATGTTCAATGGACAAGAATTTCTTAGTTTATTCAAGGTTTTCATATTTAGTGTTAAATGTCTCAAAAGTTTAAAGTAATAAGATATGGCCTTATAGGGACTCAAGACCTCCTGCTTTAGTACCATGCTAAATTATTAATTGTTCTAAAAACTTAAATTATTAAGATATAATAAATTTAATTATTTAACCACATACTCTAAAATTTTGTCTCAGAATGCATGATGTGACTATTGTGAAAAAAAGAAAAATAGTCATATTCAATCGGAATTAGTGCTAATTCACACTTTGTTTTATTAGTCTCATGCATGGAGTCTTACTAGTAGCATTTCTAATTAGATTTCACATAATCAATTCATTCTTGCACATAATTCTTTTGTAATTCTTTTAGGTTTCGTTGTGTTCATCATTGTGAATGTGAAGTAACCGTGTCTTCTAATAAATTTCTTTACCTACAGAAAAATTCAAATTGCCCAAAACTTAGAGGGTCCTTTACATTTAACTTTTATGTCTAAAATTTGAAATTATCCTTTTCAAACAAAGAAAACTTGACAAAGAGACACAGGCGAGGAAAAATAATCTAGACCGAAAGAACTACTACTGCCATATTACATGACTGCATCCTTCAATCCTTCTATGTAGTGTTATTACCTGCAACACAAATGACAAATGACAATCATGAAAGATATTAATCTTCAATCTATAAAATCATCTGAAAAAAAACCAACCATACTCCAAAATCACATCATCAACAATCGCATTGCCAAGACAACAATTGAAGACAAGAATTGTGTCACATTACAAACCATATCTCATAATCACTTCAAAACTATGGTCACATTACCAATAATGTAATAAACTATAACAAACCATAAATCAAGCGCTATCCAAGAAGTTTCAATTTTATGGTACCAAGAATCCAACAACCAATGAGTCCTAATCAATTCTTCAACAAATAAAGTCCCAATGCATCACATAAGTTCTAACTATCCAATGGGGTAGAATGGGTACCATGAAAGGGAAGAGAGAAAATCATTAAACCTATCCAAGAAAACCATGAAAGGGTCATGCCACGCTCTGTGGCGGGGTTGTTAAATTGTTGGAGTCACTGTCTTGAAAACCATAGTTCAGACAGGCTGTTTGCTGTGGACTTCATGGATGAAATGAAATTGTCGCTCCTTTGAGGACATTGAGAAGAAGTTGGTTGAGTTAAAAGATTTGTGCTAGCATAGTCTTTTTGATTGGTCTTGGTGCTGGGGTTTTATAGATTGTTCCTCTCTTATAGAGTTTATTTTTTCTCATAGAATTGCCTCTTGATTTCTTTTCTTTTTGTTTTCTGTTTTTGCTTTTCTGTACATGTGTTCATCATCATAAACACTTAGTATTTTCCTCTCTTTTTTTTCATCAATAATATTACTCTTATTACCCATCAAAAAACAGGAAACATAACAACAGTTCTCTAACATGGTTCAAGGAAACATAAAAATATAATCCGTAAGATATATACTGCATCTCCATCATATAGTTCTCTAACATGGTTAAAGAAACATAAAAATATAATCTATAAGATATATACTACATCTCCATCATATCAATATATATATATATATATATATTTTGATAAGTAAAAAAAAAAAAAAAATTGTATACTTGTGTTTGACTGGATTGCGTGTTATGGTAGTTTCCAGAATCTTTTTATTAAAAAAAATTGATTAAATTGCTTTCCTTTTTGGCACAGAATTCCAATTCCTCTAGAAGTTGAATGAAAGAGTCCAATATCTTTGGTTCTTTTTGAGGGCGTGGTTACCTTCTTTTATTAAGTCCAATTGCCCAAAGAAAACTAAGTTGGGATTGCTTACACTTGCATCATCTTCCTTCTTTCTATATAATATACCATAAACATAGATCTGATTTTCTCCCTACAGCAAACCGTACCATTTAATAATCAGATAATACTATTCTATATTTGTTTGATCAGTAAAATAAAACATTAAAAGATAAAAAAAGGGGTCCCAATTAGAATCCTATTCTATAAGCTGAAGTGTAGTATTTATTATTGCTACGCTCCAGTTAAGCTACATTAACAGCCATGTCATTATTATTTTTTTCCCAATTTTTTATATGATTTTTTAACTTTTAAAGTGAATTAAAAACTCTATTATCTTACAATTAAAATATCATATTTATCTCATTTTAACTATTCTTGTTTATTATTAAATTTTCAATTCCATTTTAACTTTACATATCCCCACTACTCTTTATTTTAACTTTCTTCAACTTTTTTCATTCCATTTTAACTTTTCATATTCCTACTACTCTCTACCTTAATATCACTATTCTTGTATCCCTTTATTTTCCTTTATTTTTTACTCTTCTTATTTTTATCCTCACACTATAAATTTGTCATTTCCTCTCTCAATATTCCATGCATAATTTTTCATTTTTCCACACACAAAAGGCTCTCTCTCTCTCTCTCTCTCTATATATATATATTCAGTTTTTGGTGTTTTTCTTCTTGCATCTCTACTTTAAGTTGATGAACTTTTATAATCTTTAGAATTCTCTTTTGGGTTGATACGATTTAGTTTTGTGTTTTATGTTGTTATCTTTTTTATTCTCATTGATTGTTAAATGTTATCGTATTGCATTATAAAAATAGTATATAAAAATATAATGTTATTTTATTACATAGCAATACTAAAATAATTTGGTGTTTATTGCTATACATTTCATTTTTACTATTTTTTCTTCTCATCATATTTTATTCAACATTTAAATTCAACAACATCCTCTATATCATTAAATTATTTATATTTTGTCTCATTTTAAAAAAAAAATTAAACACATAGTATTTTATTTAAATTCAATAAATAAAAATTGTTCTTATTTGTGTTGAATCCAATACATTGAAACATTGGACCTAAATCCAAACCCAATTCAAAAAATAAAAAATGCAACAAATAAGCATATTCAAATTGATGTTAGATATGCATCTTTGGTTCAATATGTTAAGAAAATGATAAGATGAGGCACTCACCCAATGACCCAACCCAATCAAACACCAAATCGTTGTTTATTGTTACAACAAATCGTTGGATAATATAGAGTTTTGCAAAGGCACTAAAAGAGAGTTTACAACAAATCAAAATTCTAGCTACCATGAACTCTGTAGTTTAAGATTTGATAAACTACAGGGACTAGGGTGAGTACCACGATATTTATAGGTTTCTAATAAAAGTGTCAAATACATGAATTATTATAAATTTATAACTTGTTTTCTTGTTTGTTTATCATTTATTGGAGGGCTATTGCAGCCTTTAGGCCCATGCAAGGTATCACTACAATGTAATGGGCTAAAGGCGAAATTTGAGGGCCCAAAAGTCATTGCAAAAAAAATGTTATAGAACTACTAATTTTATTAACAAAAAAAAAGTAATTTAATGTGACAGTAAATATAATTTTTGTTACATCAATAATAGGAACAAGGAGGACCGAATAAGACTGAATGGACCGAATTAGAACGAATGAAGCGAACAGGACCAAAGTGGATAGAATAGACCAAATGGGACCAAATTGGAAAAAATAGGACTGAGGTGGTAGACTGGACCGAAGTGGACGAAATAGGAGTAATGTGGACTGAATAGGGTTGAAGTAGATAGAATGGACTAAATAGAACCAAAGTGGACAAGATAGACCACATCAGACGGAAGTGGACTAAATAGCCCGAATAGAACTTAAGTTGATCAAAGTGGATAGAATGGACCGAATAGAGCCAATGTAGACTGAGTAGACCGAATTAGACCGGAGTGGAGAAAATAGGACCAATGAGGACGGAATAGGACCAATGTAAATAGAAAGAACTGAATTAGACCGAAGTGAACTGAATAAGACCGAATGGGACGAATTGGACTGAATAAAACTTTAGTAGAAAAAATGGACTAAATAGGACTGAATGAACCGAATATGACCAAATTGGACCAAAGAGCATTGAATGGACCAAACAGAGCCGATATGGACCAAATAAAACTTTTGAATATTTATCATTTTTATTGCATTTTAAGGTTCATATATCTAATTTCAAATGTCTATTTTATTTTCTTTTTTATTTTTTTAACGCAAAACTAAAGATTTTAGCTCAAATATAGTAAATTTCATACTTTTCAACTCAAAAATGAAGAAAATAAATTGAGCTAAACTTTAAAAGAAAACCTACAAAAAGAATCAAGTTAAGACCCAATTAGTCTAAAATGGACTGAATGGGGACTGAAATTGACCGAGTGGACTGAAGCAAAACTAATTGGACTGAGTAGAAATTTTTAATTTTTAAGAAGAACAAATTATCTTCATAAAAGTTTAGAGAAAAAATTATACATTATATTACAATACAAAATAATTATTTATTCCCACACATTACATGGGTCTGCGACTAGTTTTATTCTAAAGTCTTCTCTGCAAAACCATAATCAATTTTCCATTGAAAAGCCAAAAAAAATTATTGGAGAAGTAATACAAGGTCCAATTTACCCTCCTTTCTCCATTAATGTCAATAATGTTTCCACATCAACAAACAGCCAAAGAGAATCAACAGACTGTAGTGTACTTCATATAATTCAGCTAAACAAAACTATACTTAATTTTTGGGCAAACATCACTTATGGTCCCTAAAGTTTCTCCTAGTTTTCAGTTTCGACCTTAGAGTTTTAAAATAGTTAAAAATTTGTAAAATAATCCAATTTGGTCATCAAAGTTTTCCCCACTACTCCATTTTCTTCCTTTTTATATCCTTGTAATTTCCCAACATAAGAATAGAGAACTATACAACAAATTCAAGTTCAGAAAAGTGGAAAATCTTATCCTCTCAATACAACGAAGCAATTATAAGCCATCATGGTAGTCACATGGAAATTGTAATCCACCTAGACTACTGGTGTATTATTTTTAAACTGTTTAGAACCTTTTTTTTTTTTTTAATCATAAACGTGCCCAATCACATGAAATGTCAGTGTCCAGATTAGCATGTAGACCAAATTATATCATTCTAAAAAAATTTAGGATTCCATTACTATTTTAGAAACTCTAGCTAAATTGGAAAAATGAGGCAAACTTTAATGACCAAAAGTAGCTTTTGCTCATTATTTATTTTTTATTTTTTACATTTTTAAAATAAACCCTAAAGGTTGTCACTAGGGTCACCTCAGATCAATGCAACTCCCACACTCAATACAACATAAAACATTTAATCCATAAAAACCCCTAACAAAACACAACTCTACCTACAGTTACATGGTTACAGCAGCTTATGTTCGACCTAATTCTGTACTCTATTGACTTTACAGTTTACATTGTTGCAAAACAATATGTCATGTACACAACACAGTATCAGAAGGCAATGGCTGATCATGGCAGAAAAATTTTAGCATGCCTAATGAAATGGAAAGGGAAACAAATTTTCATACAGAATATGAATTGGATGTGACAAATTCAGAATACAGAAAAAGATAATAACATCAGTTTCCATTTATATTTACCATTTCGTTCTTGCAAATGAATCATCCCATCATCAACCAAAACCACAAAATCTGATTTAACAATTTTGACCACTCTTTAGAGCAACTTCTTGCACCACAATGGGGATTTTGGCTACCATCAGTCGACTGTTATTCGGGGGGCTATCCATCCATGTTTAATGTGGACTATTTGGCATGAAATAGGCGTACTTTTGAGGGGACAGAGAGTACATCATTCTAGTTGAAACTGTTTTTGCTGTGATTGTTGTATGATTGGATGGCAGCCTTGATCAGGCTGTCTTTTTCCTCTTTTGAGGAGTTTGTGGACTTAAGTTATTTTTGTTGGACTCTAAGACTCTCTGATATACTACCTGTGTACATGGGGTTTTTATTTTTTATTTTATTTTTTTTCTCTAAAATAATAATATTTTGCTATTTTACCTATAAAAAAAATTATAACCACTCTTTATATCCATTCAAGAACAAATTAAATCCAAAAGCTATATATTGAGGTTTGAAACTTAATATTTAAGTATAGCAACACAAAAATATCTAGTATATACCAAGACTAAAATAGAATTTAGGAATGTAAATGCTGAAATTTTTAGTTGAATACTTGAATCGGGCCTATTTACCTGCACTTTCTCTTCTTGCTCACTTTCCTTTTGGAAACTGCATCATTAGGTTTGTCGAGTAAGAAAATATTCTCCACAAAATTATCAGCAAAAGAATAATCTCGGAATCCACAAAACCCCAAAGTCTTCACTTGTTGGCTCTCAGGGTCATATGAACAGAGCTCCCGACGAAGTAATTCTTTTTTCTGCACTAATAAATGACCATTCTTCCGGAAACCCAACACTTTTCTAAACTGCCAATTGAGGTCAATTGTGAACAGTTTAGTCCAAGAATCAACAATGCCACTCTCTTTCATCACAAAAACAGAACAACACTTGATGCCCACATAGTTATACTCATAACATGTTAGAGAAAGCAATCCCTTGAATACCGAGATATCAGTATCAGATTCGAATCTGAAATTACCTTCTGGCAAGGATATCACGCGGAAAACCTCATCAGCCAAATCAAATGACAAAACTATTGAACCCCGGGCATCACACTGATCCGCCGCAAAATAAATAGCTCCATTTAGAGAAACTGCTTTTGATAGCGACCAATCACTGGTATAAACCCCAGGCGGATACGAGTTCCCACCACTCGTTATTCTCCAAGATCCCTCGTTAACAGAGTAAACTTCAACCAGAGGCTTTTTGGAGCTAATATTTTTTGATTGAAATATAATTCTCACCAGCTTATAATCAGTGGTCCTCGAATCAAACCCAAACGCTAGATAACAAGCAAAGGAGGCCCTAACGGAAGGTGTGGGAAGGGCAATAAATTTTCTAATACAGGGATTCCAAACAATATAGCGGCGTTGTTTATAGCAAAACAATCCATTGACGTAACCGACTATTCGAAAATTGCAACCAAATCTAGTCGGGAGCTTAAGGTCTTGACTTTGTTCAGATGACGAGTCATTATTGTCGTTGTCTTCTTCGCGAATTAATTCGTAACCCAAGCCGAAAGCCGAATACTTAACAATTAATTTGTTGGATTTGGAGTGTGATCGAGTGAAATTGGATTTGATGAAATCAGGACTTGTGATTATAGAGTTCCATGATTTAGAAACGCACCTGAATTGGATTAGGGTTTTCACGGGTAGTCTATGCAGGATCTCCTGCAACACGTCGTATGGTAGATACTCCGTCATGCCGTACCTTTCTTTCTTTGTATTTTTTTTTTCGGCTTTACCGAATTCAGAGTGTCGAGAAGATTTCCAATTTATAGGACTTGTTGTGGGCCTTGCAACCGACAGTATATTTGTATATCACTGTATCCTATTATAATTAGGTTTTCTAATTAAAGTGTTTGTTGTAATCCATTGTAATTAGGATTTCTAATCTATGTGTTTGTTGTTATTCCATGAAAAAATAGAATAAAAAAAGCATATATATATTGTTTTTTTTTTTAAAGGAAAGCTTACATATTGTTAGAGTCCCATTTGATACAAAATTTAAATCCTATTAAAATTATAATTGTTAATCAACTTGTTATATTGCCATACTAGAAAATATAGAATTAATAAAAAATAAAGGTCATATGAATAGAATCAAAGGCAAAAAAAAAAGAAAAGTGATTGATGGTTGAGGCAATAAGGATATAAGATAGATTTTTTTTTTTTAAGGATATATATTGTTAGAGTCCCATTTGATATAAAATTTAAATCCTATTGAAAAAAGAAAAAAGAAAAGAAAAGAAAAGAAAAGAATTGTTAATCAACATGTTATATAGCAATCCTAAAAAAAATGGAGTTAATAAAAAAAAAAGCTCTTATGAATAGAATGAAAGGCAAAAGAAGAAGAAGAAGAAGAAGTGATTGATGGTTGTAAGGAAATAGGATATGTTTTTTAATTAAAACCTAATTATCAAATGTAGAAAATTAAAAAAAAAAAAAAAACCACAAAGAACAACACAACTTTTTCCTAAGAAGTATAAAACAATAGAAAAAAAATAGTTGATAAGAACAAATAATATGTTCTTATCAAATAATATGAGGTGGGAATTGATGAAATTAGGGTTTGTGATTAGGGAGTTCCATGATTTTGAAACGCGCCTGAATTGAATTAGGGATTTGACAGGTACTCTGTGCAATATCTCCAACACCACTTCCTCTGAGAGATAGTCTGACATATCTATCCTTCTTTCTTTCTCCCTTTGGCTGCTACTGCTGTTGCTTCGCCTAAGTTTCAAGCTTTTTGGGAAATTTTCAATTTGAAAGAATGGCGTAATAGATGGAGATGAAATTGCATTGCTTTGTAGACATACAAGTTCGTTAATAAGAATTGCCAAAAAAATTTTAATTTTAATTTTTTTTCTTTTTTATTTAATTTTAATAAAAAACTTAGTGAAAAAACTTTAGGGGCGAATTACAATAAACCCAACCATTTCCACTTTGCCACACTTTACCCACATGAAATTACCTCCATTATCCCACCTCTATTTAAGAGTAAATATGTCTTTTTGCATTATTTTTATGTATCTCTGCTCCCAAAACGTAAAAAACCAAGAGAAAACAAAAACATAAACAATTAGGAGAAAACAACATCAAAAAATGCTTTTGCTATATGTTTTCATAGTCACCCTATAGTTTTTTATTTTATTTTATTTTATATTAAATGTAAATTTTGAAAATCTAACTATTAAATTTCATGTTCATTATATTTTTAAAATGCAGTTCAAATTTTGAATGTTATTACTACTTGAAATTTAAATATTTTATTGATAACACTAGACTCATTACACGCGCTTTGCGCTTGGAATAATGCTCTTATTTATTTATTTAATTTTTTTTTTTGGTTTAGTATTATAATGTTTAAAAGGACATAAAAATAATGGTGTATTTTTTTTTTTTTAAAGAAAGAGGTAAGGTAATGTGGAATAATGTTTAAAAATGAGATAAAGAACTATAAGAAGTTGAAACCTAATGAGACATTTGAATTTATTGATTGGGATAAGAATAAGATGATATGGATGGGGATTTGTGATAACTATATAGAATTTAGATAACAAAAATTTTGGAATGTTATAAAGAATAAAAAAAAAAAAAAACCCTAGAAATTTTTAGGTAGGAATGAGTAGTTTATACGTGAGGTAGTGTTTGTGAGTCGAGTTTGTGTCGTGTTGAGCTATGAGTATTCGGTTATATGGGTTGATTCGAATTCGACCTGTTTAGTAAGTGTGTCAAGAACCTCAACCCTAAAACAACTTGATTATGAAACAAGTTAACCCAACACGGCACGGTTAACCTATTTAATTCACAAGTCATGTAAAGGTCAATATAAATGACTCGTTTAATCAGTTTGATTAATAGGTCATACCTGACTTGAATAACATGTTATCAATTCTTATATATCTAAAAGTAAAAATACAATTACAATTATAAATATAGTAATAAACATATAATTACAACAAAAAATTAAGCAATAGTAATAACAAAAGCTAATATCTTTATAAGCAAAACGGGTGATGGGTTCACATGTTGAACCCGAAGATGACTCGTTTATTAAATGGGTTAGTCGTGTTGATCTGAATACCTATTTATAAACAAGTTAGTCGTATCGGATTTGTGGGTATGGGAATCTTACCTCCTTCACTCACTAAACTTTCTCTCACTTGAACAAATCTGCGCTTCCGAGAAGAAGAACCTGATCCTCTACTCCTCTGTGAGTTTGTATTATTCCGTGTGTTTCTCTGCCTTCTCCAACGTTATATTAACCTTGTTTTTATTATCTTCAGCCAATGTGGGATTTCACTCACAAACTGTATACTGTTTTTTACACTTTTGCTTTTGCTTTCTATTTTTAAACATTAAATTTCTTTGCGGTAATTACCTCTATTTTCTTTGTTGTGTGTGATATTTTCTTGGGTTGTCTCTTTTACATACCAGAGTGTTTAGTGAAATATTATCGAGCAGAGGTTTCCATGCACATTATATAGATTCTCAATTTTGATTAGGAAATTAATACTTACGACTTTGTATTTATCTTCCTGTGCTTCTGAAACAGAATTATGGCTTGTCGTGCATGCAAGATCATGAGAAAGGGATCTAAAGATAATTGTCCTTACAGAGAATTTTTTGGAACTCAAGATGCACAGAAGTTTGAGAAACTCAAATGCCAGTACAAACCCAAATTGATGAGAGAAATGTTGAGTAATCCTAATACTAGTAAGGAAGACAAGGAACGACTTTTACAAGAGTGGTATGCCTGCGTCAATGCTAAAGCCAAAGAAAAGCAAGCAGGGTCGTCCTCTTCAAACAATAAAAAGAAAGAATTGCAAGCTTCAAAATGTCAAGCAGCCTCCACCTCGAAGATGGAAGTCATTGCTAAAAAGAAAGGAGTGCAAGCGTCCTCGTCGAATGAACTAGGATGCAATGACGCTTCTTCGCAGCTTTATTCTCACCTGAGGAAAAAGATAAAATTGTTGAAATAAAAAATGAACTAGGAATGGAGATGGTGGAAACAGGGAAGAAGCTGATGTTAGAAAAGCTGTTCACGAAAGCTGTTGAATTACGAAAGGTGGCCCAAATAATGTTAGAAATAAAGAACAAGGGTGATCAGCGGTGACATGGGCTTCTTATTGGGCTTTGTGATTGGGCCACCGGGTTTTGGCGGCCTAGTTAAATAGTGTCTGCTTTAATGCTATTTCTGTATGTGAATTTGTCAAAGCTGTATTCTGTATTTCGGTAGAGACTTTTGTTTTTTTTTTTTTTTTTTTTTTTTTCATGAGTAAAAAAGGGGTCTTCGAGACTTTCATCGAGTTCGTGTTGATTAGTTTTGATGAAAAAAAAAATTGTCTACGAGGAGTGCGTGTTGTTGCCTGCTGTAACTCTGAATTTGTAGTGAATTTGGTCTGTTATTATTGTGTTTAGAAAATTATTATTATTATTATTTTTTATTTAAAAAAATATTATTATCTATAATATATGATTTATTTATAAATATTATATAACCGAAACTTTGACTTTTATAAGCTTGCCTCGTGTTTTTTTCTCTAACTTCATTCCAAGCTTTCTTCATTGGCTCACACCAATATACTTTGTATTTGGCTTCTCTTAATCAACTGGTCACCTTCCTCTCCTGGTGAGTTTTTATTTCTTAATTATATTATTCTATTTGATAATCTATGTTTGCAATCTAACTTGGGAGATTCTAGCATTTTACCCATTTTTTTCAAAATATTTGGCAATATGCCCCTGTTTCCAAATTATTTAGGTTCATGCCCCTATTTTAAAACTCGATTTCTTCAAAATTGAGTTTCAATGAAGTAATTGATTAGTTTAAAATCAAGTTATGCCCGATCAAACTAAAAAACAATTGCATAAAACTCGAGTTCATGAAACTCGAGTTCCATTGAAAACACCGCTATAGGTTTTGGGTTGATCAAACTTAAAAAAAATTGCATGGAATTCGAGTTCCTAGAACTCAAGTTTCATTGAAAATGCCGCTATAGGTGTTACTGAACGCCGCTATAGGTTTTGGGCTGATCAATTTTTTTTAAAAATTGCATGGAAATGCCGCTATAGGTGTTACTGAACGCTGCTATAGGTATGAAACTTGAGCTCCATAAACTCGAG
Source organism: Castanopsis chinensis (assembly GCA_032878915.1). Taxonomy (NCBI): domain Eukaryota; kingdom Viridiplantae; phylum Streptophyta; class Magnoliopsida; order Fagales; family Fagaceae; genus Castanopsis; species Castanopsis chinensis. Next base: position 448,523 of record JAVQMG010000047.1, on the reverse strand, counting down.
TTCCATGCAAATTTTTTTTTTTTTAAAGTTTGATTGCCCCATACTCGATTTTCTACAAATCGAGTTTCGAAACAGGGGCATAAATCTAAATAGTTTGGAAATAAGGACATATTGCCAAATATTTTGAAAAATAGGGGTAAAATGCTAGAATCTCCATCTAACTTGGCTATATTATTCAATTCTTCTATGTTTTATATATATAGACGATTTTCCCATTTGAGCTTGATCAAAACCCAACCAAAATATATTTAAGAGAATCATCAGGGTCTCAAAATGTATAGAGGCTTCCATATGTTATTCAAAAAATCCATTTTTTTTTTTTTACCGACAAATTCACCAGTTTTCTTGCTTTGTGAAAGCAGGCCGATCCTATAAAATTAATGAAGATTAAAGGCTTGGTAAATTTTTTAATGTTTGTTTTGTGAAAATCCTCCCCATCACCCTAAGTGTTTGACAAAATGTCTCAGTGAAATTAGAATCAGAAGGCTTGGTAAAAAATTTATGTATGTTTTGTGAAAATCCTGTATTGTTGTTTTAGATGCTACAGTATTGAATTCCTGCACTCTTATCATTTTTAGAGAACGCAGGTGCCAATGAATTGCGGTTGTTTCTCCTTATCTCTGTCCAACCTAATCATAGCATGATTCGGTTGCACTAATTCCTGCAAGGTTAGTAGAGTCCACCATGACCAAGTCACACATCAAATCTATGATTTCCAATTCAATGTAAATCCAATTACTCAGCTATTTGTATTCTTTTTGGTTAATTTTATTTTTCAATTAAATTGAATTGGAAATTGAGCTATTTGTATTATAAATATGGATGTCCCACGTACTGTTAATCCAAGATTAAGCCGTCTCAAGTTTGGGCATTAATTTTTGTTAGATGATTGGTCCCTAACAGTACCCACGTCAAAGACATTAATAAGTATTTTTGTTAGATGAAGGTTTACATTTTCACCTAGGGGCACAAGGAACTGTGTAGAATCTAACACTCCATGCGAACACCAATAGTTAAATAATGTAGATTAAGTGTCTTGGATTGTGATAGAGAAATTGTTTTTAATCTAGAATTATTCAAAACCCACGGATTAGGAATACATTGTGAGATGGAAGACATAATTGTCATGATGCAAGCTGTAAATTTTCATTTTCATTTTTTTTTAATTTATTTTTTTATATACACAAAAAGGTTTTGAATTTAATACCTCACCTTTTATACCATTGTAATGGGAGAAGGAAGTGTGATTTGAGCTACAACTCCTTGGTTTGAAAAGTTTTTCATAGTGCCCTAGCTATTATTTTTAGGATCTTTGTTCTATTAGTTATATGCTCTGAATCTGATTGGGTGCATCTAATTAACTAAGTTTTCCTTTGATGGGCCCAAGTGAGATCCCCTTTAAAAGTTCCCAATGACATTAAATTGGTTAGGCAAATAGTATCCAACGTGTTTTTTTTTTTTTGGGATAAATAACATAAGAACTTTTTATTAAAGAATAGCCAACCCAAGTACATTGGAAATGTACTACAGTAGCAAAAATTAAGGGCCCAAATTATAATGATCAACTAGAACAGGGAGAGATAAAGAAGAGCAAGAAGGTAAGACTAAGCTCCATTTAAGGAGAGTATGAAAGAAAAAGGACTTTATATCAAGGATCGATTGCTCAAAGTCCTCAAAGCATCTAGCATTCTGTTTCCACCATAAACACCAAAACAGACAATGTTGGGCTGATAAAACTTTATATATGTAATCTTTATATCTATGATCTCATGCTGCAATTAGAATTAAGGCTTATTTGAGTAATACTTAAGTTATGTTAGAGGTTGTATTTTTGTTGTGCCTGTTGAGGTGACATCATGTTGGAATTTCATGGCCAAGAGGCTTCAGGCTTTGTTTGAGGACTTAGGTTGTGTTGCAAAGATGTTTGTACCATAAAATGGTTCATTTTCCTACCTTTGTGTTGATTAATGACAGCAGCTAAATAAATGTGTGGCCTTGCAAAATGCCACATGTTGAAGTTATTCTTTCTTTAAACTTTAAAGTTCACCTTAACACATGGAGCAATTGTAAATTATTATTGAAAAGAGAATATTGACAAACTTATTTTGGTGAGTGAGTAATGGGGATACTTTGTCATGGACAACGGGAATTACATTGCCAGAACCACTATGATTGGAGCTAGGGAGTTTGGTGTCATGGTGAAGAATAAGTTATATTTAATTTTTTGGAAAGTTATATTTAATTTTTTGGTAAGTTATATTTAATTTTTTGGTTATCTTATATTCATTGATATTGGGGAAGAATTTGCGGGGAGAGTCTCCTCGAGTTTTGTTATTATTCTTAGCTGAATAATTAGCAAGGAATAGGATATTTTTGTGATAGTTGAACGAGCACCCTTTTCAATATTAATTGTATAGTGACCTGTACCAATCAAGCTTTATACTTAATAGCAAAAGTTCAATTCCTTAATTAAAAGATTAGTGTCATTCTATAGATAGCTCATGCTTGTGATTAGTCAGAACCTTCATCAATTCATTTATCATCATACCATGTCATTAGAGATAAAAGAACTTGGATGGCCTTTGGAGAGAAGTATTTTCAGTGCACTTACGTTCATGGAGTTTTTAGAAGTTTGTTTCTAAAGAATGCAACACTTTACCTAACCTGCACTAGGTGTAAAAAAAAAAAAAAATAATAACAAATAGAAACAATTCAAATATTAAAGTCACTTACGTGTGTTGGAGGGCTTTGTAATATATAATTTTAAGTGAGTTTTGAATTTTGTGTTCCTACGATGTTTATTGTTGCTTAAATGTTTTTTGAAATCTCATACACTGGTTAGTGACTAGTTATTATTATTTTGGAATTGAAAGAATGATACAAGTAAATGCCCTTTCACAATTGACAATTTGTTGTGCTCACAATATACAACTTGGAACCCTCCTTCAATTGCCGAGTATAATGTTTTATTTTTATTTTTATTTTTAATTGTACCAAGAATAAAATAGAATTTAGGAATGTAAATGCTGAAATTTTGAGTTGAATTCTTGAATCGAGCCTTTTTACTTGCACTTTCTCTTCTTGCTCACTTTCCACTTGGAAACTGCTACATTTGGTTTGTCAAGTAAGAAAAGATTCTCCACATAATTATCAGCACAAGAATAACCTGGGCTTCTACAAAACCCCAAATTCTTCATTTGTTGGCTCTCAAGGTCATATGAACAGAGCTCCCAACCAAGTAATAGTTCGTTCTGCACTAATAAATGACCATTCTTCCGGAAACCTAACACTCTACAGAATCGCGTATTGAGGTCAATAGTGAACAGTTTAGTCCAAGAATCAACAACGCCATACTCTTTCATCACAAAAACAGAACAACGCTCGCCCATATACTCATGGCATATTAGAGAAAGCAATCCCTTGAATACCAAGATACCAATATCAGCCTTAAATTTGAGATTAACATTTGGCAGGGATATCACGCGGAAAACCTCGTCACCCAAATCAAATGACAAAACCATTGAACCGAGGGCATCACACCGATCTGCAGCAAAAAAAAACAGCTCCATTTAAAGAAACTGCTGTTGATAGGGAACAACCTCTGATATAAACCCCAGGCGGATACGAGTCCCCACCACTCGTTATTCTCCAAGATCCCTCGTTAACAGAGAAAACCTCAACCAGAGGTTTTTTGGCGCTAAGATTTTTAGATTGAAATGCAATTCTCACCAGCTTATAATCATTGGTACTCGAATCAAACCCAAACGCTAGATAACATGCAAAGGAGGCCATAACGGAAGGGTTGGGAAGGGCAATAAATTTTCTAATACAGGGATTCCAAACAATATAGCGGCCTTGTTCATAAAGGCAAAACAATCCATTAACGTAACCGACTAATTTAAAATTGCGAGCAAAACTATTCAGCAACTCAAGTTCTTGAATTTGTTCAGATGACGATTCATTATTGTCATTGTCTTCTTCGTGAATTAATTCGTAACCCATGTTGACATCCGAATACTTAACAATTAATTTGTTGAAATTGGAGTGTGATCGAGTGAGATTGGAATTGATGAAGGCAGGACTTGTGATTAGAGAGTTCCATGATTTGGATATGCACATGAATCGGATTAGGGATTTCACGGGTAGTCTATGCAGGATCTCCACCAACTCATCGCATGGCAGATACTCCGTCATTCCGTATCTTTCTTTTTTCTCTTTTATTCTCGGCTTTACCGAATTTAGAGTGTCGAGAAAATTTTCCATTTGAAGCACTTGTTGTGCGCCTTGTGGGTTGTTGTGACTTGTGCAGTTGTGCGTGTGGCTTTTATTTGGATTGCCAAAGTCGGTTTGGCTTTATCCTAGTGATAGTAGAAAACCAAGTTGTACTTGGTTTTGGTTTCATGCACAGTAATATAGGAATTCAAGTCCTAGTTCGTTAGGGCTTCTATATATAGAATGTGTACTATGGCTTATTGTATTGTACAAGAGAAAGAGGCTAGTTACAAGACTAGTGCAAATACAATAAGATGCTTTATTATTTGTGTGAAAGAGTTAAGGGTGTATTTAGGACTTGGGTCTTGTGAGAGTGCTTGTGTGCTACTGTTATAAATTTCTGCTTCAGCATAGTCTAGCCTCCAAAGAATGGCCAAGTGCTACATGTAGATTATAAATTTCATTATAATGTTTAATGATGAGCAGTGATATCTAAGCTTCCAAAATCTGCTTAGAATGTTGCAGGTCATGCTTTCTTTTTAAATATTTTCCTTTAAAATATTATTATGATTAACTTTATTACTGCCATTTGTAAGGGATTTCAATTTTGTTTTGTTTTTTTTTTTTTTTTTTTTTGTTTTGTTTTTTTTTTAATTTATTCATTTTATGAGCTAAGTTGTTTATTCATGCTGTAGATGTTTATTCAATTTTGGGGAAGGCTAATTTTTTTAGAGTTTTGAATTTGGTGGGTGTTGTAGGTTTATCGACCGGTGGTAAATAGAGATCTCAAGTTGACAGATTTCGTCAAGCTAAAAGTTTCCATACTCTGACTTAGTTACTGACACATACATTCTTTTTGTTTTTTTTGGGTGACATTTTATGTACAAACCACGATAGTGCTTTGGACAAAGCTCCATTTGAATTTTGAAGAAACATGACTTTAACTAAATGAAAACAAGACTAATCTAGAACACAAGAATGGTATAATTTACCTCCCTTAGCTCAAACAAGAGAAATACACCATGTACAGAAATATCTTGACCTTGATACTTATGACCAAATGCACATTGTTTTAATTGGAATTAGAAAAATATGTATTGCAGCTTTTGACCTTTGTTTAATTAGAGGCAATAAGATATTAAGATGTCATTTGCCAAACATATTAAAACTAGCCGTAAACCCGCGCGTTGCACGTGATGAATTTTTTAGGGTGGTCTCATAAAATTTATTTTTTACAATTTGTATTAATTTAATAAATAATAATGTATTTCATAATAACATTTTTATTTATTATAGGAACAATCATAAATGTAATATAGGAACAATCATAGTCATAAATATAAATTTGAACATTCATATTTTTATTCATTATAGGAACAATCATAAATCATAAACATAAATTTTGTAGTACCAAAATGAAAACAATTTTTTTTTTCTCAAAAGTTCAAAAGGCAAGTCAACAAAAATATTCATTTTTTAATAAAAGTTATTTATAACATTTTGTGAATCATTAAAAAGAATATAAAATTTGAAAATTATTCTTTTATTTTTAAACATATTTTTTGAATATCTATTTTTTCTGCCCTACAATCCAAACATAGAAAAATGTAACTAAAAAATTAACAATGATTAATTGAACCAATTAGCAAAACAATTTGTTGCTGATAATCTATTAAGGTTATTTTCTTTGTTGAAATTGCAATTTCGTCCACCCAAAACATATTATCGGATAAACAATTATTTGCAAAATCTAAGAATTAAATTTCTATATATGTATTGATATAAAATAATAATAATAATAATAATAATAATAATAATAATAATAATAATAATAATAATAATAATAATACAATTGCGAAAACTACAATATATCACCCACCCGATTATTTGACTAAACCTTTGCTTCTCTCTAAATAAATGGCATTATAGAATACTTCTAATACAACTATTAAGAATACTTTGTCCACCCCAAATGGTTAAATAATAAACAAAAATTAGTAAAGTCTTATTTAGTTTAACATCTAAATTGATCACAATAAAAAATCAAATTCTAACTTGCAAAACAACTAATTATTAGCCCAAATCAAAACAAACCAATGGGATAAAGAAAAATAACTTTTGATCGGAAATTAAAATACCAAACTACCTAAATATGCATAAAAGTCGAAGCAAATACCAAACAGATAAACACATGTGATGTGACAATTAAATCAACAATAAAAATTAAATAAAAAACCATTAGTAGAAAAAAAATGGTTGAATCAATAAAATAAAAAAAATCCACCAAAAAAGAACACAAAATTTGAGAAAGAGAGAGAGTATCGAACTTTTTGTCATGGGCAACTTGAAAGGAATAGGGGAGAGAGGTGGTAATGAAATAAGAAGAAATTTATATGAAAATTACTATGGAAGAGGAATGGTGGAAGTAGATGAAAGGTTGAACAAAGTGAAACTATATAATTTAAAAAGATATGAAGGAAAATTTAAAAAATCTAAAGGAAATCGAATGAAAATTAAAAAAATAATAATGGAGGGGATGAAAGATTGAACTAAAAAGACAATGATTGAAGAAGATTAAAAGTTGAAAAAATTAAATAAGAATTGCACCAAAAAAAAAAAAAAAAAAAAAGATACTAAAGATGTAGTGCATAAAGAGCTTTATAAAATTCATTACAAAACTTCCATTAATATATGTAGTATAGATATGTATAGACATTGTTTTTGGTTTTTGATTCTTCATTGATTTCATTATTTAGTTATAAACATCTAGAATGACCCTCTAAATTAAAGTAGATGAATATATAAAGGCAAAATTATATGTAAAGTTTGAAACCACTCAAGATGAATTCGTAAAGTCAATAATCTATTTATATTTGTTTGCAAAAAAAAAAAAAAAATATGAATAAAAAATAAATTCTAAATTAAAGTAGATGAATATGTAAAGACAAAATTATATGTAATGTTAAAACTGTCCAAGATGAATGTACAAAGTCAATAATCTATTTATATTTTTTTGTAAAAAAAAATAGGAATAAAAAATAAATAAGAAAAATAATAATTATGTAGCCAATGACATGGCGATGAGGTGGCGCAAGCCGCACAACATAAGCTTAGCTGCAATAAATACTACGCTTTAACCTTTAGACATAGTATAGATATAGATTATTAGTAATTTTGCCACCACACAATATGCAACATATATAGTTTCATGTTAATTGTATTAGTGAAAGGAATATACATAAACTATGTTATACATTTGTTGAAATTGCCAAACAGATTTGAATAATAATCATGAAAATTACTTATTTATGGATGAAACATTACAAATCCAAACAATATAAGAATTAAAAACTATTCGGTTATCTAGTTAAATTTCTAAAATCACATGGAGTACTCATATTATATGAATTAATCTCCTTATAACTGGTGGTAGCTGCTTTTAGACACAAATTTGCCAGTTACTTCTCTCCAATTCAATCCAACATGTGATCTTCCTTCGCCTATTGGCAAAATTCAAATTGTTTTTTGCTCCACATGATCATTGAGAGATTTATCCAGATAAGATTGTTGTTTGCTTAAGCTCTGAAACTAATATAAATTAGATAGCTAGATGCTTTAACCTATAATAGAATAATAATAATAATTCAACAATTGAACCATCTAACAAAACAATAATGGCAATAATTAAGTAATCAACAAATAATGTAATACCAATGTCACCGAGGTAAACAAAAGAGAAATGTTACAATGTTATATTTCTATAGGAGGATTTCGCAATGGGGTACAAATTTCATATGTAACACTGAAAGTTATAATTAAAAAAAAAAAAAAAAATTAACAAACCATTAAGCTAAATACAAAACACAAATAACTTTTTCTTCTTTTTTTTCAATGGAGAATATGTAATAATGTTAGTTCATGCATTAGACTAAATGTGATAATGATTCATCAAGTCTATTTATAAATCTCACATTTTGATCATGAGTCCATAAAAGAGGTTATTTTTAGCAAGTGGCTCATCAAGCAAAATTATTTTCTGTCTTTTTGAAATTAAAAAAGCATGCAGCTAAGAACATAACAATCATTTTCAGATTGAATATGATAGGATGATGAGAAATTGTCTAAAACTTACAAACCTTTGAATGAAAATCTAATGCTCTTAGTCTTAGATGGTTTATATATCAGTGTCAAGTTTGTGTATGATATGTTGTTGTATAATGTCAAAGAAGATAGGAAAAAGAGACAGCGAGACCTGTACCTTGAGGAGTATTTGAATAGATAATAGTGCCCTAAACTTCGCGGATAAGAATTACAAATTCTGATAGAAGCAAGAACCTGGTCACCTCTCTTGGTTGCTTTCCAAAAAATTCTACATGCTTTCCAATTTAACTTATGAGGAATATGAGAGATGTTGACATGAAGGCACTGTGCACATCTAGCCTGTTCCAAATACTTGAGGGTGTAAGCCGTACTCAACTCCCCTGAACAACCAATAATGGTCCTACAAAGATAGAAAAAGCAAATTGGGAAGTCAAGCTCAACCCCACGGGCAAGGAATAGTTAACTTTCAGTGCTATTAATAAAACTTTGCATGTGTAGAGAATTAGCGGGAGCTTACTTGTGTGACCCTGAAGTTCCATAGAAAGCATTGATATTCCCCTTTTAAAGAAGTGTAGGAGGAGGCCAAGAGAGCTAATATAGGTGGGTTTTGTGTTGTGTCTGGGCGTGAGAACTCAAATTTAATTGAGAAGTGGAAAGGGTGGGGGAGTAAAAGTGAGTATCTAAAACGATTTGAGTGGAGTGTAGGTGACGGTTGTTATCTGCAACGCCCAATTTTATTTTTATTTTTTTCCAATTAATTTGAAATTCCATCCTTTTGGGATGAAAATCTAAAACACCAAATTTTTAATCAATTCGAAGAAACATGAGCTGGAGAAAAGAAAGAGAATAGAATGACATTTACTTATGTTTCAATAAAATGGCACGTGTTACCATTTTGTGCATCAACAAGTTCTAAGGATTCAACTTTTATAACAGATTATAGATTATATTTTTTCAAAATATTTTTTTTAAAGATTTTATGCAACGATTACAGGGGCTTCAAATGCAAGTGAATGTTTTTTTTAAAAAAAATAAATTTATTGTGTAAATTCAATATTCTATTTATATTTTTTTTATTTGGTAAAAAAATAGGAATAAAAAATAAATTATAAATTAAAGTAGATGAATATGTAAAGGCAAAATTATATGTAATGTTAAAATTGTCCAAGATGAAAATGTAAAGTCAATAACCTATTTATATTTTTTGATTAAAAAATAAGAATAAAAAATAAATAAGAAAAATAATAATTACATGGCCAATGATGTGGCGATGAGGTGGCGCAACAGGAGCTCAGCAGCAATAAATGTTATGCTTCAGCTTTTAGATATATATAGATATAGACTAGTCCTAGACCCGCGCATTGCACGTGATAATATTATTGTTTTAGTTATTATTGTTTAATAGTTGGTTTTTTAATTTCTTTCAATAATATATTGATTTAAAAAAAAATACAATCTAATATATTAATTCAACAACAACAATAATAATGATGTTGAATAAAATAATTTGAGAAGAAAAAAAAAGTAAAAATAAAAGATATAACAATAAACACCAAATTAATTATCTCTAAATAAATACCAAATTAATTAAATCATATTATGTAATATTATAATATTACATTCTTATATACTATCTTTAATTCTTTACAATGCAATATGATAAAATTTAACAACCAATGTGAAAAAAAAAAAAAAAAAACTTAAAACACAATTAAATCGCATCAACCTAAAGTAGAGTTCTAAAAAACACTAAAATTTCACAACCTAAAGTAGAGATGCAATATATATATATATATATATATATATATATATCATCAAAACTTGAGAGAGAAATAATTTTTCTTGTAAAAAAATTATGCATATAATGGAAAAGAGAATTCCAACTTTATACTAAGAGGACAACAATAAGAAGAATCAAAATAAAGGGAAAGATGAAGAGTGATATTAAGAGAGAGGGCAATAGGGAGATGAAAATGTAAAGGGAAAGAGAAAGGTTGGAGAAAATGTAAATGCTAAAAAAAGTGAGTACAATTTAATTTATTTAAATCTAAATAAAATATTATATGTTTAATTAAAAAAAGAAAATATAAATAATTTAATTATATGGAGGATGTGACTGAGTTTAAATATTGAATAAAATAAGATGAAAAGATTAAAAAAGTAAAAATATAATATATATATATATATATATATATATAACAATAAACTCCAAATTACCCAAATCATGTTATGTAATAGAATAATATATATTATATTCTTATATATTATCTTTTTAAATTTTTTTGTAACGCAATAGTATAATATTTAACAATCAAAGAGAACTAAAAAAATACTTAAAATACAAAACTAAATCATACCAACTTAACGTAGAGTTATAACAAATACAAAAATTTATCAACTTAAGCAGAGATGCGGGAAAAAAAATACTCCAAAAATTGTTGTGTGTGTGTGAGAGAGAGAGAGGGGGGGGGGGAGAAACAGCCTTTTTGTGATAGAAAATTATGCAAAGAATGGAAGAGAGAATAACAAATTTATAGAAGATAATGTGAATATGAAGAGACAAATAAGGAAGATGAATGGAAAGATGAACAGTGACATTAAGGTTGGGGGTAGTGGGGAGATGAAAAGGTAAGGGAGGGAAAGATGAATAGACAAAATAAAGAAAGATGAAAAGTGATATTAAGGTTGAGGATAGTGGGGAGATAAAAAGGTAAAGGCATGAGAAAGGTTAGAGAAAGTGCAATTATTAAAAAAAAAGTAAATGTTAAAAAAACAATTGTAAGAAAATTAGAAAGAAAAAGGATAATGACGTGGATGCTGATGTGGCTCAACGTGAGCACAGTAACATTAAACGCCACGCTTCAGCTTTTAGTAATATATAGATTCGTGGCAAATTTGGAATAGTTAAGAGCTATATATTAACCTGGAGTGGGGATTTCCATGTCAAAGAGTAAAAAGCAGAGTAATTGGAGACCAACTCAAAACAAGGGAAGGCACCTTGTTCTAATGGAGTAGAACTCCTCTATAGTTAACTGTTGTAAAATGCCCTACTTCATCACTTCTGATTTAGATGCCTACTTCATTTTTTATTTATTCTTTATTATGTTTTGACCTGATTGGATGAGATTTTCTCCTTCAATAATTTGAGATTTAGTTTGTTCATTCAACCATTGTTAAGTGTTTGGCAAATCAGAAAGAGAAGGAAAGAGTAAGAAACAGAGAAAGGAAAAGAGAAAGCAGAATTTGGGGAATTGAGAGTTACTTCGAGGGTAATTACCTCCAACAGAGAAATTAGAGAGAGATAGAGAGACAGAATTGTACTAAAAGATTCAAGTAATTCCATTCATATCCTTTCCCATAACATTTCCCATCTTTATACACGGCAACCGCCAACAAACCAACTAACTAACCAATCACCACCAACTAACTAACCAATTACAACCCACTGCTCTAACACTACTGTCACACTAACTACACTCACAGCTCACTAATCATCACATCAGTTACACTCACTCCCAATGCTATACAATCAACTACTATATTACAAGTATTTCCAGGTTCCTAACATACTTTCACCCATTAGAACAGCTTGCCCACAAGATGGGGATACTGTTGCTGTAGAGAAAAGAGATCCTCCCAAGTAGCATCTTCAACTGAACCCCCTTGCCATTGGATGAGCAACTGAGTGACTATCCTCCTTCGAAATCTGGTCTAAAGTACAGCTGCAGGCTCAAGAGTTAGGATGCCTTGAGAGCTAACTGAAGGCAGCACAGAAATAGAGACATTGTGACTACCCAATTTGGCCTTCAAGCATGATACATGGAACACAGGGTGTATAGCTGAACTTAAAGGAAGGTCCAATCTATAAGCAACCTCTCCAATCCTCTCTAAAATTTTATATGGGCCAAAAAATCTGGGTGACAACTTGTTAAATCCTCTAGCAGCAATAGAATGCTACTTGTAGGGCTGTAATCGAAGATAAACCCAATCTCCCACTTGGAAAACTCTCTCAATCCTATGGAGATCACTCTGCTGCTTCATCCTAGCTTGAGCCTCTACCAAATTTTGTCTCAACAAAGCTAGTATCTGTTGTCTAGACTGCAAACTAGAATCCACGGCTACAACCTGAGTAGTACCAGGAACATAATCGGTAAGTTTAGGTGGACTAAAACCATACAAAGCCTCATAAGGGGTCAACTTAGTAGAGGTATGATAATTTGTGTTGAACCAAAACTCAGCTAAAAACAACCATTCAGCCCATTCAGTAGGTCGGTTAGCAGAGAATGACCTCAAATAATGCTCTGAACTTTTATTAACCATCTCAGTCTGCCCATCAGATTGAGGATGGTAGGCAGAAGACATAGCAAGCTGAACACCTTGAAGTCTAAACAGCTCAGCCCAAAACTTGGCAGTGAACACAGGGTCTTTATCATATACAATTGAGGTGGGCATGCCATGCAACTTTAGGACATGCTGAGCAAATAAAGCAGCTACCTTAGCAGCTGAATAAGGATGAGACAAGCCTATAAAATGAACATACTTGGTTAACTGATCAACCACCACCATGACCACATCCAATCTTTGAGACCTAGGTAATCCCACCACAAAATCCATACTCACTGCAGTCCAAGGTTTATCAGGTATGGGCAAGGGCTGTAGCAAACCAGCAGGATTGCAAGTCTCATGCTTCATCTGCTGACACACACCACACTCCCTGATGTGAGTCTTCAAATCAGCCCTCATACCAATCCAATAAAAATCCTTCTTTAGCCTATGGTAAGACTTCAAAAAACCTGAATGACCACCCAAGGGGTTGTCATGAACTAACTGGAGAACCTTAAGTTTCAATGCACAAGGACTCAAATACACCCGGCCCTTAAACAGGATCAGCCCATTATGCAGAGAAAAGAACTTGGGCTGATTAGAATCATCATTCAACTTATGAAGCAAGGACTGCATTGTGGGATCAGACTGATAACTTGCCTTAAGCTCATCAATCCATGAAAGACAAGGAAATGAGATTAAACACAAGGAAGAAGGGGTTTCATCAGCACCGATGAAATGATCCACAGCCATACCAGCTGCATCAGATCTCCTGGATAAGGCATTAGCCACTTTGTTCTCACTTCCTTTATTGTATTCTACCACAAACAAATAACCCAACAGCTTTGTCAACCACTTTTGTTGAGCAGGTGTAGCAATCCTTTGCTCTAGGATGTACTTCAGACTTTGTTGATCAGTTTTAATAATGAAAGGTCTTCCTAAAAGATAAGGCCTCCACTTGTGGACAGCAGTGACCAAAGCAAGTAACTCCTTTTCATAAGTAGACAATTGTAAGGCCTTCCCTTTAAGCATTTGGCTGTGAAAGGCAATAGGCCTCTGATTTTGCATTAAGACAGCCCCTAAACCCAAACCAGATGCATCACATTCTATAGTAAAAGGAAGAGTGAAGTCAGGTAGGGCCAAAACTGGTGGCTGACTCATTGCAAGCTTAAGCTGTTGGAAGGCAACTTCAGCCTGATGTGTCCACACAAAAGAATTCTTCCTCAAAAGGGCAGTGAGAGGGGCAGCAATCTGCCCATAGTGCCTTATGAACTTCCTATAATAGCCTATTAATCCCAAAAAACCCTTCAAAGCTTTAACAGAAGTAGGGATAGGCCAAGATAACATGGCAGCAGTTTTTTTAGGATTAGTACTCACACCCTTACCAGAAATAATGTGACCGAGATGCACTACCTCTGGACATCCAAAAACACACTTACTTCTTTTAGCAAACAACTGATGCTTCAACAGTAACTCCAAGACAACTCTAAGATGCTGAAGGTGTGATTCCAAAGATGGACTAAAAATCAGAATATCATAAAAAAAAACCAACACAAATTTTCTCAAATACGGCCTAAAAACATCATTCATTAAAGATTGAAAGGTTGATGGAGCATTGGTCAAACCAAATGGCATAACCAAGAACTCATAATGCCCATCATGAGTCCTAAAAACAATTTTAGGAATATCTTCCTCCCTCATTCTAATTTGGTGATAGCCAAACCTTAAATCCAACTTAGAAAATAGAATGGAACCAGCTAGCTCATCAAGTAGTTCATCCACCACCGGAATAGGGAATTTGTCCTTGACAGTAGCTTGATTCAAAGCCCTATAATCCACATACATTCGCCAAGAACCATCTGCCTTTCTCACCAACAAAACTGGAGAAGAAAATGGACTCTGACTTGGTCTGATTGACCCCACCTCTAGCAATTCAGCAACAATCTTTTCAATCTCAGCCTTCTGAAAATGAGGATATCTGTAGGGTCTTTGACAAATGGAACTAGTCCCATCCTTTAATATAATCTGATGCTCATGTCCCCTACTAGGAGGCAGCCCAGTTGGAGTAGCAAAAACCAAAGCAAACTGAGATAAAAGCTGCTCAATAGCTGGATCACAAGCATGGGTAGATGAAGTAGCAGACCCCAGTGACACAATTTGCAACAAGATGCCTTTCCTCACAGGTTGCTTAAAGAATTGAATACCCTCTTGTAGAGAGTGATCAGTAGGGTGTAAACCCTCCAAAGTCATTGTGGTATCCCTGTGTTAAAACCTCATGAACATAGCCCCAAAGTCCCATTGTATCATGCCAAGAGTTCTAAGCCACTGAGTGCCTAAAACCAATTCACAATCCCCTAAAGGTAAAACATTGAGATCCACTGCAAAAGCATGACCTTGCACTAAAACTCTGACATTAGCACAAACACCATGAGTCCTAATGATAGCTCCATTGGCAACTTTCACCTCAAATGTTAAGGTAGAATCTAATGAGAGTTTCAGAATAGGCAAAATAGCAGTATCCAAGAAGTTGTGTGTGTTGCCTGTATCCACTAAAATTGTAACCCAGTGACCATTAATTTTCCCTTTAACTCTCATGGTACCAGGTGAAGGACTACCCCACAAAGCATATAATGTAATCTCAGTAACATCCCTCTCAATATCAATTTTATTTTCTACAGAATTATGATCATTCACTGGCAATAAAGAAGCCTCAGACTCATCACATTCTACTAGTTGAACACTAGAGTTGGACTCTTGGAAAGGACACAAACCTTCTAGCAAGAAAAGTTTGGCTGACTTACAGTGGTGTCCAGGATGGAATTTCTCATCACAGTTGAAGCACAGCCCCTTCTTCCTTCGTTCCTCCATCTGAGCAGGAGATAATCTTTGTAAAGGAAGTTTGTACTTGGAATCAAGCTTTGCCTCAGGTTTTGGACCCAAAATGGAAGGCTTGGTGTAATCAACAATTGTAGACCTCTGGTTTCTACGGCTATTGTTCCAGTATTCTTCTTGGATCTTGGCCAAACCAAAGGCTTCATTGAGATTCTTGGGTTTGAGCATTTTCACGGCTAAGCGCACTTCATCTCTAAGTCCACTCAAGAAACAACTCAGCTTGTGGCTATCCGACAGACCTCTGATCCTATTAGACAAAGCCTCGAATTGTCCTTTGTAAACCACCACACTACTTGGTTGCTTCAATCTTGTGAGGGATTCCATAGGGTCTTCGTATGCAGTGCTCCCAAATCGTGTCAATAAAGCTTCAACAAACCCTTTCCAAGTCGTTAACAGCCCATTCTCGTCACTATCTTGAAACCAAATCAGGGCATCCCCATCCATATGAAAAGACGCCATTAACAATCTCTCACACAAAGGTGTTTGATAGAAATTAAAATACTGATTGGTTTTGTACAACCACGAAGCAGGATCCTCTCCTTTGAATCTCGGAAATTCAAGTTTCACACTTCTTGACAAATTGGACAGGGGCAAAGACATAGCATGTGAACCTGGAGAGCTCTGAGCCTGCGATGAAGACTTCAAGGATGCAACTTGTTGCCTCTGTTCTTCTACCTCATTGAGTTTCTGCAAAGCTAAGTTGACCGCGTTCAATTGCTGAGTATTGATGTTCAATTGCTGGGTATTGACGTTCAATTGTTGAGTGTTTGCATCAAGTTGTTGATTAATCTCTTGTAACGAATGGGCATGGTGATCAGTGGTAGTTTTAAGGAGAGATAAAGATTCGTTGATGTAGGAAAAAGAGAAGGAAAGAGTAAGAAACAAAGAAAGGAAAAGAGAAAGCAGAATTTAGGGAATTGAGAGTTACTTCGAGGGTAACTACCTCCAACAGAGAAATTAGAGAGAGATAGAGAGACAGAATTGTACTAAAAGATTCAAGTAATTCCATTCATATCCTTTCCCATAACATTTCCCATCTTTATACACGGCAACTGCCAACAAACCAACTAACTAACCAATCACCACCAACTACCAATTACAACCCACTGCCAACTAACTAACCAATTACAACCCACTGCTCTAACACTACTGTCACACTAACTACACTCACAGCTCACTAATCATCACATCAATTACACTCACTCCCAATGCTATACAATCAACTACTATATTACAAGTATTTCCAGGTTCCTAACAACCATTCTATGCAAATGATTGTGTTTTTATTACTTTCCGTACCATTTGAAAAAATGCTCGAACCAAAGTTTCAATCACCAAAACTCATCAAAATAAAAAATTAATCTTAGTAGTTTATAGCATTAAAATCTTCATCTCTCTACAAATTAAAGCCCCATACACATTTATAGATTGTAGACTCTTTTGTTGCCTATGTTAAAATATTTCATGAACATGGACATGCATATTTGCAAATTTTCTCCTTGAGTTTTGTCTAATTGAACATTTATTTGAACAAATACTTATTTTTGACAGTTTTCATTTATATGCAGCCCGTGAGATGACCTGGCGTGGCGGGGGGCTTTAAATTATTATGAAAACTAAGGGACAGTGTGATAGCCCATGAGAATCTGTGATCATTGAGGAAGAAGGATATATTCTTGATCTAAAGAGACTACTTGCTAATATGGTTCAATCTCATCCAAAGAATTACAAGTCAAAATTTAAAATTGTAAGACAGGCAGTGAGAAATAATGTTAAACATATATTTCCACTCATTGTGTTTAATATTATTTTATCCCTTAAATCTATAAAGAGAGCCAATCTATAATTATTTCTCAAAGTTTGCTTTAAGAGATTGGAAGTGGCGTATGGCCCTCAATGGCCAAGTATCATTTATGCCAACGTAATATCGTTGATCATGGATCGCAAAGTTTGATCATTATTCTTCTTCATCTTCTTCTTTTTTCTTTTTCCAAATCTGGTTAATGTAGTTGATGTGGTATAATTAAGCCCATATTAGGCTCTAAACAAAAACAAGCGTTCTCAGCCTTTTGTTAATTGGTCAAACCATAAGTGGGTAAATTATAATTTTCCTTAATATATATATATATATATATATTAGGCTAAAATTTTTATATATTTAATTGTGATTATTCATAAATGTAACCGAGCAATGCGATGAGAAACTTGACATAACCAATATCATTAAAATTGCAAAGGAAAACCATTTGAATACCTTCAAATGTCCTGATCGAACTAATGTCCTCTATATTTAATAACCCAAGCTAATAATAATGGCACAATTACAATTGACTATTTCCGTGCGTAAGCATGTGTAACGTACCGATTTCTATATAATATACCATAAACATAGATCTAATTTTTCCCCTACAGCAAACTAGACCATTTAATAATCAAATGATACTACCCTATATTTGTTTGATCAGTAAAATAAAACTTTTAAAGATAAAAAAGGTGTCCCAATTACAATCCTATTCTATATTCATAATTCTATTCCAAAGTCTTCTCTGCCAAACCATAATCAATTTTCCATTGAAAAAATTGATTCTCAAAAAAAAAAAAAAAAATTCCATCGAAAAGCCAAAAAAATTATTGGAGAAGTAATACAAGGTCCAAGTTACCCTCCTCGCTCCATTAATGTCAATAATGTTTCCACATCAACAAACAACCAAAGTGAATCAATAGACTACAGTCTACTTCATATAATTCAGCAAAACAAAACTATACTTAATACAACATAAGACATTTAATACATAAAAACCCCTAACAAAACACGACTCTACCTACAGTTACATGATTACAGCAGCTTATGTTTGGTACAATCCTATAGGCCATTGACTTTACATTGATGCAAAACAGTATGTCATATACACAACACAGTATCAGAAGGCAACGGCTGATCATGGCAGAAAATTTTTTGCATGCCTAATGAAATGGAAGTGAAACAAATTTTCATACAGAATATGAATTGGATGTGACAATTTCAAAATACAGAAATAGATAATAACATCAGTCTCCATTTACATTTACCATTTTGTTCATGCAAATGGCTCATCCCATCATCAACCAAAACCACAAAATCGTATTTAACAATTTTGACCACTCTTAAAAGCATCTTCTTCCACCACAATGGGGATTTTGGCTACCATCAGGCCTCTGTTATTCCGCCGCGGGGGGGCAGGGGGGGGCGGCGCTATCCCTCAATGTTTAATGTGGACTATTTGGCAAGAAATAGGGGTCTTTTGAGGGGATTGAGAGTACACCATTCTAGTTGAAACTGTTTTTGCAGTGATTGTTGTATGATTGGATGGCTTCCTTGAGCAGGCTGTCTTTTTCCTCTTTCGAGGAGTTTGTGGACCTCCATCTGTTTCGATAGAAAACGTTGTGTAAAGATAATTTTCTGTGTTTTCTATTATTTGGTAGCATAAAAAAAAGAAGCGTAAAAAGAAAATTATCTTTTGTCAGCATAAAATTATGACTTATTTTTAGAGATTGTTTTCCATTAAATTTTTTTAGAAAACAACTCTATCTCATAACAAGCTAAATAAGAGAAGTTAAAAAAATTGCTTTTCAACTCATTTAAAGTTGCTATCAAACATTCAAAAATGAGATAGTTTTACAAAAAATACTTTTTAAAAAATTACTCATTTTCTAGAAACCATAATTTTCTACGTTATTTTTGTCAGACGCTTAAGACTCTTTAATATACTACCTGTGTAAATGGGGTCTTTTTTTTATTTTATTTTTTCCGCACCTGAATTGAATTAGGGATTTCTAGGGTAGTCTATGTAGGATCTCCAGCAACACTTCGTATGGCAGATACTCCAACATTCCTTTTTCTTTTTTTTTTTCGGCTTTACGCCATTACCAAATTCAGAGTGTTGAGAAAATTTTCAATTTGAAGCACTTGTTGTGGGCCTGTGGAGACAATTTACTTTTACTAACAAAAAATATTTTTTCCCCCCTAAAAAAATTGAAATTATATGTGCGTTGTAGGCCCCTACAAGTTCCTAAGTAAATAATATACTAATAAGTAATATTTTTCCTTATTAAAAAAAAAAGTAATAACCTTATTTTTCTTTTTATTTTATTTTCCTTTTCAATTTCAATAAAAATGAAAATCTTATTCATCAAAAAAAAAAAAAAAAAAATCATATCAAATTAGTTGAAATTTAAAAGACCTTTTGTCAAAAACACACCTGAGGTTAAATACATTTTAGTGAATATGAGAGATGTGATTGGAGACACAGGATTTAATCGCCACTTAACATAACTAATAAAATAGACGAAATATTGACATTAAAATTTAGGGTGAATGTCCAAAATTGTAAACTTCAGACATCAATGGGGAGGCTAAATTTCAAAATCAGTTAGAGGGATGCATGTGTGTAACCGACGGAGGAGGATTAAGGTAGATTGGGATAACTTTATTCACTTGAGTGAGGTTTTGTGCATGATAATTGGCATGGGAATCATTCTCTAGAAGAGTTGCACCCAAATTTATATGCCTATTCAGTGGACAAGGATGTTTCAATTAGCTCAATCATGTATAGTTGATTAGATGGGGTGCGATGTAGTTGGAATGTGAGCTTTAGCAAAAGGTTTTTTAATAAATTGGAATGTGAGATTTAGAAATTGGAGTCAATAAATTTTCTTTAAGATCTTCTCTACTCAAATATCCCTAAAAGGTTAGCCACCGATAGGATGAGATGAAAATTTAAGGGGAGTGGTCATTTTGATTATTCATTCATAGTATGACGTTATTTGGGGTAAAATTAATAGAAGAGTCTTAAGTGGGAAAAGACCTGAAGATAGACCTCATATTTCATTTGAAAAGTAGTATGGGGGGTGTTGTATGCACTTATATAAATGGTGAGACTGTGGACCATTTGTTGATCCATTTCGTATGATTTATAGAAGGTAGTCTTTAGTGTTGTTTGGGATCCGATGGCTATTACTAGGGAAGGTTGATTGGAGGAATTAGTCCGAAAACATCCCTCATATATTTGGAATTTTCACTTGTTATATCTTATGTAGCTATCATTAGAAATAATTGTATTTCTTACTATACATAAAAATAAAAAATAAAAAAATACTTATGTTAATTTGGAATCATTTGATGATTTGAACTTTAATTGGTCTCATGTGTGGGGTCTTACTAGTTGAATTTCCATTTAGATTTTAAAGAATCGCTTCATTCATGGGCAATTCTTTTGGGTTCTTTGTTTATCATCTTGAACACAAAGTAATTTTATCTTCTAATAAAAAATGAGTAATGCTATAGTCATAAGATATTTTACAACATTTTTACAAACTGTTGATGCATCTAACATCTTATTGGTTTTCATTTAGACCCACTATTACCATCACTTTTTCAATTACTAATTATAACCACTCACCAAATTAACAGTTTGTAAAAATTTTTGTAATAAACTTTGTATCTCAAGCATTACTGATAAAATATCTTTGTTTATAAAAAAAAAACTAAAATTATTCTAAACTTAGAAAGTGTACTTTACATTTTTGTCTAAAATTATTCTAATTTTTTTTTTCTATTTCCTCTAATATAATAAAATTTTGATAAATTACCTATAAAAAAAATGTAAAAAAATTATGACCACTCTTTATATCCATTCAAGAACAAATTAAATCCAAAAGCCATATATTGAGGTTTGAAACTTAATATTTAAGCATAGCAACACAAAAATATCTAGTATATACCAATAATAAAATAGAGTTTAGGAATGTAAATGCTGAAATAGAATAAAATACTAGTTGAATACTTGAATCGAGCCTATTTATATGCACTTTCCCTTCTTGCTCACTTTCCTCTTGGAAACTGTATCATTAGGTTTGTCGAGTAAGAAAAGATTCTCCACATAATTATCAGCAAAAAAATAATATGGGCGTCTACAAAACCCCAAAGTCTTCCCTTGTTGGCTCTCAGGGTCATATGAACAGAGCTCCCAACCAAGTAATAGTTTTTTCTGCACTAATAAATGACCATTCTTCCGGAAACCTAACACTCCACACAATTGCCTACTGAGGTCAATAGTGAACAGTTTAGTCCAAGAATCGACAATGCCACACTCTTTCATCACAAAAACAGAACAACACTTGACGCCTACCCAACGCCCGCCCTTATACTCATAGCATATCAGAGAAAGCAATCCCTTGAATACCGAGATATCAATATTAGCCTCGAATCTGTAATTACCTTTTGGCAGGGATATTGCGCGGAAAACCTCATCACCCAAATCAAATGACAAAACTATTGAACCCCGGGCAATATCACAGTGATGAGCCACAAAATAAACAACTCCATTTAAAGAAACCGCAGTTGAAAGGGACCAATCACTAATATAAACCCCAGCCGGATATGAGTCCCCACCACTCGTTAACCTCCAATATCCCTCGTTAACAGAGTAAACCTCAACTAGAGGTTTTTCGGCGCTAATATTTTTAGATTGAAATACAATTCTCACCAGCTTATAATCATTGGTCCTCGAATCAAACCCAAACGCTAGATAACAAGCAAAGGAGGCCGTAACCGAAGGCTTGGGAAGGGCAATAAATTTTCTAATACAGGGATTCCAAACAATATAGCGGCCTTGTTCATACAGGCAAAACAATCCATTAACGTAACCGACTATTCGAAAATTGCAACGAAAACTACTCGGGAACTCAAGTTCTTGAATTTGTTCAGATGAGGAGGCATTGTTGTCATTGTCTTCTTCGTGAATTAATTCGTAACCATGTACAACATGGGGTGTAACATCCAAGTACCTAACGATTAATTTGTTGGAGTTGGAGTGTGCTCGAGTGAGATTGGAATTGATGAAGGCAGGACTTGTGATTAGAGAATTCCATGATCTGGAAACGCACCTGAATCGGATTAGGGATTTCACGGGTAGTCTGTGCAGGATATCCAGCAACACGTCGTATGGCAGATACTCCGTCATTCCGTATCTTTCTTTTTCTTTTCCTTTTTTTTTTTTTGGCTTTACCGAATTCAGAGTGTAGAGAAAAGTTTCAATTTATAGGACTCGTTGTTGGCCTTGTGACCGACAATATATATTTGTATATTACTGTATCCTGTTATAATTAGGATTTCTAATTTAAGTATTTTTTTTTAATCCATTGTAATTAGGATTTCTAATTTACGTGTTTGCTGTTATCCCATGAAAAAATAGAATAAAAAAAAGCATATATATATATATATATTTTTTGTTGAGAACAGGGCCGGCTCTAGGCATTTTGGGATTTAAGGCGAGAACTAAAATTGGGGCTTTTTTATACCTATATATTAGTTAAATTAATGTTTATTTAATAATTTTATATTATAATATATTTCATTTAAAATTTATTTTTCTTGCCTTTTGATATGCAAATTGACTAATTAAATTTTTTACATTTTCATCATTATTTTTATTTTCTTCTAAATTATTTTGAAGTTCATTATCAAGATTTATTGTATCGCAAAATTGAACATCATTGTTATCTTGCAATTGTATCATTTCATTATCTTGCAATTTTTTTTTCTTTTTTTAAGTTTTTCATATCCAAATGCATATTTTCTAGTAGACATTTCTAATCAACCAATATAATTATAAAAACTAAAATAAATAACTTTCAAGTGTACAGCAAATGAAAAATAGAACTTGATTTATATAAAAAATATTGTTGTAGTTTCACCAAACAATAACAAATTTTTAGCAATCTCAACCTACATAAATAAAGTTAAAGACTTATTCAATATATCACTAACTAAAATATATATATAAAAACACAAGATTAAAATTAAAAAAAAAATAATTAAGTACAAGCATAACAAAAATTTTAAGCACAACTATAACACAAGGCTTATTAACAAGACCCACGGCTGAATCAATGAATCTTAATACAAAAAGTAAAAAACGGCTGACAAAACTTTTGTCACAAAACCAGGCTTTATTATTTAAAAAAAAAAAAAAAAGGAACATAAAGGCCCAAAATTGATTAACAAAACTAGGGCCCAAAACGGCAAAACTGATAAGTGATAAATTTTAACCAAAAAAAGATAAGTGACAAACAAGTGAAAGTGCCCAAACCCCAATCCCCAAATATTTATATTTTATACTTGATACATACAGTGAGCACAGAGCAGTTGAGAACTTGAGAACAGAGGAGAGGACTTAAGGGAGGTGGAGAGCAGTGAGTAGAGAAAGCTTGCTTGACAGGCCAGGCGGAGGAAGAGAGGCAGTCCAGGCCAGGAGGAGAGAAAGAGAACTGAGCAGATGAGATGAGAAGTGAACAGTGGAGTGGGGAGAAAGAGAATCAGAGAGAGAGAGAGAGGCGGAGAGCAGAGAGCAAGGTAAAATTTTTAGGGTTTTAGTTGTTTTATTTGTTTTGATTTGTGATTGTTTCATGGTTAATCTCTTAGACCGGATTTGTAGTTTATCTGGATGATTTTTGGTTTGTCTATAGGATAATAATGTTTAATCGGATTTACCAAAATTTTTGTTTTTTTGGGTTAAAATGATGTACCAAAATTTTGTAATTCTGAAACTTTTTTTTTTTTGCCCCTACTACCCCTTATGTTTAAAAATTTTAGGGCCTTCCTTCCACTTGG
This sequence comes from Castanopsis chinensis, assembly GCA_032878915.1. Lineage (NCBI taxonomy): Eukaryota > Viridiplantae > Streptophyta > Magnoliopsida > Fagales > Fagaceae > Castanopsis > Castanopsis chinensis. The sequence goes on along the minus strand of JAVQMG010000047.1, from coordinate 424,345 downwards.
GGGCCTTAGGCAATTGCCTAACTCACCTAAGGGAAGGGTCGGCCCTGCTTGAGAATGAAAGCATACATATTGTTAAAGTCTCATCTATATTTATATATTACTAAAAGTTGAAGCGTAGTATTTATTTTTGCTACGCTCTAGTTGAGCCACGTCATTATTCATGTCATCTTTTTATTTTTTATTTTTTATTTTTTTGTTAATTTATTACCTTTTTTAAAAGAATGCAAAATATATGATGACTATACATATTCTCTTCACTTTACACATTCTAAATAGTCTTAATTCTTTTGCTTTGCCACATATTCTCCTAACTTTACTGTATATCATGACTTTACATATTCTCATGACTTTTTTGCATTAAATTATGCTCTTCTCCTATTACTCAAACCTTCTTTAAAAAAAAAATAAAAAAAAAATAAAAAAAAATAAAAAAAAACACCAAACTATCCATTGAATGTTTTCCTATTTTTCAAATTCCTCAATTTATTTTTTTGGATAGAATATGTAGAATCCTTTCAATAATGACTAAGTGCAACCCACTCATCTTCCCCATTTACTCCATTAAACCCAACCGAATAACTATTCCAATTCTCAATTAACCATCCTCCTTGGTCTCTCTCTTCTTCAAACAAAGGGATAACATCACCCCACTTTTCCACCACCTTATTAAATCCATTTTAACCTCAATTCAGCACTACTTCAATTCTTTGATCTCAACTCCTATTCTCTCTTTATTGATTTATTTTCTTTATATATTGCAATTGCCCCCTCTCCACTTCTACAGAATCTGACGAAACACCATCAGACTTAGTAATGCTGCGGTCTTTTTTTGCTCTTCTTCAATCAACCAGTGCAAAAACAAAAGAGACATATTGAAAAAGATATCAATCTTTAGACCCGATTTTTTGTCAATTATTTTTCTTCTTTTTGTTAATAAAAACATTTAATTGTCACCCATTCACTTTTTTATCCCATGTGGAATGTCGATAATTTTTTTTTTTTTATTTTTTATTGTTGCATGACATATACTTGATGAAATTTCTTGTAGATGTGTGGTAGCAAGTAATCAATGGGGAGAATACTTTTGAACACTATTTCTAAACTTGGGCACCCTATTCTGCTTTGTGCTTCAAATGTTTTTGTGGCATGTAATGGTTGGGAGAAGTTTCTTAAGTTTATGTCCATAAATGCCATCTACATATTGCATGAATTACAGGCTTACAGCTCCTTACGGTGAGGGTTTTGATTTTAATATTTTTGTCTCTATTGCTTTTGTCTCTATTGGTCACATTTGCATATGCACTTTCTTTTTATCGGGTTTGGCTTACTTCCAGTACTTTTTAATTGGAGGTCTTCTTTTATTTTAAGTACATGATAGCAAGTAATTGCAAGAATAAGATTGAAGGGGAAACAAACCTGCTTTGTTAGTAGTAGAAATAAGATGTTCGATGTGGGTATGTGGGTTTGCAACATTCAATAGTTGTAAAACTATATTTTACACTTTTTGTATAATTTTATAGACATGACTTAAAAAGCTAAAAAACTATAAAAGTTTCTAATTATAAAAATAAAAAATGACCAAACTATACAAGTAATTTTTTTTGTTGATAATTTGCAAGATTTTATTGAAGGGGAAAAAAAAAAAAAAAAAAAAACAAACACAACAGGGGGACAATTGCCAACATCAAAAGAACCAAAAAAAATTGATTTGAAGCAACCAATGTTCCTTTTAAACTAATTTATAAATGTTTTGTTGTTGGAAACAATTAAGCTCAATCAGTTATTGAAGCTTACGAATTTATGTTGGCACTTATTATTATTCCAATTATCCTTATATCTAGCTAGCCCCTTAGATTAATTTTTGGGGGTTCAAGACTTCAAGTGATATCCTACCAATAATGACATCCTTTGTGGTATCCCATTATTTACTTAAATATTTCATATATGAAATGGTTATTTCATTTAACATTTTTGAATTAATATTTTGTTTTTCATTTTCCCATTTTAGTCTCTTTGCAAGTTTTGAAATTGCATAACTTCTATATTACAACATTTAGCACCAGCTTAAGCATTGCACCACATAAGCTTCTCAATAGTGTTGGTTTCTATGATTAAGTCATTGGTATTTGTAATGCAAGCCTATGTGGAGAATAAACTTTGAGATTTCATAACTATATACAACACATGGAACAAGACGTTGAATTTATCTGTAAAAAGTTTTGAACAATAATGTATTAAACAATTTTGCATAACTACTCTACTATCGTTGTAGTTTGTATATGCCAATGTCATCTTCATTCTGAAAAGTGAGAAACCAGGAAAATTGAAGATAAAACTCACATGGTTGACAGTGATTAACTAGTACTTAATTAATTCCTCTTGGTTGAACATGTACACTCTAGAAAAAAAAATATCTTGATCTCAATGTTGAGGGTAGTCTACTAGAATTCTCTATAATATACTACCTTTTAAAGATCTTATCAACTGCATAGATGGTACTTTTGGTTTATGATACAAGATCAACAAAACGGTGGTTTTATATGATTATATTTAGATGACTTTACAATGCCATGATGGATGGGTTGGTCTTATTTTATTATATAAAGCAAGTAATCATGTAATTCATTTATGAATTTCAAGGGAAATATATTGTGGGATTTTTTCATATGTTGTAATTTAAAATACAATTTCAAATAAGACATATGGACTTTCTAAATATATACACTCTATATTATATTAATTCAATAATATATTCCAATAAAAAGTAATTATATCGAATTTTCCCGCTCGTTGTGCAGGTCTACGACTAGTTTGATACAAAATTTAAATCCTATTGAAAGTATAATTATATTGCCATACTAAAGAAAATAGAATTTAAAAAAAAAAAAAAAAAAAAAAAAAAAAAAAAAAAAGGTCATATGAATAGAATCAAAGGCAAAAAATTTAAGGGCCACGTAAATTAACTAATAAAATGGACGAAATATTGACATTAAAGTTGATTTCAAACATTATGGTTAATGCGCAAAACTGTAAAATTCAGACATCAATGGGGAGGTTATATTTCAAAATAAGTTAGGGGGATGCATGGGTGTAACTTATGGAGAATGATTAAAAGGTAAAATTGGAATAAATTTATTCTCTCGAGTAAGGTTTTTGCATAATATTTGGCGCATGAATCATTCTCTAGAACAGTTGCACCTTGATTTATATGCCTCTTCAATGGATAAGGATGTTTCAATTAATTAAATCATGAATAGAAGATTAAATAGGGTGCAATGGAGTTGGAATGTGAGATATATTAAAAGGTTTTCATGTTTAGAAATTGGGGGTCAATGAATTTTCTTTTAGATATTCTCTACTCAAATATCCCCAAGAGGTTAGCAACCGATAGGATGAGATGAAAATTCATGGGGATTGATCATTTTTATGTATGTTCTTAATTAATATGAGGTTATTTAGGGTAAATAGAAGAGTCTTTAGTGCATCAATGCCCAAAGGAGGGGCCTCTTTTTCATTTAGAAAATAGTATATAAGGTGTTATATGTACCTATATAAATGGTGAGACTGTGAACCATTTGCTAATCCATTTTATATGTTTTATTGAGGATAGTCTTTAGAGCCTTTTGGGATCCGATGCCTATTACCAAGGAATGTAGATTCGAAGAATTAGTTCAAAAAACACCCCTCTTTCCTACAGCACATTGTTTCTCTTATGAAACTCACATAATGACAGAGATTGCATCACATTAGTTCTAACTATCCAATGGGATAGAAAATGTACCATGAAAGGGAAGAGATAATCATTAAACCTATCCAAGAAAACCATGAGAGGGTCATGCCAAGCTTTAAGGCAGGATTGTTATTTTGTTGGAGACACAGGCTTGGAAACCATAGTTCATATATTTGAAATTTCATTCTAGGCTGTTTGATGTGGATTGTATGGACGGAATGAAATCATCGCTCCTTTGCGAACACTGAGAAGATGTTGATTGAGTTAAAAGATTTGTGTCAAGCTGCCAGCATAGTCTTTTTGATTGGTCTTGGTGCTGGGGTTTTATGGATTGTTTCTCTCTTATAAAGTTTATTTTTACTCTTAGAATAGCCTCTTGATTTTTTTTTTTTTTTCTCTTTGCTTTCTATTTTTGCTTTTCTGTGTTCCTCATCATGAACACCATGTATTTTCCTTTTTTCTTTCATAAATAATATTATTCTTGTTATCTATATAAAAAAAAGGGAACATAACAATAGTTCTATAACATAGTTCAAGGAAAATAAAAGTATAATCCATAAAATATATACTACGTCTCCATCATTTCAGCTCTCTAACATGGTTCAAGGAAACACAAAAAATAAATAAAAAATAAATAAAAAAAATAAAAAATCTATAAGATATGATGAAGCACAAAAAATCAGTAGACTGAATGCTCTGAGCTTCAATGGGCTAGTGATTGCTTGGAAGGCCTAAAAGAAAGAAAGAACTGTCAAAGGTGACCTGTGTGCCCCGGCCAAGGACCATCCGATGGTTAAATCAGTTTTCTCTCTAAGACACCAAGAAAGAAAATAACGAATGGTTAGAACTTATCTTGTGTGAATGGAATCTTCTCCTTTTATAGAGAGTTAGACGTGGGTCTACTTGTTTGGATCCATTACCATCATTGGTAATGTAGGTGGTTACCAAGGAAAATGGGTTACATGGGGCGCTGCATGTGGAATTCTTTCCACATGTTGCATTCCATGTGTCATGCAATGTATCATATTTTGCTTATGTGAATCTTGTGTAGACTTTTCTGTGAAATTCACCAAGTGTTGTTTACTTGTCTATGACTATGTCTTCCATAAATAGTCTCGTTCATGGAGCATTATTTTCACGGTGTGGCCTGATTACCATTAGATGAGCTTCCTTAGTTGTTCTTGTTCCTAGACAAGCTGAGGTAGCTTCTTTACGCTATGGACGACAACTCAAGGATGAATTATTCTTAACATTCTTCCCCATCAATTGCCCCCTTGTCCTTGTGTTGTTTGTTAAGTCAGAAGGTTTTTTTTTTTTTTTTTTGACACGTGGCCTAATCTGATGTAGTTCAATCATGTTGTTTCATTTTTCAAGAAAAAATGCCACGTGGCTTTACCTGATTGGTTGCCTCGTTTTAGATGCGAGGCCTCACTGCTTCTAAATAGTAGAATTCCTCTCCTACCCTTTCACATTTCCAAAATTTTCTCATTTGACATTTGTCATCCAACGCCTCGTCTAGAAGTCTTCTTGCATCCTTAGGCCTTCGTTTTGAGCCAAGTATTTTTTTCATCTCGCCTTTAGGCTTTCCCTTTAAGTTTTTTCTTAGATGTCTGAGGTTGTAATATCCTCGTCTAGTAATAGTGATAATAAGGAGTTAGACGAGTATCATAACCGTACTAGTGATAGTGGTTCCGATAGTAATAATGGTAGTAGGAGTAACAGTAGTAGTAGTAGGAGTAACAGTAGTAGTAGTAGTAGTGGAGGGAACACTACGGATGAGCAATACACGTCCGAGGTTTCAGGGATCTCTTTAGAGGTTCTTTAGGAACAACTTAGGATGAGGGCAGCTTCTAGGTCGCAAGCTGGTACCTCCACGAGCATTCCTTCGTCCACAGATTTAGACGAGGTAGAGATCGTCTATAGTTGTGCTATAGGCATCCATTCCAAGACCAATGAAAAAAGGCTTACTTCCCTTAGAAGTTGGTACCAAATTACAGATGACCTTAACCTTAGGTTAGCCATCTGTGGTGAATAGTTGCCTCTCATAATGAAGCTTATCTCTTGGGGGGGACTTAGGTTGCCTCTTAATTCTTTTGCTAGAGAGTTACTTTCTAGGCTAGGTTTAGGAGTATGTCAGTTTAACCCTAATGCATGGAAGCTGGTTGTCTCTATGCAAATTTTGTGGAGGGAGGTGTTTGAAGGGGGCCTTCCTCTTACTGTGGACGAGTTCCTTTATTGTTACAAACCCTCAAAAATTAGTCAGTCCCTTGGCTTTTATCAGTTCATGGCCAGGGGTAAAGATTGTAGGTTAATAAAGTCCCTTCTTACATCTGATAGAAATTGGAAGACGGAGTTTTTCTTCGTCTCTGGTTTTTGGGCTGAAAAACTCCATTGAGGTTGACAGAGATCCATTCACCCCCTACACTAGAGGACTAAGGAACCTTCGTCCAAATAGTATGTTTCTTTTCCATTCAATATTTTCTATCTTTTTTGCACTCATCTAACATTTTTTTTTTTTTAGCCGTTAGACGGCCGTCTTTGAACAGATTCTATCTCAAACGCGTCCAGAGGGCTCGTCCATTTACTGATAGGAGTTTTCACTCTCTCATTACTCTCCAACATTTTGCTACTTGGGGACTTGAACCTGAACCATCCCTTGAAGCATTAGCTCATGAGCTTGCCACCCGTAGACGTGAGTTTTTACTTATAAAATTTATTTTTATTATTTGTTTCAACTAAACTCACACTTTTCTTCACAGGGATTGCAACCATGAAGGAAAACAAAGGAAAAGGATTAGTGGAAGAGGAGACCTTGCTAGAGACTCAGTCCCAACCTCGTCCTTTTGCTGGAGACAAAAGAAAGAGTTTATCCAAGATGGTTGACTTGGAAAATCTTCCCAGTTGTTGAGGAAATAAGAAGGCAAAGCACAGGTTGTCCAAGTTTGGGGTTGTCAAGCCATGGCTTGTTATTTCTCCTGCCTCTCAACAACCGTCCATCCAAATTCATGTTTCGGACTCGTCTGTACCTGCTGGATCCACCCTGTCCAGGACCACTACACCTACTTCATCTTAGCCTTCTCAAGGAATTCTGATGAACCATATTGAAAATGAGGACCTAGCTTAGGAAAGGTTTAAGAAGGCTGTGACTGACGAGGACGTGGCAGTGTATTATGAAAAGTCCTTAAAGGAATTTGAACATTCTGGTGTTCATGATCTCTTCAAGGTACGCTACTTTATTTTCACTTCATCTTGTTACACTTCATACTTCTCGTCTAACAGAATTCCTTCAATCAATTGCATGTAGGCTATGTCAAAGTTCATTGCAGCGTCTAGGCAAGCCACAAGGATGGATCAGGAGAGGATCAGGCTTGAAACGAGGATCCGTGAGGTGCAAGCTGACAATAGGGATAGGGCTGAGTTGGCAGCCAAGGCTATGGACGAGGTTAAGGAGTTAAAAAAACACCTTGTCGAAGAGCTTAAGGCTAATGCCATCGAGAAAGATACTTGTCTTGACCATCTTCAAAAGTTGAATGACGAGCTTCGTGCCTTTCTTGAAAAAGACAAAAATGCTTTGTTAAGGAGTTTAGAGCTTCCAGCCAGTTTACTAACCTTTTGGACAGGAACTACGCTGTTGGTTTTGATGATTTTCGTATGGACTCTATAGAACGCTTCCCTGAAGTTGACTTCAGCTCCATCAAGCTCAATATTGGTGCCGCAAGCTCTCTCCTTCAGACGAGCTTTGAAAATGTCAACATTGAGGACAATGCTACCACCCAGCCTGTTTAAGACAAGCCTAATTCTGGAGATATCCCCCTAGCAAAAGATGTTTAAGATTTTATCCTGTCATAGCCGCTCTCTCTTTTTTTTTTTTCTTTTTTTTTTAATTCAAGTATAAGGTCTGTTGTTTTGGACCATTTGAATTTATTCAAGTACATTTAACTCATCCATATCTTTTGAGACAAGCTTTGATACAATTGCCTTTTAAGCTTAACCTTATGAGGGTTTTTGGATGGTTGTTGTCTACCCCTTTTTAGACTTTTATGAATGAAAGTCTATTTTCATCTTCATTCTTTATTTATTGTTGAACATGTTATTTTGTGTATGAACGAATTTTCCTTTGTTTACATCGTCCATATTATATCTTATGGTTTTAAGTGTGATCCATCCACTAATGAAGGCATTTAGCTCGTCCATATTAGAATAATTTCCTCATGTTCAACGCTTTTACCATTCTTTAAATTTCACAAGTATAACTCATCTATGAATGGTATTTCTTTTGCTAGCTTTATTCGTCCATAAATTTGACTTATAGCTTGCTATATTATTCGTTCATAGACTGGACGATTTATACTCGTCTTTGAGCAAGACGTTTCCAGCATTCACTTGTCCAAAGATTGGATTGTTTAGATGGTTATATTTATCCATGAATTTAGAATATTCTTGTGCACACTTTACCTTGTCCATTAGTTAGATGAATATACCTCGTTTACTATTACCTTATTTAAGGAAAGCTTATAGACGTTACATCCCTGAGTCCAGAGATTTTACTCGTCTTGGCCCTTTAGCCTTCTTGTGGATTAGTTTTAATGAGAACTTCAACAACATGAGAATTGGAAATTCACACAACTTTATATATATTGGAAATCCAAACAGTATTTACATAAAATAAACATCATGCATAATTTTTGGCACGTGCTTAGAAACCGGTGCCTTTAGGGAATTGAAAATACTTATATATAAACAAACAAACCAAGTCCATGACTTCGTCCATAGATAGTGCACAAGCTGGAAACTAATGCACTTTTAGGGTTTGAAATACTAAACCACATATAGTACTAATAACAAACTCAAGTAAATGCAAGTAACGGAAAGCAACACATAACTTTGGCTCATCCAGGATGGTCATGGCGTCCAGGATGATCTTGTTCAGGGTGACGTTCATCCAAAATGATGCTAGTCCAGGCTAAAACCCTACTGGTAATATCTTTTTAAATGCTCAACATTCTAAGGGTGCTCTAGCTTTCTTCCGTCCAGGGCTTCCAAATAGTATGATCCTTGCCTCTTGCAATTACTAACCCTGTAGGGTCCCTCCCAATTAGGTCTCAGTTTCCCATGGGCTGGGTTTATGGTTGCCAAAGAGACCCTTTCTAAGACGAGGTCCCCAATGTTAAAGTGTCTGGGTTTCACTGTTGCATCATATTGTCTAGCCATGAGGTTTTTATACCTTACTGTCCTTTGTTCCACATCCATCTTTACCTCGTCCATCAGATCAAGGTTAAGAAAAAGTTTTTCTTTGTTCTCCTCGTCCTGATACGTCATCACCTTATGGTTAGCCATGTGCACTTCTGCAAGTATGACTGCTTTACTTCCATAGGCTAGTTTGAAAAGAGTTTCCCCTGTGAGGGTTTTCACAATTGTCCTATAAGCCCATAGTACACCTAGTAGTTCATCTGGCCATACTCCCTTTGCCCCTTCAAACCGAGTCTTAATGATCTTTAACAATGATCGGTTTGCAACTTTTGCTTGTCCATTTACTTGTGGGTGGGCGGGTGAGGAGTAATGATTTTTTATTCCAAACTGGTCACAAAAATCTTTGAAGGTTGTGTTATCAAGCTATCGTCCATTGTTTTACACTAGTACTCTAGGTACCCCAAACATGCATACAATGCTCTTCCAGACGTAGTTCTTGACGTTCTGCTGTGTGATCTTTGTTAAGGGTTTAGTTTCCACCCACTTAGTGAAGTAATCAATCCCCACCATAAAAAACTTTATCTATCTAGTTCCAATTGGAAAGGCACCCAAAATATCCAATCCCTATTGCACAGAGGGCCATGAGGCCATCGTCAGGGTGAGATACTCCGATGGTTGTCTAGGGACGTTGCTAAAGCATTAACATGGATCGAACACCTTCACATAAGCCTTAGCATCTGCTTAAATGGTTGTCCAGTAGTAACCTACACAGACGAACTTATGGACAAGTGCTTTTGGTCCTGAGTGGTTTCCGCATGCTCCTTCCTGAACTTCTCTCAATACATAGTTTGACTCATCCGGAGCTAAGCACCTTAGATAACGCAGAGAGAAGCCTCTTTTATATAACACCAGGTCTTTGAGGACATACTTAACTGCTTTGATCCTTAGCTTTCTAGCCTCATCCTTATCCTCTGAAAGACTTCCATCCTTGAGGTAAACTACTATGAGGGTCATCCAATTTTCTTCTCCTTCAATTTGCTGTACTTCTGGAAAATCTGTAATGAAATCCGCCAAAGCTTGAGCTTTTATCGCGCTTCTTGGCTGATACTTGGCATCAAACTTACTGAGCTTTATGGCCTATTGAAATAGTAATCCTGCAGCTTCCAACTTGTTCATTGCCTTCTTGAGTGGATGATCTATCAAGACATTGCTGACATGAGCTTGGAAATAATGTCTTAGCTTCCTGGAAGCTGTTACCAATGCAAAGGCCAGCTTTTCCATCATGGGATATTGTCCTTCCGCTCCTCATAACGCTCGGTTTGTATAATAGACAGGCGTTTGTATCTTCCCTTCTTCTCTAATTAATGTTGAACTCACTGCATGTGGGGATACTGCTAAGTACAAGTATAATTCTTCACTTGGTATAGACAGGCTTAGTAAATGAGGTATTGTGAGGTAGGTCTTAAGGTTTTGGAAGGCTTTTTAACACTCGTCCATCCATTCAAATGTCTTCTTAGAACCTTAAAAAATGGTAAATACTTGTCAATAGCTTTTGAGATGAATCTTTTAAGGGTAGCAACTTGTCCAGTGAGAGACTGGACTTCTTTAATATTTTTTTGTGGCTCCATATTCAGTATCATTTTGATTTTATCAGGATTTGCTACAATTCCCCTATGTGAAACCATGAACCTAGGAAATTTTCCTAACAAAACTCCAAAGGCACACTTGCTCGGATTCAACTTCTGTTATATCATCTAGGCATATCAAATGTCTCATGAAGGTTGTCTAGATGTTTTTCCTTGTCCAAGCTTTTCACTAACATATCATCTACTTACACTTCTACAATCCTTCCAATCTGTGAACGAAACATATGATTAACAAGCCTCTGATAGGTTACCCCCATGTTCTTCAAACCAAAATGCATCACCTTGTAGCAAAACAGGCCTTGGCTGGTAATGAAAGATTTTTTCTCTTGATCTGCCTCGTTCATCCTTATCTGGTTGTAACCTGAGAACGCGTCCATGAAACTTAGCAACTTATGACCAGTAGTTGAGTCCACCCGCTAGTCAATACGTGGTAATGGATAGCTATCCTTAGGGCAAGCCTTATTTAAGTCAGTGAAATCCACACATATCCTCCATTTGCCATTAGCTTTCTTAACCATCACCACATTAGCCAACCAATCCAGGTAATAAACTTCCTGAATGAATTTTGTCATGGTCAACTTCTGGACTTCTTCCTTGATAGCATTATTTCGTTCAGGAGTAAATACCCTCTTCTTTTGACGTATGGGCTTGGAGGAAGGATACACGTTTAGATAATGGGTAATGACACTAAAGTCAATTCCTGGCATGTCCTTATGACTCCACGTGAAAATGTCAGTGCTCTTCTTTAAGAACTGGACAAGATCTTGCTTTGTCTTCTCTTTCATGGTTGCTCCAATCCTAGTAAACCTCTTCGAGTTATTCTCGTCCAGAGGAACATCTTCTAGTACTTCAATGGGCTACGCAACAACCCTTCTCTCCTTTATATTCATCGTCTACACGTGCTCGTTCATAGCCAACATGGCTAAGTAACATTCCCTTGTTGCTAACTGATTTCCTTATACTTGTCCTATTCCATACTCTGTTGAGAACTTGACAAATAGGTGATAGGTAGATGTCAATGCCTTCCAAATGTTTAAAGTTGGTCATTCAATGATGGCATTATAAGAAGATGAACAATCCACAATGAGGAAATTTACTTCCTTGGCTATCTGTTGTGGATATGCTTTCACCATTACAGGTAGTGTAATAGTGCCCATAGGTTGCACTTTCATTCATCCAAATCCTACCAAAGGCAAATTTACTAGACTAAGTTGATCTTGTCCAAGCCTCATTTGTTGTAAGGCGGGGTAATACAAGATGTCTATCGAACTCCCATTATTTACCAACACCCTTCTAGTTGTATAATCCGCAATAAGCAAAGTGATGATGATTGCATTGTCATATGAGTGATGGACCCTTCCAGCATCCTCATTTGTGAATGTAATGACCTGCTTGTCTACCCCCCTCGTCCTTGGTGGTCGTCTAGAGAGTTAGACATCCTATACCACCTTCAGGTACGTCTTCCTTAACTTGGAAGATTGCCCTGTCGAAGTTCCTCCTATAATAACTCTTATTTCTCTAAGTAGGGGCCATGATGGCTCTTCTACCTTTCCTTTCAACTTCTTGTCTTTATGATCTCATCCAATAAAATGTCTCAACTTTCCCTGTCCAATAAGATTCTCTATCTGCTGCTTTAAGTCATAGCACTTGTCCGTGTCATACCTGTGATCTCTATGGAAGCAGAAATACTTGTTTTTATTGCGCTTGTTCAAGGGTGTGTAGTGCTGACTCCTTCCTAAAGATGAACTTGCCTTCCTGTTGTCTCTGTCTTTCTTTTCTCGCGTCCGGGCCTTCTTTGGATGAGGGCCTTGTTCAAGTTGGCTTGGGAGGTCTACTTCCATTCTCTCTACTCTCTTCCTCTTCTTAGCAATGATTGTATCCTCTGCATTCATGAAGTTTTGGGATGAATGGACGAGTTCAACTATGGTCTACAGCTCTTGATCATAGAGCTTATGGATAAATAAATCCGAACTAACTCCACTGTGGAAGGCTGCTAATAACAATTTGTCATCCATCTTGTTTACCATCAGGGTTTCCCTGTTGAAGCGAGTGATGAAGGATCGAAAGCTCTCATTTTCTCCTTGTTCTATAATTAGCAGGCTAGACGAGGAGCGTTTATGCCTTTGTCCTCCAATAAAGTTGTTGATGAACAACTTACTCAACTCCTCAAAGGAACCAACAATGTTCAGAGGTATCTTGCTAAACCATACTCATGCTAGCCCCTTAAGGGTGGTTGGGAATGCCCTATACATTATCTCATCTGGAACTCTTTGAAGGTGTGTTGTAGTCTTGAAAATTGCCATATGATCACATAGGCCACGCATTCTATCATATGAATCCAAGGAAGGCATCTTGAACTTGGAAGGCAAGGGACGGCTATTGATGGAAGCCATGAAAGGGGAATTAGTTCGATAAACTAAATCATTTACGTGATTTGTCCTTCTCATATTCTCCTTCATCTTGTCCATAGCTCTCTTCATTTGATCGATTTCCCTCTCCAAGTGTGGCATTCTTCGTGAAGTGGTACCCCTTGAGTGGTTCTCGTGCTTAGCATTTTCTCCTTCTTTAATTTCTTGACTCTGAGCTTGCTCTTCCGTGCATCGTTCATGACATTGCTTCCTTTGATTGATCTCCCGAGTCAATTCTTGATTCTAATGGGTTAGCTTTGTCATGGTGGCTGCCATGGACTGCATTTGTTGTACGGAAGGCGGCTGCATGACAGGTGTTGACTGGTGACCATGGTTGGGGTTACTGGAAGCATTTCCACTCTCTTGTTGGTTTGGACTAGTGGTCATTGATCTTGTCTGAACCATATAGCCCTTTGTCAAAGAAAGATAAATTGCAAAGCACAAATTTAATCTTCCCCACAGACGACGCCAACTGATGAAGCACATAAATTCAGTAGGCTAAATGCTCTGAGCTTCATGGGCTATTGATTGCTTGGAAGGCCTGAAAGAAAGAAAAAATTGTCAAAGGTGACCGGTGTGCCCCAGCCAAGGACCCTCCAACGGTTAAATCAGTTTTCTCTCTAAGACAGCAGAAAAGAAAACAGCAAATGGTTAGAATTTACCTTGTGTGAATGGAATCTTCTCCTTTTATAAAAAGTTAGACGTGAGTCTACTTGTTTGGATCCATTACCATCATGGGTTATGTAGGTGGTTACCAAGGAAAATGGGTTACATGGAGCGTTGCATGTGGAATTCTTTCCACATGTCGTGTTGTACGTGGAAGTACTTCCATGTGTCATGCAACGTGTCGTATTTTGCTTATGTGAATCTTGTGTAAACTTTTCCATGAAATTCACCAAGTGTTGTTTACTTATCTGTGACTATGTCGTCCATAAATAGTCTCATCCATGGAGCATTATCTTCATGGTGTGATGTACTCAACACAATTACTAGGCCAATTTATCAAGCATGTTAGGCACGAACAAAGATGTAGGGACTTTGGCCTTGGCCAACAAATTAAACGCAATTAAAGAATCTAAAAATTAAGAGAGAGAAAGAGGACTTCCCATTATCGAAGAGCTGAGTTTGCTGAGGAAACAGTAACCCATCGCCAGCGAAGGCAAATGTGGCATCCAACTGGAAAAAAAAAATAAAAAAAATAAAAAAATAGTTTAGGCATGAGTGAGGCTGATCAGGATAATTAGGTTAAGTTCTATTTAACTTGGGTTAGTTAAAAGGGTTAAGTTTTCCCAATTTTAAGTTATCCGAGTTAGGTTATTTTGGTTGGGTTAGGTTTAGAACTTTCACAATAGAATATCTTAGATTTCGTTAGATTTAATTGAGGTAGTAATATTTTTTTTATAGGTGTTACTATTTGGGGTATTTGTTCATTTACGAAACATAAAGGGAGAAATTGGTTTCTTCCAAAAGATAAAAGATGGGGGGGAGGGGGGATTTAACTAAACAAAAAAAAAATCCAACTCTTTCCAGAATTTTTTCATTAAAAAAATTGAATAAAACGCTTTCCTTTTATGCCCAGAATTCCAATTCCTCTAGAAGTTGAATGAAAGAGTCCAAACGATTTGGTTCTTTTTTAGGGTGTGAAGTCCAATTGCCTAAAGAAACCTAAGCTGTGTTTGCTTACACTTACATCATCTTCCTTCCTTCCTTCTAATCTATATATATATATATATATATTAATAGGTGAAGCTGATAGAAAATCCAATTAGATTTTAAATTGAAATTCAATCAAACTCTAATTTTGCGCCATGTGTCCTATCTAATCTATTAAAATGTGTGTTTACTTAATTCAGTGTAAAAATTGGAATACAATTAAAGTTTAATTTTGCGTTATGTGTCTCACCTAATGTAAGTTTTTTTTAAATTTTTGTGCCAAGTGAGTTAATTCAATGTAGAAAACGAGGAGTTTAATATAAATAAACCATAAAAACCTAATTATATACACACACACACACACACCATGACTATATATGGTCCATTACTAACTGGGTAAAATAATTTGACTACTTATTTTTATTTTTATAAAGAAATTTGTGTTTAATTTTAAATGCATCCATGCATTTGCATGGGTTACATGCTAGTTTCTATTATATAATATACCATAAACATAGATCTAATTTTCTCCCTACAGCAAACCAAACCATTTAATAATCAAATAACACTATCCTATAGTTTTTTTATCAGCAAAATAAAACTTCTATAGGGAAAAAAAAAAAGTCTCAATTACAATCCTATTCTATACTCATAATTCTATTCTAAAGTCCTCCCTGCAAAACCCTAACACCACTTATGGTCCTTCAATTTTTCTCCCATTTTTCAGTTTCGACCTTAGAGTTTCAAAATAGTTAAAATTTGTAGAATAATCCAATTTGGTCATTAAACTTTTCCCCATTACTCCTTTTCCTTCCTTTTTATATCCTTGTATTTTTCCAACATTAGAATAAAGAACTATACAACAAATTCAAGTTCTAAAAAGTGGACAATCTTATCCTCATTTTTTATTCACTTGAGTAAGGTTTTCGCATGCTAATTGGCATGGTAATCATTTTCTAGAAGAGTTGCACCCTGATTTATATGTCTATTCAATGAATAAGGATGTTTCAATTAATTCAATATGGATGGTCGATTAGATGGGGTGTAATGGAGCTAGAATGTGAGATTTATTAAAAGGTTTTCATGTTTAAAAATTGGAGTCAATGAATTTTCTTTCAGATCTTCTCTACTCAAATATCACCAAGAGGTTAGCAACCGTTAGGATGAGATGAAAATTCAAGGGGAGAGGTCATTTTGATGTTCATTCTTAATATGAGGTTATTTAGGGTAAAGTAAAAGAGTCTTTAATATGTTAAGGCCCAAAGAAGGACCTAATTTTTCATTCGATCCATTTCATATTTTTTATAGAATGTATTCTTTAGAGCCTTTTGAGATCTGATGGCTATTACTACGAAGGTAGATTGGAGGAATTATTTCGAAAAACAACACTGAAATATTTGAAATTTTTACTCATTATATCTTATGTGGTTATCATCAGAAATAGTTATATATATATATATATATATTGATAAATAACAAAATTGTACTAATCAAAAGTCCTGGTACACTGGGGGTGTGCATGGATAACAGTACATCAAACACATAAATTACAAAGATCAAACATTTCTAAAAAAATTAGAACAAGGAAAGAGATTAAAGGAAGAACTCCAAATACATCATAGGACACAATATGGGGTATCTCTCCATAAATCAATGCACCAATGCCCACCGAAGGAACCTTGCCAACTCCAAAATAAATCATAGACACCATGTAGCATAACTCATAGAAGACCAAATAGTGTGCACACCATAGACCATAATTCATAAGCATTAGGACAATGAAGAAGAAGATGATTCATCAATTCCCTATTCTTTCTATACATACAAGGGCAGAACTAGGATTTTTTGTTTGGGGGGGGAGGGGAGGGGCAAATTTTGGTACTAATATATAAGTTTCGAGTCAGGATAACTCATCACACATATGCATAAATGCGTATACACAAATATAAACATTAATATTTTGATACTAGAGTAAGTCGTAATTTATAAATATATTGTATATAAAATTAACAATTTTCGCATTTATATTCACAAGATAATTTTTTAAGAAAACTTATCATCTTTTAGACTCCAACCAGTATACAAAAGTTGTCTAGTTTGATATTAAACATGTACGAAAAACCAAATTAGAGAAAACAAAAACTATCTTGTCTTTATAACTACTAGACCAATTGACAAATTCTATTGGTTTTTAAGAGCATCATTAAACTAACTCAAACATTTGGGGGAGCCAACTTCTATTTTTGTAGCAAAATATTTAAAGTTTTTAATACTTATACATAATATAAAATCATTTTTTAAAATTTTGGGAGGGCCATGTGCGCCCCCCCCCCCCCCCCCCCAAGCCTTGCTGTAGCTCCACTCTTGTATATATATATAGTACCAATCTACAACTGTAACACCCTTATACCATAAATTCTCAATAGTCAAAATTCTTATGTTAAATTGGAATTATTGATAATTTGAACTAAGTTTAATTGGTCTCATGTGTGGGGTCTTACTAGATGCATTTCCATTTAGACTTTATAGAGTCACTTCATCCATGTGCAATTCTTTTGGGTTCTTTGTTTATCATCTTGAACACGAAGTAATCTTGTCATCTAATAAAATATCTTTTTTTATAAAAAAAAAAATTAAAATGATTCTAAACCTTTTTTTTTTAGAAGGAAAATTATTCTAAACTTAGAAAGTGTACTTTACATTTTTGTCTAAAACTAGTTAGGGCAGCACGCGCTTGCACGTGCTAGCCATGGAAAAAAAAAGGTAGTGATTAGGATCAATTCTAGATTTTATTTGTATCGCAAAATAAATATATAAATCATTTGATTTTTAAAATTCATAGAGATTTACATTAATTAAAAGAGACATTAATTTTAAGAATTTTGATAATTATGTTATAAAAATTTAATCTCATTCGTATAAGAATTTTGATCAACCAAAAAATTAGGAGAGCTATTTAACATATAAATATCTATTTTACTATAATATTTTTTTAGTACTTATTTGCTATAGTCAATATATCCACTCACTAAAAACTTCTAAGAATTATAACGAATATCATCATCTTCCAATAATAAACAACTGAGTTTTGTTAAGAAAATAAAAAAAAAAAAAAAAAAAAGAAAAGATAACAAAAGGCATGTGTTATCGAATTTTCCATTAAATAAATTATAAGTTTTAAAAATTTAAACCTAGAAAATCAATGTTCTTTAGATAACAAATAAAATACCTTATATCATCATTCTAACTTTTCAAGAATTATTACCATCTAAAACTCAAAATACTAGAAGAAAATTTTTAGGATGTTAAAATTTAGTGGGAGTATTTTTGACATTACACAATAAAATATTTTAAGAATCATAAGCTTTCATTAGGATTTAACTGAGAGAATAATAACATGACATGTTTGCTATTTTCCAAAATATTAAGGGAAAAATTGCTTGATTTTAAAGTTTAAAAAGGAGTAATTGTAAACTACCCCAAACATAAAGGATGAAAAGTGATTTTTTCCTAAGTTTTTGTTTTTGTTTTTGTTTTTATGTGTAAAACTATGTAGTTTTACTTAAAATAGTGCGCAAAGAAAAAAAAAAACAAAAAGTCAATCCAAGAAAATTGTATAAGAAATAATGAGTTTTGGCTTAACAAAGCTTACTAAACCCACAAAAAATTTCTAAAAACACAACAAAATGGCTCAATATTTTTATAATACATTTATAATTTTGTTATATTTTATTTTGATTTGTAAAGAAATGACAACTCAACAGTTTTGAAAATATTGTGACGACAACAAAATGTTTTAACCTTTTCACAAAAAAATATTATGTTTACAATAGTTTCACAACAAATCATAAGTAATAAGTTGTTACAAATTGTTATTGGTGGATAAAAAAATAATTTTATTAGTAAGTTTAAATTAGAACCAAAAACAAATTACCACCTATAATTTGTTATGAAAGTATTGTAAAAAATATTGTGTATGTACACTTCTTTTTTCACATTACCTTTATTGACATCTCAAAAATTGTGAAAATATTGTGCAAATTTATTATGTTAATATTTTATTATAATGTGAAACAGTGTGAATTAGACAAATCAAAAATAATATAGCAAATCCATTGCAGTTTTACGCATTCACAAAAAAAAAAAAAAAACAAAAAAACAAAAAAAAACAAAACAAAACAAAAAACAAAAGTGGCCTACAAATCAGTGAAAATTGAACAAACCAAAACTACTGTAGCGAAGCTATGATAGCTTTTCCCATTCACTCTTTTTATATATAGATTATTAAATTTGACTAAACCAGCAAAAAAAATAAAGTTTATGAATGCAACAAAATATTAGAACGTTTTCACAATACCTCTATTTTCAACTGTGCTGGATTCCAGTCCAATATGTTATTATATTATATTATTTTGACCTATAACTGACACCTCAATAATTGTGAATATATTGTAATAACAATAAAATATCACGACATTTTTAGTTGTGCTAGATCTTGGTATGATATTTTATTATTTTATTTTATTTTATTTTGACCCATAAGGAATTGACACATACGTCGTTACATTTTCACAATATCTCTATGTATACATTGTACTTTAATTACAATGTAAATTTATATTGTAGACACAAAAAAATAGGCAAATTTTGTACACATTTACAAAATTTGTACAATATTTAACATTTTTGTGCTTTTGTGTATTTACAATATAAACTTGCATTATAAGTACAAAGTAAACATATAAAGATCTAAAAAAAAAAAGCACCTCACTAATTGAATAAATCAAAAAAACACTATTCATTAGCCTTTGGCTCTTTTTATATAGTTAATAAATATGCCAACTTACATAAATATTTAAAAAAAAAAAAAAAAACACAAACGGATAACTGGAAGAAAAATAAAAAAATAAACACTTTATGCATTGTAGCTATAGTGCTAGTTGAATAAACCAAAAGCACTGCACAATAAGTGTTGTAATATTCTTTCAAAATATTTATTTTTAGTTATGGTTAGTCACAGTTTTATATTTTATTATTTTATTTCGACTTGTAAGAAATTGACATATCAATAATTGTGAAAATATTATAAAAATTTATTGTGTCAGTATAACAATATATATACCAACTTACATAAATATTTAAAAGGAAAGAAAAAAAAAAACACAAACTGATTACCGGAAGAAAAAAAAAAAAAAAAAGGACTTTAGGTACTGTAGCCTACAATGCCAGTGAACTAAACCAAAAGAATTGTAGCTACATTGCATGTGCGCATAAGAAGAAAAAAAACACAAACCGATTACTAAAAAAAAATTTAGGCACTGTAGCAATGAACTAAACCAAAATTGTATTGTAGCGGTATTGCCACTTTATATAGTCTCATATTTTATTATTTTATTTCGACTTGTAAGAAATTAACATGTCAATAATTATGAAAATATTGTGAAATTTATTGTGTTAGTATAATAATATATATACCAGCTTACATAAATATTTTGAAGGAAAAAAAAATATATAAAACACACACATACACACACAAACCGATTACTTAAGAAAAAAAAAAAAACTTAAGGCACTGTAGCTACAGTGCCAGTGAACTAAACCAAAAGCACTGCAGCTACATAAACCGATTACCAAAAAAAACTTTAGGCCCTGTAGCAACAGTGCCAGTGAACTAAACCAAAATTGTACTATAGCGGCATTGCTGCTTTTTATATAGTTGATAGATTTAAAATGTTCCTTTCCCAACAAAGAAGGCTTGACAGTTTTCTCAAAAAAAATAAATAAATAAATAAATAAAAATAAAAGAAGAAGAAGAAGAAGAACAAAGAAGGCTTGACAGTTTTCTCAAAAAAAAAAAAAATAAATAAATAAATAAAAATAAAAGAAGAAGAAGAAGAAGAAGAAGAAGAAGAAAAGGCTTGACAAAGAGCCGTAGGAGAAAAAAAAAAAAAAAAACTACTGCAACATTACGCGACTGCATCCTTCAGTCTTTCAATGTATTGTTGTTATCAGCAACACAAATGACAATCATAAAAAATACTAATCTTCAATTTATAAAATCATTAGCAAAAATAAATTTTCTCGTCTTACCAACCATACTCTAAAATCACCTACTAACAACAATCACATTACCAATACAACAATAATAGACAAGAATGGTGTCACATTACAAACCATATAAACTAAACTATAACGAACCCTTAAGGCCTTAACCTAGTTCTGTCCAAGGACTGCCAATTCTACCGTACAAAGAATCCAACCAACTTGGTTACCAAAAAGAATCCAACCAACTAATGAATTCCAATCAATTCCCCCTTTTTAAATAATTGTATTTGCACTCTTTGATTTTTTTTTTTTTGGTAGTAGTAATAAAGATAATCAACAACTTATCAAAAAAAGAAGAAGATAAACAACAAATAAATACATATAAACCAAAATCAAATAAATAATCAAACAATAAAGGCAAATTTCCTTGTATTATCAAACATACTAGAAAATAATCCTGAAATTCATTTCTTTCCCCTGATTATCCATGAAACAAACATAGCCAAAGTACAATTATTATATATATATATATACACACACACACATACATATAAGAATAAAAAATTATTAAAAAAACAAAAGAAAGATCTACAGTGAAGTCCAAAACACCAAACCAGAAGCCAACAAACTGCAAACCCCATTTTTGAAAACTAAACAGAACCACCTGCCCCAAACTAGCAAATTACACCAGGAAGTGGTGCATACAAACTCTCAGGCAAATAAATTACACTCCACCTAGAGGATTAGTCAAATAACCTACTAGCAGAAAACAGCATCTAGCTAGCACAGAAGCTGCAACAATTTGAAAGCAGCAAGCAGGGGATACGTGATTCACCACTCACCAGGCCCACTTTCAATTTGCAAATTGTTCTCGTTTTTTTTTTTACCACAATCACATGGCTACTAGCTCAACCATCACCAAACCAGTCACAACCATGCTACAAAAAAATTTGTCTAACACCTAATCTTCAACATATACTTCTGTCAATTATTGTGATCCTTTTTGGCACAAAGCCACCTATTCCCCATTTTATATCCAAAAAAAATCTTTTAACCATATGTTCTTTAGTCAACATAATTTTTGAAAATTTACGAGTGTTCCACAAAAGAATATTCTACATTCTGTTAGAATAAACTGAGGTAATAACAGAATTGGGATATTTGCACATTTACTAAACATAAAAGAAGAAATTGGTTGCTTCCAAATAAAACAGATGGAGGGAAATTCTGAACTTACCTCCCAAAAAAAAAAAATTCAACTCTCTCAAAAATTTAAACTATTAAGAAATAGTAAATTTAATCATTGAGCCATAATTCTAATAGTTAAGTAGTTTCCAGCATTTTTTTATTAAAAAAATTTATTAAATTGCTTTCGTTTTTGGCCCAGAATTCCAATTCCTCGAGAAGTTGAATGAAAGAGTCCAATAGCTTTGGTTCTTTTTGGGGTGTGATTACCTTCTTTTATTAAGTCCAATTGCCTAAAGAAACCTAAGCTGTGATTGCTTGCACTTACATCATCTTCCCTCTAATTTCTATATAATATACCATAAACATAGATCTAATTTTCTCCCTACAGCAAACAGGGCCATTTAATAATCAAATAATACCATCATATATTTGTTTGATCAGAAAAATAAAACTTTCATAAAAAAACAGGTCCCAATTACAATCCTATTCTATACTCAAAATTCAATTCCAAAGTCCTCTCTGCAAAACCCTAATCAATTTTCCATAGAAAAGCCAAAAAAATTATTGGAGAAGTAATACAAGGTCCAATTTAACCTCCTTGCCCCATTAATGACAATAATCTTTCCACATCAACAAACAACCAAAGTGAATCAATAGACTGCAGTCTACTTCATATAATTCAGCTAAACAAAACAATACTTATTTTCTAGGCAAACACCACTTATGGTCCTTAGAGTTTCTCCCATTTTTCAGTTTTGACCTTGGAGTTTCAATATAGTGAAAATTTTGTAAAATAATCAAATTTGTATTTTCCCAACATTAGAATGGAGAACTATACAACAAATTCAAGTTCAAAAAAGTGGACAATCTTATCCTTTTTTCTTTTGGTTCCATGTCAATACCACGAAGCAATTATAAGCCATCATGGTAGTCACATGGCACTTGTAATCCACCTAGACTACCGGTGTAAAATTTCTAAGCCATTTAGAACCTTCTTTTTTTTTTTTTTTTTTTAAATCGTACACGTGCCCAATCACATGAAATGTCAATGTTCAGATTAGAATGTAGACCAAATTATATAATTCTAAAAATTTAAGGATTCCATAATTACTACTTTAGAAACTCTAGCTAAATAGGAGAAATGAGGCAAAATTTAATGACCATAAGTGGCTTTTGCTCATTATTATTATTATTATTATTTACACTTTTAAAACAAGGTCACCTCAAATCAATTCAACTCCCACACTCAATACAACATAACATTTAATCAATAAAAACCCCCAACAAAACACAACTCTACCTACAGTTACATGGTTACAGCAACTTACATTTGGCCTAATCCTATACTCTATTGACTTTACATTGATGAAAAACAATATGTCAGGTACATAACACAGTATTAGAAGGCAACGGCTGATCACAACAGAAAAATCTAAGCATGCCTAATGAAATGGAAAGTGAAATAAATTTTCATACTGAAAATGGATTAGATGTGACGCTTTCAGCATATAGAAAAAGATAATAAGTCTTCATTTACCTTTACTGTTTCGTGCTTGCAAATGACTCATCCCTCATCCTGTCATCAACCAAAACCACAAAATCATATTTAACAATTTTGAAAACTCTTTAGAGCATCTTCTTCCACCACAATGGGAATTTTGGCCATCATCAGTCCACTATTATTTGGGGGGATATCCCACCATGTTTAATGTGGACTATTTGGCAAGAAATAGGCATACTTTTGAGGGGACAGAACATACATCATTGCAGTTGAAACTGTTTTTGCTGTGATTGTTGTATGATTGAATGGCTGCCTTGAACAGGCTGTCTTTTTCCTCTTTCAAGGAGTTTGTGGACTTGTGTTATTTTTCTACATTGTGTCTTTTTCTTTTTCTTTTTCTTTTTTCTCTAAATTGATAAAATTTTGCTACATTACCTATAAAGAAAATTCAAAAAATTATGACTACTTTTTAGTCTTTATATCCATTCAAGAAAAAATTAAATCCAAAAGCCATATATTGAGGTTTGAAACTTAATATTTACTTATAACAATGCAAAAATATCTAGTATATACCAAGAATAAGATAGAACTGAGGAATGTAAATGCTGAAATTTTGAGTTGAATACTTGAATCGAGCCTTTTTACCTGCACTTCCTCTTCTTGCTCACTTTCCTCTTGGAAACTACATCATTTGGTTTGTCAAGTAAGACAAGATTCTCCACATAATTATCAGCATAAGAATAAAAATAGCATGTGCTTCTACGAAACCCCAAATTGTTCAGTTGTTGGCTCTCAGGGTCATATGAAAAGAACATCGAACCAGGTAAGTTTATTTTCTGCACTAATATATGATCATTCTTCCAGAAACCTAACACTTTCCAATATCGCATATCGAGGTCAATAGTGAACTGTTTAGTCCAAGAATCCACAACACCGTACTCTTTCATAACCCAAACAGAACAACACTTGACACTGCACATATAATACTCGCCCATATGCCAATGTTCATAACATAATAGAGAAAGCAATCCTTTGAATACTGAGGTACCAATACGAGCATCCAATTTGAATTTACCATTTGGCAAGGATATCACACGGAAAACCTCATCACCTAAATCAAATGACAAAACTACTGAACTCTGGGCTTCGCCCCAATCATTCGCCGGAAAATAAACAACTCCATTTAAAGAAGCTGCTTGATGGGGCCAATTACTAACAGTAATCTTAGGCGGATACGAGTTGCCACCACTAGTTATTCTCCAAGATCCCTCCCTTACAGAGTAAACCTCAACCAGAGGTGGTTTGGCATCTAAGGACCTATTTTTTACTAATTGATATGCAATTCTCACCACCTTATAATCATTGTTCCTCGAATCAAACGCAAACGCTAAATAACAAGGAAAGAGGCCAGTAACGGAAGGGTTGGGAAGGGTAATAAATTTTCTAATACAAGGATTCCAAAGAATAAAGCGGTTTTCTTCATAAAGGCAAAACAATCCATTCACGGAACCGACTAATTGAAAATAGTCGCAACTACTCCTTAGTGGGAACTCAAGATCTTGAATTTGTTCAGATAAGGAGTCATTATTGTCATTGTCTTTGTGTATTAATTTGTAGCGCTCAACATGGGGTTTGACATCCAAATACCTAACAATTAATTTGTTGGAATCGGAGTGTGATCGAGTGAGACTGGAATTGATGAAGGCAGGACTTGTAATTAGAGAGTTGCATGATTTGGAAACGCACCTGAATTGAATTAGGGATTTCAAGGGTAGTCTATGCAGGATCTCCAGCAACACTTCGAATGGCAGATACTCAAACATTCCTATTTTTCGGCTTTACCAATTTCAGACTAGGGAATATTCTCTATTTGAAGCACTTGTTGTAGTCCTTGTGGTTGTGGGCCTGTGGCAGACAATTAACTTTTTACAAACAAATTTTTTTCCCCCCTTGGAAAAATTGAAATTGTATGTGCCTTGTAGTGATTTTTTTTCAAAATTACATTAATTTTCAAACAATTTAATTAGTTAGTACGTTTTCAAAACAATTTTGTTAGTTAGTATCCAAACCACGAAGGCAGAAAAAACAAACCCTCAATAGCGAAGGTGGCGGCGATTGAACCCAAGCGGCAAAGGCATGCAACGGCGACGGGGTATGATGTTTCTCTCTAGATCTTTGGGTGGGTTTCTTGATGTTTCTCTCTCTGGGTTTTTGGGCTTCATTGGGTTTGTTGAGTGATCTAAGTCATTGGGTTGGTTGAGTGATATGAGTGAGGGAGATTCTTGAGTGAGGGAGAGATGGAGTGAAGAAGGCAAGACTGTGAAATCGAGTTTGTAAAACTCGATTTCAATTTAAATGAAATCAAGTTCAATGGACTCGATTTTAGCACTCCAAAATCGAGTGTACTGCACTCGAAATGTTAGTTCCCTAAATAGTTTCAAAAGTGTGCTAATTAACAAAATAGTCGGAGTTTTAGTGTTATTTTCCAAGGAAAAAAAAACCGCCTTGTAGGCTCTACAAGTTCTTTTGTAAATAATAATATCTTTATTTTTCTTTTCTTTTCTTTTCTTTTTCAATTTCAATAAAAATCAAAATTTTGTGTTTTCAAAAAATAAATAAATAAAATCTTATCAAATTAGTTGAAATTTAAAAGGCCTTTTGTCAAAATACATTTTAGTGAATATGAGATTTGATTAGAGATGCAAAATTTAATGGCCACGTAACCTAACTAGTAAAATGTACAAAATGTTAATATTAAAAATGATTTCAAACATTAGGGCTAATCTACAAAATTGTAAACTTTAGACATCAATGGGGAGGTTAAATTTCAAAATCAATTAGAGGAATGAATGGGTGTAACCAATGGAGGAGGATTAAGGTAGATTGGGATAACTTTATTCACTTAGGTAAGATTTTTGCATGATAATTGGCACAGGACTCATTCTCTAGATGAGTTGAACCCTACTTTATATGCCTATTTAGTGAATAAGGATGTTTCAATTAATTCAATCGTCGATGGTCCATTAGATGGGGTGCAATGGAGTTGGAATGTGAGATTTATTAAAGGTTTTCATGTTTAGAAATTTGTGTCAATGAATTTCCTTTCAAATCTTCTGTACTCAAATATCCTCAAGAGGTTAGCGACCAATAGGATGAAATGAAAATTCAAGGGGAGTGGTCATTTTGATGTTCGTTTTTAGTATGAGATCATTTGGGGTAAAATAGAAGAGTCTTTAGTATGTTAAAGCCTAAAGAAGGGCTCATTTTTCATTTGAAAAGTAGTACGGGAGGTGTTGTATGCATGCACCTATATAAATGGTGAGACTATAGACCAATTGTTGATCCATTTAATATGTTTTATAGAAGGTAGTCTTTAGAGCCTTTTGAGATCCAGTGGCTATTACTATGGTAGGTAGATTGGAGGAATTAGTTCGAAAAACATCCCTCAAATATTTGGAATTTTGACTTGTTAATATATATATATATATATATATATATATTTTATGTTAAGTTGGAATCACTGATGATTTGAACTTAGTTTCATTGGTCTAATGTGTGGGGTCTTACTAGTTGCATTTCCATTTAGATTTTAAAGAATCACTTCATTCATGTGCAATTTTTTTGGGTTCTTTGTTTATCATCTTGAACACGAAGTAATCTTGTCTTCTCATAAAATATCTTAGTTTATAAAAAAATTTTAAATTATTCTAAATAGAAAGTGTACTTTACATTTTTGTCTAAAATTTAAAATGATCATTTCCAAACAAAGAAGGCTTGACAAAGAGCCATAGGCCCCCCAAAATAAAAAATATCTAGGCAAAATGAAAAAATTCTAGGCAAAAAGAAAAAACTACTGCCACATTACGCGGCGGCATCCTTCAGTCCTTCTACGTATTGTTGTTATCTGCAACACAAATGACAATCATAAAAATATTAATCTTCAATTTACAAAATCATTAGCTAAAATAATCTCTCTCATATTAGCAACCATACTCCAAAATCACCTACTAATAACAATCACATTACCAATACAATAATAATAGACACAAGAATTGTGTCACATTACAAACCATATAAACTAGACTACAATGAACTATTAACCAAGTGCTGTCCAAGGACTGTCAATTCTGCGGTACAAAGATTCCAACCAACTAAGAATTCCAATATTTGTATTTACAGTCTTTGTTTTTTTTATTAGGTAGTAATAATAAAGATAATCAACAAATAAAGATACATAAGGCACCAAAACCAAATCAATAATCAATAAACAGTAAAGGCAAATTTCTTTGAATTATCAACCATACTAGAAAATAATCCTGAAATTCATTTCTTTCCCCTGATTATCCATGAAACAAACATAGCCAAAGTACAATGATTATGTATATATATATATATATATATTAAAAAAAAAATCTACAGTGAAGTCCAAAACACTAAACCAGCAGCAAACGAACAGCAAACCCCATTTTGAAAACTAAACAGAACCACCTCCCCCAAACTAATGAATTACACCAAGAAAGGGGTGCACACAAACTCTCCAGCAAATATAGTACACTCCACCTAGAGGATTATTCAAATAACCTGCTAGCAGAAAACAGCATCTAGCTAGCACAGAAGCTGCAACAATTTGAAAGCAGCAAGCAGGGGATACGTGATTCACCAGCCCCACTTTCTATTTGCATATTATTCTTGTTTTTCTTAGCACAAGCACGTGACAACTAGCTCAACCATCACCAAACCAGTCACAACCATGCTACAAAAAAAATTGTCTAAGACCTAATCTTCAACATATACTTACGGTCAATTGCAGTGATCCTTTTAGGCACAAAGGCCCCTATTCTCCATTTTAATTCCAAAAATAATTCTTTTAACCATTTGTTCTTCAGTAAACATAATTTTTGAAAATTTACAAATGTTCCTCGGCCTCCAGATATGATATACAGTAGCTGCTATGGCCATTTTCCCCACTCTTGATTGTATACTTCTACCTGTTAAATTTTCCCCCCAATCAATTACTGCTCCACAGTGATCAAGCACCTGCTGCCATAAACATTCCCACACTACTTGCTGCCACATCCTGCTTCAAGAGGAACATTCAAAGAAAATATGATTCCAGAATTCACACTTGCTTCTGCAGAATCCACACAACAAATTTCCTTGCCAGCCCCACATAACTAATCTATCAAAAGTGGAAAGCCTATCCTGAATAGCCAACCAAAAAATAAATGCATGTTTTGGCATGATGGCAGCATCCCAAACCACTTTATCCCAATCAACTTCATTGCTTCTATTTCTAAGGGCTTCCCAAGCAGATTTACAAGAAAATATACAATTTTTAGTTAAGAGTCCATGCTAAAGTGTCATCTCCATGAATAGGAACCAACATTCCTGCTGTAGAAGACTTTGATCCATAGATCGAGGAGGCCTCCACTGCCAATGACCACTAACAATAATACTAGACACCCTAGCTGAAGGACAGCAGCCTGCTGCAAATATGGCTTTAGTATCAAATTTGTGACTTAGGACCCCTTGAGGATGCCAATTATCATGCCAGAGACCTTACTCCCATCTCCAATTTTCCATTTAAAAAACCTCTCACAGATCCCTAAGCTTCAGAATATGTCTCCATCCCCAAGAACAGTTCTGGGGAGGGGTTTTACATCCCAAAAACTTTGCCCTTTCAAAAGGTATTTGTGTATCCATGCCACCCACAAGGAGCTAGCTTGCACAAGCAACATCCAAATGTGCTTCGTTATTGCAGCCCTATTCCACTCCCTCCCTAACCCTTTTCAGCCCCAAGTCACCCTCCTTTGTTGGCAAACAAACTTGAGTCCAAGCTACTTTAGCTATATGAACAGCCTGATCAGATTGAAAAGCTTCTCAATGTCCTTAATGAGCTTAGCCAGAAAAATGAAATAGCTTGTCCAATAAACTTGAATCCCAAACAAAACATATTGAATAAGTTGGACTATACCAGCAAAAGATAGGTTTTTAGTTGCCCGATAATTTATTCTAGTGGCTATCTTCTCCAAAACCAACTTTCGATCCATATAAGACAGTTCCCTGGTATGAGAGGTAATCCAAGATATTTGACAGGAAGAATCCCTTCCTTAAAAGGTAAGACATGAAGAATTTGTTGTTTTGTTTCACTAATTTTGGTATAGCAGAGAACAAAATTTCACTCTTCAAAGCTAGGAACTCAAGGATGGATGAACAAATAGAAAAACCCCAACACCTTGACCAATCAAAAAGAGTGTGATGAAACACATTTTAATTTGAAGATAAAGAGTCTATGTCATACATTTAGCCATGGATAGTCGATTAAATGGGGTGTGATGGAGTTGGAATGTGAGATTTACTAAAAGGTTTTCACATTTAGAAATTGGAGTCAATTAATTTTCTTTTAGATCTTCTCTACTCAAATATCCCCAAGAGGTTAGCAACCGATAGGATGAGATGAAAATTTAAGGGGATTGATAATTTTGATGTTTTTCTTAGTATGAGGTTATTTGGGGTAAAGTGGAAGTCTTTAGTGCTTCAATGCCCAAAGGAGGGCCTCATTTTTCATTTAGAAAGTAGTATGTAAGGTGATGTATGCACCTATATAAAATTATAAATGGTGAGACCGTGAACCATTTGCTGATCCATTTCATATGTTTTATAAAGGGTAGTCTTTAGAGCCTTTTGGGATCTGATGGCTGTTACTAAGGTATGTAGATTCGAGGAATTAGTTTGAAAAACACCCCTCATTCCTGCAGCACATATTGTTTCTCTTATGGAACTCACATAATGAGAGAGACTGCATCACATCAGTTCTAACTATCTAGGGGTAGAAAGGGTGCCATGAAAGGAAAGAGAGAAAATCATTACACCTATCCAAGAAAACCATGAGAGGGTCATGCCAGGCTTTTGAGGCAGGGTTGTTATTTTGTTGGAGTCACTACCATGGAAACCATAAGTTCAGATATTTGGAATTTGATTCTAGGCTATTTAATGTGGACTATGAACATAACGAAACCATAGATCCTTTGAGGACATTGAGAAGATGTTGGTTGAGTTAAAAGATTTGTGCCACCATAGTCTTTTTGATTGGTCATGGTGCTGGGGTTTTGCGGATTGTTCCTCTTTTATAGAGTTTATTTTTTTCTCATAGAATAGCCTCTTTATTTCTTTTCTCTTTGCTTTTGTGTTCATCATCATTAACACCATGTATTTTCCTTTCTTTCTTTTTTTCCTTAATTAATATTATTCTTATTACCTATCAAAAAAAAGGAAACATAACAACAATTCTCTAACATAGTTCAAGGAAAAAGAAAATATAATCTATAAGATATGTATTATGTCTCCATCATATCAATTCTCTAACATGGTTCGAGGAAACAAAATAATATAATCTATAAGATACATACTACATCTCAATCATATCAATAGATTTTTATTTTTATAAGTAAAAAAAAAAAAATGCATACTTGTGTTTGACTAGTTTACGTGTTAGCTGTCCCACCCTTAGTAGCACCTACGGGTTTTGATGTACTCACACAATTATTGGGGCAATTTATCAAGCATGTTAAGCATGAACAAAGAAGTAGGGACTCTGGCCATGGCCAGGAAATTAAACACAATCAAGGAATCAGAAAATTAAGAGAGAGAGGACTACCTTTTTCCGAAGAGCTGACTTTGCTGAGAAAACCATAGCCAAGCACCAGCGAAGGCAGATGTGGCGTCCAACTGACTGCTTGAAAAAAAAAAAAAAAAATCAGTCTAGGAGTGAGTAAGGCTGAGGAGAATTGGGTTAAGTACTATTTACCCTGGGTTAGTTAGAGCCTTAGAGGGTTAAGTTTACCCGGTTTAAATTATCCGGGTTAGGTTATCTGAATCGGGTTAAGTTTAGTACTTTCTTTTCTTTCTTTCGTTTTTTTGATAGGTAAGAAAAAATATTATTAAAGTTGGAATAGCATGAAAAAAAAAAACAGAAGGTTCACGATAGTGAACAAAGAGGAAAGAGAAGTAAAAATAAATGAATTGTTACTAAACTATTCTAAGAGACAAAAGAAAATCCGTAAGTGTAGAACAATCCGAGAGACCACAACAATGAGACCAACCAAAAAGGGTCCGATGACATAAATCTAACAACTGCGCCAAAGATTTTCCAGTATCCTCAAAAGAACGCCAAGTCCGTTCAGTCCAAATAGTCCACATAAACTGAGGTAGTGACAGAATTGGGGTATTTTTACACATTTATGAAACATAAAGGAAGAGATTCCAATTCCTCTAGAAGTTGAATGAAAGAGTCCAACAGCTTTGGTTCTTTTTGAGGTTGTGATTACCTTCTTTTATTAAGTCCAATTGCCTAAAGAAACCTAAGCTGTGATTACTTACACTTACATCATTTTCCTTCTAATTTCTATATAATATACCATAAACATGGATATAATTTTCTCCCTACAGCAAACCGGGCCATTTAATAATCAAATAATACTATACCATATTTGTTTGATCAATAAAATAAAGCTTCTATAGAAAAAGAAGATCCCAAATACAATCCTATTCTATACTCATAATTCAATTCCAAAGTCCTCTCTGCAAAACCCAAATCAATTTTTTCCATAGAAAAGCCAGAAAAAGTACTGGGGAAGTAACACGAGGTCCAATTTACCCTCCTTGCCCCCATTAATGTCAAAATCTTTCCACATCAACTAACAACCAAAGTGAATCAATAGACTGCAGTCTACTTCATATAATTCAGGTAAACAAAACAATACTTTTTTTTTGGGCAAACACCACTTATGGTCCATAGAGTTTCTCCCATTTTCAGTTTTGACTTTAGAGTTTCAAAATAGTTAAAAATTTGTAAAATAATCTAAATTGTATTTTCCCAACAGCAGAATAGAGAACTATACAACAAATTCAAGTTCAGAAAAGTGGACAATCTTATCCTCTTTGTTTGTTCCATGTCAATACAATGAAGCAATTATAAGCCATCTTCGTAGTCATATGGCACTTGTAATCCACCTAGATTATTGGTGTACAATTTCTAAACCATTTAGAACCTTCTTTTTTTTTTTTTTTTTTTTTTTTTAAATCATAAACATGCCCAATCACATGAAATGTCAGTGTCCAAATTAGCAAGTAGACCAAATTATATCATTCTAACAATTTAAGGATTTCCATTACTACTTTAAAAACCCTAGCAAAATAGGAAAAATGAGGCAAAATTTAATGACCAAAAATGGCTTTTGCTCATTATTATTATTATTTTTTACATTATTAAGACAAATCCTAAGGTTGTCACTAGGGTCACGTCAGATCAATGCAACTCCCACACTCAATACAACATAACACATTTAATCAATAAAAACCCCTAACAAAACACGACTCTACCTACAGTTACATGGTTACAGCAACTTATGTTTGGCCTAATGCCATACTCTATTGACTTTACGTTGATGCAAAAAAATATGTCAGTTACACAACACAGTATCAGAAGGCAATGGCTGATCACAGCAGAAAACTCTAAGCATGCCTAATGAAATGGAAAATGAAACAAATTTTCATACAAAATATGGATTGGATGTGACACTTTCAGCATATAGAAAAAGACAATAACATAAGTCTTCATTTACATTTACCATTTCATGCTTGCAAATGACTCATCCCGTCATCAGCCAAAACCACAAAATCATATTTAACAATTTTGAACACTCTTTAAAGCATCTTCTTCAACTACAATGGGGATTTTGGCCATCATCAATCCAATATTATTTGGGGGGATATCCCTCCATGTTTAATGTGGACTATTTGGCAAGAAATAGGCAGACTTTTGAGGGGACAGAACGTACATCATTGTAGTTGAAACAGTTTTTGCTGTGATTATTGTATCATTGGAACAGGCTGTCTTTTTTCTCTTTCAAGGATTTTGTGGACTTGTGTTATTTTTGTTAGACTGTAACAGTCTCTCTCGTATACTACCTGTGTACATTGGGTTTTTTTTTCCCACTCTAAATTGATAAAATGTTGCTACATTACCTATAAAAAAAATTGTAAAAATTATGACTGCTCTTTAGTCTTTATATCCATTCAAGAACAAATTAAATCCAAAAGCCATATATTGAAGTTTGAAACTTAATTTTTAAGTATAGCAACACAAAAATATCTAGAATATACCAAGAATAAGATAGATCTGAGAAATGTAAATGCTGAAATTTTGAGTTGAATACTTGAATTGAGCCTTTTTACCTGCACTTCCTGTTCTTGCTCACTTTCCTCCTTGGAAACTACATCATTTGGTTTGTCAAGTAAGACAAGGTTCTCCACATATTTATCAGCATAAGAATGACCTGTGTTTTTACAAGACCCCAAATTCTTCAATTGTTGGCTCACAGGGTCATATGAAAAGAGCATGAAACCACCTGATTCAATTTTCTCCACTAATACACGATCATTCTTACAGAAACCTAACACTTTCCAATATTCCATACTGAGGTCAATAGTGAACTGTTTAGTCCAAGAATCCACAATGCCGTACTCTTTCATCACCCAAACAGAATAACTATAACGCCAACTCTCATAACATACTAGAGAAAGCAATCCTTTGAATTCTGAGGTAAAAACACGAGCATCAGCATGCAATCTAAATTTACCATTTGGCACGGATATCAAGCGGAAAACCTCATCACCCAAATCAAATGACAAAACTATTAAATTCCGGGCATCACCCCAATCATTGGCCACAAAATAAACAGCTCCATTTAAAGAAGCTGCTTGCTGGGGCCAATCAATCATAGTAATCTTAGGCGGGTATGAGTCACCAGCACTAGTTACTCTCCAAGATCCCTCGCTAACAGAGTAAACCTCAACCCGAGGTGGTTTGGCACCTTCGCGACTAGTATAACTTCGATTGGCCATGGTCACCACCTTATAATCATTGGTCCTCGAATCAAACCCAAACGCTAGATAGCCATTAAATTCGGCGGCAGAAAAAGAAGGGTTGGGAAGGGTAATAAATTTTCTAATACAAGGATTCCAAAGAATAAAGCGGTTTCCTTGATGAAGACAAAATAATCCATTCGCGGAACCAACTAATTGAAAATAGTCGCGACTACTCCTTAATGGTAACTTAAGGTGATGAATTTGTTCAGATGAGGAGGAGACATTATTGTCATTGTCGTCTTCGTGAATTAATTTGTAGCGCTCTACATGGGGTGTAACATCCAAATACCTAACAATTAATTTGTTGGAATCGGAGTGTGATCGAGTGAGATTGGAATTGATGAAGGCAGGACTTGTGATTAGAGAGTTCCATGATTTGGAAACGCACCTGAATCAGATTAGGGATTTCACGGGTAGTCCATGCAGGATCTCCAGCGACACATCGTATAGCAGATACTCCAATTCCATCATTCCGGATTTTTTTTCCGGTCTAACCGAATTCGGAGTGTTGGGAATTTTTGTCAATTTAAAGAATTTTTTTTTTAAAATAACTATAAAATCCAAACAATATTATTAGTTAGCCAAGGTTTCAAATAAATTTGGTTTCTAATAAATCGAGTTCATAGGACTTGATTTTGGACTTGCAAATCGAGTATATTGCACTCAGTTTTCCTGTTCCGCCATTAGGTGGACAAAACTGCCCACGTAGGCCTGGAAATCGAGTTCAGTGCACTCAATTTTAGGCAAAAATCGAGTCCTTTAGCCTCGATTTAGTTAGATGGAAACTAAGCCCTTTGAACTCGATTTCATTTCAGCTATCTCCCCACATTTAATAGCTAACTCAAATACACTCAAACCCATTTCTCGCTCTTCAAACCCTTCTCACTCTTCAAACCTCGCGCCACTCCAAGTCCTCACAGTCCCTCACTTTCACTCTTCAAGCCTCGCACCCCTCATCACTCTTCAAACTCTCACCCTCACTCTTCAAACTCTCACTCTTCAAACCCTCACTCTCACTCTCCTTCAAACCTCGCGCCGTGCCACTGCTCAACCTCAATCTGAAGGTAGGTACCCGTTCTCAATCTGCTTGCTTTGATTAGATCAAAAGTTTATTAATGCTCCAGATTTATTTATTTTTTTTTTTTTTGTGTTTGCTTTAGATACATCATATATGTGTTCTTGTTACACTACAGGCTTTTTTTTTTTTTTTTTTTGCTTGAAATTTTGTAGTGTTAAAAGGATCAAAAAAAAATTTATATCCCATTATCCAGTTTTTCAACCAAAAAAAAAAAATTAGATTTCTAATTTAAATATGGTATAATATTCCATAGTAAATTTTGTAAAAAAAATTTAATATAATTAATATATTATTTTTTATTAAAACATACCAACAGATGTATAAAGCTACTAAAGGTAAAGGATAACCATATCAGCAGTGATATTACATTATCTCATTGTTAAAGCATTAGTAATTTTCATTTATATGCAGGTTTGCTATTGCTAATATAGGCCTTAACAAGATCAAAGATCACTTGACTTTGTTAATCTGAGCATGATCATAGTGGTTACTATACTATTAAAATTTTGATGGTTCTTATATACACATGTGTGTGTGTGTGTGTGCATTTTTCCAACCACAACAACAAACAGCAAGGCAAACTTTGGATTCGCATGTACTATAGGTTATCTACTAGATCAAACAAGCAATATAGAGCATGTCCGTTCAAACATGACCTTCTTTTTGTTACCCCTTTTCAAATGCTCATCAATGAACACTAAAAACACAAATTTTAAGGCAAATGGTTAAATTTACTTATATTTGCTTATGAGGGTTACCTAGCCAAAGGTTGAAGGTAGGCTTTGGTCAAGACTCATGCACCAACTCGATTTTTATAAGAAAAGAGGAGGATGATTATGAAACACTACCAAATTCAGAAAGCTAACTTGGCTTGACAGTGGAGAAATATATTGATTAGTTTTTAAAAAGTTTCAACCATTAAATGGTGTCCAAAATGATGTAGTAAATCTGAAATCTTTATCTTAAATAATATTTTCGTAATCAATACATTTTTTGTTTATTGGTAATGGATGATTTTCTATTGGCATGCATTGTACTTGATAGATTTGTCACAGTGAACAGAACTATATGTTTGTATATGGTGATAGTCTTCCTATTATTGTTGCTATTATGATTATCTATATTAAAACCATAGTTGAAACCATCTATATCACTCTTGACTCCCTAAACTTCGTACAGTATGGCTGCCGTTGCTGTTGAGATCCCTAAAGAGTTCGAACCTTGTCCCACGGAGGGTTCGGTGTTAAGGTTTCTAAAAGAAAATCGATCGTGCGCTGTTTGGGAAGACGAGGTAAGATTAATACCGACCACCTACTGAATTTCTATATTCTCTTCTTCTCCTTTTACATTATGTTGATTTTTTTCCCATTTCTAAAACTCTAAGTTTGTCAATGGTATTTTTGTTTTTTGGGATCAATAGCTACAATTATACATACAAAGGTTATGGCATATTGCATCTCATCACCATGGTTCTATCATATGCAGGATCCGAGGGCATTGAAATGCCGTGGTCGTAATGACGAATTCTGAAAACGACGCCCGATAGTGGTGGATGATCGTGTCCTCAACATTGTCAAGAGAGTTGAATTAGAGGGGCTGCATAGGACCCCACCTAGAGAGCTTGATCCTAACTTGATAACGGCCTTCGTTGAGCGATGGCGGCTTGAAACCCACATCTTCCACCTGCTACATGGTGAGACAACGATCACCTTACAGGATGTTGAGGTTCTTTTGGAGATTTCAATCGATGGTGAGGCAATTGTTGGAACAACTGCCTTGACATGGGCTGATGAATGTCAGAATATGCTTGGAATTGCTACTAATCGTGTGGTGCTTAATGGACAAAGGATCCTAATTAACAGTCTATTTCAAAAAGTTGACCAAGAGTTGCCCGATGGTGCAGCAAAGGTGGATGTGCACCAGTATGCACGATGTTATATTCTAGCACTCCTGGAGGCACAATTTTTGCCGACAAGTCTGGCGATAGGGTGCATACAATATGGTTGCAGATGTTGAGGGACCTTCGCAATCCACCTCAGTACAGTTGGGGGAGCGCTTGCCTTGCATGGTTGTACAGAGAGTTATGCAGAGCAATCGACAGAGGTGCCAGTTAGATTGGTGGGGCATTGATACTGGTTCAGTATTGGGCATGGTTCAGATTCCCTTTTTTGTGCCCAAGGATGGACCTCCACCAGATGATGCATATAGCCCACCATTTGCACCTTCTCTATTGTTCATTAAGTAAGTCTCTTCCTTCATCGATTCTCTTTATTGGAAATAAATCCATAATTTTAAACGACATAACACATTGTTCGACATAGAAAATAAAATTCCATACCTTGATATTCCTCAAATTTAGAGATGTTAATAGGATTTTTTTATTTATTTGTATATATCGTTTTGCAACCACTGAGGTTATATGTTATGATTGATGTATACAAATGTTATTAATTTCTAGTTCCACCACTAATCATATGTTTAGATAATCATTTATTGGTATAAAGTTAGTGGTATATAATGTTAATTTACAATTGTAGGACCGTGTGGGTCGGTACCACAAAGAGTAGCCCTCCTGAAATTTGTCTGATCTGGTACCGTCAGCTTCTAGATTCTATGCATCCCAACTAGGTACCCAAATTGTGTTTCTTCTACTGTTTATGTCTATTGTATATTATTATAACTGTACAATAGCGTATAGTTAAAAATAATGGAACATTGCATAATGTGCTGCCCTTTTATTTGGTTATTTCAGGTGGTGTGGCAACCAATGAAGCTGAATTAGGCCACCTGCCTGCATTTTGTGTCGCAGGTAGGGATGTGTGGATGGCGAGGGTGCCGCTTGTATATTTCTGGCTAGTAGAGAAACATATATCAGACCGTGTTGTTCGTCAGTTTGGGATGGTACAAGAAATCCCCCCATATGTTGATACTGACGATGCCCTTCATGCCATAGACCTGAGGGGGAAAACTAACGTG
Organism: Castanopsis chinensis; assembly: GCA_032878915.1. Lineage (NCBI taxonomy): Eukaryota > Viridiplantae > Streptophyta > Magnoliopsida > Fagales > Fagaceae > Castanopsis > Castanopsis chinensis. The sequence goes on along the minus strand of JAVQMG010000047.1, from coordinate 386,001 downwards.
AATTGGAGGGACAAACATGCTGGCCATATCCAAATATGGAATAGTCGAGCACAATTACTATCTACGAAAGCACGACTAGAGGGTGATATGTCACCTGCTCATCCATACTCCGATTGGTACGATAGGGTGACTTGGAGGTTCATCGACCACACTACTGCTGCACTTCTTCTTATGGTAATTGCTTCGACCTTTCTTTTCAAATTTTGTTGCGTATCACCATTGTTGTGTTAGATGTACTAATTGTATTTATTTACTTACAGGTAAAAAGTCACAAGCAGATGCTGACGCATTATGCAATAGGCAGTCCTGAGTACAAGCAGATTACAGCTGTACTTATGGCAGTGGAATGCCTTCGCCGTATGACTGCCCAACTTCCCTTTGAAGATACCAATGGGGCAAATCCAGAAGCGCCAGAAGATATTGGACAACCAAGCACGAGCTCAATAATTACTATCTTAGGTATCAAACTCATAATCCATTTCATACCCATGATAAAGACCTAAAAGTACAAAATATTTAGTTCTAAATATTCTCAATAATTAATCACAATATTATTTTTTTAAAAAAAAACATAGCATATTATTAATCACAATATTTACACTAACAAAAAAAAATATTCTCAATATGTTGTAATAACATAATTAATCACAGTATTTGGTACTAAATATTCCCCCAATTATTTTTCCCAATAATTTAATCACAATATTAATTTTTTTTTAAAAAAAAACTTAGCAAATAATTTAATCACAATATTAATTTTTTTAAAAAAAATTTAGCAAATAATTTAATCACAATATTAATTAAAAAAAAAAACTTAGCAAGTAATTTAATCACAATATTAATTTTTTAAAAAAACCTACCAAATAATTTAATCACAATATTTACACTAACAAAAAATAAACAAATATTCCCAATAATTCATCACAATATTAATTTTTTTTTAAAAAAAACTTAGCAAATAATTTAATCACAACATGTAACATTAACAAAAAATAAACAAATATTCCCAATAATTTAATCACAATATTAATTTTTTTAAGAAAACTTAGAAAATAATTTAATCACAATATTTACACTAACAAAAAAAAAACAAATATTCCCAATAATTAATCATAATATTAATTTTTTTAAAAGTAGCAATTAATCACAATATACTAACAAATAAACTAATCACAATATATTAACAAATAAATTAATCACAATATTTTCACTAACAAACAAAAAAAAAAATTACCTCATACGTTCTACTTGTTTCTTAAAAAAAAAAAAACCTAGCAAATAATCATAATATTAACTAACAAAAAATATTTTCAATATTGTATTACCTGTGAGAGATTGTTGTTAATGTGACAAATTGTATGAGACTTGAGGAATGTAAGTGTGAGCTTGAGCTTGAGGGTGACAAATTGGGAGACTTGAGGAATGTAAGTGTGAACTTGAGGGTGGCACTAAAGAGCTAAAGAGTATTTCTGTGAATGTGAGTGAGATTTCTGTGAGAGAGCACATAGTGAGCCAGGTAAAGGGGGGGAAATGGTCCCAGTTGAGACCCACACGACACGTGGATGGGCTGGGGACCATTCACAGAAATTGAGTCTACTAGACTCGATTTGCAAAAGCAAAGAAATCGAGTCTAGTGAACTCGAGTTATGTCCACGTGCCTGAAGAGCAGTGGGGGACCCAAAATCGAGCCTAGTAGAGTCTATTTCTTAGACTTGGAAATCGAGTCCAGTAGACTCGATTTTTTTAAAAAAATCAACATGCGCACGTGATCTGAGTGTCAAAAGTGTGGTGTGACAGAGTTGGAAATCGAGTCCAAAGGACTCAATTTTTCTGACCCAAAAATGAGTTCAATGAACTCAATTTTTGTGTCTACATGGACCCCTTGTCCACCTCAGCCGGTGCACGATGGCAAAATTGACTACAAGGTACTCGATTTATAAGCCCAAAATCGAGTCCAATGGACTCGATTTGTTAGAAACCAAATCTCTTTCAAACATTGGCTAACTAATAATATTGTTTGGATTTTTTAGTTATTTATGAAAAAACGCCCAATTTAAAGCGCTTGTTGTGGGCCTTGTGACAGAACATTAAATTTTACTAACAAAAATTACTTTTTTTTTTTTTTTTTTTTCTATTTTGTATAAATAAAAATATATTAAAAAAAAAAAGTAGAGTAGGATACTTTTGTTTCTACATGATAATTGGCACATGAATCTATAGAAGAATTGCACCTTGATTTGTATGCATATTCAATGAACAAAAATGTTTCAATCATCAATCATGGATAGTCAATTAGATGGAGTGAAGTGAAGTTAGAATGTGAGATTTATTAAAAGGTTTTCATGTTTAGAAATTAGAGTCACTGAAAGTTTTTTTAGATCTTCTCTACTCAAATAAGAGGTTAGCAACCGATAGGATGATATAGAGGGTAGTCTTTAGAGCCTTTTGGGATCTAATGGATATTACCAGGGAAGGTAGATTGGAAGAATTAATTTGAAAAGCACCCCTTAAATATTTGAAATTATGTCTCGGTATGTCTTACGCGGCTATCATCAGAAACAATTAGATGTTTTACTATACATAATTTTTTTTTTTTTCTTTTTCTAATCTTAAGTAGGAATCATTGATGATTGGAACTAATTTTAGTTGGTCTCTTGTGTTGAGTCTTACTAGTTGCATTCCCATTTTGCCCATTTTGATTTTATAGAATCCCTTCATTCATGTTGGGTTACTATGTTTATCGTCATGAACACAGAGTAATCTTTTCTTTTAATAAAATATCTCTGTTTATTAAAAAAAAAAATTAAAATTAAAACTATCCTAGACTTAGAAAGCCACTTTACATTTTTGTCTAAAATTTTAAATGATCCTTTCCAAACAAAGAAGGCTTGACAGAGATCCATAGGCCAAAAATAAATCTGGACAAAAACAATAAGGAGCTGCCACATTACGCGAATGCATCCTTCAGTCCTATGTATTGTTGTTATCTGCAACACAAATGACAATCATAAAAAATATTAATCTTCAATTTATAAAATCATTAGGGAAAAAAAAAAAAAAGATTCTCCTATTACCAACCATACTCTGAAATAACCTACTAACAACAATCACATTACCAATACAACAATAATAGACAAGAATTGTGTCACATTACAAACCATATAAAATAAACTATAACGAGCCCCTAACCAAGTGCTGTCCAAGGACCGCCAATTCTACCGTACAGAGAATCCAACCAGCTAATGAATTCCAATCAATTCCCACTTTTTAAATATTTGTATTTGCAGTCTTTTTTTTTTTTTTTTTTTTTTATTGGTCATGATAATAAAGATAATCAACAAATAAATTCATATAAAACACCAAAATCAAATCCATAAACAGTAAAAGCAAATTTCCTTGTATTATCAATCATGCTAGAAAACACCAAAATCAAATCCATAAAAGCAAATTTCCTTGTATTATCAATCATGCTAGAAAATAATCCTAAAATCCATTTCTTTCCCCTGATTATCCAAGAAACAAACATAGCCAAAGTACAATGATAATATATATATATACACACACACACACATGAGTAAAAATGTATTAAAAAAAAAAGAAAAAAAAAAAAGAAACATATAGAGTGAAGTCCAAAACACCAAACCAGCAGCAAACAAACTGCAAACCCCATTTTGAAAACTAAACAGAAACACCTCCCCCAAACTAGCAAATTATACCAAGAAAGGGGCGCATACAAACTCTCCAGAAAACATACTACACTCCACCTAAAGGATTAGTCAAATAACCTACTAGCGGCAAACAGCATCTAGGCACAAGACCAGAACAGCAAACTAGCACAGAAGCCGCAACAATTTGACGGCAGCAAGTAGGGGATAAGTGATTCACCAGCTCCACTTCCTATTTGCAAAATCTTCTTGATTTTTTTTTACCACTAGCACATGACTACTAGCTCAACCATCACCAAACCAGTCACAACCATGCTACAAAAAATTTCCTAACACCTAATCTTTCACATATGCTTCTGTCAATTTTTGTGATCCTTTTAGGCACAAAGCCCCCCCATTCTCCATTTTATTTCCAAACATTCCCACACTACTTGCTGCCACATCCTGCTTGAAAAGGAACATTAAAAGAAAATGTGATCCCTGGATTCACACTTGTTTCTGCAGAATCTACACAACAAATTTTTCCTTGCCAGCCACATTTAACTAATCTATCAAAAGTGGAAAGCCTATCCTGAATAGCCAACCAAAAAATAAATGCATGTTTTGGCATGATGGCAGCATCCCAATTCCCAATCAACTTCATTGCTTCTATATCTAAGGGCTTCCCAAGCAGATTTACAAGAAAATATACAATTTTTAGTTAGTCCATACCAAAGTGTCTTCTCCATGAATAGGAACCAACTGACATTCCTGCTGTAAAAGACTTTGATCCATAGATCGAGGAGGCCTCCATTGCCAATGACCATTAACAATAATACTGGACACCCTAGCTGAAGGATAGCTGCCTGCAGCAAATATGGCTTCAGTATCAAATTTGTGACTAAGGACCCCTTGAGGAAGCCAGTTATAATGCCAGAGACCCCATTCCCATTCCCATCTCCAATTGTTCATTTAAAAAAACCTCTCACAGATTCCCTAAGCTTCAGTTTCTCCATCCCCAGGAGCAGTTCTTGGGGGGTTTTACCTCCCAAAAACTTTGCCTTCTAAGAGGTATTTGTGCATCCAAGCCACCCACAAGGAGACAGCTTGTACAAGCAAAATCCAAATGCACAAGCAAGAAATATTTTTTTTAGATAGGTAAATATTTAAGTTTGAAAAAAGAAATATTACCGGTGTAATATTTCTAAACCACTTAGAACCTTTTTTGTTTTTTTTTTTTAAATCAAAACGTTCCCAATCACATGAAATGTCAGTGTCCAAATTAGCATGTAGACCAGATTATCTCATTCTAAAAAATTTAAGGACTCCATTACTATTTTCGAAACTCTAGCTAAATAGGAAAAATGAGGCAAAATTTAATGACCAAAAATGGCTTTTGCTCGATAATTTTTTTTTTTTACACTTTTAAAATAAACCCTAAGGTTGTCACTAGGGTCACCTCAAATCAATGCAACTCCCACACTCAATACAACATAACACATTTAATCAATAAAAACCCCTAACAAAACACAACTCTGCCTACAGTTAAATGGTAAAAGCAACTTATGTTTGGCCTAATCCTATACTCTATTGACTTTACACTGATGCAAAACAATATGTCAGGTACACAACACAGTATCAGAAGGCAACGGCTGATCATAGCAGAAAAATCTAAGCATGCCTAATGAAATGGAAAGTGAAACAAATTTTCATACAGAATATGGATTGGATGTGACACTTTCAGCATATAGAAAAAGATAATAACATAAGTCTTCATTTAGATTTACCATTTCATGCTTGCGAATGACTCATCCCGTCATCAACCAAAACCACAAAATCATAGTTAACAATTTTGAACACTCTTTAGAACATCTTCTTCTACCACAATGGGGATTTTGCCATCATCAGTCCAATATTATTTGGGGGGATATCCCTCCATGTTTAATGTGGACTATTTGACAAGAAATAGGCATACTTTTGAGGGGACAGAACGTACATCATTGTAGTTGAAACTGTTTTTGCTGTGATTGTTGTATGGTTGGATGGCTGCGTTGAACAGGCTGTCTTTTTCCTCTTTCAAGGAGTTTGTGGACTTGTGTTATTTTTGTTAGACTCTAAGACTCTCTCTCGTATGCTACCTGTGTACATTGGATCTTTTTTTTTTCCCCTCTAAATTTATACAATTTTGCTACATTGCCTATAAAAAAAATTTTAAAATTATATCTACTCTTTAGTCTTGATATTCATTCAAGAACAAATTAAATCCAAAAGCCATATTTTGAGGTTTGAAACTTAATACTTACTTACAGAAACACAAAAATATCTAGTATATACCAAGAATAAGATTGAACTGAGGAATGTAAATGCTGAAATTTTTAGTTGAATGCTTGAATCGAGCCTTTTTACCTGCACTTCCTCTTCTTGCTCACTTTCCTCTTGGAAACTACATCATTTGGTTTGTCAAGTAAGGTAAGATTCCTCACATAATTATCAGCATAAGAATAACAAGTGCTTCTATAAAACCCCAAATTCTTCACTTGTTGGCTCTCAGGGTCATATGACAAGAGCATCGAACCATGTGACAAGAACATCGAACCATGTGATTGTATTTCCTCCACTAATACATGATCATTCTTCAAGAAACCTAGCACTTTCCAGTGTAGCATATTGAGGTCAATAGTGAACTGTTTAGTCCAAGAATCCACAACACCATACTCTTTCATAACCCAAACAGAACAAATCTTGACGCTGCTCAGATGCTGATACCCATAACATATTAGAGAAAGCAATCCTTTGAATATTGAGGTACTAATATCAGCATCCAATCCAAATTTACCATTTGGCAAGGATATCAAGCGGAAAACCTCATCACCCAAATCAAATGACAAAACTACTGAACTCTGGCCATCACCCCAATCATTCGCCACAAAATAAACAGCTCCATTTAAAGAAGTTGCTTGTGGGTGCCAACTATTAACAGTAATCCTGGGCGGATATGAGTCACCACCACTAGTTACTCTCCAAGATCCCTCGCTAACAGAGTAAACCTCAACCAGAGGTGGTTTGGCACCTTCGGACCTAATTTTTCCACTTTGATATGCAATTCTCACCACCTTATAATCATTGTTCCTCGAATCAAACCCAAACACTAGATAATAACAAGGAAAGACGGCAGCAACAGAAAAGTTCGGAAGGGTAATAAATTTTCTAATACAAGGATTCCAAAGAATAAAGCGGTTTCCTTGATGAAGACAAAACAATCCATTCGCGGAACCGACTAATTGAAAAAAGCCGCAACTACTCGTAAGTGGGAACTCAAGATCTTGAATTTGTTCGTCATTATTATCATTGTCTTCGTCAATTAATTTGTAGCGCTCTACATGGGGTTTGACATCCAAATACCTAACAATTAATATGTTGGAATCGGAGTGCGATCGAGTGAAACTGGAATTGATGAAGGCAGGACTTGTAATTAGAGAGTCGTATGATTTCGAAACGCACCTGAATTGAATTAGGGATTTCACGGGTAGTCTATGGAGGATCTCCAGCAACACTTCGAATGGCAGATACTCCATCATTCCTTATTTTTCTTTTTCTTTTTTCGGCTTTCCCAATTTCAGACTAGGGAAAATTCTTCAATTTGAAGCACTTGTTGTAGGCCTTGTGGCTGTGGGCCTGTGGCAGACAATTAACTTTTACAAACAATTTTTTTTTTTTTTTTTCTCCCCTTAGAAAAATTGAAATTGAATGTGCGTTGTAGGCACTGCAAGTTCTTTAGTAAATAATAATATCCTTACTTTTCTTTTCTTTTCTTTTTCAATTTCAATTAAAAAAAAAAATTGGTCTAAAAGAAAGTGTATTAAAACTAACTGAAAGAAGAAAGATTAGGGCAGAGCCGGTTACAACAAGAATCCAGAGAATCCACCTCAATCAGAGGGATCAAATCCAAACGAGGATTAGAATGAGCAATAAAATCCAAAGATTGAAACAATCCTAGATTAGCTAGATGATCCGCACATTTATTAGCTTCCTGGTAAGTATGCTTAATACGAGTCTGAGGAATTTGACTAATTAAGAGCTTGCAATCATCCAGCGGGGGGGAGATCACAGAATTGCAATATGCAACATTGTTGAGAACATCCACCAATGACTTCACATCAAGCTCTATCGTGAATGCACAGACGTTCATTTGGTGACAGAGCTAAAGACCATCTCGGAGAGCCCAGATTTCAGCAACAAAATTATCAGCTCTACTGATTCTCCTAAGAATCCTATCACCCAATTGCCAAACTCATCCCTTATCAAGCCACCAGCAGCAGCTGTACCTACCGAGCCACTTGATGACCCATCAGTATTGAGTTTAAACCAGCCCAGATCTGGTTTTTCCCATCTGACTTGCTTAACCACCATGTGATTATTACGAGATGGTTGCGTAGCACAGAGGAGAAATTCAGTAGCTTGCATGATTATCACCTTGGCTAGGTTCGGATTGGCCCTCTTATAGGAAAAATTAGCTTGATTTCTTTGTTTCCAAATCATCCGAACCGCAAAAGGGAAAAGAATGTTCCAAGGTAAACCAGTTGCATTCTGAGAAGACTTAAGGCTTGAGTTAGAAATCAACAAATCTCTAATGCCTTGAGAGAAAAAAGATGGGTCAAATATTAGGTTCCTAGTTGTTGCCATATTGGTTTAATCAAGTTGCAATCCCAGAGCGCATGAGTGAGGGATTCTAAGTCAAAATAGCACATTGGGCAAGTGGTATCAAGAGGAATTCCTCTTCTTGCTAAATCCTCCTTGACAGCAATACTATTATGCATGCATCTCCAAATAAAAAATTTGGACTCTAGGCAAAGTTTGAAGCTTCCAAATCCAAGACCCAGCAAAAGATTTAGCTTTCATCAGGTTTGAGGCAAGGAGATAAGCACTTGCTATGTCAAAGCTCCCTTTTGGAGAAAACTTCCAGGCCAATTTGTCATTGTTCCTTGATATGAGAGGGATTGGTATTGCTTGACTTTCCTCTCTAATTTCTAAGGGAAGGTTGAAAGGAATCATCGACCAGTTCCATCTTCCCAAATATATCACATCTTTAAGCTTAAGATTGGCCGAGTCTTGAGGAAAGGGACCCTAAATGTGCATTCTAATGGAACCAAGATTAGACCAGCAATCAATCCAGAAATTAAGATTACTCTCATGGCCTGGAATCCACTTTATCCCTTTTTAAAAAGTGTCCTCACATTTCTTTATACCTTTCCAAGTAGGGGAGCTTGGGAGTCTAGCTTCATTTCTTGAATTGATTCTCTGCCTATTGCAGTATTTATACTTGAGAAACTTGGCCCAAGGAGCATCATTCTCTGTGTGAAATCTCCAGTTTAGTTTGGCTAGGAGAGCTGTGTTCCTTCCTTTAGTCAACTGTAGCCCAAGGCCTTCCAATTCCTTAGGTTTTGTTACAACATCCCACTTAACCCAATGCATTTTCCTAGCATGGTCAGAAGATCCCCACGAAAAGTTCCTATTGATCCTATCAATACTCTTGAGGATTTTATCCGGAAGCGAAACATGCTACATGACATAGTTCAGAATGGTGGAGGAAGAATTATGAATGAGAACCAATCGGCCAGCCATGGATAGTAAATTAGCTTTCCACCCTGCCGGCTTTTTCTTCACTCTATCTAGCACAAAATCAAATTTATGCTTGCGAACCCCTGTGTGTTTCAGTGGAAAACCTAAATACTTACCAAGGTTGGAGGTAGATTTGAAACCAAGAATGTTTGACAAATGGTCTCTTTGATCAGGCTCCACATTAGGCGAGAAGAACACACGAGATTTTGCTTCACTTACCTTTTGCCCGGATCTAGAACAAAACTCCTAAAGAACTTCATTAATAGCAAGACAATTTTTTGGGTCCACACCAACAAATAACACCAGATCATCGACAAAAAAGAGGTGTGAAAAAAGAACCATTCCTGGAAGTTTTCCTGGGTTCCATACCTTGGCAACACACTTATCCTCAATTAAATGCCCTAAATACTCCATGTAGAGAATGAAAATATAGGGTGATAGGGGGTCCCCTTGCCTGATGCCTCTAAAGGGGTAAAAAGAATCCAAACGGCCACCATTGAAAAGGAGGGAAGTTGAGACCGAGGAAACACAACTTATAATGAGTTCAAAAAGTTTTTCTAGAAAATTGAACTTGAAGAGCATTTCCCTAATAAAACTCCACTCAATCCTATCATAGGCCTTCTCCAAATCAATCTTGATAGCCATAAACCCCTTCCTTCCCTTAGCTTGACCAATGGTGTGGATTAATTCTTGAACTATGATAACATTGTCAGTTCCTCTTCTACTCGGAATGAAAGTTGTTTGGAAGGGTAAGACAATGTCCTCTAGGTGAGGTCTGAGTCGAGCAATAATGACTTTGGAAATGATCTTGAAAATAGAGTTACAAAGACTTATAGACCTGTAGTTCCCAATAGATTCCGGACCTTGGCCTTTGGGAATAAGAACAATGAGGGTTTTATTAAGATACTCTGGCACCCTTCTTTCAAGGAAAACTTTCATTACTTCTTCTTTCACCAAATCCCCAACTATGAGCCAAAACTGCTGGAAAAATCCAACATGCAACCCGTCCAGACCCAAGGATGTTTCATAGACTAGAGAGCTTCCTTAATTTCCTCCAAGGTGACCATGGCATCCAAAGAACACCTTACTTCCTCAAATAGTTGCACATGCCACTGGACTTTATGACTAGGGACCTTCACTGCCTCCACAAGAGATGTGGTATATAAAGAAATAAAACCCTTCCTAAAATGCTCCATCACTTCTTTCCCATCTGTGATCCATTGCCTTCTCTCATCCTTAACCGAAGCTATATGATTCCTTTTCCTCCTAGCAAGAGCAGACACGTGGTAGAAGGAGGTATTCCGGTCTCCTTGGATCATCTAGTTAATCCTAGACTTCAACATCCAAAGGTCTTTCTCTTGATCAAGAATAGAATCAAACTCATGATGTAGTTGATTTTCAAGATTGAGCAGGGGGGAGCTCGAGAAGTTGGATAGGGTTTTCTGGACCCCATAAATTCTAGCCAAAACTCTCCTTTTTTTTTGTGGTGAATATTGCCAAAGTGATTCCTATTCCACAAGGTTGCCTAGTTGGAGGAATTTTTTATAGACTCCCCAAGACTTCTATTATTGCTCCAAGCCTTAAAGACAATATTGGGGAATGACAAGTCAGACAGCCAAACTCCTGGAATCTAAAGGGTTTGTTAGGAACCTGAAATCTGGTAAGGAGGGCTTCCATAAGCACAGGGCAGTGATCGGAGTGGCAACGGGGGAGGTGGGTAACTTTTGCCTTCGGATACAACACACACAAATCCAAATTCATAAAGAATCTGTCTATTCTGTCCAAAATAAGGTTGCTAATATCTCTCTTATTTGTCTAGGTGTATCTGGGACCAGTAAAACCCATATCAACCATATTGCAGCCATCAAGACAGTCTTTGAAGGCTAAAGACCAACTAATACTGACTCCCCTACCTTCAAATTTATCTTCATCAATCAAAGGTTCATTAAAATCACCGCCCATTACCCATGGCTTATTGTGAAGCTCTGCAACCTTTGAAAGGTTATTCCATAAAATACATCTATCTTCACTCCTAGGATTAGCATAAATAGCAGAAAAAATCCAAGAAAGGTTAGAGGCATGAACCTTCACTTCGACATGGATTTCTTGCTCTGTTTTAGCTAACTCCTCAACCAACACTTTATCAGCATTCCACAATAACCAAAGACCACTAGAGAGACCAATTGTTTCTGTGTGAATTGCCCCCATCAAAGGGCAATCTGTCCGTGATCTCCTTTGCTTTACTTCCTCCCAATTTCGTCTCCATGATCGTAAAAATGGCCGAATCGTGCTTCTGGGTGAGCTTATGAATGTGATTTTGAAAGGAAGGCTTTAGTGTCCCTCTACAATTCCAAATTAAAAAATTCATGATGGAGGGATAATTGAGAGGAGAACAAAAATCAATCAGAGGAGGGGATTCCCGCCCCTTCCTCCAACTCTATACATGCATCGTGCAAATCCTCTTGGTCTGAACCCTCCCTAGAATGAAACCATGTTTGCTCTCTAGAAAATAAAATTTTTAACAGTTGCACTCTAGAATGAAAAAGGTAAAGGATTTGATAAAATTTTAGAATGAAAATTTTATTTATTTTCTGATAAAATCTTATCAAATTAGTTGAAATTTAAAATGCCTTTTGTCAAATCCAAACTTAAGGCAAAATACATTTTAGTGAATATGAGATTTGCACAGAGATGCAAAATATTGATATTAAAATTGATTTAAAAAATTAGGGCTAATGTACAAAATTGTCAACTTCAAACATCAATAGGGAGGTTAAATTTCAAAATCAGTTAGAGGAATGCATGGGTGTAACCAATGGAGGAGGATTAAGGTAGATTGGGATAACTTTATTCACTTAGGTAAGGTTTTTGCGTGATAATTGGCACAGGAATCAGTCTCTAGATGAGTTGAACCCTACTTTATATGCCTATTCAGCGAATAAGGATGTTTCAATTAATTCAATTGTGGATGGTCGATTATATGGGGTGCAATGGAGTTGGAATGTGAGATTTATTAAAGGTTTTCATGTTTAGAAATTGGTGTCAATGAATTTTCTTTCAAATCTTCTATACTCAAATATCCCCAAGAGGTTAGCGACCAGTAGGATGAAATGAAAATTCCAGGGGTGTGGTCATTTTGATGTTCGTTCTTAGTATGAGATCATTTGGGGTAAAATAGAAGAGTTTTTAGTGTGTTAAAGCCCGAAGAAGGGCTCATTTTTCATTTGGAAATTAGTATGGGAGGTGTTGAATGCATGCACCTATATAAATGGTGAGACTATAGACCATTTGTTGATCCATTTAATATGTTTTATAGAAGTTAGTCTTTAGAGCCTTTTGAGATCGAATGGCTATTACAAGGGAAGGTAGATTAGAGGAATTAGTTCAAAAAACATCCCTCAAATATTTGGAATTTTGACTTGTTAAGTTCGAATATATATATATATATATATATATATATATCTATCTATCTATCTATCTTAAGTTGGAATCATTGATGATTTGTACTAAGTTTAATTGGTCTTGTGTGTGGGGTTTTACTAGTTGCATTTCCATTTAGATTTTATAGAATCGCTTCATTCATGTGCAATTCTTTTGGGTTCTTTGTTTATCATCTTGAACACGAAGTAATCTTGTCTTCTAATAAAATATATTAGTAGTTTATAATAAAAAAATTAAAATCACTCTAAATAGAAAGTGTACTTTACATTTTTGTCTAAAATTTAAAATGATCCTTTCCAAACAAAGAAGGCTTGACAAAGAGCCATAGGCCCCCCCAAAAAAAAAAAATTCTAGGCAAAAAGAAAAAACTGCTGCCACATTGCGCGACTGCATCCTTCAGTCCTATGTATTGTTGTTATCTACAACACAAATGACAATCATAAAAAATATTAATCTTCAATTTATAAAATCATTAGCTAGAATAAATTTTCTCCTATTAGCAACCTTACTCTAAAATCACCTACTAATAACAATCACATTACCAATACAATAATAATAATAATAGACACAACAATTGTGTCACATTACAAACCACATAAACTGAACTACAATAAACTATTAACCAAGTGCTGTCCAAGGACTATCAATTCTGCGGTACAAAGAATCCAACCAACTATGAATTCCAATATTTGTATTTGCAGTCTTTTATTTATTTTATTTTATTATGTAGTAATAATAAAGATAATCAACAAATAAAGATATATAAAGCACCAAAATCAAATCAATAATCAATAAACAGTAAAGGCAAATTTCCTTGAATTATCAACCATACTAGAAAATAATCCTGAAATTCATTTCTTTCCCCTAATTATCCATGAAACAAACATAGCCAAATTACAATGATAATACACACACACACATACATATTAAAAAAAACAAAAGAAAGATCTACAGTGAAGTCCAAAACACCAAACCAGAAGCAAAACAAACTGCAAACCCCATTTTATAAACTAAACAGAACCACCTCCCCCAAACTAGCAAATTACACCAAGAAAGGGGTGCATACAAACTCTCCAGCAAATATATTACACTCCACCTAGAGGATTAGTCAAATAACCTACTAGCAGCAAACAGCATCTAGCTAGCACAGAAGCTGCAACAATTTGAAAGCAGCAAGCAGGGGATACGTGATTCACCAGCCCCACTTTCTATTTGCAAATTATTCTTGTTTTTTTAGCACAAGCACATGACATCTAGCTCAATAATCACCAAACCAGTCACAACCATGCTACAAAAAAATTGTCTTACACCTAATCTTCGAAATATACTTACTGTCAATTGTTGTGATCCTTTTAGGCACAAAGGCCCCCATTCTCCATTTTATTTCCAAAAAAATATTCTTTTAACCATTTGTTCTTCAGTCTGTCAATTGTTGTGATCCTTTTAGGCACAAAGGCCCCCATTCTCCATTTTATTTCCAAAAAAATATTCTTTTAACCATTTGTTCTTCAGTCAACATAATTTTTGAAAATTTACAAGTGTTCCTCGGCCTCCAAACAAAGAAAGAGACTATGATATACCCTTCCATGGAAATACAATGGAAGGAGATCTATGTAACTTGTGATAATATGATATACAGCAGCAGCTATGGCCATTTTCCCCACTCTTGATTGTATACTTCTACCTGTTATGATCGTTCCTCGGCCTCCAGATATGATAACATAGTTAAAGAAAAAATAAAAATATTATCTATAAGATATATACTACATCTCCATCATTCTAGTTCTCTAACATAGTTCAAGGAAACAAAAAAAATATAATCTATAAGATATATACTACATCTCCATCATATCAATAGATTTTTATATTTTATAATGTAAAAAAAAAATTGTTTACTTGTGTTTGACTAGTTTCCGTCTTAGCTGTCCTACCCTTAGTAGCGCCTATGGGTTGTGATGTACTCAACACAATTATTGAGGCAATTTATCAAGCATGTTAAGCATGAACAAAGTAGTAGGGACTCTGGCCTTTGCCAACAAATCATATTTAACAATTTTGAACACTCTTTAGAGCACTTCTTCCACCAAAATGGGGATTTGGCCATCATCAGTCCACTATTATTTGGGGGAATCTCCCTCCATGCTTAATGTGGACTATTTGGCAAGAAATAGGCATACTTTTAAGGGGACAGAACATGCATCATTGTAGTTGAAACCATTTTTGCTGTGATTGTTGTATTTTTGGATGGCTGCCTTGAACAGGCTGTCTTTTTCCTCTTTCAAGGAGTTTGTGGACTTGTGTTATTTTTCTACATTGTGTCTTTTTTTCTTTTTTCTCTAAATTGATAAAATTTTGCTACATTACCTATAAAAAAATTTAAAAAATTATGACTACTCTTTTTATCCATTCAAGAAAAAATTAAATACAAAAGGCATATATTGAGGTTTGAAAGTTAATATTTACTTATAGCAATGCAAAAATATCTAGTATATACTAAGAATAAGATAGAACTGATGAATGTAAATACTGAAATTTTGAGTTGAATACTTGAATCGAACCTTTTTACCTGCACTTCCTCTTCTTGCTCACTTTCCTCTTGGAAACTAAATCATTTGGTTTATCAAGTAAGACAAGATTCTCCACATAATTATCAGCATAAGAATAAGAATAGCATGTGCTTCTATACAACCCCAAATTCTTCACTTGTTGGCTCTCAGGGTCATATGAAAAGAGCATCGAACCATGTAATTCTAATTTCTGCACTAATATATGATCATTCTTCCAGAAACCTAACACTTTCCAATATTGCATATCAAGGTCAATAGTGAACTGTTTAGTCCAAGAATCCACAACACCATACTCTTTCATAACCCAAACAGAACAACACTTGACACTGAACATATAATACCCGCCCATATGCCGATGCTCATAACATATTAGAGAAAGCAATCCATTGAATACTGAGGTACTAATATCAGCATCCAATCCAAATTTACCATTTGGCAAGGATATCAAGCGGAAAACCTCATCTCCCAAATCAAATGACAAAACTATTGAACTCTCGGCATCACCCCAATCATTCGCCGCAAAATAAACAGCTCCATTTAAAGAAGTTGCTCGTGGGTGCCAATTACTAATAGTAATCCTAGGCGGATATGAGTCACCACCACTAGTTACTCTCCAAGATCCCTCGCTCACAGAGTAAACCTCAACCAGAGGTGGTTTGGCACCTTCGTGCCTAATATCTACACTTTGATAGGCAATTCTCACCACCTTATAATCATCGGTCCTCAAATCAAACCCAATTGCTAGACGACAAGGAAAGAAGCTAGTAACAGAAGGGTTGGGAAGGGTAATAAATTTTCTAATACAAGGATTCCAAAGAATAAGGCGGTCTCCTTCATGAAGGCAAAACAATCCATTCACAGAACCGACTAATCGAAAATTGGCCAAACTACTCCTTAGTGGGAACTCAAGATCTTGAATTTGTTCGTCATTGTTGTCATTGTCTTCGTAAATTAATTTGTAGCGCTCTACATGGGGTTTGACATCCAAATACCTAACAATTAATTTGTTGGAATCGGAGTGCGATCGAGTGAAACTGGAATTGATGAAGGCAGGACTTGTAATTAGAGAGTTGTATGATTTGGAAACGCACCTGAATTGAATTAGGGATTTCACAGGTAGTCTATGGAGGATCTCCAGCAACACTTCGAATGGCAGATACTCCAACATTCCTTATCTTTCATTCTTTCTTTTTTTCGGCTTTTACCAATTTCGGGTTAGGGTAATTTTTCTATTTGAAGCACTTGTCGTAGGCCTTGTGGTTGTGCACCTAGCACAAAAATACAAGAGAAACAAGATCAAAATGTGATATTTGTCTCTCTCCCCGTTCACACAAATTTTAAACATGATGAACATACCAAAAAAATTAAAACCCAGATCAACCTACGCAACATCATTGACTTAATGACGCAGATAGTGGGAATGGAGTCATGGATATACACCCACAAACAAACCGACTCAACTCCCCTACCCAAACGTGTTCCTCCACTCGCCGCCGACCCTCACTCTCTCTTCAGTTCCTCACTCGGGATTTGTTTTGACTTACCAACAGCCCATGTCTACAGTAGGATCAGACTGAGTCAATTTCGCTTTTTTACTCTAACTTTAATTTCTCTAATAATAGACGGCAAGCTTTTTACACAAGCTCACCAAAAACAGATCCTCCATAAGAACCATCACAACCCTCAACACCCAACTATCTCCTAACCCAAAATTTTTATCATTCCCCACCAAATCCATATCGCAAAAACTCAAAAACTAGAAGACTATGCAAACAACCCAATTCCTCTTTCGAATCCCACAAGCGAAGCAGAGGTGGAACCCACTCAGCCACTGCGATTCTTCCCAAGTTTCCCACTTGGGTATTGCTTAAACCCTGTTTTCTCAACTGGGTTTGAGAGATTTGCTGAGGGAGAGGCTAGTGAGGTCGAGTTTGATGATTCGAGGACGGTTTGGGCTGACAGTGTGAAGAAGAAGAGGAAGAAGAAGATGAACAAGTATAAGTACAAGAAGCTTAGGAAGCGCCTTCGTCGAAAGTCTAGGACGTGATTGGTGAGATCGAGTTCATTGTTCAATGCATTGGTGGATAATTGTTACTCTTTTTTTTTTTTTTTTTTTTTTTTTTTTTTTTTTTTTGTTGAAGATGTTTGAGATATAATGCACTGACTTTAGTGGCTGACTATTAACTTTTAACTACAAGTTCTTTAGTAAAAAATAATATCCTTATTTTTCTTTTCTTTTCTTTTTCAATTTCAATAAAAATCAAAATTTTATTTCATCAAAAAATAAATAAATAAAATCTTATCAAATTAGTTGAAATTTAAAAGCCCTTTTGTCCAAAAAAAAAAAAAAACTTGAGGCAAAATACATTTTAGTGAATGCAAAATTTAATGGCCACATAACGAGTAAAATGGTCAAAATATTAATATTAAAAATGATTTCAAACATTAGGGCTAATGTACAAAATTGTAAACTTTAGACATCAATGGGGAAGTTAAATTTCAAAATCAATTAGAGGAATGCATGGGTGTAACTAATGGATGAGGATTAAGGTAGATTGGGATAACTTTATTCACTTAGGTAAGGTTTTTGCATAATAATTGGCGCATGAATCATTCTCTAGATGAGTTGAACCCTACTTTATATGCCTATTCAGTGAATAAGGACTTTTCAATTAATTCAATCGTGGATGGTCGATTAGATGGGATGCAATGGAGTTGGAATGTGAGATTTATTAAAGGTTTTCATGTTTAGAAATTGGTGTCAATGAATTTTCTTTCAGATCTCCTGTACTCAAATATCCCCAAAAGGCTAGCAACCAAGAGGATGAAATGAAAATTCAAGGGGAGTGGTCATTTTGATGTTCATTCTTAGCATGAGATTATTTGGGGTAAAATAAAAAAAGTCTTTAGTGTGTTAAAGCCCAAAGAAGGGCTCATTTTTCATTTGGAA
Source organism: Castanopsis chinensis (assembly GCA_032878915.1). Classification (NCBI taxonomy): domain Eukaryota; kingdom Viridiplantae; phylum Streptophyta; class Magnoliopsida; order Fagales; family Fagaceae; genus Castanopsis; species Castanopsis chinensis. Next base: position 367,780 of record JAVQMG010000047.1, on the reverse strand, counting down.
AGTAGTATGGTAGGTGTTGCATGCATGCACCTATATAAATGGTGAGACTATAGACCATTTGTTGATCCATTTAATATGTTTTATAGAAGGTAGTCTTTAGAGCCTTTTGAGATCCAATGGCTATTACAAGGGGAGGTAGATTAGAGGAATTAGTTCAAAAAACATCCCTCAAATATTTGGAATTTTGACTCGTTATATCTCATATCGCTATCATTAGAAATAGTTATATTGTTTACAATACATAAAAAATATAAATAAAATCCAATGCTAAGTTGGAGTCATTGATGATTTGAACTAAGTTTAATTGGTCTCATGTGTGAGGTCTTACTAGTTGCATTTCCATTTAGATTTTATAGAATTGCTTCATTCATGTGCAATTCTTTTGGGTCCTTTGTTTATCATCTTGAACACGAAGTAATCTTGTCTTCTAATAAAATATATTAGTAGTTTATAATTAAAAAAATTAAAATTACTCTAAATAGAAAGTGTACTTTACATTTTTTTTCTAAAATTTAAAATGATCCTTTCCAAACAAAGAAGGCTTGACAAAGAGCCATAGCGCCCCCCCCCCCCCCCCCCCCCCCCAAAAAAAAAGGCAAAAAGAAAAAACTACTGCCACATTGCACGACTGCATCCTTCAGTCCTATGTATTGTTGTTATCTGCAACACAAATGACAATCATAAAAAATATTAATCTTCAATTTATAAAATCATTAGCTAAAATAAATTTTCTCCTATTAGCAACCATACTCTAAAATCACCTACTAATAACAATCACATTACCAATACAATAATAATAGACACAACAATTGTGTCACATTACAAACCATATAAACTAAACTACAATGAACTATTATCCAAGTGCTGTCCAAGGACTGTCAATTCTGCGGTACAAAGAATCCAACCAACTATGAATTCCAATATTTTTATTTGCAGTCTTTTTTTCTTTTTCTTTTTCTTTTTTTACGTAGTAATAATAAAGATAATCAACAAATAAAGATATATAAAGCACCAAAGTCAAATCAATAATCAATAAACAGTAAAGGCAAATTTCCTTGAATTATCAACCATACTAGAAAATAATCCTGAAATTCGTTTCTTTCCCCTGATTATCCATGAAACAAACATAGCCAAGGTACAATGATAATACATACATATATATATATTTAAAAAACAAAAGAAAGATCTACAGTGAAGTCCAAAACACCAAACCAGAAGCAAAACAAACTGCAAACCCCATTTTGAAAACTAAACAGAACCACCTCCCCAAACTAGCAAATTACACCAAGAAAGGGGTGCATACAAACTCTCCAGCAAATATATTACACTCCACCTAGAGGATTAGTCAAATAACCTACTAGCAGCAAACAGCATCTAGCTAGCACAGAAGTTGCAACAATTTGAAAGCAGCAAGCAGGGGATACGTGATTCACCAGCCCCACTTTCTATTTGCATATTATTCTTGTTTTTTTTAGCACAAGCACATGACTACTAGCTCAACCATCACCAAACCAATCACAACCATGCTACAAAAAATTTGCCTAACACCTAATCTTCAACATATACTTACAGTCAATTGCTGTGATCCTTTTAGGCAAAAAGGCCCCTAATATCCATTTTATTTCCAAAAAAAAATTCTTTTAACCATTTGTTCTTCAGTAAACATAATTTTTGAAAATTTACAAGTGTTCCTCGGCCTCCAAATATGACATACAGCTATGGCCATTTTTCCCACTCTTGATTGTATACTTCCACCTGCTATGATTGTTCCTCGGCCTCCATATATGATAACATAGTTCAAGGAAAAATAAAAAATATTATCTATAAGATATATACTACATCTCCATCATTTTGGTTCTCTAACATGGTTCAAGGAAACAAAAAAATATAATCTATAAGATATACTACATCTCCATCATATCAATAGATTTTTATTTTTTTTAAGGTAAAAAAAAAATTGTTTACTTGTGTTTGACTAGTTTCCCTCTTAGCTGTTCTACCCTTAGTAGCACCTATGGGTTGTGATGTACTCAACACAATTATTGGGGCAATTTATCAAGAACGTTAAGCATGAACAAAGAAGTAGGGACTCTGGCCTTGGCCAACAAATCATATTTAACAATTTTGAACACTCTTTAGAGCATCTTCTTCCACCACAATGGGGATTTTGGCCATCATCAGTCCACTATTATTTGGGGGGATATACCTCCATGCTTAATGTGGACTATTTTGGCAAAAATAGGCGTACTTTTGAGGGGACAGAACATACATCATTGTAGTTGAAACTGTTTTTGCTGTGATTGTTGTATCATTGGATGGCTGCCTTGAACAGGCTGTCTTTTTCCTCTTTCAAGGAGTTTGTGGGCTTGTGTTATTTTTGTACATTGTGTCTTTTTTTATTTTTCCTTTTTTCTCTAAATTGATAAAAATTTTCTACATTACCTATAAAAAAAATTATGACTACTCTTTTTATCCATTCAAGAAAAAATTAAATCCAAAAGCCATATATTGAGGTTTGAAACTTAATATTTACTTATAGCAATGCAAAAATATCTAGAATATACCAAGAATAAGATAGAACTGAGGAATGTAAATGCTGAAATATTGAGTTGAAGACTTGAATCGAGCCTTTTTACCTGCACTTCCTCTTCTTGCTCACTTTCCTCTAGGAAACTACATCATTTGGTTTGTCAAGTAAGACAAGGTTCTCCACATAATTATCAGCATAAGAACAACATGTGCGTTCACAAAACCCCACATTCTTCACATGTTGGCTCTCAGGGTCATATGAATAGAGCATCAAACCATCTGAATGAATTTTCTGCACTAATACACGATCATTCTTCCAGAAACCTAACACTTTCCAATATTGCATACTGAGGTCAATAGTGAACTGTTTAGTCCAAGAATCCACAATGCCGTACTCTTTCATCACCCAAATAGAGCAACTATAACGCCAACGCTCATAACATACTAGAGAAAGCAATCCTTTGAATTCTGAGGTAAAAATACGATCATCCAATCCAAATTTACCATTTGGCAAGGATATCAAGCGGAAAACCTCATCCCCCAAATCAAATGACAAAACTATTGAACTCTGGGCATCACCCCAATCATTGGCCACAAAATAAACAGCTCCATTTAAAGAAGCTGCTTGCTGGGCCCGATTACTCACAGTAATCTTAGGCGGGTATGAGTCACCAGCACTAGTTACTCTCCAAGATCCCTCGCTAACAGAGTAAACCTCAACCGGAGGTGGTTTGGCACCTTTTAACCTAGTATAACTTCGATAGGCAATTATCACCACCTTATAATCATTGGTCCTCGAATCAAACCCAAACGCTAGATAACGAGGAGATTTGGCAGTAACAGAAGGCTTGGGAAGGGTAATAAATTTTCTAATAGAAGGATTCCAAAGAATAAAGCGGTTTCCTCCTCGAAGGCAAAACAATCCATTCGCGGAACCGACTACTTGTAAATAGCAACGAAGACGACTCCTTAATGGTAACTTTTTTTTTTTTGGAGAAATCCTTAATGGTAAGTTAAGGTCTTGAATTTGTTCAGATGAGGAGGAGACATTATTGTCATTGTCGTCTTCGTGAATTAATTTGTAGCGCTCTACATGGGGTGTAACATCCAAATACCTAACAATTAATTTGTTGGAATCGGAGTGTGATCGAGTGAGATTGGAATTGATAAAGGCGGGACTTGTGATTAGAGAGTTCCATGATTTGGATACGCACCTGAATCGGATTAGGGATTTCACGGGTAGTCCATGCAGGATCTCCAGCGACACTTCGTATGGCAGATACTCCAATTCCATTGTTCCGGAATTTTTTTTTTCGGCTTTACCGAATTCAGAGGGTTGGGAATTTTTGGCAATTTAAAGCACTTGTTGTGAGCCTTGTGGGCCTTGTGACAAACAATTAAATTTTACTAACAAAAATTACTTTTTTTCTATTTTGTATATATAAAAAATATATATAAATTTTTTTAAAAAAAAAGTAGATTAGGATAACTTTATTCACTCAGTAAGTTTCTGCATGATAATTGGCACATGAATCATTCAATAGAAGAGTTGCACCCTGATTTATATGCATATTTAATGAAAAAAAATGTTTTAATCGATTCAATCATGGACAGTCAATTAGATGGGGTGAAATAGAGTTAGAATGGGAGATTTATTAAAAGATTTTCATGTTTAGAAATTAGAGTTAATGAATTTTATTTTAAATCTTCTCTACTCAAATATTCTGAAGAGGTTAGCAATCGATAGGATGAGATAGAGGGCAATCTTTAGGGATTTGGGATCTGGTTGTTACCAGGGAAGGTAGATTGGAGGAATTAATTTGAAAAGCACCCCTTAAATATTTGAAATTATGTCTCGGTATATTTTATGTGGCTATCATTAGAAATAATTATATATATATTTTTTTAAATTCTGATCTTAAGTTGGAATCATTGATGATTTGAACTAATTTTAATTCGTCTCTTGTGTGGCATCTTACTAGTTGCATTTCCATTTAGATTTTATAAAATCGCTTCATTCATGTGCAATTCTTTTGGGTTACTGTGTTTATCATCGTGAACACGAAGTAATCTTGTCTTTTAATAAAATATCTTTGTTTATAAAAAAAAAAAAAATTCCTTCTATTTTGCAAGAGGGTGTGAGGAGTAAAGGTTGGAGTTCAAGTCTCCAAGAGGGAGTTTTACACATATATACACTTAGAATATCCACATCAGTAGGTGCAAAATTTCCTTCTATTTTGCACAAAAAACCTACTTTTTCTATTTTATACATCCAATTTTACAAAACACCTATATCAGTTTATTTATTTTACACATTTATTCAATAAAATATTTATTTTTTTATAATTTTTTATTATTCTCTCCCTCACTGCCCCTCTCTCTCACAGACCCAATAATACCAACGATCACTCCACACCCAGCCACCATCATCACCCACCCAACCAGCATCATCAAGGAAAATCAACCTACTCAATCCGAGAAACAAACACTTCGAAACTCACTCAATCCAAAAGCCAGTCAATCCGAAATATAGCCATGACCATTGGCACAATCGACTTCATCACCAGCTCTAGTCTCATCACACCCATTGACTTCCACCCCAGCTAAAGATTCTAATTTTGGGTTTGCTATGTTTGTGGTTTGGGTTGCTATGCATTCTTTTGGATTTTTTGTGTGGCATCAAAGAGAGAGAGAGAGAGAGAGAGAGCAAGACCAGACCTTCATGTCGAAGAGGAGAATAGAGGATTCGAGAAACAACGTTGGACTGAGCCCAGGTGGGATCGTGAGTCACGTAGACCTCGAGATCGGAAACTTCACTAGTGACATTAGCTTGTACTTCGCGTTCGTCACCGTAGCAGCAGCAGACGCCGTCGTTTCATTTTTTTCGGTCGGATCTTCAAGCAATGCAGCCACGTTAGCAAAGATACTAGTATTATTACTACTAGCACTAGTACTTGTAGTAGCTGTTAATAATTAGAGCTCCTTTTTTGGCTTCGGTTTTTTTTTTTTTGCTTTGCGTTGTTGTTGTTCTTCTTCGGTGATGTAGGATTTGGTTGTGGGTTTCCTGTGCATTCTTTTGGATTTTTTGTGTGGCTGTTGGTGGTGTTAATGGTAGTGGAATCTGGGTTTGCTGTTGGTAGTGGTGATGACACTGGGTTTGGCTGTGGATTTCATGTTCTTCATGTAGAGTCATGCGGGTAAGGGAAGAAGACAGTTGAAAAAGACTGATCAATGGGCTCCACCATTTTGGCAAAAGATGGACTTAAGAGTTGAGATATATGACTGGGTTTTGTCATCAAACAAACATTTTGGAGTTTTTAAGTGATAGTAGGTTTTGAGTTATGAGTTTTGAGTTTGAGTTATGAGTTATGAATATTGAGTTATGAAAACTGAGTCATGTCTAAAATGACTCGATTTCAATAAAAATGAAATTATTACTATTTCATAAAAAAAAATCTTATTGACATTTAAAAGGCCTTTTGTCAAAAACACACTTGAGGTAAAATACATTTTAGTGAATATGAGATGTGATTAGAGATGCAAAATTTAATGGCCACATAATGTAACTAATAAAATGGACAAAATATGGGAGGTAATTTACAGGCCAACATGCATTTGGGAGATAATAGCGTTAGTTAGCATGTGCTAAAAACAATTCAATAAAGTATCATCTACAGTTTTATTGGCTGAAACTCGAGTCTCAAAGACTTAAGTTCCACTTGGTGATCTAGAGGTTTTTTTTCCATATAGATCTTGAGTCTTATAAACTTGAGTCTTATAGACTCAAGTTTGTAAAAAGTAAACCCAAGTCTATAGGACTCAATTTCTATAGTTGAAGATCTAAAAGACAAAAGAAGAAGAATAAAGGAACAGAGGACCAAATCAAATCCAAAATTGAGGACCGAGTTAGGAAGGAAGGAAGAAGAAGAAGAAGAAGAGGAAAGGAAGATGAACAGAGGACCAAATTGAGTAGGAAGAAGAAGAATCAGATTTGGAAGGAAGAAAAAAAGAATTGAGGAAGAAGAAGAAAAGGTCTATTCGTGGAATGTGGAGGATGGGGAACTCAAGTTTTAAATACTCGATTTCCACATGGATTTTTTTCCACATCAGACTGCCATCACATGCAACTTGAGTTTTTAAAACTCAAGTTCAACCTTTGAACTCAAGATGCTAGTTTACTACATAGTTTTGCAAGCATGACAACTAATTATAATATTTCAAAAATAATGTTAAATGCAAAAAAAAAAAAAAAAAAAAATCGAAATATAGACATTAAAATTGATTTCAAACGTTAGGATAAATGTCTAGAATTGTAAACTTCAGACGTCAATAGGGAGGTTAGATTTCAAAATCAGTTAGAGGGAGGCATGGGTGTAACCTATGACGAAAGATTATGGTAGGTTGGGATAACTTTATTCACTTGAGTAAGGTTTCCACATGATAATTAGTGCGAGAATCATTCTATACATAGTTTTGCAAACATGACAACTAATTAAAATATTTCAAAAATAATGTCAAATTCAAAAAAAAAAAAAAATTCTGAAATATGGACATTAAAATTGATTTCAAATGTTAGGATTAATGTCTAGAATTGTAAACTTCAGATGTCAATGGGGAGGATAGATTTCAAATTCAGTTAGACGGAGGCATGGGTGTAACCTATGGGGGAGGATTATGGTAGGTTGGGATAACTTTATTCACTCGAGTAAGGTTTCCACATGATGATTAGTGCGAGAATCATTCTATAAAAGAGTTGCACCTGATTTTTATGCATATTCAGTGGACAAGGATGTTTCAATTAATTCAACTATGGATAGTCAATTAGATGGGGGTGAAATGGAGTTGGAATGTGAGATTTATTAAAAGGCTTTCATGTTTAGAAATTGGAGTCAATGAATTTTTTTTAGATCTTCTCTACTCAAGTATCCCCAAAAGGTTAGCAATCCGATAGGATGAGATGAAAAGTCAAGGGGGGTCATTTTGATTTTCGTTCTTAGTATGAGGTTGTTTAAAGTAGGCTTAAATGCAAAACTGACCTTCTAAGTTCCTTCAGATTTCATTTCAGTCCGCTAACTTTACTTTTGTTCATTTTTTAGTCTTCTAACTTTCAAGTTTATTTAATTAGGGCTTTTCCTAATCAACTTTTGCTAAAATAAATTTTTAATCATTTCTATCAATTTTTGCTATATGCTGTGGTTAATTTTTCAATTTTTTGAATTTAAAAAATTCAATTAATGATTGAATTTTTTTTTTCCAATTTTTTTTCAAAAAATTTTAGCAAAAGTTAATGGAAAAGCCTTAATTGAATAAATCTAAAACTTAGAGGACTTAAAAATGAACAAAAGCAAAGTTAGAGGACCGAAATGAAATCTGAAGAAATTAAAAAAATCAGTTTTGCATTTTAGCTTTTAAAGTAAGATAGAAGAGTCTTTAGTGCATTAAGGCCCCAAGGAGGGCCTTATCTTTCATTTAGAAAGTAGTATTGGAGGTGTTGTATGCACTTGTATAAATGGTGAGACTATGAACTATTTGTTGATCCATTTCATATGTTTTATAGAGGATAGTAGTCTTTAGAGTCTTTTGGGATCCAATGGCTGTTACCAGGGAAGGTACGCAGATTGAAGAGATTAATTTGAAAAACACCCTTGAAATTTTTAGAATTTTGTCTCGTTATATCTTATGTGGCTATCATTAGAAATAGTTATATTTATTAGTTATTACTATACATAAAAAAAAAAAAAAAAAAAAAAATTCTGATCTTAAGTTGGAATTATTGATGATTTGAACTAAGTTTAATTGGTCTCATGTGCGGCTTCTTACTAATTGCATTTCCATTTAGATTTTATAGAACAGCTTCATTCATGTGCAGTTCTTTTGGGTAATTGTGTTTATCATCTTGAACACGAAGTAATATTGTCTTCTAATAAAATACCTTTGTTTATAAAAAAAAAAATTAAAACTATTCTAGACTTAAGTGTACTTTACATTTTTATATTGAATATGGATTAGATGTGACAAATCAGCATATAGAAAAAGATAACAACATCAGTCTTTAATTAATATATACAAATTCTTGCTTGCAATGTGTAATCCAATCATCATTCTCAACCACAAAATCATATTCAACAAAACAAATATAGTATATACAGGTTTGAAACTTAAAATTTACTTATAGCCACACCACAATATCTAGTATATACTAAAAATAAGTAGAATTGAGGAACGTAAATTCTGAAATTTTGAATTGAATCATGCTTTTACCTGCAATTCCTCTTTCTCTTTTTGTGCACTCTCCTTTTGGAAACTGCATCATTTGGCTTGTCGAGTAAAACAAGGTTCTCCACATAATTATCAACTCAAAATAAGTGTGGCACACCACAAATCCCCAAATCCTTAACTTGTTGGCTCTCAACGTCGTATGAAGAGAGTTCAGAAGAAAATGGTTTTTTCTTGTCTTTCCACTAATATATGACCATTCTTCTGGAGACATACTATCCTTCTAATTCCTTCGTTGCGATCAATAGTGAACTGTTTAGTCCAAGAGTCAAAAGTGCCATAGCTTTTCATCCCCCACACGGAACACTTAATTGTTCGTAAAATCACAACATACTAGAGAAAGTGATCCCCTGATTACTAAAGTATCTATCTCAAGATTAGCTCTGAATTCATCATTTGGCAAGGATATAACGCAAAAAGCCTAATCATGCAAATCAGTGTGTGTTTGGGAACCAATTAAAAATTAAAATTATTTTACTATTCAATTTATTTTTACTACAATTTATGAGCACCAATATACTTTTTAGTACTATTTATGAGCCTCATTATACTATTTCAACTAACTTTTACTTTTATCTACCGTACTTTCAACAATAAATTTTCAGTTTCAGCAAAATAAACAATATCTAAACATATCCCAAACGACAAAACTAATGGATGACCGTCATTGGAAAAAGCGTTCTCTACAAAATTGACAACCCCATTTAAAGAAGCAGCCGGTTTCAACCAATTTTTAAAACTAATCCCAGTTGGAAACGAGGCACCAGCACTAGTTATTCTCCAAGAGCCCTCAGTTACAGAGTAAACCTCAACCAGAACTGACTTATCCTCTTGCTCTTCCTCTTCAGTTCTACATGGAAGTGCAATCATTACCACCTTGGTCCTTGGATCAAACCTGGAAATTGAACGATTCCACGTTTTGTAATTGATTAAATGAGTAATTGTCATTCGCATTGGCAACGTGAATTCATTTTTTAAAGTGCTTCGGACGTGCAGTTTTAACAATTTAACGCATTGGAGTTGGAAAGAAGCGAAAGTGATTGAGTGAGGTGGGAATTGATGAAAGCATGGCTTGTGAATAGAGAGTTCCTTGATTTTGAAACGCACCTTAATCGGATTATGGATTTGTCGGGTAATTTTTGCAGTATCCCGAGCAAAAGGTCTATAAGTTAAGTAATTAAGGGCCCGTTTCTTTTCTCATCACAAACTCACATTTTTACATTTTAAACAACATTACATATATTTTCACACACTCTTTCACCCACACGTATTTCAAAAAACTACAAAAAATTACAAAAATCTCATCTCAAACTACTCTATCAAACATCTCCTAAGTCATCAGCTCAAGTAGTGGGTCACTGATCAAATTGCATAGTCATACAATTTAAAAAAAAAAAAAAAAACATATATAAAAAAAGTTTAAGATATCATTACATAAATATTTAAATTGAAAAATAGGCATATGCCTACATTAAAGTAGCCATTATACTTCAAAATTAAGGTTTCATAATAACATATTAGTCTTTTGATAGGATAGAAGTCCTTTCTTCTTCTTCTTCTTCTTCTTCTTCTTCTTTTTTTTTTTTTTTTTTTCTTTTTTTTTTTTTTTTTTTTTTTTTTTTTTTTTTTTTTGAGAATGGGATAGAAGTCTTGGAGGAAAGTAGATAGATAGAAAAGTGCATTTAAAAAAAATCTTTAGGTTTTTTCATTTTTTTAAATTATCATATTATAATCCATTAAATTGTAAAGAAGTTAATAAAGTGGACTTATAGATATAGCTAATTCAAATTTTACAAACCTAGCCAAGTGATAAAAAGTAAATCCCATCTTGGTTAAACGGGTCATCACAAACTCTTTAAATTTGACTAGGTCTTATGTAGAAACGGTCCATTTAAACACTCAAATCAATCTAGGTGCCAAGTCATTAGAATGAAATTTTCTCACATGTACAACCTTCACAGTTACAATAATACTGGCCAATAGAAAATTGTTTAGTAAAGAACTCAAACATTTTAAATTGTTTAGTAATTTAGTGCCAATTTGCATGTTAGACCTCACTACTTTGAGATAATCTTATCAAGGTTTCTATGGGGATTGAAGAGATCTATGTAGTTTTAATCATATTACTTCTTTAATGAGTGAGTCGTGACTTGCTTAAATTATATAAATGGATAGTTTTATAAAACATCAAGTAGTAACATGAGGAAAATCTTCCAAATATGTTTGGAGCTTAACTTTATCCCCTCATATATTTGAAATTTTTTCTAGCTATGTCTAATGCAGTTATCATGTAAAGAGCAAGCGAAATAGATTTTTATTTTTTTATTTTTTTTATATGGATTTAATTTACCTCCAATACTTTTTTAATTGGACATATCCTTTTATTTTAAATATACAATGGCAAGTAATAATTTCTTATTTAAACAAAAGGAGATTCTAATTAAAAAGTACTAGAGGTAAGTCAAACTCATTTGTTACTATACATAAAAATCATAAGCATAGATCAGGGATATTTTGAACTTTGTTTGATTGGTCCCATACATGGAGTCTTACTAGTACCATTTCCATTTAGATTTCACAGAATCACTTTATTCTTGTATTATTTTTTTCTTTCTTTTGTAATCTTATAAGTTACGTTGTGTTTATCATTGTGATTTGTAAATATGAAGTACTCTTTTCTTTTAATAAAATATCTTTAATTATATATGAAAAAAAAAATCAAAATTATCCTAATATTAGTTATTATACTTTACATTTAGTCTAAAATTTAAAATTATCCTTTCCGAATAAAGAAGGCTTGACAAGGAGCAATTATTAAAAAAAAAAAAAAAAAAGAGAGAAAAAACTCTTTAGAAAAAGAATAGCAGTTGCCAACTTGCCACATTACATGACTGCATCCTTCAGTCCTTCCATGTAGTGTTATTATTACCTGCAACATAGATGACAAACATAAAAGATATTAATCTTCAATCTATATAATCATTAGAGAAATTAAATTTTCTCTTATTACCAACCATACTCCAAAATCATGTCATAACGACATTCAAATTACCAACACAACAATAGAAAGACAAGAATTGTGTCACATTACAAACTATATCTCACAATCACTTCAAAAACATAGTCACATTAAGGATATTGTAATAAACAATAACAAACTACAAACTAAGTTCTGTCCAAGAAGTGCCAATTTTATGGTACCAATAATCCAATCAACCAATCAATTCTTAGACAAAAATGATACAGAAAAACACGCAAATCAAATCAATAATCCTATAAAGAGCCAACGCAAATTTTCTCACATTATCAACCATACTCCATGAACATAGTCGACGAGTAGAAAATATTCCAAAAATTCATTTTCTTTCCCTTGATTATCCATGAAACAAACATGGCCAAAGTGCAATAATAATTCATTAGTTCAGGTAGGAGAATCCCCAGGATAGAAACGGAATTAGAAAGTACTGATGTATATAAACCAGTTCTAGAGAGAGGAAGTGGATAAATCATGTTAACGCTAAGGGTATCATATTGTCTTGTACATGCATTTGAAATGTGTATATTCTGAATTTTAACCTAACAATTGCTTCTTTCAACTTTTCCAAAGAATATAAGAGACCCACATCATTTTAAAATCAACAAGTTCGATGAGGGCAGCAACCACTAAAGACTGGTAAGCAAAAAGGACAATGCAATTCCACCCCAAGATTCTAGCTTGGCTTCAACAGATTTAGGCATGACCCATGCAATTCCAACTAGGCAAAATATGAATGCCAACAACTCGGAAGCAAAAGGACAACGCAGGAACAAATGACTAACAGATTCTCCATCAGATTTACATAAACAGCAGCAATCCGCTATAACAAAACCCCTCTTCTGGATATTGTTTGTTGTCAATATGTTCCCTAGAGCACAGCCTCCCAAGCAAAGATAGAAACTCTAGGAGGAGAGAGATTTCCATATGCGCTTCCAAGGAAACAGGGACAGAACCTCAGAATTTACTCGAAGCACACTATAATACCTCTTTCTAAAATCCTTCCTTGGGGAGAAGGAAGCCAAATCAATTTGTCAGAGACATTAGGATTGACCTGTGCAGCATATAAATCATCCAAAAAATCAGTCATTGACTCCAACTCCCAGTCTTGTGCCTCTCTACTAAACACAGGTTTCAAATGCACTGTACCATTAACCCACACAAAGTAATCTGAAATCTGGGCCCCTATCTTTAACAAATCTAAACAATTCCGGAGAGCGGTCTAGAAAAGTTCTTGGGCAATCAACAGAGTGCAGAAGATAGAGTCCACTTCACATAACTCAAGTAAAGCAAAACAGTACTTATTTTTGGGCAATCACCACTTTTAGTTCTTAAAGTTTCTCCCATTTTTCAGTTTGGGCTTAGAGTTTCAAAGTATTAAATTTTGTAAAATAATCCAACTTGGTCATTGAAGTTTTCCCAATTACCCCATTTTCTTCCTTTTTATATCCCTGTATTTTCCCAACATTGAAATAGAGAACTATTCAACAAAATCAAGTTCAGAAAAGTGGACAATCTTATCTTCTTCTTTTTTTTTTTTTTTTTGGTTCCTTGTCAATACCACAAAACAATTATAAGCCATTGTGGGAGTCCCAAGGCACTTGTAATCCACCTAGACTACCAGTGTATAATTTTTAAACCATTAAGAACCCTTTTCTTTTAATCATAAACGTGCCCAATCACATGAAATGTCAGTGTCCATATTAGCACGTATACCAAATTAGATCATTTTTAAAAATTTAAGGATTCCATTACTACTTTAGAAACTCTAGACTAAATAGGAAAAATGAGGCAAACTTTAGAAACACTAAGGTTGTCACTAGGATCACCTCAGATTGATGCAACTCCTACACTCAATACAACATAATATATTTAATCAATAAAAACCCCTAACAAAACACCATGACTCTAACTACAGTTACATGGTTACAGTAACTTTTAAATGCTTGGCCTCATTGTACACTTTATTGACTTTAGATTGATGCAAAACAATGTCTTATTGTCATGTACACAACACATTATCAGAAGGCAACAGCTGATCATAGCAGAAAAATTTTAGCATGCCTAATGAAATGGAAAGTGAAACAAATTTTCATATTGAATATGGATTAGATGTGACAACTTCAGCACATAGAAAAAGATAATAGCATCAGTCTTTCATTTATATTTACTGTTTCTTGCTTGCAAATGACTCATCCCGTAATCAACCAAAACCACAAAATCAAATTTAACAAATATGACCACTCTTTAGACTCTTAGAGCACATTTTTCCACCACAATGGGGATTTCGGCTATCATCAGTCAATTGTTATTTGGGGGTCTATGACTATTCCTCCAAGTACAATGTGAACTATTTGGCAAGAAAGAAATAGGCATACTTTCGAGGGGACAGAGTCTACATCATTGGAGTTGAAACTGTTTTGCTGCGTTTGTTGTATGTTTGGATGGCTGCCTTGAGCAAGCTGTATTTTTTCTCTTTCGAGGAGTTTGTGGACTTGGTAATTTCTGGTAGACTCTAAGACTCTGGAATACTACCTGTGTACAAGGGGGTCTTTTTTTTTCTTTTTTTTTTTTTCAGTTTTCTCTAAGTTAATAATTTTTTTTCTCATTAATAATAAATAAATAAATAAATAAAACAATTATGACCACTCTTTATAGCCATTCAAGAACAAATTACATCCAAAAGCCATATATTGAGGTTTGAAACTTAATACTTATATATAGCAACACAACAATATTTAGTATATACCAAGAGTAAGATAGCATTGAGGACTGTAAATGCTGAAATTTTGAGTTGAATCAAGCTTTTTTACCTGCACTTCCTCTTCTTGGTCACTCCCCTCTTGGAAACTGCATCATTTGGTTTGTCAAGTAAGATAAGGTTCTCCACATAATTATCAGCAAAAGAATGGAATGGGCTTCCGTGAAACCCCAAATTCTTCACTTGTTGGCTCTCAGGGTCATATGAACAGAGATTCCAACCAAGTGATAGTTTTGTCTCCGCTAATATATGACCATTCTTCCAGAAACCTAACACTCTAAAAAATCGGCTATTGAGGTCAACAGAGAACTGTTTAGTCCAAGAATCAACGGCGCCATACTCTCTCATCACCCAAACGGAACAACACTTGATCTTCATACACTCATAATCATAACATATTAGAGAGAGCAATCCCTTGAACACTGACGTACCAATATCAGCACCTGCTTGGAATTCTTTACCATTTGGCAAAGATATCAAGCGGAAAACCTCATCACCCAAATCAAATGACAAAACTAAAGAACGGTTATTGCCCCAATCATTCGCCCCAAAATGGACAGCTCCATTTAAAGTAGCTACTGGCCGCAACCAATTATTAAAACTAATCCCAGATGGAAAGGATTCGCCACCACGAGTTATTCTCCAACATCCCTCGCGAAGAGAATAAATCTCAACCAGAGGTGGTTTGTTAGCTTTGGTCATAACAGTAGTACTGGGTAGAATTACAATCCTCACAACCTTATAATCATTAGTCCGCGGATCAAACCCGAACCCCAAACGACACGAAATGGGGCCGTGAGTCTTGACCCTAATTCTAGGCTTAGGAAGGGTAATACATTTTCTAATGGAAGGATTCCATAGAAAAAAGCGGTCTTGTTCACAAATACTGAACAATCCATTCACGGAACCAATTAACTTAAAATAGTCGAGAAAACGACTTGTTAGTGGGAACTCAATGTTGTTTTGAGATTGATCAAATGAGGAGGAGGAGGAGTCATTGCCGTTGTGAATTAATCTGTAGTACTCTATATTGGGTCTAACATTGCAGCTCCTAACAATTAGTGTGTTGGAATTGGAAGGAAGTGAAAGTGGTGACTGAGTGAAATGGGAATCGATGAAGGCAGGACTTGTAATTAGAGAGTTCAATGATTTTGAAACGCACCTGAATCGAACTATGGATTTCACGGGTAGTCTGTGCAGTATCTCCAGCAACACTTCGTGTGGCAGATAGTCTGACATATCTATAGCTTCACCCAATTTCTGACTGTTGGGAAATTCTCGATTTTGAAAGTTTTAAACATAAGAGATAAGACTGTAAAGAGAGATGGAGAACAGAGAGTTTTAGAAAATGACGGAAGGCCTCTGAAAATTGAAAAACAGTTTATAAAAATATCCTTATTTTATTTTTCTTTATTTTTTCCAATTTTAATAAAAATGAAAATCTTATTGAATTAGTTGAAATTTAAAAGGCCTTTAATCAAGGCTTTTGCAAAAAATTTTGTTTATTTTAGTATAAAAAAAGTATTTTTTCTATTTTATATACTCAATCTTCAAAATACCTCACATTTTATTTTACACTATATTTAATTAATATATCAATTTTTTGAACTTATTGCTCTTTTTTCTCTTTCTCCGCACAAACCATCATTTACTATCTTTTTTTATCATCAAGATATGTAAAGAAAGAATAAAAAAACAAAAAGAAAAATGAATATTGTTAGTATAAATTTACATTGTTATTATAGTAATAATGTATTTTTATACAACTACTATTCACTCTCTTCTTTTATCATCAATATATGTAAAGAAATAATAAAAAAACTAAAAGAAAAATGAATATTGTTATTATAAATTTACAATGCTATTATAGTAATAATGTATTTTTATACAATTTTTTAGGCTCTAATATGTGTGAATTTTGAGCTTAATTGACTGACTAAAATGTGGTACTTTTCTTTTATACATGCACCGAAGCAAGTGCTCTAAAAGGAACACATCTTCATGTATACGAGGAAACTGGAGATCCAGAATTTAATGGTCATGTAACTAATAAGAATGAACGAAAAGTTGACATTAAAATTAATTTCAAACATTAGGGCTTAGTCCAAAAAATTATAAACTTCAGGGGTCAGCGGGGAGGTTGGACTTCAAAATCAATTAGAAAGGCACATGGGTGTAACCAATCACCTATGGAGGAGTATTAAGGTAGATTGGGATAACTTTATTCAGTTTGAGCGTTTCAAGGTGGGGACGTCACCCAAGTAAGGTATTCTATGATATTTTGTTGTGGAAATCATTCTTTAGAAGAGATGTATCCTAGTTTATATGCATGTTTTGTGAACAAAGGATGTTTTAGTTCAGGATGGTCAATTAGATGGGGTACGTAGGAGTTGGAATGTGGAATTTTTAAAAATGATTTCATGTGTTAGGAATTGGAGTCAATAATATATATATTTCAAGGAAGTCAATACCGTATTGGAGGTTGTACCGGTTTGGCTAACGGTACAATATATATCGGGTATAGTTCAATACCGGTGTACCGTTTCGAGTTTACTGCTATTTTATATTATATACATATACACAATCTCTAGAACCATATTTATAAACATATAACATTTCATTTATATTATAATAAATATAAAAGTTTATCATAGAACATTATCTCAGTTTAGAACAAATTATTCATAGTTTTAGACTTTAGCATCAATTAAAAGAAAAAAAACAACACAATATAAAAATAAGAAGTTTAATTGTTCATTGCATACTAAGAAAACAAATAATACTAATAAATTAATGTAAATAAGTTACCATTATGCCCTTACAAAATTTAAAAATTACAAAACTAAAAAAAAAAAAACGCTTTTTTATGTACCAGAAGGTATGCTCGGTATTGGCCGGTATTGCCCGAAATTGGCCGGTATAGCTGATACGGCCGGTATTTAAACCGGTACGGTACATATCGGCCGGTACCGGTACGGTATCAACTTCATTGATATATATATATATATATATATATATATATATATTTATATTTATATATATTAAGATCTTCTTTGCTCAAATATCCCCAAGAGATTAGCAATTGATAGGATGAGATGAAGATTGAATGAGAGTGGTCATTTTGATGTTCGATTTTACTTCTTAGCATGAGGTTATTTGGGGTAAAAAGGCTAACTCTTTCCCTTAGAAGAGTATTTACTGAATTTAGGCCCCAAGGAGGGTTCCATTCTTCATTGGAACAATAGTATTGATAAAAGATTCTAAATTGTAAAAATCTTATCAACTAAAGGTTCTCTTTAGTTGAGAGGTGTTATATGCACTGATATAATGATGAGACGATGGACCATTTGCTATTGTGAAGTTGCATATGTTTATCAATGTAGTCTTTAGAGCCTTTTAGGATTTGATGGGTGTTACTACTTACCACTTACCAGGGAAAGTAGATGATCTCTTGTTTAGATGGAGGAATATTTTGAAAAACAACCCTCATATATTTGGAATTATGTCCCCTTATATTTGATATAGCTATCATTAAAAATAGTAGGTTTCACTTAACTAGTAAAGTATCTAATTGTTGAATAAGAAATTTATAATTTAATCTCCGCATACATCAAAAATTGACTGGTGTTTTTGTTTAATTATAAAGAGCTATCATTAGATTAATTGCTCCTATCATCAAGTTGATTGGTCCCAGTCTCAGAGCATTTGTGTTTCCTTTTTTCTTTTTCCTGATTGATTATATTAGTTTCCAGCATTTTTTTTAATATATATAAAATTGTTTAAATTGCTTTCCTTTTTGGAATAGAATTCCAATCCCTCTCTAGGAATTGAATGAAGGAGTCTAACAGCTTTGGTTCTTCTTTTTGAGGTGGGATTGCTTCTTTTATTAACCTGTAATTACTTACACTTGCATCATCGTCCTTCGATATACCATAACCATAGATATGATTTTCTCCTTACAGCAAACCAGACCATGTAACAATCAAATAATCTTCTCCTATATTTTTTGATTAGTGAAATAAAAGTTTCATGGAAAAAAAAATAAGAAAAAGGGAAAAAGGATGAGATTTAAGTACAAGCCTATTCTATATTCATAATTTTATTCTAAAATCCTCTATGCAAAACCATAATCAATTTTCCATTGAAAAAGCCAAACTATAAGAAGAAGAAAAATCTATTGTAGAAGTAGAAGAAGGTCCAACCAAAGTAAATCAATATAGTGCTAAAGATAAGGAGTCTATGTCATATATTTAGCCAAACAAAGCATTATTTTCGGGTAAACACCATTTTTGGTTCTTAAAGTTTATCTCATATTTAAGGTTGGTCCTTAGGGTCTTTTTGGATTGAGGGGGGAGGGGAAGTTGAGGGGAATAGGATAGAGTTTGCTAAAAATAGGCTAATATGGGTTAATTCTACTCTACTCTACTCTACTCCTTCTTCTCTCTCTAAATTCAAACGGACCATTAGACTTTCATAAGTAGTTTATTTTTTTTTTTGGAGAATGAAGTAGTTAAATTTGTAAAACAATTGAATTTGGCATGTTAAATAAAATATTAACCATATTCTTGGCATGTTAAATGAAATATTAACCATATGATCATGCCAAAATAATGAAATATTAACCATATTCTTGGCATGTTAAATGTCTTTCATGCAAAATATGGCTATATTTCTATAAATAATTTTCATATGTGTAGAGTATTTTGAATATAATTTTTTTTTAAACTTGTGAATTTTAAATGGTATTGTTTCTATTGAATACTTCAATCCAAGTTCACAAAAATATATAGGGCCTAGTCTAGTGCAATATGCGAATGTAAAATATATTGTTACTTAATATTTTATAAGAGACACATGAATTACAAAAAAGAATCCAAAATTTTTATATAATTTAATTCATTAATTGACTTTCAATTCTAAAAATATCGAAACAATCAATATCAGATAACGTATAATGTTTAGATTGTCACTTCCACTTTTGGTAATGTCAGAATTTAGTTATTGAACAAAATATTTCAATAATGAATTTTTTCCTAAAAAAAAAAATTTAGTAATAAATTTGCCTCGAAAATATTAATTTTAATTTTGACTGAGAGTGAAAGGAAGAGTAAAATTTTGGAAGATTAAAATTTTTAAACTCTTAAACTACCACAAACATAAAGAAATGCATTAAAATGTTAAATATTTGATCAGAGTATAATATTTTTAAAATAATTTTTATTTGTTAAATTTTTGGGGTTCAATTAAAATTTTTTATATCTTAAGATAGATAGAAAAAACATTCTATAAGTCAATGGAAGATTTTTCCCCCTAAGTAAGAGGCCTTATTGTAAGAACATAATTTGCACTCAAACCCAAAAGTAAGAATGGGATAGACCCAAAAAGTCCAATACAATGAAATTTGTAGAGAATGAGTTTGAAATCTAGGTTTTAGTGATGTTAAATGACAAAAATGATGGACTAGATTGCAACATCATATACATTGGATTGTTTATGTAACAGAAGTTGTCCTTGGACTCAAGCCGAGGATGATGGATATTATCTTTCACTCTTTCAAAGACATATTACAATTATGGATGCTAATGTGTACAGTGTTTTCTTCCTTTTTTCTCTGATTCTCTTTCTTGAATGTCCCCTCCTCCTTCTATATCATCCTCCCTTTTCTCCTCATCTTCCATGTATGGATCAGATTACTAGTTTAGATACTTGTCTCACCAACCCATCTCTGAAATCTTTAGAGGCAGCTGTAAGGTTGAACCCTGATACTTAGGCATCACTTCCCCATTAATGCGGCCAGAGAGGTAGTTACAGAGTATTCAATGCGGTGGTAACAGCTTTATCTTAGATATTTCATAGCCCTTCTTCTTATCTTGTACATCCACCATACCTACCCTTACTTATAGGATTTCTTAGAATATCGTCTTTGGATGCCAGACAGCCTTTTCCTTCCTCGGCGACATACTCTTCCTCAAATCACCTTCTTTGATAACCTTGATCAGACCTCACTTCTTTATCCATTAGTATTGCCTCTTAGGTTGATATTCTCATATCTTCGGACCATTTAGTGTCCTAAAATTGGGCCTCTAGCTCAACACGTATTCCCGGGCCCATTGACCCCACAATTATTATTATTATTATTTATTATTATTATTATTATTATTATTATTATTATTATTATTATTATTATTATTATTAAGAGGATTCAAAAAGTTAGTTATTGCTTTTTTTCCCGTAAAAAATACTCCAAAATTAATTAACCAACAACTTAAAAATGAGGTTAAAATAGTAAATTGGAAAAATAAAATTAGTTATTGTTTTTTTTTACTGTCAAAAATACCCCTACCTTAAACTTAAAAATAGGGTTAAAACAGTAAATTGACAAAAATAATAAATCTTTACTTTTACGTTGAAATGTCTTCTTACTTCTAATAAATTCCTACTTTTACATTTTTAAATTCCTACTTCTACTCACTAACTCCCTACAAAATAAGATCACTCTTTTGTTAGTTTTAAAACTCTTCCAATCTACAAAACTCACCCTACGTATTTATCACACCCTTAGAATTTTTTTTTTTTTTTTTTTTGTGATTGAAAAAAATAGAAATTTCAAATTATAATAAAGGCAAATTATTAATCTTTACTCAGAAAATAGAAAAGCCTCTCGCGCGTGCTCAGAGGCTAGTTATTATTATTATTATATCATTTTTATACATACTATAAGAAATAACATCATATATTCTATTTTATAGGGCCTTAGCCCCTGCCCCCCTATCTATGTAGCATATATCCAACAACAATTCTTTTGGGAGATAGTTTGACATGGAGAGAAAGGGGGAGAGAGATTTGTGTGACATGGTACAAATAATAAATGTCCTAAAACTTTAACTTTTTTATTTTTTATTTTTTTATTATTATCTCTCTCCTACTACCCATCAATTTCTCTTTTATCCCTGGAGCCCAGATGGTCTCTCTCTTGTCATATATGGTACAATTTTTGGTTGTAGTTTGTGAACGATTTTTGAGAAGTAGAAGAAGGTCCAACCAAAGTTCTATGTCATATATTTAGGCATTATTTTCGGGTAAACACCATGGGTTCTTAAAGTTTATCTCATATTTAAGGTTGGTCCTAGGGTCTTTTTGGATTGAGGGGGGAGGGGAAGTTGAGGGGAATAGGATAGAGTTTGCTAAAAATAGGCTAATATGGGTTAATTCTACTAGTTTGACATGGAGAGAAAGGGGGAGAGAGATTTGTGTGACATGGTACAAATAATAAATGTCCTAAAACTTTAACTTATTTTTTGTCCATTTCTCTCTCCTCTCCACTGACCCTTTCTCTCTTCTCCCTCTCACTCAGATTGGTCTCTCTCCTGTCCCTATTTGGTGGTGGATTTTTGGTGGTTGTGTGTGAATGATTTTTTTTTTTTGGCGGTAGTAGTTTGTAGGTTCTTGACTGTGGTCCGATATATGTGGAATTGGGTTTTGGTTAGTTGCAGGAGAAAGCGTTATTTTGGTGATTGGGTAGTTTCAATGGGTTTTGAGTGGGTTGTGGTGTTGGCAATGTTTTGGTTGAAACAGTACTAGGGTGACGTTTGGATTTTGCGTTTTTTGCATTTTTTTTTCCTGGACAGCACTTCTGGCATTGTTCATTGTCCATGAATAGTGATTTTAGGCTTATGAATAGTGCCAAGCGTATGAACTGTAACTTTTTTATTATTATTTTTTATTGTTTTCAATTTTCAACAAAATAAACGGTATCCAAACGGACCTTAGGTAGGGTTTCTCCGATTTTGAGTGGGTTTCAATGAGTTTTGGATGGTTACTGCGGTGGTGGGTCGGTTACTACTTACTACTCGTGAGGGGTGGTGATGTTTTTTATTTTTATTTCTTTTTTGTTAATAAAATGTAGGAGTTTTTAAAAAATATTTTAATGGATGATGTGTTAAAATAAGAGATGTGATGCTTAAAAAAAAAAGATGTGATGTAAATTGTATTTTAAGTGGTTGTGTTTTTTTTTTTTTTTGAGAAACAAGTGGTTGTGTTAAATTAAAAAATTGTAATTTTTATTTATTTATTTATTTTTGTGAAACAGCTACTCCAACTCGCGTGACCCATTTTCATATTACTCAAATTTTCTCACACAAATAACTTCACACAAGCACAGACTCATAGTCACAACACTGCAAGCAAACTAAAAAATAAAAACAAAGAGAGAAAGAAAAGCAAAGACTAGAGCCCAGCAAGACTCACAGGGAAGCAGTGAGGCATCCTATCTATCAATGGCAGGAAACACAGGGTCGGGGGTGGAGTGGCACGTGAGACCACCAAACCCAAAGAACCCAATTGTCTTCTTCGACATCACCATCGGTAACATCCCCGCTGGCCGTATCAAGATGGAGCTTTTCGCTGATATCGCCCCCAAAACCGCCGAAAATTTCAGGTCCTGCCATTCCCTCTCTTTATCTCTCAAAAAATCTCTCTCTCTCTCTCTCTCTCTTCGTTATTATTTATATTTACTGCTAAAACGAATTTAAAATTTTGATTTTGATTTTTTTGGTTGTCTGGCAGGCAGTTCTGTACAGGAGAGTACAGGTAATTTATTAAACACTGTAAATTCAGTCTCTCATATTCGTAATTTGATCAATCAAGAAGGGTATTTTGGTGATTGGTTTGTTGAATACTGGCAGGAAAGCTGGATTGCCTGTTGGTTACAAGGGTTGCCAGTTCCATAGGGTGATTAAGGATTTCATGATTCAAGCTGGTGATTTCTTAAAGGTCTGTACTATTACCTCAATTTTTATGTAACTTTATAAGTCTGCTTAGTTCTTTGATTACCCGGAAACTGGTTCTGGCTGGTTGGGGTCAGTGGCGTGTAGGTTTTACTGGTTAGAAGCGTGTCCAAAGGGCTCTTCTTTAGAAAGGTTTACTATGTTGTTTATATAAAAAAATGTTTTGCATTGCGAGTTGAGTAAAAAGAAAGAAAGAAACAAAGGAAGATGCTAGTAAGAGCCATATTGATAATGTGTGTTTTCTTGTTTTATTTACTATATGCCATTTGTATGTACAGTAGTTTTAAGCGAAAATTGAACGGTTGTAACTTGTAATCTGCACTTTTAATGTAATCCATTGACACTAGGCATCGATTTTTAAAGTACTGTAGCTTGAGCTTGCTTATGTTTGTGGGAGTTTTGATGGCTGCCCAGCTGTTTCAATTTCGTGAAAGCCCACTTCTGCAGCTCATCTTTGTGTGGCTTGGTCAATGATTTTTGTGGCTTCACAGGACTGGCTGTTGCTGTGGCGTCGTTCATTTAATCAAATAGGTTGAGTTCTAGATTGGATTCATGATCTGTCTAAAGACTCTAAACTGTAGAAAGCATTAGATAAGATTTGAGGTCATGAGTATTGGGGGAGTTTCTTTTGGAAGTCCTCGCATCTCCTTGCTGTATTTGGATAAAGGTGTTTCCAGCATGGCTGAGACCCTTGGGATCTCTGATATGCCACCTCATCCCCTCTCTTGTTGATTGGCCAACATTGGTGTTGTGATTTGTGCAGCCAAAAAAAAAGTTGTAGGGTTTGAGAGAGAGAGAGACTAGGGGGAGGGAGAGGGGATTTATGGTAGTATTTATTAGGAGAAAAACTTATCTCATATCTCTTCTGAAGATATATTGCATGTTCTTCAAACAGGAGATATTATGGTGAAACAAGCTACGCATTACATATTCCTAAAATTAATAATTAATCTTCATTTCTTCTCCGAAAAAAAGAGGAAAAAGAAAAAAGCCACACTCACACACACACACACACACACACACACACACACACACACACACACACACACACACACAGGTATTTATATCAACCAGCAATATCCAAGCCAAAAAGGGCACTGGAGCTGAAAACAAGATGGAAAGCACAATTTCTCATTTGGAGAACGAAAGTGGTAAGGGTGCTTAAAGAATGGAGAGATAGGAGTGGGCCGAGTGCCCTTATAATGGGTTGGGGATTTTTCTAAATCTGTCAGTTACAAACCCTTCTTTTTATATTCAATCTAAGCCCTACATGTCTGTCACAATAGCTGCTCTTTGGAGTGAGGGAAGCTGGAGCGATTATCAAGAGGAATTGTAGATTAAGAAGCCCACTTTAATGAGTTTAATCACATTAGCCCAGACACACCTTTTTTTGTTATCCTATTCCTTTTGTAGAAACACATCTACCTGACCAGTAAAAGGTATTGCACTGGGTAAGATGACTCCGGCAGCTAAAGGTAAGATATTAAAGTTGCTCAAGCAGTTTCTATAGAAAGAAGAGTGAGCAAGCTAAAACTTTGCAGTCAACCCAGATGCTTATCTCTTCTATCTATCTACACATAGTCACTGCCTTCTTGATCTGTAAATCCTAGTTTTGGCCCTGTTTTAATTTCTGGAAGTCCTACTTCTGTGATCATATGCATTTCTGTTTGCATTAATAATAATAATAATAATAATAATAATGAGACTTTTTATAATGTTGTTATGCTATTCTTATTATAACAGTTTTGCTTTGCAGGGTGATGGCAGTGGATGCGTTTCCATCTACGGACATAAATTTGAGGATGAAAATTTTGTTGCCAAACACACTGGTGCTGGTCTGTTATCAATGGTATACATCTCTCTTCTTGAAAAGTATATGCCATGATCTAGTGTTTGGTGGCTGTGCTTTTCCTATGTTCTTGGAAGTTGAAAAAACTTTTTACTGTGCTATTTCCATCACTGTATGTTTGTTCATCATCTTAACTGGAGCTTGGTGGTTTTTGGGACTTGAATCTTGTTGTACTTTGTCCTTAGGATACCCATAATGTCTTATTTATTTTTAGGTTAAGTTACAAATTACACACTCTGACTTTTACTGTTTTCAATTGTACCTATAGTTTCAATTGTTTTTCATTTTGGTCATTTGACTTTCATTTGTTTCCAACGTAGCTCTTCCATCCATATCCTGCTTTTAATCCCTATAAAACAACATAGTTTTGCTATTGGAAACAGATGGGGTTAACAACACATTTTAGGCAGAGATGGATTGGAAATAGATGTAAGTTGGACTAAAATGAAAACATGTCAAAATTAGAGTGTGTAATTTGAGATTTAGTCTTTTTTATGTACTGACTGTTCTAGTTGCATCTTGATTTCAGTTAGGCAACAAATGCCAACTTTGTTAATCAATATAATGCGTATGTGCGTGTGTGTGTGTATATATATATATATGCTTACATGTCAAAAAAAAAAAAAATGTATCTATGCTCTTTCATGATTATTTTTACCTGTTTTAGAAGGAAATACCATACTTTTATTTGTAAAACTTCCTTTGTAAAACTTCCTTTGAATTCTCTTAGAATCTCAGCTATATAAAGCAATGTTATAATTCAATTAAGCAATTGAATGATATTACTTAATCCTGCGAGGCTTGAAAAAAGGTCAGTGGACTTCTGGACAGAAGGATTTGTCCACAGTTGACATGTAAGCTCATCAAGAGAATGTGAAAGCAATTGATATTTTATGATCAAGGGTGTAGTACTGTTTGTAGTAGTGGTCCTTGTATATTGTATTAACAATTGGAAGATGGCTGAAAGAAAAAATCTCTCCTTGATTACAAATTGGTAGACTTAAAACTTGTTCCTACATGGCCTCATCAATTCAAATAGGAACTCACCATCTACTTTCATTTTTCAACTCTTTGATAACACAAAAAACCATTAAGCGCTTACATATTGCCTGTCTACTAGGTTGTTGGTACACCCTTTTTGTACACTTCTAATATATTTTGATACTAAAAAATAAAAGAAGGAAATTATCATCAAGAGAAGGGATAATAACATAATAACTCTTGGACTCCGTTTGTATGAGTTAATATCTCTATCAAAACTCATATTTCTATCTCGAATTTTTGCACAAACTCTTGCTCCAATGTAAAGCTTTATTTGAAATGCTAAAGAAGTTCATCTTTTTTCCACCTCTTTTTGCAGGCTAACAGTGGGCCGGGTACTAATGGTTGTCAGGTAACTTTGCAATTTCAGCTCTCTCTCTCTCTCTCTCTCTCACACACACACACACGCGCAGATCACAAGCCTTGATACATCCCCTTTGGCCATTGATACGTGTGGCAATGAGTTGTCCCACTTCAGTTACATGGCAAGGATAGGATGCTTTCAGGTGGGGTCGATATGGGGAGGAAGAAATCTGCCCTGCCCTGCCTTACTCAGATGCCATCTTACGTGATCTTGGTGTTATTACTTCAATAAGATTATTTATCACCAGCCTTGTCTGCAAAGTTGCAAATTTTTGTAGGTCCCCTTATCTTTGTTGTTTAGTGGTACAAAAGACCTAGCTGAATTAAAGCCTACTATTAGCTTTATTCTCCTCTTTATTTATGTTTGGAGGTGCATATTAGATGATAGAAGCATAAAATTTGAATTTGAACCTGTGTACACGTTGCCCTTTCCTTGATATTCACACCAAAAGTACTGGGACATCTACTTTATTTTTTTGATAAGATCTGTTGTTTTCTTTAATTCTTAACTATAATATGTTGTGTTGATTAAGCCTCCCATTTCCTGTAGTTCTTTATCACTTGTGCAAAATGTGACTGGCTTGACAATAAGCACGTTGTATTTGGGGTATGCTCTAATTCCTTCTCAACTCTGTTATTGTATTATTAATTTTTTATTCATCCAAAAATACCAAAATTTTACTCAATAAATGTGTTTTTCACTCTAACTTGCAATGTAGACCAGCTTAGGTTTATTTGAGATTTTATTTGAATTGAAATGAGACACTAGGCATTAGTATGAAGACTGATTTCTTCTGATTACTGGATTGATTTTAGTTAACCCAAGATTTAATTTTTACTTGTGTTGGGGCAATTCAGGTCTTTGTGATATGCTTATGAGTTGCATCTGAGGGGGATATTTGCAGACCAACGGTAGAAAGGTTAACAATGTAGTAAGTTAATACGCAGTTGAAACATAAAAGCAAACTAGCATCTCGAGTTTTAGAAACTCGAGATCAATATTTAAACTCGAGTCTCAGAGACTCGCTTTGAGAGTTTGTGCTGGATGAGGTGGACAGAAAATGCCACATAGGATTTGAGTTCAAAAGGCAAAACCGAGTCTCTAAGACTCGATTTTGTTCTTGAACAACAAAATTGAAGACGACGAAGAACAGGCCTGAAGAACAGAGGAAGAACAGATGACAAAGAAGAACAAATTAGAGTGGGCGATTGGGACGATCTTAGATGCGCTTGTCTCCGTCGATGGGTTGCCGATGGGTTTGCCGATGTGGGCTTGCCGATGGGTTTGGGTTTGCCGATGTGGGCTTGCCGATGGGTTTGCTGATGTGGGTTTGTCGATCGGTTTTCATCAGTCCGCGGCGGAGATGGGTTTGCCGATGGGTTGGGGTTTGTATGTTTGGTGTGAAAGTGTTCTGGTGATGTCTGTGCTTGTCTTAGGTGTTTGTATGTTTGGGTGTGAAGTGTTCTGGAGTCCGGTTAAGTGTTCAAGGTAAGCAAATCGAGTTTTACAAACTCGATTTCAAGGTAAGCAAATCGAGTTTTACAAACTCGATTTCAAGCTGAAGCAAAGCGAGTTTTACAAACTCGATTTCAACGTGGCTCCACCTGGAAAAAACTTCATGTCAGATGGTTGTAGCTTAGGATCTCGAGTATTAGAAACTCGATTTTTACTCGGAACTTGAGTTTTAAAAACTCGAGATGTTATTTTTCCACTTTGTTTTGAAACTGGGCAAATAACGAAATTCTTAGCAATATAATGTTAAATGAAAAAAAAATTCTGCATCTGAGACTTGTAAACAATTGAACTTTTCTTCAGTGTGTTCATTAGGTTGCGTCTAATTTTAGCACAGTTTTGTAAGCAGCTGTAAGCTCAAATTGTTCTCCTGCTCTAATCAATAAGCCTGTTCTGTGACCACGGCTAAAACTTTCATTTGCAAGCCTCTTTTCCCCCACCTTTTTTTATCAAGTAAATAGTTTTGTAAATAGATTTAATTTTCTCTACTTCTATGCAGAGAGTGCTTGGAGATGGTCTTTTGGTTGTCAGGAAGATTGAGAATGTAGCTGCGGGACCCAACAACCGGCCTAAGTTAGCTTGCGTTATTGCTGAATGTGGGGAAATGTAAACTTAGTTCACAAAAAGTTCTAACCACAACAGTTTCCAAAACCGTTATAGAAGATATTCTCTAAATCAAGTGATCATTATCAACTGTCCTTTTTGTGGATATACTAAATAACTGATTTTTATCTTCCTTAGATTACAAATTACTGGTGTCAATCTGATTTATCTGCATGTCTCTGCGCGGATAGTACTATTTTCCTCTTCATTTTTCAATGAAGTCATTATCTAACATGTTGCTTATACATAAGTGAGGTCTTGAAAGTGGTGATTTGGATAGTCTTTTCCCCCAATATTTTTATTTTTATTTTTGCATTAAGTGACTGCTCTCAAAATTTAAAAACATGCAGTTCTGCTTGGCAGTGAAAGACTTTTCCATTGCACTAGTCAATGATCCTTCCATTCTTTATACTTAAATAGAGAATGTTATTTTTGCATGTGTTTCCAAACGGCCAGATCTATCATGCTTACGGGTTCAATCTTCTATAGCTAACTTATTAATCTCTTGGTGCTTTCACATATGTACCACTACTACATATTATAAAATGCCTTTGGTCTGAGTCTTCTAGCTAATTAATCTCTTTGTGCTGTCATATAGCCACTAGATATTACAAAACCGCGCATCCACCCTTGCTACACGTTTTGGAGAATGCGGAAAAAACTAGTGCACACTGTTTTACACTGCAAAAATTCACTGAAAACGGGACTTCAACTTTGAAAACGTGACTTAAAGTTGCGTTTAAACTGTGTATTTTGATAGTGTATATTTGCACAAATATGCGCAATAAACACTACTCTTTGCTGTATATTACATTGATTTTCAACTTCAAAACAATAACTTTTGAGTCATCTTTTGTTAGAAGTGGGTTTTGATTTTTGATTTGCTAATAATTCCAATGTAAGCTGCACTGCCAGAGAATGCCTTTTTTTTTCTTGGGGACTTGAGCATTCATGCTGAGAGGATGGTTTTGTAGAAGAGTCACTCTTATAATAAGATACCTCCTCCAGTCTATACCTTGGGAGCTCCATAGTTCACATATTCTCCACAATGGACTATAATTCATGTCAAATCTTGCGATACCTGACCATTTGGGGTGTCATGTTGCATGTTCGGTTAAACTCCATTTTGCTTCATTTTCCGGCAGCTCTTTTTCATGTTTACTAAATTGTTGACAGCTCTTGTTATATGATACCTGTCCAACTTTCCTTCTACAATGTTTAATACAACTCTATGGGCTTCACGAAAGAAAGATTTGTTTTTTTGTCTACGAAAATTAAGAAGTGAGAGCTGTGTGTGGAGAAGGATGGTCATGTAGCTTCTGTTTTGTTGTTTGTTTTGGGTCCATGTTGTTTCAGTCGGTCTTGTTTTGTAGTCTTGTGAATAGCTGGTGATGTACTGTTCTATTTTCTCCTTTCCTGCTATACGTCTGTATGTTGAGCCAGTGTTGGAAGTTGAAACGGTTCAATTCAAACAAAACAAGTGGCAAGGTAGATATTTTCATCCATTCATTAATTTAGTAGGATTTCTATTTGTTTTTTCAATATCATAGTTTTTTTTTATAAAAAATTTAAATAGTTACGAAATACTGATAATCGTACAGCGCAAACCTTGTTCCCCAAGGTAAAAAGAGCGTTCTCCTCGTGCAATCCCATTGTTAAATGCATCCAAGACTCCGCTATATTTTCCCTTATCCTCTTGTTGTCTTTTGCTACAAAGAACTGTAGCAGTTGTCTTTTTGTAATGCTCAATTCAAGTTTTTGTTTTTTGGTTTTCTATTACAGTAGCTATTTCATTACGCCAATCCAATAAGCCTGATTGCCACAACCACAAGCTCCCCCTTAAAAAAAAAACACCCTTTACCATTCATTGCTTACATTTGTTTGAAACACAAAATACATTTCATCAATGATAAACTCACAAAGAATCAATTGGGTTCGTGTTTGACCTACTATGGGGTTGACCTTTTTTCTTTCTGGAGTCAAAAATCTCGGATTTAAGTTCAATATTCTTCTTCGGGCCAAATTGGATTAATGAGTTCAGGTTGAATTCCATGTCTATTCATGAACTAGTAAAATTATTAGTTTTTGATACCAATATTGCCGTAGAAAAATTAACCGCCCAAGACAGGATTTTAAACGTTCCACAGATAAGACATTCTACTATATTTTTGGGTCCACGCAAAAAAGGATTTGAAGGTAAAGCTTTGAAATTAACCCCGCAATATTTTTCTCTCACATGGTACTGTACATATTGACCTTCGGATTCTCGTTGTTGCCTATCCTACCCCTTCACTACCATAACCATGAAGATGAGTTTCTCCCACCCAATTTCACTGTGTGCACTTCTGCTATTATTTCTGCTTGCTTTTGTCAATGCAATGTCCGAATCTGAAGAACACCAAACATACATAATCCATCTGGACCATACTCTCAAGCCTGCATCTTTCTCAACCCATGAGTCATGGCATCGTTCCATCCTAAAATCATTGTTGCCATCTCCTGCTAATGACAAAGAACTCGTACTCATACAATCATGTCATGCACGGCTTCAGTGCAAGGCTTACACCCTCTCAGCTATCTGAGATTGAGATATCTCCAGCTCATTTGGCCACATACCCCGAGTCATTTGGCCAGCTCCTAACAACTTACACCCCAAAGTTTCTCGGTCTACAACAAAACTTTGGCATATGGCCTGCTGCCTCATATGGAGAAGATGTGATTGTAGGCGTTATTGATTCAGGAATTTGGCCCGAGAGCTCAAGTTTTAATGACAAGGGTATGTCACCAGTGCCGAAAAGATGGAAGGGCAAGTGTGAGAAAGGCGAGGCATTTAGCCCTTCATCATGCAATAAGAAACTCATTGGGTTTGGGGCTCGATTCTTTATCAATGGACTCCTAGCTCAAGGTTTTGAGACATCCGAGGAAGAGGAAGTCGAATTTCTTTCTGCAAGAGACTTCTCAGGTCATGGTACGCACACAGCATCCACAGCGGTAGGTAACCATGTACCTGGTGTAAGTTACTTTAGATATGCAAGAGGCACAGCCAGAGGAGTGGCTCCCCATGCACGTCTTGCTGTTTACAAAGTAGCTTGGCTTCGTGGACTGGCTACATCATCCGATATTCTTGCTGGCATGGAACAAGCAATTAGTGATGGGGTTGATATCATGTCTTTGTCTCTTGGCTTAAAACAGACACCCTATTTCAAGCATCTAATTGCCATTGCTTCTCTTTCTGCAATTGAGAAAGGCATTTTTGTTGTCTGTGCCGCCGGCAATGAATATAATTTCAAAACGACTAAAAATGAAGCACCTTGGATCACAACTGTTGGGGCTGGCACTCTTGATCGAAATTTCTTTGCGACAGTGACTCTAGCAAAAGGGCTTTCCTTCGAAGGTACATCCTTTTTTCCAGAGAGCGTTTTCATTAATGATTTGCCTTTGTACTATGGCAAAGGTAACATGAACGAAGCTATTTGCAAGGACAAAGCATTGGATAGAAAGAAGGTTGCTTTACTGAAAGCAGTCCACCGTGAGTGGAGCCCAGCAGCTATCCGATCGGCTATGATGACCACAGCCTATACCAAAGACAATACTGGCACAATTTTTAAAAGCCAACTGACAAACTCTTCTGTCTCACCTCTAGAGTTTGGCGCAGCACATATCGATCCAAAGAAAGCCATGGATCCTGGACTCATCTATGACATGGGTTTGCAAGATTATATTGAGTTTGTGTGTGGCCTGGGGTACACTAAGAAGCAAATGAGTGCTCTCATTAGACGAAATCAATGGAGTTGCAACAACAAATCTATTCGTGATTTAAATTATCCCTCTTTCATGGCTGTACTCGCAAACAAAACGAGATATCCAGTGAGAATGAACTTTAGAAGGGAAGTGACAAATGTTGGAAACGATAAAGCTGTTTATCAAGCACATTTGGAGAACATTCCTAGAGGAATGAGAATAAGTGTCAAACCAAGGACTCTTACATTCACCCGCAAATATTAGAGTCGAATAGGGATGGCAATGGGGCGGGGCGGGGCCAAATGATGGGATCTTCGCCCCCGCTCGGAATAGATTTTTCTTGCCCTATCCCCGCCCCGCCCTGCATGACGGGAAAAATTTCTTACCCCATTCCCGCCCCTTAAGGCCCCGCGAAGACCCGCGAAGCCCCGCCCTACACATTAAAATTTTATTTCTTGTTAATTTTTCCTACAACTATTACCATTTTTTTCAAACAAAATGACATGTTTCAATATTAAAAATATACTTGAAGTTATAAATAAATTTATTCTATAAAATCAAACTAATTTTTAGCAAAAACTAAATAATATTATCTAAATGTTTAACAAGACAATGTCACAAAAAAAATCTCATAGTATGACACAATAAAATAATCCAAATTCCTAATAAGATGATGATATTGGTCTCTTATTTCTAACATTGCTAGAGAGAAAAAAGAGGTAGAACTACGTTGGTAGAATAAAATAAGATGATGATATTTTTGTTTTAATAGTAGAGTTTTAAAGTATGAAAAAATTATAACTTAACCCTTATTAATGAGGGGCGGGCGGGGTGGGTTTAAAAAGTGTAAACCCTGTAGAAGACTAAATTTCTTTGTTCGAAATAAATCAAACGAAGTAAAATAGTTTCTCAAATACGAATTTGTATTGATGAAAGTGTGGTACAATTCTCTGTAATTACAATCCTCTGATTCGATCTCTTTAAAAGATTTGTGATGTGGTTTTGATTTGAATACAAAGTATCCTTCGATTTGGCTGAAGGATGGATCGAAGATCTTTAAAACAGAATTACAATGAATTTCTTGCTATGAGCTTGTTAGAAATCCTTTGTTCTTCACGTTCTTCGTGTTCTTCTCGTGTTCTTCGTGTGTTCTTCGTGCGTTCTTCGTCTTCAAATGTTTATGGTGGAAGCTTTTCGGGGCTTTAGAGGCTTGAATCCGTAGAGCTTCGTTGATTTGTGGTTTATGAGGTTTCTGGAGGCTTTTGAGCTCGATTCTAGTGACCTTTGAGATTTAGGAGGATGATTTAGTTTCGAATGTTCTTTGTGTTTGAAGGTTTGTGGTGGAAGTTCTTCGGGGCTTTAGAGGCTTGAATCCGTAGAGCTTCACTGATTTGTGATTTATGAGGTTTCTAGAGGCTTTTGAGCTTGATTCTAGTGACCTTCAAGATCTAGGAGGATGATTTGGATGATCTTTCTTCGAATGTTCTTTGTATTCGAAGTTGAAGTTCTTGAAGTTCCTGGAGGCTTCAAGGCTTGACTCCAGCAGAGCTTCAATACTTCTGAGTGCTTCTTTGATGCAGCTTGTGCTCTAGATAGCTTGGTCTGTCCAAATGCCTTAGGAAGGCTTCT
Organism: Castanopsis chinensis; assembly: GCA_032878915.1. Lineage (NCBI taxonomy): Eukaryota > Viridiplantae > Streptophyta > Magnoliopsida > Fagales > Fagaceae > Castanopsis > Castanopsis chinensis. Next base: position 333,655 of record JAVQMG010000047.1, on the reverse strand, counting down.
ATTTATAGGAGTTTGGAGGTAGGTGAGCGACACGTGGCGGAGTTTGATTGGTGACACATGTCACAACTTGATTGGTCTGCTTGTGTCATCGCTTACACAGCCGGATTGCTTGAGTCATCGCTTACACAGCCGGATTGCTTGAGTCATCGCTTACACAGTCGGATTCGCTTGCATCATCGCTTACACGCGCCTCCATGTGATTAGCATTTTGCATGTTTTTTTCTGTTCCTGTCTTAATGAAATTTAGCAAATTTTTAGTAGCAGTATATGATACTTTGTAATTAGCCATACCTGGCAGACTTGGTGGCATGACGTGTCAGCTTGTGATAGGCCGGGAATTTTCCCTCTCTACAAACCCATCCCCGCCCCGCCCCGTGGTGCGGGTCTAAAATCTCATCCCATCCCTGCCCCATTACCTTTGCAGGGCGGGGAAAACCCGCACGGGGCGAAGCGGGGAGGGGCGGGTCAAACGGGGCGGGGAAAAATTGCCATCCCTAGGGTCAAAGTTTTGTTGTGGGCATTGAGCTTGATGGAGAATTTCCATTTCCAATGGTAAAATTTTGGTTTTCTCAAATGGATCGATGAAGATAGCCATATAGTATCAAGCCCCATAGTGGCAATTAATTTATAGTGGACAATTTTAGCATTTCATGTGCTAAATAGTACCAATTATCTTGGCTATTTGTCTTCTCAGTTCAAGTGAGTGTTTGTTGATCAAGAAAATCTTAGAGTTCTGTGTTATAACCATATGTTGGCTTTGTAATGTGAGATTAAAGTGTTGGGCTTTATGAAGCTTAGTTTATGTTTGATCCGATTGACGACTCCGCCCGACCCAAATAATGTTGCGTGGTTTTTAATGGGATATTTTTTGAGGCTTAGTCCATGGAGTGGAGGCCCAAGCCAGAGCGCACATGGACAAGCCTTTTGGGGGTTCACGGGCAACGCCCTTGGGAAAAATTTTTTGGCCCGTTTTGTAGCCTATTGTGAATCCTGTGCCCAGGATGTAGAAAACACTGTGTTGTGATTAGGGTTTTGTTGTTGTCGGTTTTTGAGAGAAAAAAAAACTGTAGCTACACTTTTGTACTTTTTCCCTGATAATAGTGAAATTTCTGCAACTTCGTGGACGTAGGCAAATTGCCAAATTACGTCAATACTGTCTTGTGTGTGTGATTACTTTTTTTTAGCATGCGTTTTTCTCTATATTTTGTTCTCACAGGTTTAGGAATTCGTGCAAATTCCTTACATAAAGTTGGTGTGCATGTTATTATATGGTTGACTAAGAGTTCAGTGGTTGTATTTTATTGTTAAAACCAGTGAAAAGAGTCTAGCATGTAAAACTTGTGTTGTTGTTTTTGAGTTCAACCTCTGTAGTTGACTAAAACGGTACAACAATATGCCGATAATCTGTGGTTATTAGTTTCTTTTTTTTTTGTCGTTACTGCATCTTAATTAACTTTGAATACATTGATTATCATAACCAGCTACTTAAATGAGTTGGCTTAATTTTTTTTAACAATAATGAATTGGCTTAAATTGATTAGTTTAAGTGGATTCTTGTTAATTTACCTTGTAAAATCTCTTGTCGATAAATAAGACATATGAGGTTTAATCCCTGCCTACTCCAAAAATCAAAATTATCTGATCGTAAAGAGTAATTATCATAGAGAGAGTAATCATCATAGAGCGAGCATTATAGGTTTGATATACTACTGTATCTATATAAAAAATGACTAATTTAAGAACAGGGTATATTGTAACCTTATATAAAAAATAAAAAATAGGGTCTAATCTTTGTGGTAGTCCTTCAGGGTCCTCGTCCCTCTTGTACAGAGTCTTCGCTCCAATGGCTGCTCTTTGGTGCGAGGGATGTCACGCCTCAAACCCAAAAGGGTCCAAAGCATGAGAAATACATCCCAAATGTACATGTAGATTTTTCCTTTTTGAAAATTCAATCCAAATAATTCATAAAAAGTGCCAATGTCAAGAATTATCATAATAATCTCATTAATGGTACTCCAAAAGTAAGTAAGAGATCAATGCAATAATTAAGAGGACTATTGGCCACAAAAGAATTGAGGTCTGAATAAATATAATTACATATCATTAACTTGTCCCATTAGTGGAAATAGAGTCATAACCAATATTAGATACAAAAAAAATGAGTCAAGTCTACTCTAGGAAGCAAATCATTTAAATATCATCATCACAAAAGTCCAACCTCTATTAGTAGTTAGTCTAACTACTGCTAGCCACAAAAAACCCTGTCTCAAAATGATCGTTGCCTACTCTGAAAAAGTTTATAAAAGAATGGGGTGAAACAGAATCCAATAAGTAGCATAATTAATGGGGGTGAGGGAAATGCAAGTTTCATGATAATGAATAGTTTATAAAGCATGTCTTAGTTTGCGAATTTCTAAGTGAATACTGCAAGATCATTTTCAATAATAATATGATAAGAATGATTAAATAATGAAATACAAAGTTTCTCAAAATAAATACCTTGAAACTATATACTATAATCTGTGAGCACTAACAATATAATTTCCAAAGCCATAAAATCTAACATAAGCCAAAGTAACACAAGATATGCCAAAGTAACACGTGATTTTAGTGAACCCAAGATATAATTTTTACTTGGTTTGGGACAATTCTTGTCTTTGTGATATGCTTATGAGTTGCATACTTGTAAAAATTTTAACTTTGCTTCATTGTGTTCACTGGTCTGGTTATTTTATAACAGTTTTGTGAGGAGCTGCAAGCAGAAATTGTTCTTCTGTGACCATGGATAAAACTTTCATTTGCAAGCCACTTTTCCCCCCTTATTTTTCAAGTATATACTTTTGAAATTTGATTAAATTTTCACCACTTCTATGCAGAGAGTGCTTGGAGATGATCTTTTGGTTGTCAGGGAGATTGAGAGCGTAGCTACTGGACCCAACAACCGGCCTAAGTTAGCTTGCATTATTGCTGAATGTGGGGAAATGTGAACTTCATTCACAAACAGTTCTAACCACAACAGTTTCCATAACTGTTATAGAAGGAAGTCTCTAAATCAAGCGACCATTATCAGCTTTCCTTTTTGTGGACATGCTAAATAATTGATTCTTTTCTTCCTTTGACAACAGATTACGGGTGTCAATCTGATCTTTCCTTCTTATTTTTCAATTAAGTCATTAGTAAGCGTGTTGCTTGTACTTAGCCGAGGTCTTGAAAGTGGTGATTTGGATAGTCTTACTACTCTTACCCCTCAATATTTTTATTTTTTATTTTTTGCATTAAGTTCCTGCTCTCAAGATCCAAAAAAGCGTACTTCTGCTTGCCAATGCAAGACTTTACGTCCATTGCACTAGTCAATGACCCTTCCATTCTTTATCCTTGAACAAATAATGTTATTTTTACTATTGCACTAGTCAATGATCCTTCCATTCTTTATCCTTAAACAGATAATGTTATTTTTGCATGTCTTACCACTTACCAAACGGGCACATTTATCATGCCTACAGGTTCAGAACTCAAGCTAACTTATTAATAATCTCTTGGTGCTGTCACATAGTTATTATAACATGCCTTTGGGTTCAGCTTGTAGCTAATTTATTAATCTCTTTTGGTATATATTAGGTTGATTTTCAACATAAAAATAATAAGTTTTAATCTATCATTTGTTAGAAATTCCAATGTAAGCTGCACTGCCACAGAATGCTTTCTTGGACCTAAGCATTCATGCGTGCTGAGAGATGGTTTTGTAGAGTCGCTCTCTATAATAAGATACCTATCCATCCTACCCTGGGAGCTCAAAAGTTTAAAATTATTATTCACGATGGATTATAATTCATGAAACACGAGTCAAATCGTCAGATACCATTAGCACGATGCACATACATACGAGACTCAGCTATCTTGTTGCCAAATGTTCAGCTTAAGTCTATTTCTCAAATGATTGCAGTTGGTAACAGTGACGCAATAGATTAATCCTATCCAATAAGCTCAATTGCCACTAATTTTTGAGGAGAAGTTTCCAATATTAATTGCTTGAAATTTTTGTAGAAATAGACAATGCCATCTATTCATGAACTTGTCATAGATTTTTTTTTTTCTTTTGATACCATTGTCATAAAGAAGATAATCATACAAAACCAAGGCTGTTTACATGGGGTACACAGATCACAGAATAGACATTCAACCTTTGTTTTTTGGGATCCATGCAAAGGGTACGTATATGCTGATAATCACGGATCTTGGAATATTGGTAAACATAGAAGGGCACATGCTGATAATATCAAGATGAGATTAACGACGTACATCCACGGGTGCCACAAGCTCCATTGCCACAAATTCTTAAAGAAACTTTTCCATTCATTACTTAAATTATTGGACAAATAGATTTTCCATATCTATTCATAAACTTGTCGTAGAACTTTTCTCCATTGTCATAGAAATCTTGATAGCACAAGACGAAGTTTTTTTTTTTTTTTTTTACATGGGGAACACAGTAAAGACATTCCGCTTGTTTTTTGGGTAAAGGCAAAATGGGAAGCAGATAAGCACGAATCATATTCCTAGCAATATTAGCGAAAATAGAAAGAAATTATTTGTGAGACGAGATTGAAGTTGGTATATGTAGAAGTTTTTATGCGCATCAATAAAATGGGTGGTTGTAATTTACTGTTAGAACAAGTGAAAAGAGTCTAGCGTGTAAAACTCTTGCAGTAGCTAATGGTGTTGTTTTTGAGTTCAATCTCTGCAGTTGAAAAAGAGTACAGGATAAAGTATGCCAATTTTAATCCTCTTAAAAGTTCAGACATTTAAATAGCTGCAGATTTTTTTTTTGGTGGATAATTGATTGTCGCTTTATTTAGAGATGTGATTAATACATGGTAATTAACACCTTCTGCCCTGTATTGAAGGAATTTTCTCCAACTAATTATGTAGCGATTCATGAAGTTTTTCACCTGTACAATTTAAAAAGCTATACAAAGAACTGAAGTACTATAATCTCAACCCAGCTTGGCCCACACACACACACACACACACACACTCTACCACACCAACCCAACTCTAATTACCTCAACTCGTTAAGGGGCAGTGCTTGTACAATTGTGGTGGAAGACCCATTGGGTAGGTCTTTACCCTTACATTATAGTGGGGTACTCCATGGGGCCCAACTCAATAGCCAACATATATATAAACCCATTCAATATCTAATTCATTTCTTACTTGGAACTTAAGGATTTTATCACTTTAAATAATGTTTGAGTGGGCATTTTAGGAGTTAATTTTTCATACATTCTTTAATGGTCTTTGGACAAGTAATCACATGATGTTAATCAGAAAAAGAACACATCCCAACTTAGACCCACTTCAAAGGATAAATAGATCTTAAATTTACTTTGGCTTAAAATAGCAACTCAAACACTATCAAAAAACCCTTTTTTTATTTTTTATTTTTTTTTTGTTTTTCATATCTCTTGAATGCAGTTGTTTTACATTGTGATGTTGCATCCATGGGATGGGAGGGGGTTACATGAGGAGTCCAACGTACAAATAGAGCCAGCTTGTCTAGTCAATTATGCCGAAGGGTGATTCAGTTGGGCAAAGTAACATTTCCTCTATGCACATAGTGGATATGACTCAATGAAAAATCTCTGTTGACATTATCCTCTTTGTTTATTTTGGTTAATAGGTTAAGTAACCATTGAGCACACTTATCTTGAAAAAAATTGGAAGCATTATACCATTATACCAAACATCTGAGGGTTATTTTCGTCAAAATAACGGAGGGTTTAATTAAGCAACATAAATTATCTCAAAATATCTTAGAGCATTGACAGTGCTGTTCCTAAAATGCTAAAAAACTATTTTTTGCATGACAAACAAGAAGATACATGTTTTATTGATGGTGCTAAAGTTACAATTTTTGGTATTTAAGTTACGGTAAACTGCCAAACATAACAGTTCACTGTGCCAACGGAGGCTTGGCTAAGTGGTTATGGGTTCGGCTTAGGGCCTATAAAGCTCAGGTTTGAATCCCGCTGGCCGCGGGAGTCCGTTGGTGGGCTGCTGTGTGAGGGATTTAAGGGGAATATCGGATCGAGCCTTGGCAGGTACCTCGTTGGGTTCAGTGGATCCTGTCCCTCACATAGTCTCTACAAACCCGGGTGGTATAATACAACCATAATGACCCCCATTTTTTAGGTTATCAAAAAAAAAAAAAAAAAAAAAAAAAAACAGTTCACTGTAACTACAAAGTTATAAAAAATAAGAATTTTATATTTCAAATCTCTCTTTTCCATTTCTCGCTTTCTCCGCCTTTCTTATATCCTTTTTCTCTGTTTGCTCTCTCTTTCTTCTCTTCCTTTCTTCTTCTTTGACTCAAGCACTCTAAAAAAATGCATAGAGATGAGTGGCGGTGTGGGGGTCAGTGGTGGTTGAGAACGGCAATAGCGTTGGGGTGTTTGGTGTTTTGGGTTGCTGGGTTTTGTGGGTGTTTCGATTTGGAGGCTGTGGTGGTGGTGTTGTGGTTTTGGTGATTGATTTTGGGTTGTTGTGGTGGTGATTGATTTTGGGTCATGGGTTTGGTGGTTGTGGGTTAAAGAGAGGGAGAAGAAAGAGAGAGTGACAGAGAAGAAGAGAGAAAAAATAATAAATAAATAAATAGTGTTTAACTTTTTTGTGAAAAATAAGAGTATGGATGTTAGGTGAGTTTTGAAATAATGAGTTAAAATAGATAACCTAGCTTTTTTAGATGCTAAAAGCCAAATTTTTTAACACTACTATTGTGAATACTCTTACAAGTCATTTTCTGCATCAATAGAATAGTTTGGTGTGTCATTTCTACAAGTGAGAAACATGATCACTAAAAATTAATATCTAACTATCTATATCCCCATAATAAGTCTTAGACCAATTGTTTTTATACCAACTTCATTAATACGACTGACTTTGAATTACATAATAAAACTAGTCATATATCTGTGCCTTGCGCGTGATATTTTTTTGGGATGGTCTCATTAAATATTTTATTAATACTATAATTTTAGTTATTAACCATTGGTTTTTCATTAGTTTTTAAGTTAATAAAAACCTTTAATATACCTTTTTTACCTTTACACACACACACACATAGTGAATCTTTACACATATTTTTAAGAAAATTCTATATATTCTATTTTTTTGGATGCGTAAAATTATAGACTACTACTCCATAATGATAGCGGCTAATTAATTATATATATATATATATATATATATATATATATATATATTTTAGTGACCTCATTTGTAACGCTTCTTACCATTATTATATATTTACTAACTGATGATTTGCATGGCAAAGAAGATAAATGAGAGATATTATTTTTCATTAGCTTTTCAAAAGTAAATATTGTATGAAAATTATATATATATATATATATATATATATAGAGAGAGAGAGAGAGAGAGAGAGAGAGAGAGAGAGAGAGAGAGTTACATTTGGAGTAACTTCACAAGAGTTACACCTTTTGTGAACCATTGATTACTATTAAATCTGAGGGTAAAAAAAAAAAAAAAACTCATAGTAGTATCATTATTACTTCTTAGAAATTAGTGATTTAGATATTAGCTCTTCTTATTAAAAAAAAAAAAAAAAAAACCACAGCATTAACTCTTTTTTCCTTTTTCTTTTTTTCGTCCATATCATCATCTTCTTTCTCTTGTCTTTCTTTTTGCACTATTCTTTCAGGCCTCCACAATTCATAAAATTCTCAAGATAAAATTGTAAATACAAGTTATCTTTATTTTGTTTTAATAAACATGATTACCATTTTGCGAACTCATTTATTTGTCCATCTTTGTATTATGTAGCCAATATGATGGTAAAGAAATAATATCACATTCAACCCTCAAAAGCTAAATGTTTATAACCATTTTCTTATGTTCATTGTGGGACTACTTGTGTGCTTCAACTTTAGGCGGTGTACATTGTGATTCTTTCTTGTATCTCTTATTCTAAAATTTTCCCAGAAGTCATTTAATAATCATCTGGTGTATTAATTTGTTTTCTTTTTCAAGTATCTGTTGAATTAAACCATTTTTTTTTTCAAATCAATAAACATCAGGCATTATATTGATGTCAATTGGAACTATATGATCTACAACCCTAAAGTTTCCCTAAGATTTTACATGGTTATGAACTACAAAGTAGGAAACAAATTCAAAATAGGTTTCTTTGCACAAGAAAAGGCTAAAAGAGACCCATGCTAATCTAATTGATCTCTTGTGAAATGCCACTAAATAATCGCAAAATATTTTGGGCAAAGAAGCTTGCTAAATCGTGATGAGAACTTTCCACACTAAATTCGAGAAATTTGAAGTGTTTGACTACAAAAATCTAGCCCTTGTCAGATGATGAGATGGACGAAACTGTAGAGAGATGATGGAGGCCTGAAAGTATAGTGCAAAAAGAAAGACGAGGAAGAAGATGATGATATGGTTGAAAAAAAAGAGAGAGCTAATGCTGTGGTTTTTTTTTTTTTCATTTAATGAGAAGAGTTAATGCCTAAATCACTAATTTCTAGGGAGTAATATTGATACTGTTTTTTGACCCTAAGATCTAATAGTAATCAATGGTTCACAAAATGTGTAACTCTTTATACTAGGTATAACTTGAATCCATCTCATAATAGTACATTCTTATATACTATTTTTAATTATTTATAATGCAATATGATAATATTTAACAATCAAAGTCATAAAAAAATAAAAATTAAAAATTAAAACACAAAACTAAATCTCATCAACCAAAATAGAGTTCTAAAGAATACAAAATTTTATCAAGCTAAAATAGAGATCCAAGAAAAATAAAAATAAAAATCCACCAAAAAATTGAGGGAGAAAGAGTGGGAAATAACCAATTTTTTTTGAGAGAAAATTATGTAAAGAATGGAAGAGTGAATGACAAATTTATACTAACATGATGATAATAAAAAGAAACAAAATAAAGGAAGATAAAAGGAAAGAGGAAGAGTGATATCAAGATAGAATGTTTGGAGAGATGAAAAGGTTAAGAGAAGGAGAAAGGTTGGAGAAAGTGTAAATGTTAAAAAAAATAAGTACAATTTGATGAGTACAATTTTCTTTTATTTGAATTTAAGTAAAATATTACATTTTTTTTAAAACAAAAAGAGAGAGAAAATATAAATAATTTAATGATAAGGAGGATGTGGTTGAATTTCAATATTGAGTGAAATAGAAGAGAAGAAAAAAAATAAGAAAAATTAATAGATATGATAATAAACACTAAATTATCTAAATTATGCTATGTTATGGAATACTATTTTATTTTTATCTACTATCTTTAATATTTTATAATGTTTTCGGATAAAATTTAACTATCAAAGAGCAAAATAATAATAATAATAACTTAAAACACAAACTTAGATCATATCAACCTAAATTAAAGTTCTTAAGAACACAAAAATTTATCAACCTAAAGCGGAGATGCAATAAAAAATAAAAATCTACCAAAACATTGAGAGAGAGAGAGAGAGAGAGAGAGAGAGAGAGAGAGAGAGAGAGAGAGAGAGAGAGAGAGAGAGAGAGAGAGAGAGAGAGAACCCTTTTTGTGAGAGAAAACTAGGCAAAGAATGGAATTGAGTGACAAATTTATAGTAAGAGGGAAGGGATAAGAAGAGACAAATAAAAGAAGATGAAAGGAAAGATGAATAACAATATTAAAGTAGAGGGTAGTGGGGAGATGAAAATGTAAGGGAAGAAGAAAGGTTAAAGAAAGTGTATATATTTAAAAAATAAGTGAAATTATAAAAAAATTATAGAAAAATTGGAAATAAAAAAGAAATATATATAAATGTTAAAACAGACAAAGATGAATATGTAAAGTCAATAATCTATTTATATATATATATATATATATTGTAAAAAAAAGGAATAAATAATATATAATAATTATGTGGCAAATGACGTGGCGATGAAGTAGCGCAACAAGAGTTCAGTAGTAATAAATGCCATGTTTCAGCTTTTAGTAATATTTAGATTAGATTAGATTTAGATTAGATTTAGATTAGATGTAATGAGGTACAATATATGCACCACTCTATTATTTATTAGCTGTGATATAATAATAAGTGATATTTTTTATATCTGGCTAATCCATTACTCCATATCTGCATGATGAACAAAAATAACTTGCATGGAAAAAGTGACAATGTTAGAAATGAAAATGTAACATATATATGTGAAATAAAAACATAAAATGCAAACGGAAACCCTAAATGAACTTCTACATGGTATGCGAGAATAATAATGAAAACCCTAATTTGGTCAAAATGTCACTTGAAGGAATTCAATTGGACACAAAAAGGAATATCAAAGCATGCTAAAATTCTAATAATCAATGCTTTATCATATTAGAGATGCGAATATCCTTTTTCTCATGCTTTAAGGTAAGGTAATGCAGTTACATATGTTTTAGCCCAAAGAGCGAGACTTTCTTTTCCTTTGTTATTCTGGATGGAGTCTGTTCCACTAGATGTTAATTTTGCTTTTTTGATGATTTTCCAACTCCTTTTTAATATTCGAGTTCAGTCTTTTTTCTCAAAAAAAAAAAAAAAAAAAAAGATTCAAATATTCAACCCAAGACTAGACGTGAATTCTAGATGGCTAGTGAATTGACATGGAGAAAATCTTTTTCTTCTTTATAGTCTATATGATGCAAAAAAAAAAAAAAAATGTTGAATTTTGAAGATGCATAAACTCATAATGAGATGCTTTAAACCCTAGATTTAAGATACATCGATGAATTAAATTGAAACCATAAGTCTACATGAGTGAAATTCCAAGTGGATAATAATTCAAGATGCATGAGTCAAATCGTGCAATACAGATGCATCCAAGACTTTGCTGTTATTTCTTTAAGCCAATCCAATAAGCCTGATTGCCAAAAGCTCCAAATGCCACAAATTTTTATAGAAAGGTTACCATTCCTTGCTTAAATTTTTTCTATAAATATAAAATTTCATCTATTCATGATTATAGACTTGGCGAACGAGTCGAATCGATTGGGTTTGTGTTTAACCTGTCTGGGGTTTAGGTCAAATCAGGTTTGGGTCTTGAAAAAAAATTAAGGGGTTAATGACTTAATGTGTTCAGGTTGTAGACCCTTGTGAGCTGTAACTTGTAGAATTATTAATTTTTGATATATACCAATATTGTCATAGAAAAGTAGACAGGATTTTACAAGGGGTCCACAAAAAAGATATTCAACTTCTTTTATTTTTGGGTCTTTGTAAAGAAGGATTCTAAGGTAAGGCTTTAATATCAACCACTCATATACTTTAATTTAGTGCCAAAAAAGTGAGTGCGTGCAAGGGTCTACAACCACTCATATATATAGACCTTTTTATTCGCATTGTTTCCAAGTACAATAGCCCACCACTACCATAACCATGAAGATGAGTTTCTCCCATTTGATTTCACAGTATGGACGACTCTGGTTGCTATTGTTTTTGCTTCCTTTGGTCAGTGCAGTGTCAAAATTTGAAAACTACCAGACATATATCATCCACGTGGACCATACTCATAAGCCTGAATCTTTCTTAACCCATGAGTCATGGCATCGTTCCATCCTAAAATCATTGTCGTCATCTCCTGCTGATGACAAAGAACTATTGTTGTACTCATATAACCATGTCATGCACGGCTTCAGTGCAAGGCTTACACCCTCTCAACTATCTGAGATTGAGAAATCTCCAGCTCATTTGGCCACATACCCTGAGTCAGTTGGCCAGCTCCTAACAACTTACACCCCAAAGTTTCTCGGGCTACAACAAAACTTTGGCATATGGCCTGCTGCCTCATATGGAGAAGATGTGATTGTAGGCGTTCTTGATACAGGAATTTGGCCCGAGAGCTCGAGTTTTAATGACAAGGGTATGTCACCCGTGCCGAAAAGATGGAAGGGCAAGTGTGAGAAAGGTGAGGCATTTAGCCCTTCGTCCTGCAATAAGAAACTCATTGGGGCTCGATTCTTTATCAAAGGATTCCTAGCTCAAGGTTTTGAGACATCCGAGGAAGACGTAGAGGAATTTCTTTCTGCGAGAGACTTCCAAGGTCATGGTACACACACAGCATCCACAGCAGTAGGTAACCATGTACCTGGTGCAAGTTACTTTGGACTTGCAAGAGGCACAGCCAGAGGAGTGGCTCCCCATGCACGTCTTGCTGTTTACAAAGTAGCTTGGTCTAGTAAAGGACAGGCTGCATCATCCGATATTCTTGCTGGCATGGACAAAGCAATCAGTGATGGGGTTGATATTATGTCTTTGTCTATAGGCTCAAAACAGGTACCCTATTTCGAGGATCTAACTGCCATTGCTTCTCTTTCAGCAATTGAGAAAGGCATTTTTGTTGTCTGTTCTGCCGGCAATGAATATAATTTCAAAACGACTAAAAATGAAGCACCTTGGATCACAACTGTTGGGGCTGGCACTCTTGATCGAAATTTCCTTGCAACAGTGACTCTAGCAAATGGGGTTTCCTTTGAAGGTACATCCTTCTTTCCAGAGAGCGTTTTCATTAATGATTTGCCTTTGTACTATGGCAAAGGTAACATGAACGAAGCTATTTGCAAGGACTCAGCATTGGATAGAAAAAAGGTTGCTGGAAAGTTGGTAATCTGTGATAGCTACAGGCTAAATGTTTCTCAACAAATCATGGAGCTTGAGAGGGCAGGTGCTTATGCGGCGATCTTCTTGACAGATATATCTCAAGATCCTAATACGTTCTCCATCCCAAGTCTTATTTTGCCAGCTGCTTCAGGGACCTTGATTAAAGAGTATGTGACAAGGGTGAAAAACCCGAGGGTGAAACACATGAAGTTTGCGTTAACGAGGTTGGGTACAAAGCCTGCACCTCAAGTGGCCGATTTTTCCTCAAGAGGGCCGAGCGAAATTAGTCCAGGAGTTTTAAAGCCAGATATTCTCGCTCCAGGAGTTGATATTCTAGCCGCATTTCCAACTAACAAACCGTTTATGAAAGTAGGCAACTATGATTTGGTTACAGATTATGCATTATTGTCAGGTACATCAATGGCGGCACCACATGTTGCTGGGGTTGGAGCATTACTGAAAGCAGTCCACCGTGAGTGGAGCCCGGCAGCTATCCGATCGGCTATGATGACCACAGCCTATACCAAAGACAATACTGGCACAATTTTTAAAAGCCAATTTACAAACTCTTCTGCCTCACCTCTAGAGTTTGGCGCAGGACATATCGACCCAAACAAAGCCATGGACCCTGGACTCATCTATGACATGGGTTTGCAAGATTATATTGAGTTTGTGTGTGGCCTGGGGTACACTAAGAAGCAAATGAGTGCTCTCATTAGACGAACTCAATGGAGTTGCAACAACAAATCTATTCGTGATTTAAATTATCCCTCTTTCATGGCTGTACTCACAAACAAAACGAGATATCCAGTGACAATGAACTTTAGAAGGGAAGTGACAAATGTTGGAAACGAGACAGCTGTTTACCGAGCACATTTGGAGAACATTCCTAGAGGAATGAGAATAAGTGTCAAACCAAAGACTCTTACATTCACCCGCAAATATCAGAGTCGAAGTTTCGTTGTGGGCATTGAGCTTGTTGGAGAATTTCCATTTCCAACGGTAAAATTTGGTTTTCTCAAATGGCTTGATGAAGATAGCCACATAGTATCGAGCCCCATAGTGGCAATTAATTTCTAGTGGACAATATCAGCATTTCATGTGCTAAATAGTACCAATTATCTTGGCTATTTGTCTTCTCAGTTCAAGTGAGTGTTTCTTGATCAATAAAATCTTAGAGTTCTGTGTTGTAACTATATGTTGGCTTTGTAATGTGAGATTAAGTTGGTGTGCAAGTTATTATATGTATCAATAAAACCAGTGGTTGTAATTTATTGTTAGAACCAGTGAGAAGAGTCTAGCGTGTGAAACTCGTGCTGTTGTTTTTGAGTTCAACCTCTGTAGTTGACTAAGACGGTACAACAATATGCCGATATTAATCTGTGGTAATTAGTTTATTTTTTTTTTCCTTATTGCATCTTAATTAACTTTGAATACATTGATTATCATAACCAGCTACTTAAATGAGTTGGCTTAATTTTTTTTAATAATAATAAGTTGGCTTAAATTGATTAGTTTAAGTGGATTATTGATAATTCAACTAGTAAAATTTCTTGTCGTTAAATAAGAGATATGAGATTCAATCCCTACCTACTCTAAAAATCAAAATTATCTGATTGTAAAGAGTAATTATTATAGAGAGCGTAATCATCATAGAGTGAGCATTATAGGTTTGATATACTATTGTATCTCTATAAAAAAAAAGGACTAATTTAAAAACATGGTATATTGTAACCTTTTATCAAAAATAAAAAATAGGGTCAAATCGTTGTGGTAGTACTTCAGGGTCCTCGTCCCTCTTGTACAGAGTCTTCGCTCCAATGGCTACTCTTTGGTGCGAGGAATGTCACGCCCCAAACGCAAAAGGGTCCAAAGCATGGGAAATACATCCCAAATGTACATGTAGATTTTTCCTTTTTGAAAATTCAATCTAAATAATTCATAACAAGTACCAACGTCAAGAATTATGGTACTTGTCAAGAATTATTATAATAATTTCGTTAATGGTACTCTAAAAGTAAGTCAGAAATCTATGCAATAATTATGAGGACTATTGACCACAAAAGAATTGAGGTTTGAATAAATATTATTACATATCATTAATTTGTCCCATTAGTGGAAATAGAGTCATAACCAATATTAGATATAAAAGAATGAGTCAAGCCTACTCTAGGAAATGTAATGAGTCTAACTACTGCTAGCCACAAAAAAACCTGTCTTAAAATGATCATTGCCTACTTTGAAAAAGTTTATAAAAGAACAGGGTGAGACAAAGCCCAATAAGTAGCACAATTAATGGGAGTTGGGGGAAATGTAAGATTCATGATGATGAATAGTTTATAAAGCATGTCTTAGTTTGGAAATTTCTAACTAAATAATATAAGATCATTTTCAATAATAATATGATAAGAATGATTAAATAATGAAATACAAAGTTTCTCAAAGTAAATACCTTGAAACTATATACTATAATCTGTGAGCACTAACAATTGGCATGATATTGTCAAAGTAAATACCCATTCACAATTGGCATAATATTGTCCTCTTTGGTATGTAGTTTCTTGGCCCTGTGGGTAGCAGTCTCACCCATATCCTTAAAGTTTTGTCTCGCCCTCCATGGGTAGTAGGGAGAACGCATTAATAGGACCTCTAGCTTTTGCATGTGGTCTTTTGGCCCTATAGGCAGCAGCCTCACTCACACACAATCGAGAAACCTCTTCCCCCATAGGCAGCAGGGAAGAACGAGTCATCTAAAGTGAAAAGGTACTGACTTAGATTCAATTCTGTTGTCACAAAGACTGCGTTAATTAAACTGGGTGATCACTAGGAAATCACACATGACATAGAATTAAAACAACATAAAGCTCACAAGTTGCATGTACTTTCAAATACATAGTTTATATCCATGTAGTTTTAGAAAAATCTTAAATAACTAAAACTTCCACAAAGTTTGTAAGGTTTTCAATTTCATTCCCTGTTAACAAAATTTTCTATCAATTTTCCAATAATACGAGACAAGATAAGCACCTTTAAATTTTCTAATATACCATAAAATCCATAAATTCATTATAAAAGATTAAATAAAAAATGCTCATATTTTCTATATCAATGAGAATAACGACTAATTTGCCAGATATTGTTATATGGATGGAGGATATATCAACATCAGTTTTTCCTATTGTTTAGACCGATTTAAGCCCTTTTTCGGAATAAAATAAGCAATCTTCTTTCTAAAAAAAAAAAGATATATATATATATATATACACACACACACACACATACTGGTGGCTCCACGATAGAGTCAAGGTGGTCATAGGACCACCCTGACCTTGAAAAAATATCATTATTATATATAAAAATTGAAAATTTTATGATTTTTTTACCCTTAAAAAAATGTGTGACCACCCTAAATCTTTTTAAGCTCAATATAATTAAACTTTGGACAAAGTTTAGCAATAAATTAACTAGGTTGTAGACTAAGGCTATAGCTCTACTCAATATATATTTTTAATGGATACGAATTTTAAGAAATCCACAATTAGATTACTTTTTTTTTTTTTGCTTATATCCTCCATGCTTGCAAAATTTTAAGAAGATCAAAGATCAATAGCTTATGTCATTAATCAAATATTTAAATTTTGAGTTTTTCTAGTAAAAAATTATATGCAAAAAATAAGTTTATAGATCAAATAGTAAATAATATCCGATTGACATGAAATTTGACATGCATTTTAAGAACATAAAAAACATATAATTCAAATATTATATTTTTAAAATATATAGCCATGTTAATTTGTTTAGTGAAAGTTGTAGTCTTAAGCTACAACTAAGTTTGTAGTCAAATTTTGTCCTTAAACTTTGTTCCTCTTAACAATATATTGAGCCCTTACAAACAAAAAGAAAAATTTTATTTAACTAAAATTTTTAAAGAGATGTAGCTTGCAGCATTGATAATGAGATTATCATGTAACGATTTTAAAATTTAAAAAAAAAATTCATAGAAGAAAATAGTAAGACTTCATGTATTTGGGTTTTTTTTTTTTTTTTTGCTTTTATTTTTGGTTGTCTTCAATATATGAATTTATTTTTTATTTAATTTTATTTAATTTTTTTTTTTTTTTAACTACCCTGAAAAATATTTTTAGAGCCGACATTGCATGCACCTCACACCAAAAAGAAAAAAAAAAGACACGCAAGATATGGTAACTGTTTAAATGCCTGAACTTTTAAGAGGATTAAAATTGGCTTACTTTCATGTTGTATTTTTCAATCGCAGAGGTTGAACTCAAAAACAACACCATTAATTTGCTACGGCAAGAATTTTACACGCTAGACTCTTTTCACTTGTTGTAACAGTAAATTACAACCACTTATTTTGTTAATGCACAATTGCACATAAAACCACACAAAACAGACTTTTAAGGTCGTTTTAAAACGCTACTTATTTTGTTAAAAATTAAAATTTTATTATTAAAAATAGCATAACAAAATAATTTTTAAAGTTGAAAATACTGTGCAACACATGCTGCATTTTTTCCTGAGTGACTGATCCATAAACAGTACATAAAATGCAATTTCCAAACGAACGCGAACGCTAATAAGATTCGTGCTTATCTTCTTCCTCTTTTGCATGAACCGAAAAAAACAAGCTTTTCTATGACAGAATGTCTTTTCTGTGTTCGCCATGTAAAAAAAAGCTTCGCCTTGTGCTGTCAGGTTTTCTATGACAATAGAGAAAAATTCTACCACAAGTTCGTGAATAGATGAAAATATCTATTGGTGGGAAAAGTTTTCTTAGGAATTTGTGGCGATGGAGCTTGTGGCACGCGTGTATCGCGTTGATCTCATCCGAATATTATCAGCATATACCATTTGCATGGACCCAAAAAAAAGGTTGAATTTCTATTCTGTGATGTGTACCCCCATGTAAAAAGCCTTGGTCTTGTGTGATTATCTTTTCCATGACAATGTATCAGAAGAAAAAAAAAAAAAAAAATCAATGGCAAGTTCATGAATATATGGCATTGTCTATTTCTACAAAACTTAAAAGCAATTAATAACGGAAACTTTTCTTAAAAAATTAGTGGCAATGGAGCTTACTGAATAGGCTTATGCTATGTTTGAAAATTTGGAGAGAGAGAGAGAGAGAGAGAGAGAGAGAGAGAGAGAGAGAGAGAGAGAGAGAGAGAGAGAGAGAGAGAGAGAGAGAGAGAGAGAGAGAGAGAGAGAGAATTTTTTTCGTGATACACAGAGATTACTATACTTCAATTCTATGTGTTGTTTTTTAAATTATACATGTGAATAACTTTATGAGTTGCTATTACGGTTGGAAGAAATTCCTTAGATGCAAAGTGTTAATTTCCACATTAATCACATCACCAAATAAAGCAATAATCAATTATATAGAGGGTAACAAAGTTGCACATTATTTGGCAAGTGTTAGGTTTTAAAGATATAGGATTAAATATTTAGAGTCTCAATTTGTATATGTTGGCAAATCGAGAACAAAAACATGTCTAGAATAGGTGTTAGACATTGCTCAAAGTGGTTCAAGTCAAGACTCAAGAATATACAAGTTGCAGAAAAAAGAATTGAAATTCGGTAAAGCTCGACCAATTGAAGGACGAGGCTCGATTGATCGAATATTGCAGAAAAATAATTTCTACAGAATTTAAATCAAGCCCAAACCCGCGAAAATGTTTAGGGTTTTAGTCCAACACTTCTATGTAAGAAAGGAAAACTCTAGTTACGTTTTGAAGATTTTTGGAAGACTTGTGAGTTACTCCTGTGAAATCTGAGAGGTTCTGTACCTTTCAACTCTACAAGTATCTACCAGAATAAGATCTACAATCAAGTGATGGTGGAATCAAGTTGCTGCAAAATCAACAAGCCATGATCTAAAACCTTTAAGTGGGATCTCAAAGTCAAAAACGTGCGAGTTTGTGTTCGGCAAATCCAAGAGAGAATGAGTTCGTGGATTTGGAGTTTGCACATAGTCGTGTCAGTAAGTTATTACTAAAGGTAGTAATAGATTTAGGATTAAATCTTATTGTATAAACTTCAATTTTTTCCTACTGCTATGCATGATATGATTTATCTTTGTTTAACTTAGATCTCATAATTAACCTAAGTAATTAATTGGCTAATATATTAGGTTAAAGAATCTATTTTAAGGGGCCTAAACAAACAAATTAACAACAAGAATAGCGGCTAATTTGCCAAATATTATTATACGGACGCAAGATGTTCCACCATCAGTTTTTCCTATTGTTTATTAGACTGATTGAAGCCCTTTTTTGAAATAAAATAAGCTGTCTTCTTTCCAAAAAAAAAAAAAAAAGAGACGCGCAATATATGGTAACTGTTTAAATGCCTGAACTTTTAAGAGGATTAAAATTGGCTTACTTTCATACTGTATTTTTCAACTGAAGAGGTTGAACTCAAAAAAAACACCATTAATCTGCTACAGCAAGATTTTTACGCGTTAGACTCTTTTCACTTGTTCTAACAGTAAATTACAGCCACTCATTTTGTTAACGCTTCCATACCAGCTACAATCTCGTCTAACAAATGGTTTCTTTTTATCTTCACTAATATTGGCATATTGCTAAGAATAAGATTCGTGCTTATCTGCTTCCCCTTTTGCATGTACCGAAAAAAACAAGCTTTTCTGTGACAGAATGTCTTTTCTGTGTTTCCCATGTGAAAAAGCTTCGTCTTGTGCTATCGAGTTTTCTTTGACAATGAAGAAAATTCCTACAAGTTCATTAATAGATGGAAATATCTGTTTGTACAATAATTAAAGTAATGAATGGAAAAGTTTCTTTAAGAGTTTGTGGCAATGGAGCTTGTGGCACCCATGGATGTACGGCGTTAATCTCATCTTGATATTATCCGCATATACCACCCTTTGCATGGACCCCAAAGAAAAGGTTGAGCATGCGTTCGTTTTGTAATGATTCTGCGTTTGGCTGGTCTCATGACACTATTCATAGATCAGCCAAGCACTAAAAACGTGTGAAGAGCTTTTGCTACACGGTGAAATCTGACGGGAGAAACTCATTTTCATAGTTGTGCGTGTGATGAGAATTGGAACGTATTTAATACTGTATAAAAGAAATGGTACGTGTTTAAAACAATCCTTGGTTAATTTAAAAACTATATATACCTTCAAGTCCATCTGTTGAGTCATTGAAAGGCTACTTGACCCAGCCCACACTGAAGAATCAAGTTAGAGCAGCTCGATCCAATGAATCGATGGAAATTATCATTCCACAAAAATTTTAAGAAATGAAACGTAACGTTTCTTTAAAAAAATTGTGGTGATGGAGCTGTACGCAATCAAGCTTATTGAATTAGCTTAATCTATTGTATGACTATTATTATGGACCCATGAATGTATAGCTCTAAAAAAGCATTCGGTGACTACTAAATCCACAACTTCATTGTCTCCTACAGAGAAAGATGTTGCCAGTTGATTTCAATGCCCAAAAGATCTGGAACTTTTGAAAAGTATATGGAGAGTACTAGAAATGTTAAAACGCAAATAGAAAACACTATGCAAGAAATAAAACATCTCATATGCAATGAAACAAAATATAACTCTTGAAAGAAAGAATCAGACTTGATCCATGATGACGTTACTATGCCAACGAACAAAGTTTCAAAGAATATGCATTTTGATTTACTTTCAAACATGCCTTTATTAGCCATGACAGAGGAACATATACTCAACAAAACCCACATCATTTGCACGGGAATGAGGATATAATAAAAATATTTAGTGCTCTCCGGTCCAATACGATCCATTCCAAATAAATTTGGTACACTTTGGTCCGTTATGCTCTCTCTCTCTCTCTCTCTCTCTCTCTCTCTCTCTCTCTCTCTCTCTATTAACAATACTTTAAGTTGATAATTTTTTTTGATAAGACAATTTAGATAAAATATGGATTGTAGCTTATATTGGATTATGTTTTCTAATATCATATTATTAGAGATGAATTTTTACAAATTTACCATTGGATTATATTATCTTCTTATATCTTCCATACTTGCAAAATCTCTTGAAAATAAAAGATCAATAGCTAAGTCATCAATAACTTATTTAAATTGCATGTTTTTATAGTTTAAAATTATGCATAAATATAAGCTTATAAATTATATAGTAAAAAATATTCGATTGACACAAAATTTGAAATGTATATTAAAAATGTAAAAAAAGACATGTAATTTAATGGTTAAAATTTTAAAATATATAGTAATATTTATTTTATTGAGTAAGGTTATAATATTAAGCTACAATCAATTTTGTAACTAAACTTTGTCATTTTTAATATATCTACTTTGGATTGTTTTGGTGTTATGATTTTTTTTTTTGAGTTTCCCATCACAAGTCGTCTCTCTTCCTCTTATAGCTAGTGATCATTTGATTTTTATTTAAGTTTTTTTTTTTTTTTAATGAGATTTTTTATTAAGTTGATCCATAGTTTTGAAGTGAAAATTTGAGTTTATATCAAAGTACAATCTACATGACTATATATTTGAATGTGCCTATCAATTATTTGATAAGTTTTGATTATCATGATAATCTCCTTAAGAGAACAAGAAATTTGAAAATTAAAAATTTTATTTGTACCAAAAGAAATTAGGAAAATATAGTACATACTAACAATAGTTAAAAGAATATGGATCACTTCAATCAAAAAGAATAATATCAATCAAAAATACAAAAAATAGTAAAATTATATATTTGTAAAAATAGAGAGATAGAAATTACTTTTAGAATTTTTTTTAATTTTTAGGAAGACAAATTATTTATAATAAAATTTAGCGAGAAAATAATACTTTATACTATATTTCAAAATAATTATATATTCTCACATATTGCATGATTCTGTGATTAGCATACACTAAAAGGAGTTGTGTATAACGCTTTGTTTGTTTCGATGGAAAACTTTATATAAACATTATTTTTCTTTTTTCTTTGTGGTAGCTAGTATTAGAAAAATAGGTTAAAGGAAAAATATCTTTAATCAACAAAAAGTATTATTAAAAATTTAAAATATTATTAATCAATGAAAAATATTATTAAAAATTTAAATTAGTTTTAAGAGATTATTTTTTGCTAAATTTTTTTGGCAACTATATCTCACTTATATTCCTTCTTTCTTCTCTGACCTTAGCCTTTAGTGCAATTATTGTTGGCCTCATTGCTGCCTTTTTTTAATAGCAATGTTATTATACATGTTTTGAAAAATATGATTATTTTCTTTTGAACCGTACGAAGATGTGATCTAAAAAATCAAGCCAGCCGTTTACCTTACGTTTTGTGGTGGCAAAAGGAAATTCTTATAATTTAGCCTTGGACGTAAATACCGTGTGTAATTGAAGTTTTGATTCGTCAAACAATTGCTTAATATGAGAAATCTGAACGCACCCAACAAAGTTTTTAATCCTAACTCTTCTATAAAAATTTAATCCTAACTAAATTCAGGTTTTTCAATTTATATTCAATTACATTAGCTGGTTTATACAATATACATGTTATACATATATGTTTTGAATTATACAAGGAATACTAGTAATTTTTTGTCCATACCAAACACCAAAAAACACTTTTCAACTTATTTTCAAGGTTGCTACAATACCCAAGAAAATGAAATATTTTTCTAGGAAATTCCTTTTGAAAAGTGACTCATTTTTACGTGAACTTCAAAACAAACGGAGCATAGGAGTGACTCATTTTTATAATACATGCGCAAAGTTTAAGTGTATACATTAGGCTTTTCAATTGAATTCAAACAAATGATTGGATTGACTAATATAACACAAATAGTGTTATATGTCCCAAATGAATTAATATCAATATAATTATGTGTTTAAAAATTCAATTGAAAACCGTAATCTATTTCATTCCTTAATGTTACTATTGGCAACAAAATTGTGTTAATTTTTCGCAACCGTAATCTATTTCATTCCTTAATGTTCCCTTATAAGTTAACTAGAAGATTAAATCCAACAACGGAGCTACGATTTGACTTGAGAGAGGGTAATAAATATATGATAAATTTATGCACATGCATGTGAGCATGTATATAACTATATATAGTCTTTGAGATAATATCCAAATATCAAAAGTGCTTTTTATTTTTAAATTCTAAATGAAATTTAATGTAAGAAAACCCACAAAAAGATAG
The DNA here is from genome assembly GCA_032878915.1 of Castanopsis chinensis. NCBI lineage: Eukaryota > Viridiplantae > Streptophyta > Magnoliopsida > Fagales > Fagaceae > Castanopsis > Castanopsis chinensis. Next base: position 310,797 of record JAVQMG010000047.1, on the reverse strand, counting down.
TATGTTTATTTTATTATGTTTATCTATTACGATTTTATCACATGAATAATCACTTTTTGAATTTTTTTTAAGTCAAAATTTCCCTTACGAATGGAAATGTTTTTAGTATTTAAATAATAATAGGTACAATTTATGTTAATTTATGTTATTTTATTTAATATATGATCATAAAAATTTAAATTTTTAATAATTCGAAATTCTATATCATAAATATTTATGTATTTGAAATTTGAGCTTAATTAGCTTGAAAACAATTTCAGACTCAACGGTTTATTATATAATAATCTCCATACTTTATTGTTTATAAAAAAAATTATTAGGGAGAATAAATAATTATAAAAAGAATGTTTGACCCTATTATCTTTTTTTTTTTTTTTTTTTTTTTTTTTGTATTTTTGAAAGCTAATAATAATGTTGTTTTATTTTTTTTTTCCTCTTCGATTAAACTCTTGCTTCTTTATTTTAGTTTTATACTCTAATTTTTTTCTTTAATATGTTCTTTACATATATAATAAACTTAATAAAATATGACATATAATGGCCTACTAATTATATAAATAAGAAAAGTGTACCAAGGCAGAAAGGAAAAAAAAATCTAATTATGATTAATTTAATTGGGGTGTGTTTTGTATTATGCAAATCATATAGCTAACAATTTTTTTTTTAGGTAGATGACTATGGTTCAAATAGTACTCCAATGGTAATTACACCTACTATCACATGCTCAAATCATATGATGATCATGCATCCGAATGTCTATTTAGATTTAGTCACCTAGGTTTAGGGCTTCAATTCGTCCATGCATCTTAATTCTTAAATCTAGGGTTTAATGCGTCTCATTATGTTTTCATGCATCTTAACAATTCAACATGTTTAGGGTTTTTTTTTTTTTTTGCATCATATTAAATATAAAAACGACATTAGGATTTTCTCTACATCATTCATACTTATGCAATCAATAATTCACATAAGGGTTTGAATATTCTCATATTTTATATGTTTTAAGAAGATGGTGTCAAACGTTACCTATAATCAAATTTGCATTTATCATTTCGCATTTATCTAGTCTGTGAATATGTTTAATTATTCATAATTTTTATGCATTGAACAAGTTTTGTTCTATTTGTTATTTTTGTTCATAGAATCACAAGAGTAAATTATTGTTTTAATATTTTCAACAACATATTTGACTTCTCAAAAATTATTTGTTATTTTTGTACGTGCTCTATAGAGTTGTTAGGCGTTAAAGGAGGAGTTAGGGTTGGAGTAAAAAAATCTATGTGAAAATCGAGTTTCTAAGACTCGAGTTTCCTCAGAAAAAACCCAGAACCCCCATCGTAGAAAACCCATCTTCCTCCTCCATTCTTTTTCTCCTTTTTTTTTTTTTTTTGTTCTTTCTCCATCTTCTGTCTCAAGACAGTTCTTCCTTCTTCTTCTTCTCCTTCCTCAAACATCCAAACCCTTTTCTCAAAATCCCAAACCCAAAATTCACGATCTCAGCACCGAAGCATCATGGATTTGATGATGTCAGCACCGAAGTGGCTTGGGTTTGTTGATCTCGGCACCAAAGGTCCGTTTTCTGTGTTTTCTGGTTTGGTTTGTCTCTTGATTCATTTTCTATTTTTTTCTGGGTTAATGTTCTGGGTTTTTTTTCATTTTTGGTTGGTCTGTTTGTGTTTTCTGGGATTTTGCGTTGGTGATTTCTATTTTCTGGTTTCTGGTTGCTGCATTTTCTGTGTTGGTGATTTCTTCTGTTCTGGGTTTTCTGGGTTTTTTTTTTTAGGAAACTCGAGTCATAGAGACTCGATTTTCACGTGGATCCACGTCAACTACGCATCTCATGGAAATCAAGTCTTTAAAACTCGATTTGCTACAGTGAAATCGAGTCCAAAGGACTCGATTTGTTATAAACTAAAATAGTTTCAAACCTTGGCTAACTAATAATATAGTTTAGATTTTATAGTTATTTAAAAAATTTGGCCCACCCTTTGCATGGACCCCCAATAAAAGGTAGAGCGTGCTTTTGTTTTGTAGTGATTGTGCATTTGCGTTTGTGTTTGCATTTGGCTGGTCTCATGACACTATTCATAAATCAGCCAAGCACTAAAAACATGTAAAGAGTTTTTGCTACAGTGTTTTTGCCAATTAAAAAATATTTTGCTATAGTATTTTTAACAATAAATTTTCAATTTTCAGTAAATAAGTGGTATCTAAACATGCCCTGAATGTCTATTATGTTATTTGTGTACCCCATGTAAAAAGCCTTGGTCTTGTATGATTATCTTTTCTATGACAATGTATTAGAAGAAAAAAAAAATCTATGGCAAGTTCATGAATATATGGCATTGTCTATTTCTACAAAACTTGAAGCAATTAATAATGGAAACTTCTCTTAAAAAATTAGTGGCAATGGAGCTTATTGGATAGGCTTATGCTATGTTTGGAAGTTTGGAGAGAGAGAAGAGTAGAAGAGAGTAGTGGGAAGGAGAGTAGAGGGGAATTGTTATCCTCCACCTTGTTTGGATATTTTTAAAATTAAATAAGAGGCTGGGAGAGGAATAATTAGCCCTTCCATCTTGTTTGGATGTTTTAAAATTTAGAATGGGAAAGAGGATATGATTAAATATATTTAAATAGATAAATTTACCCCTATTTAAAAATGAACTTGCAACATTGGTTTATGATTAACATGATTAATTTATTAGATTAAATAATTATGACTATTGATGAACCAGAAATTTATGATCACCATTATACGCAGATCGTCATTCACCCAAAGAAGACGTTACGCATTTATTATGATCATTGATGACAAAACATAACTGACAGAGCAACAATCACATAATGAGCTATGACCTCCAGACAAAGATTCTATAACACACTAGCCGTTGAGCATAAAAGAAGCACATCACTGCCTATTAATGAGGCATACAACTATAAAAAGAAGATAACATAAGCTAAAGGTTCACACAAATACTCTACAAAATCACTCTCTACTCATTTTCTTTCTAGAATCTTTCTCTCTTACTGACTTAAACATCGGAGGCGGTTTGGCTGATGCCACACCGGAGTGTTACTCTTCCACCCTTTTCATTTTGTAGTTTTTCATCTACAGATACAACCTCATTCACAGTATCGTCCATCCACTATGACGAAGAGCTCAACTGTTGATTTTTTGCATAATCAGTTTGGTGCCATTTGTGGGGAACGTTAATCATTCAAGCCATCTTTCTCAGTGACAAAAAAGTTCCTCAAAGTACGAGATGGAAGCAGAGACTGGACCACAACTAGATGCTGTGCAACAACAACAAATCCAAGCCCTTTTGGCCAATGAGGAAGAGCTGACTCACCATAATGAAGAACTACGAAAGATAATGGAATCCAAATGCAAAACGTCAATGAACAAGTGAAAACCAAAAGAAAGAAGAATCAAACTTTCAAGCCTACAGGCGAGACAGGACCTTAGGAGAAGATTCCACCAGGGTGGAGAATGAACTTTGCAACATGAGGAAGGAGATAGGCGAACTAAAAAGTGCTATGAAGGACAAAGGTGGAGAGAATCTAGATGGGATGATCCGAAGGACAGACTCACCATTCACTACCGAAGTACTGAACCGTCTCTTCCCACCAAAATTTTGTCTCCCACAGTTGGAGTCATATGACAGTTCCAAAGATCCCTTGGATCACATTGAATCATTCAAGATGCTGATGCTATTGCAGATGACTCTAGACGAAGTGATGTGTAGGGCATTCCCAACAGCACTGAAGGGAGCAACTAGAGTATAGTTCAACAAGATACCCCCAAGAACCATTGCAGACTTTGAACAACTCAGTAAGAGTTTTGTTCGTCATTTCATTGAAGGGCAAAGACACAAAAAGCCAACCAACCATCTTCTTAACATTCAACAAGCAGAAGGAGAATCAATAAGGCAATATGTCACTCAGTTCAATAAGGAGCTGCTGTAAGTAGACGAAGCTGAAGATCAAGTCATCTTAACAACCTTCCAGGCAGGATTGCTACTAGGAGATTTCTTCTTCTCAATCATTAAAAGTCCACCAAAAACAATGGCAGAGTTGCTCCATAAAGCTTAAAAGTACATGAATGCAGAGAATGTAGTGCTCATAAAGGAAATGAAAGGGAAAAGGAAGAGAGATGAGGAACAAACAGCAATCGGGATAGGAAAAAGGAGACAAGAAATGGTGAACAAACCACAGGGAAAAAGAAGGAGCTTCTAAATAGGAAACCCAAGTTCACTACCTTCACTCCCCTAATAATGCCAACTGAGCAAGTTCTTATGCAGATAAGAGATGATCCTTCCCCGCAATGGCCGAAGCTAATTAGCACTCTAGTGGAAAGAAGAGACAAGAGCAAGTACTGAAAATTCCACCAAGACAACGGGCATTGTACTAATGAGTGTAAGCATTTGAAAGACCAGGTGGAAACTCTAATCCAGCAAGGGAAGTTCCAGAAGTACATCAGAAAGACAGAGCCACACAGGTACCAACGAAAGGATGACCAAGGCAGAACTCCAGAGATAAGGGATACCAAACCCCTTGTAGGAGAAATAAAGAAAATCTTGGAAGGAATAATAGCAGGCGGAACATTGAAATCCTTGAAAAAGGCACAGGGAAGGGAGATAAACAGCATCCATTCACGACTCCCTCCAATGAAGATGCCAAAGAAAGACGAGCCTGATATTGTCTTCTTAGAGAGAGACAATCGCGGTATCAGGCAACCCCATGACGATCCACTAGTAATCATACTCAGAGTGGAAGAGTTCAACATCCATCGAGTGCTCACTAACAATGGAAGCTCAGCGAACATCATCTACTTGCCTGCATTTCAGCAAATGAAGCTGAATAAGAAAGGGATCGGGCCTTTCACCTTGCCTTTGGTAAGCTTCACAGGGGATAAAGTCATCCCTAGAGGCATCGTCACTCTAACTGTGACTGCAGGTTCTTATCCAACGCAGGTCATCAAGAATATTGATTTCCTCATAGTTGATTGTCCTTCAACATACAACATCATCTTGGGAAGACTTGCACTCAACAAATTAAGAGCAGCAACATCAACGTATTACTTGAAGGTGAAATTTCTAACAGCCCATAGGGTAGGAGAAATCAGAGGGGACCATATGCACAATTTTACAAGCAATGATGTAGGTGTCTTTTTTTGTTAAAATGTAGAAAATTAATCATTTTTTTTTTATTTTACACAATTTTGCAGCGTCTGATGCAGTTGCTCTTTGATTGCAACGTCACAAAAAATTTTAATCAATAAAAGTTATTAAAAAAAAAAAAAAAAAAACTACACTCTTTAAATACTGTGTACTCTATCTACTGCGATTTGAGACTGTAAAATTTTGACCTCTCCCATATTAAAATTACATATAAAATTAAATGATATAAAAACTAATAAATATTATTTAATTAAAATTTAAATATAAGAAATGGATCACTTAAAATTTCACGGCAATGGTATTTTCCAGATCTTGGAATAGTTTCAGTTTGGTTTGCAAGTTTGTGGAGTTCATGGGCCGTGTTTTCCAGTTACTGCAAGATGGGGCCATGGAAATATATAATTTCCATGGTTGCTCGATCGGAGTCGGTGGAGCAAGCCAAAGTACAAGCTTGTAGATCGAAGAACGGTAAATTTTGATGAAGAAATAGGAGTGCAGGAAGTTCTCTTTGGTGGGAATGTGGAAGTCGTGATTAAAATGAGACCAGTTTTGCTCATTATGGTCATGTAATTGACAATATAACGAAAATGGTTACTTTTTTTTTTTTTTGAGAAACAAGAAAATGGTTACTAGTCTAAGATTGTCTCTGCTTTTTCAGATGTTACACGCAACAGTAATATTGTTGCTCATGCGCTTGCTAGTTTCTAGAAGGCAAAAGTTTCAAGACCAGCCTCAAGTATGGTTAGAAGACACACTTCAAGATGTAGCTTCTATTGCATTTCGTGATATAGTTATTTGATCTAATCAAAATTTGAGACTTGATTCTTAAAATATATATATATATATATATATATATATATATATATATATAAAGCAAACTTTAAACAGATTAAAATTGGCATACTATTATACCGTCTTATTCGACTGCAGAGGTTGGACTCAAAAACAACACCATCTCTTGCTACTGCAAAAATATTACACACTAGACTCTTTTCACTGGTCCTAACAGTAAATTAGAACCACTGATTTTATTGGTACCTACAAAAACTACCATATATGACAACTTCAATCTTACATTACGTAGCCAACATATAGTTATAACACAACAGTCTTTTGAGATTTGCTTGATCAACAAACCCTTTATTTGAACTGAGAAGGAATATAGCCTAGGCACCCTCAGCAATTGATCATAGTATTTAGCACGGGAACATGCCAATATTGTCTACTAGAAATTGATAGCCACTATAGGACTTGATACTATGTGGCTATCTTGATCTATCCATTTGAGAAAACCATAAATTACCTTTGAAAATTCTCTATCAAGCTCAATGTTCACAACAAAACTTCGAGTCTGATATTTGCGGGTGAATGTAAGGGTCCTTGGTTTCACACTTATTTTCAATCCGGTGGGAATGTTCTCCAAATGTGCCTGGTAAACAGCTTTATCATTTCCAACATTTGTTACAACCCTGCTAAAGTTCATTGCCACTGGATATATGGTTTTGGTTGTGAGTGCGGCCGTGAAAGAGGGATAGTTTAGATCATGAATAGATTTGTTGCTGCAACTCCATTGAGTTCGTCTAATGAGAGCCCTCATTTGCTGCTTAGTGTGTTCCACGCCACACAGAAACTCAATATAATCTTGGAAACCCATGTCATATATGAGTCCTGGATCCATCGCTTTATTCGGATTGATGTGGCCAGCCCCAAACTCCAGAGGTGAGCCAAAATCATTTGTTAATTCGCTTTTAATAATTGTGCCAGTATTGTCCATGGCATAGGCCGTGGTCATCATTGCGGATCGGATAGCTGCTGGGCTCCACTTGGGGTGGATTGCTTTCAGTAAAGCTCCAACCCCAGCAACATGTGGTGTCGCCATTGATGTGCCCGACATTAATGCATAATCTGTAACCAATTCATAGTTTCCGACTTTGATGTACTTAAAGGTTGGAGATGCGGCTAAAACATCAACTCCTGGAGCCAGAATATCTGGCTTTAAAATTCCTGGAGTGACTGGATTCGGACCTTTCGAAGAGAAACTGGCCACTTGAGGGGAAGGCTTTGTACCCGACCTCGTTAACACAAACCTCATGTCTTTCACTTTTGGGTTTTTCACCCTCGCCACATACTCTTTAACCAAAGTTTCTGACCCAGTTGGCAAAATAAGGCTCGGAATGATGTACTTTTCAGATGATAATGGTAAGAAATTATCTGTCAAGAAGATTGCCGCATAAGCACCTGCCCTCTCGACCTCCTTAATTTGTTGAGAAATATTTGAACTTGAGCTATCACAGATGACTACCTTTCCTGCAACCTCCTTTCTATCCAATGTTTTGTCCTTGCAAAGTGCTTTGCTCACGTTGTCTTTGCCATAGTACAATGGCAAATCAGTAATGAAAACACTCTCTGGAAAGTATGAAGTACCTTCAATGGAAACCCCATTTTCTAGAGTCATTTTTGCATAAAACTCTCGACCAAGTGTACCAGCCCCAACAGTTGTGATCCAAGGTGCTACATTGTCTACTGTTTAAAAGTCAAAATCATTGCTGGCAGCACAGACAACAAAAACCCCTTTCTCAATTGCTGAAAGAGAACCCAAGGCAACAAGATCAGTGAAATAAGATCTCTCATTTAACGCAAGAGACAAAGACATTATATCAACCCCATCAAGAATTGCTTGTTCCATGCCAGCAAGAACATCACTTGCTACACCACTTCCATGTCCCCAGAGGGCTTTGTAGACTGCAAGACGTGCATGAGGAGCCACCCCAATGGCCGTGCCTCTTGCATATCCAACGTAACTTACTCCAGGAACATGATTGCCAACTGCCGTGGATGCTGCGTGCGTACCATGACCATAGAAGTCTCTTGGAGAAAGAAATTCACCTTCCTCAGATGCGTTAAAACCTTGAGCTTGGATTCCTTTGTAATAGAATCGAGCCCCAATGAGTTTTTTGTTGCAGTATGGAGGGCTAAAAGCCGTGCCATTCTCACACTTGCCCTTCCATTTTTTCGGCACAGGTGGCATACCCTTGTCATCAAAACTCTCGCTCTCTGGCCAAACTCCTGAATCAACCACACCTATGATCACATCTTCTCCATATGAAGCAGCAGGCCATATGCCAAAGTTTTCTTGTAGCCCAAGAAACTTAGGGGAGTAGGTTGTCTTTGGCTTAACAAAGGACTCTGAGTAAGTGGCAAGATGAGATGGAGATTCCTTAATCTCAGATAGTTGAGAGGGTGTGAGCCTAGCGCTGAAGCCGTGCATGACATGGTTGTACGAGTACAACAATAGTTCTTTGTCATTAGCAGGAGATGATGACAATGATTTTAGGATGGAACGATGCCATGACTCATGGGTTACGAAAGATTCAGGCTTGTGAGTATGGTCCACGTGCATGATATATGTCTGGTAGTTTTCAGATTTGGATACTGCATTGACAAAAGGAAGCAGAAACAATAGCAACCAGAGTAGTTCACACTGTGAAATCAGATGGGAGAAACTCATCTTCATGGTTATGGTAGTGATGGGCTATTGGACTTGGAAACAATGCTAATAGAAAGGTCTATATATAGGGTAATAACTTTAACACACGCCCATTCACTTTTTTTTGCACTAAATTTAAGTATGAGTGGTTGATATTAAAGCGTTACCTTTGAATCCTCCTTCACATGGAGAAAAATTTTGGTACCACACCCAATTAAACAACTTTGCCCACAACTCACCCCATGGGCGAGTTGTGGTAGGTGAAAGGGTGATGGTAGATCCATGTGAGAACACCCCTCCATCTACCACAGATCGTCACATAAGCAAATTGTAGACAAAGTTGTGTAATTGGGTATGGTGCCCGAACCTCTCTTACATTGACCTAAAAATAGAATAAGTGGAATATCTTTTTTGTGGACCCATTGTAAAATCTTGTCCAGTACGATCATTTTTTTTTTTCCCAGACCCAAACCTGATATAACCTAAGTCAAGCAGTAACGGCTCTACGAATTTTGTTTAGGAGATCATTTAGAAATTAAAATTAAAAAAATTTTAATAAAAAAAACTTGAATATATTAAGTTATAGAAAAAAATACGTGAATTTTTATAATTTCCTTCTACAATTTTTTAAATTTTAAACTATTACACAATAGTTTATTATGAATATTGATTACCAATATGCGTAACCTATCTATAAAAATTTGTGGCGTTTAGTGCTTTTGGCAATCAGGCTTATTGGACTGGCTTAAAGAAATAGTAACTCGATCTAATCATTAGAAAAAAACAAAAACATAAAGGCTTAAATAAAAGGCACCAAGAGGAAAAGGGAAAAGACAACAGAGTCTTGGATGCATCTGTATTGCACGATTTGACTCATGCTTCATGAATTATTATCCACTTGGAATTTCATTCTTGTAGATTTATGGTTTCAATATTATTCGTTGATGTATGTTAAATCTGGGGTGTAATCCATCTCATTATGTGTTTATGCATCTTCAAAATTCAACTCTTATTTATTTATTTTTTTGCATCATATAAATTATAAAGAAGAAAAAAAAATTCCATGTCAATTCACTAGCCATCTAGAATTCATGTCTAGTCTAGGGTTGAATAATATTTGCATCTTTTTCTTTTTTCTTTTATTTTTTGGAAAAAAAAATACCAAACTTGAATATTAATAAGGAGCTAGAAAATCAGCAACTATAACACAATCAACATTTAGTGGAACAAACTTCATCCAAACTAATAAAGAGGAAAAAAAGTCTCGCTTTTTGAGCTAAGACATGTACAACTTCATTACCTTACCTTACATTATGAGAGGAAGTATGTTCACATCTTTGAATGCCCAAGCATTGATTATTAGAGTTTTAGCATGCTTTTATATTCCTCTTGCATCACATGGAATATATGAAAAGCCAAAAATATTTTTTGTCTTAATCCTATTGAATTCCTTCAAGTGACATTTCAATCAAATTAGGGTTTCCATTATTATTCTCGCATACCATGTAGAAGTTCATTAAGGGTTTGCTTTTGCATTTTATTTCTTTATTTCACACATATATGATACAATTTCACTTCTAACATTGTCACTTTTTCCATGCAAGTTATTTCTGTTCAAAGGTGGAATTAGGGGAGGCCATGACCCCGCTGACTTTTTGAAATTTATATTAGAGGGTGGGAAAAATTTACAATTTAAACAAAAAAAAATATACTGCAGACTGCCCCCTGTCCCCCCTGAAATTTGGCTTTGTCAAAATTTAATTCTTAGTTCTATGATTCTATCACCCAAAAAGAAAAAAAAAAAAAATAAATAAATAAAACCTTCTATTTTTCATAATTGATCCCTAAAACTTCTGAACTAGTCTATAAAGACCCTTAAAAAAATTAAATTGGAACAAATACAAAAAACCCAAAAAATAATACAAAATAACAAGGCCTTAATTAACAAAACAAAAAAAGTCTTCAATTACAAATCTCTAATACTCAGTATAAAAGAAAAAATAAAATAAAAGGAAAAGTAAAAATCTAGATGTCTGTTACAGTTGCAATGCACACCAGTCCCAATCATGCCGTTAATCACCACGAGGTTTACAATTAGAAAATGTTACTTTGCCATAATTGGCTAGACAAACTGGCTCTATATAATACATTTGACTCTCCATGTAACCGTCCATCCCATGGATGCAATTAATATCACAATGTAAAACAAGTGCATTCAAGAGAAATATACAATGGGGGGAAATGGTTTTTTTTTTTTTTTTTTTTTTTTTTTTTTTTTTTTTTATAGTGTTTGATATAAATTTGAGACCTATTTGTCCTTTGAAGTGGGTCTAAGTTGGGACGTGTTCTTTTTATGATTAATATCATGCGATCACTTGTTCAAAGACCATTAAATAATGTATGAAAAATTGACTACTAAAATGTCCCCTCAAATTAACATGGCTTTAACTTTATGAGTTGCTATTTCGGTTCGAAGAAATTCCTTAGATGCAGAGGGTTAATTACCACATTAATCACATCACCAAATAAAGCAATAATCAATTTTATAGAGGGTAACAAAATTGCACATTGTTTGGCGAGTGTTAGGTTCTAAAGATATACGATTAAATGTTTAGAGTCTCAATTTGTATATGTGTTGGCAAATCAAGAACAAAAACATGTCTAGGATAGGTATTAGACATTGCTCAAAGTTGTTCAAGTCAAGACTCAAGAATATACAAGCTGCAGGAAAAAGAATTGAAATTCTGTGAAGCTCGACCGATCAAATATCACAGAAAAATAATTTCTGCAGAATTTAAATCAGGCCCAAGCTCGTGAAAATATTTAGGGTTTCATTCAAACACTCCTATGTAAAAAAAAAAAAAAGAAAACCCTAGCTACGTTTTGAAGATTTTTAAAAGACCTGTGAGTTACTCCTATGAGATCTGAGAGATTCTATACCTTCTAAATTTACAAGTATCTACCGGAACAAGATCTACAATTAAATAATGGTAGAATTTAGTTGTTGCAAAATCAAAAAGTCGTGATTTGAAATCTTTGAGTGGGATCTCAAAGTCACAAATGTGGGAATTTGTGTTTTGCAAATCCAAAAGAGAAGGAGTCCGTAAATTTGAAGCTTGCATATGGTCTTATTAGTAAGTTACTATTGGAGGTAGAAATAGATTTAGGGTTGAATTTTATTGTATAAACTTCAATTCTCTTTAGTGGATTAGTTTTACCTTGAGGATAATTAGGTTAAATCCTCCCCAGGTTTTTACCTTGAGATAGTTTGTTTCAATGGTTTTCTTGGGTGATCATATCGTTGTGTTCTTTATTTTTTCATTGTTGTCCATGATATGATCTATCTTTGTTTAACCTAGATCTCATAATAAACCTAAGTAATTACTTGGCTAATATATTAGGTTAAATAATATGTTTTAAATGGTCTAAACAAACAAACAAACAACAAGAATAATAGCTAATTTGCCAGATATTGTTGTATAGATGGAGGATGTTCCAACATCAATTTTTCCTTTTGTTTAGACTGATTTAAGCCCTTTTTCAAAATAAAATAAGCAATCTTATTTCTCAAAAAAAGAAAAGAAAAAAAAGATACACACACACACACACACACACTGGTGGCTCCATGTTAGAGCCAAGGTGATCTCAAGTCTACCCTAACCTAGAAAAAAAAATAATTATATATAAAATTTGGAAATTTTATTATTTTTTTACCCTTAAAAAAATGTGTGACCACCCTAATTTTTTTTTAAGCTCAATATAATTAAACTTTGGACAAAGATTAGCAATAAATTAACTTGGTTGTAAACTAAGGCTACAACTCTACTCGATATTTTTTTTAATGGATACAAATTTTAACAAATCGACAATTAGATTACATTTTTTTTTTCTTATATCCTTTATGTTTGCAAAACTTCAAGAAGATCAAAGATCAATAGCTTATGTCATCAATCAAATATTTAAATTTTGAGTTTTTGTGATCTAAAATTATACGCAAAAAATAAATTTATGGATCAAATAGTAAATAATATCTAATTGACATGAAATTTGACATGCGTTTTAAGAACATAAAGAATATATGATTCAAAGATTATATTTTTAAAATATGTAGCCATGTTAATTTGTTTAGCGAAACTTGTAGTCTTAAACTATAACTAAGTTTGTTGTCAAATTTTGTCCTTAAAAGTTGTTTCTCTTAACAATATATTGAGCCCTTACAAACAAAAAGAAAAATTCAAGAAAATTTCTAACTAAAATTTTGAAAGAGATGTAGCTTGCAGCATTGATAATGAAATTATCATGAAATGATTTTAAAATAAAATAAAAAAATAAAAAATAAAAAAAACAATTCGTAGAAGAAAATAGTAAGACTTCATGTATTTGGCTTCTTTTTTTTTTTTCATTTTTTTTGGTCAATATATGAATTTATTATTTTATTAGATTTTGTTTAATTTAAGTTTCCTTATAACCTCCCTAAAAAAATTCCTAGAACCACCATTGCGTGCTCAAGCGCACACACTAAAAGACACTCAGGATATGGTAACTGTTTAAATGCCTGAACTTTTAAGAAGATTAAAATTGCCTTACTTTCTCCTATCAAAAAAAAAAATTGCCTTACTTTCATACTATATTTTTCAATTGCAGAGGCTGAACTCAAAAACAGCTCCATTAATTTGCTATGGCGGCAAGAATTTTACACGCTAGACTCCTTTCACTTGTTGTAACAGTAAATTACAACCACTCATTTTGTTAACACACATAAAACCGGGTCTGTTTGGATAACTTATGGTTGAAAATAATATAACAAAATAATTTTTAAAACTAAAAATACCGTATATAACACTTGCTGTTTTTTCTTTGACTGGTCTATAAACAGTATATAAGATCCGGACTCCAAAACACCAAACATAACAAACGCACAATCTAAACACACTTTAGGGTTCATCTGAATACAGTTGAAAATTAAAAATTGAAATAAAAAATTAAAAATATTATAGTAAAATAATTTTTTAATGTATAAAAAATACTGTTCACGCTTAAAATTACTGTTCATTGACAAATACAGTATCCGGTGCGAGTCCCAGGATAAAAAAAAAAAAAAAAAAAAAAAAAAAAAAAAAAAAAAAAAAAAAGGCTGAAATGGCTGAACACTAGAAACGCAGACGTTGGGTAGAAATAATTTCTAAGATTCGTGCTTATGTGCATCCTCCTTTGCCGAAAAAAAAACTTTTCTGTGACAGAATGTCTTTTCTGTGTTCCCCATGAAAAAAAAGCTTCGTCTTGTGCTATCAAGTTTTCTATGACAATAGAGAAAAGTTCTACCACAAGTTTGTGAATTGATGAAATGATGGGAAAAGTTTCTTTAGGAATTTGTGGCAATGGAGCTTGTGGCACGCGTGGATGTACGGCGTTAATCTCATCCGGATGTTATCAGCATATACCACCCTTTGCATGGACCAAGAAAAAAGGTTGAGCGTCTGTTTGTTTTCATCCCAATAAGTTCCCTTGCCACTAATTTTTTAAGAAAAGTTTCCGTTATTAATTGCTTTAAGTTTTGTAGAAATAGACAATGCCATATATTCATGAACTTGCCATTGAATTTTTTTTTTTTCCTTCCGATACATTGTCATAGAAAAGATAATCATGCAAGACCAAGGCTTTTTACATGGGGTACACAGATCACATAATAGACATTCAACCTTTTTTTGGGTCCATGCAAAGGTTGGTATGTGCTGATAATATCCGGATGAGATTAACGCCGTACATCCACGCGTGCCACAAGCTCCATTGCCACAAATTCCTAAAGAAACTTTTCCCATCATTACTTAAATTATCGTACAAGACTGGCTTTCGAGGGTAAGGAAAAAACTTCCTGGCACGCAGGAGTAATAGATTTTTCATCTATTCACAAACTTGTGGAAGAATATTTCTCTATTGTCATAGAAAACTTGATAGCACAAGACGAAGATACAGGGGAAACAGATAAGCACGAATCTTATTCTTATCGATATTAGCGAAGATAAAAAGAAACCAATGAGCTGTTTTGATGAGAATACCAAATGTATTTTTCAATTTTTAACCGTATCCAAACTTCGGGTACATATATAGACCTTTCTATTCGCATTGTTTCCCAGTCCAATAGCCCATCACTACCAGCATCCACAGCAGTTAGTAGCAATGTTCCTGGAGTAAGTTACTTTGGATTTGCAAGAGGCACAGCCATTGGGATGGCTCCTCGTGCACGTCTTGCTGTCTACAAAGCCCTTTGGAAAAAAGACGGATGAGGTACCGGTGCAACGTGTGATATTCTTGCTAGCATGGAACAAGTAATTCTTGACGGGGTTGATATAATGTCTTTGTCTCTTAGCTTTCATATGACATCTTATTTCAATAATGATATTGCCACGGGTTCTCTTTCAGCAATTGAGAAAGGGATTTTTGTTGTTTGTGCTGCCGGCAATGATCGTTATTTTAAAACAGTAGACAATGTAGCAACTTGGATCACAACTGTTGGGGCTGGCACATTTGATCAAAATTTCCATGTAAAAATGACTTTAAAAAATGGGGTTTCCATTGAAGGTACATCATACTTTCCAAAGAGCGATTTCATTACTGATTTGTCTTTGTACTATGGCAAAGACAACGTGAGTAAAGCAATTTGCAAGGACAAAACATTGGATAGAAAGGAGATTGCAGGAAAGGTAGTCATCTGTGATAGCCCGAGTACAAATATTTCTCAACAAATTAAGGAGGTCGAGAGGACAGGTGCTTATGCGGCAGTCTTCTTGACAGGTGTTTCGTTACCGTTGTATAAAGAGTACAGCATTCCGATACTTATTTTGCCAACTGAGTCAGAAACTTCAGTTAAAGAGTATGTGACGAGGGTGAAATACCCAAAAGTGAAAGACGTGAGTTTTGTGTTATCGAGGTTGGGTACAATTACAAAGACTGCCCCTCAAGTGGCCTTTGTTCTCTTCGAAAGGTCCGAATCCAGTTACTCCAGGAATTTTAAAGCCAGATATTATCGCTCCAGGAGCTGATGTTTTAGCCGCGTCTCTACACTTTAAGTACGACAAAGTCGGAAACTTTGATTTGGTTACAGATTATGAATTAATGTCAGGCACATCAATGGCGACAACACATGTTGCTGGGGTTGGAGCTTTACTGAAAGCAATCCACCCCAAGTGAAGCCCAGCAGCTATCCGATCGGCTATGATGACCACAGCCAATGCCATGGACAATACTCGCACAATTATTAAAAGTGAATACACAAATGATTTTGGCTCACCTCTAGAGTTTGGGGCTGGCCACATCAATCCAAATAAAGCGATGGATCTTGGACTCATCTATGATATGGGTTTGCAAGATTATATTGATTTTCTGTGTGGCCTGAAACACACTAAGGAGCAAATGAGTGCTCTCATTCGACGAACTCAATGGAGTTGCAGCAACAAATCTATTCATGATCTAAACTATCCCTCTTTCATGGCCGCATTCACAACCAAAACCATATATCCAGTGGCAATGAGCTTTAGCAGGGTTGTGACAAACGTTGGAAATGATAAAGCTGTTTACCGGGCACGTTTGGAGAGCAGTTTCAACGGATTGAAAATAAGTGTGAAACCAGAGACTCTTACATTCACCCGCAAATATCAGACTCGAAGTTTTGTTGTGAGCATTGAGCTTGATAGAGAATTTTCAAGGGTAATTTATGGTTTTCTCAAGATAGCCACATAGTATCAAGTCCTATAGTGGCTATCAATTTCTAGTAGGCAATATCGGCATGTTCCCGTGCTAAATACGATGATCAATTGCTGAGGGTGTTTAGGCTATATTCCTTCTCAGTTCAAATAAAGGGTTTGTTGATCAAGCAAATCTCAAAAGACTGTTGTGCTATAACTATATGTTGGCTATGTGATGTAAGATTGAAGTTGTCATATATGGTAGTTTTTGTATGTACCAATAAAATCAGTGGTCCTAATTTCCTGTTAGGACCAGTTAAAAGAATCTAGCGTGTAATACTTTTGCAGTAGTACGAGATGGTGTTGTTTTTGAGTTCAACCTCTGCAGTTGAATAAGACAGTATAATAGTATGCCAATTTTAATCTATTTAAAAGTTGCTATATATATATATATATTAAGAATCCAGTCTAAAATTTTGATTAGATCAACTAAACTATATCACGATATACAATAGAAGCTACATCTTCAAGTGTGTCTTCTAACCATACTTGAGGCTGGTCTTGAAACTTTTGCCTTCCAGAAACTAGCAAGCGCATAAGCAACAGTATTACTGTTGCGTGTAACATCTGAAAATGCAGAGACCATCTTAGACTAGTAACCATTTTCTTGTTTCTCAAAAAAAAAAAAAAAAAAAAACCATTTTCGTTATATTGTCAATTACATGACCGTAATGAGCAAAACTGGTCTCGTTTTAATCATAACTTCCGCATTCCCACCAAAGAGAACTTCCTGCACCCCTATTGCTTCATCAAAATGCACCGTTCTTCTACAAGCTTGTACTTTGACTTGCTCCTCCAACTCCGATCGAGCAACCATGGAAATTACCATGGCCCCATCTTGCTGTAGCTGGAAAACACGACCCATGAACTCCACAAACTTGCATACCAAACTGAAACTATTCCAAGATCTTGAAAATACCATTACCGTGAAATTTTAGGTGAGCCTTTCTTATATATATAAATTTTAATTAAAAAATATTTATTAGTTTTTTATATCATTTAATTACATATATTTTTTTCATATGGGAGAGATCAATATTTTACAGTCTTAAGTTGCAGTAGATAAAGTAAACAGTATTTAAAGAGTGTAATTTTTTTTTTTTTAAATGACTTTTATTGATTAAAATTTTTTGGGATGTTGCATTCTAAGGGTTTAAATTTATTTCTTTCTTTTTTTTTTTTTTGGAAAGGTAAGAAGATTTTAATTATATTTTACTGGGTAATGGAGGTGTCTTATAGTGTTGAGCCAACCCTAACTCCTCCTTTAACGCCTAACAACTCTATAGAGCATGTACAAAAATAACAAATCATTTTTGAGAAGGAAGCCAAATATGTTGTTGAAAATATTGCAAAAATAATTTACACGTGATTCTATGAACAAAAATAACAAATATAACAAAACTTGTTCAATGCATAAAAATTACAAATAATTAAGCATATATTCAGAGATTAGATAAATGCAAATTTGATTATAGGCAGCGTTTTACACCATTTTCTTAAAACGTATAAAATATTCAATTATTCAACCCCATATGTGAATTATTGATTGCATGTGAATGAGTTACATAGAGAAAATCCTAATGTCTTTTTTTTTTTTACTTGAAATGGTAGACCTAATGTCTTTTTTTATATTTAATATGATGCAAAAAAAAAAAAAAAAAAAAAAAAAACCCGCAAAACATGTTGAATTGTTAAGATACATGAAAACATAATGAGATGCATTAAACCCTAGATTTAAGAATTAAGATGCATGAACAAATTGAATCTCTAAACCTAGGTGACTAAATCTGAATGGACATTCGGATGCATGATCATCATATGATTTGAGCATGTGATGTAGGTGTCATTACCATTGGAGTACTATTTGAACCCTAGTCATCTACCTAAACAAAAATTGTTAGCTATAAGATTTGCATAATACAAAACACACCCCAATTAAATTAATCATAATTAGATTTTTTTTTTTATATTTCCTTTCTGCCTTGGTACACTTTTCTTATTTATATAATTAGTAGGCCATTCTATGTCATATTTTATTATGTTTGCTATGATTAAGAACATATTAAAGAAAAACAAAATTACAGTAAATGGTTTATTTATGATTGAATGGTTAATTGTCATTATTATCAAATTTATTCCTTTTGTTTAGCTTCTTTCCCTTTATTTATTTCTCACTCTTACAAGATGGAAAGCAGAAACTTCTTTATCGATAAGAACTTTTGCACCATTGGAAACTTCCACGACAACTAAGTTGGAATTATAGTGCTAGATGCATATATATTGCTAAGAAAGGAACAAGTATGTCCCGGACCTTGTAAGTAAAGTGAAGTCTTTCGGATATGATTTGGATGCTTATCGTTACCAATCTTCAAAATTCTCCGATATGGTCACTGGAACACGCAGGAGATTGAAAATGCGTCCCCTGGATAATCAATGGCAGATGAATTACAGTCAATAATGGATTCTTTTGGAACAATTTTGAAACGTACTGTCCTCATCAGAACAGTTGTTGTAAGAAAATAGTCTCAATTTGATATTAATAACCAATCCCATTTCAGAGATTCTTTTCCCAGCCATGTAGCCCTTTGATGTAGGTACCTTGGGAGTGGAATTGATTTGTTCTAGTTAGTGTGAGAAATAAAAGTTCTTCTTACCTATGGAAAAAAAAAAAAAAAAAAAAAATGTGTGAGAAAAAAAAGTGTTAATACTGCTGAGGAAGTGGATGGCATGGATATATTCCTATGCATCTGGAAAGTTTTGTAATGCATACCAACCCAAAATTTCCCCCAAAATTTTTATTGGCATTTAAATGAGAGAGACTTGAGTATTTGTGCTGTTCTTGTTTGGGAAATGTTGTTTCCTGAATAGTGCGATAGAATTCGTTGGAATAGGGAATTTTGGTGCTATTATTTTTATTTAGACTTCAACAATGTCTTTGTTCTAAATGATAAATTCACAGACTAAGCAAAATAAAAAATATTAAAAATAATAAGAATAATAAAGGAAAGAAACACTCAAAAATTAATATTTTATTGATTTTTTCATTAAACAAACAAACCAAACATTTTTTCTTATTTTAATTATTATCAACATTAAAATCATAAAAAATATATATAAAAAAAAAATATTGCACGTTATAGTCATAATTTTTTTTTTTGATGTGCAACATAATTATTTAATTTAACAAATTAATCATATTAATCATAGACAAATGTTGTAAATTTATTTTTAATTAGGGGTAAATTTGTTCATTTAAATATATTGAATTATTTTCTCTCCTTTTCATTCTAATTTTTAAAATATCTAAACAAAAAAAAGAGTTAATTATTTCTCTTCCAGCTCCTCACTTAATTTTAAAAACATCTAAACAATGTAGAAAATAATAATTCCTCTCTCTCTCTCTCTCTCTCTCTCTCTCTCTCTCTCTCTCTCTCTCTCTCTCTCTCTCTCTCTCTCTCTCTCTCTCTCTCCAAATTTTCAAACATAGCATAAGCCTATTCAGTAAGCTCCATTGCCACTAATTTTTTAAGAAAAGTTTCCGTTATTAATTGCTTTTAAGTTTTGTAGAAATAGACAATGCCATATATTCATGAACTTGCCATTGATTTTTTTTTTTTTTTTTTTTTTCTTCTGATACATTGTCATGGAAAAGATAATCACACAAGACCAAGGCTTTTTACATGGGGGTACACATCACAGAATAGAAATTCAACCTTTTTTTTGGGTCCATGCAAATGGTATATGCTGATAATATTCGGATGAGATCAACGCGATACACGCGTGCCACAAGCTCCATCGCCACAAATTCCTAAGAAAACTTTTCCCACCAATAGATATTTTCATCTATTCACGAACTTGTGGTAGAATTTTTCTCTATTGTCATAGAAAACCTGACAGCACAAGGCGAAGCTTTTTTTTACATGGCGAACACAGAAAAGACATTCTGTCATAGAAAAGCTTGTTTTTTTCGGTTCATGCAAAAGAGGAAGAAGATAAGCACGAATCTTATTAGCGTTCGCGTTCGTTTGGAAATTGCATTTTATGTACTGTTTATGGATCAGTCACTCAGGAAAAAATGCAGCATGTGTTGCACAGTATTTTCAACTTTAAAAATTATTTTGTTATGCTATTTTTAATAATAAAATTTTAATTTTTAACAAAATAAGTAGCGTTTTAAAACGACCTTAAAAGTCTGTTTTGTGTGGTTTTATGTGCAATTGTGCATTAACAAAATAAGTGGTTGTAATTTACTGTTACAACAAGTGAAAAGAGTCTAGCGTGTAAAATTCTTGCCGTAGCAAATTAATGGTGTTGTTTTTGAGTTCAACCTCTGCGATTGAAAAATACAACATGAAAGTAAGCCAATTTTAATCCTCTTAAAAGTTCAGGCATTTAAACAGTTACCATATCTTGCGTGTCTTTTTTTTTTCTTTTTGGTGTGAGGTGCATGCAATGTCGGCTCTAAAAATATTTTTCAGGGTAGTTAAAAAAAAAATAAAATTAAATAAAATTAAATAAAAAATAAATTCATATATTGAAGACAACCAAAAATAAAAGCAAAAAAAAAAAAAAAAAACCCAAATACATGAAGTCTTACTATTTTCTTCTATGAATTTTTTTTTTAAAATTTTAAAATCGTTACATGATAATCTCATTATCAATGCTGCAAGCTACATCTCTTTAAAAATTTTAGTTAAATAAAATTTTTCTTTTTGTTTGTAAGGGCTCAATATATTGTTAAGAGGAACAAAGTTTAAGGACAAAATTTGACTACAAACTTAGTTGTAGCTTAAGACTACAACTTTCACTAAACAAATTAACATGGCTATATATTTTAAAAATATAATATTTGAATTATATGTTTTTTATGTTCTTAAAATGCATGTCAAATTTCATGTCAATCGGATATTATTTACTATTTGATCTATAAACTTATTTTTTGCATATAATTTTTTACTAGAAAAACTCAAAATTTAAATATTTGATTAATGACATAAGCTATTGATCTTTGATCTTCTTAAAATTTTGCAAGCATGGAGGATATAAGTAAAAAAAAAAAAAAAAGTAATCTAATTGTGGATTTCTTAAAATTCGTATCCATTAAAAATATATATTGAGTAGAGCTATAGCCTTAGTCTACAACCTAGTTAATTTATTGCTAAACTTTGTCCAAAGTTTAATTATATTGAGCTTAAAAAGATTTAGGGTGGTCACACATTTTTTTAAGGGTAAAAAAATCATAAAATTTTCAATTTTTATATATAATAATGATATTTTTTCAAGGTCAGGGTGGTCCTATGACCACTTTGACTCTATCGTGGAGCCACCAGTATGTGTGTGTGTGTGTGTGTATATATATATATATCTTTTTTTTTTTAGAAAGAAGACTGCTTATTTTATTCCGAAAAAGGGCTTAAATCGGTCTAAACAATAGGAAAAACTGATGTTGATATATCCTCCATCCATATAACAATATCTGGCAAATTAGTCGTTATTCTCATTGATATAGAAAATATGAGCATTTTTTATTTAATCTTTTATAATGAATTTATGGATTTTATGGTATATTAGAAAATTTAAAGGTGCTTATCTTGTCTCGTATTATTGGAAAATTGATAGAAAATTTTGTTAACAGGGAATGAAATTGAAAACCTTACAAACTTTGTGGAAGTTTTAGTTATTTAAGATTTTTCTAAAACTACATGGATATAAACTATGTATTTGAAAGTACATGCAACTTGTGAGCTTTATGTTGTTTTAATTCTATGTCATGTGTGATTTCCTAGTGATCACCCAGTTTAATTAACGCAGTCTTTGTGACAACAGAATTGAATCTAAGTCAGTACCTTTTCACTTTAGATGACTCGTTCTTCCCTGCTGCCTATGGGGGAAGAGGTTTCTCGATTGTGTGTGAGTGAGGCTGCTGCCTATAGGGCCAAAAGACCACATGCAAAAGCTAGAGGTCCTATTAATGCGTTCTCCCTACTACCCATGGAGGGCGAGACAAAACTTTAAGGATATGGGTGAGACTGCTACCCACAGGGCCAAGAAACTACATACCAAAGAGGACAATATTATGCCAATTGTGAATGGGTATTTACTTTGACAATATCATGCCAATTGTTAGTGCTCACAGATTATAGTATATAGTTTCAAGGTATTTACTTTGAGAAACTTTGTATTTCATTATTTAATCATTCTTATCATATTATTATTGAAAATGATCTTATATTATTTAGTTAGAAATTTCCAAACTAAGACATGCTTTATAAACTATTCATCATCATGAATCTTACATTTCCCCCAACTCCCATTAATTGTGCTACTTATTGGGCTTTGTCTCACCCTGTTCTTTTATAAACTTTTTCAAAGTAGGCAATGATCATTTTAAGACAGGTTTTTTTGTGGCTAGCAGTAGTTAGACTCATTACATTTCCTAGAGTAGGCTTGACTCATTCTTTTATATCTAATATTGGTTATGACTCTATTTCCACTAATGGGACAAATTAATGATATGTAATAATATTTATTCAGACCTCAATTCTTTTGTGGTCAATAGTCCTCATAATTATTGCATAGATTTCTGACTTACTTTTAGAGTACCATTAACGAAATTATTATAATAATTCTTGACAAGTACCATAATTCTTGACGTTGGTACTTGTTATGAATTATTTAGATTGAATTTTCAAAAAGGAAAAATCTACATGTACATTTGGGATGTATTTCCCATGCTTTGGACCCTTTTGCGTTTGGGGCGTGACATTCCTCGCACCAAAGAGTAGCCATTGGAGCGAAGACTCTGTACAAGAGGGACGAGGACCCTGAAGTACTACCACAACGATTTGACCCTATTTTTTATTTTTGATAAAAGGTTACAATATACCATGTTTTTAAATTAGTCCTTTTTTTTTATAGAGATACAATAGTATATCAAACCTATAATGCTCACTCTATGATGATTACGCTCTCTATAATAATTACTCTTTACAATCAGATAATTTTGATTTTTAGAGTAGGTAGGGATTGAATCTCATATCTCTTATTTAACGACAAGAAATTTTACTAGTTGAATTATCAATAATCCACTTAAACTAATCAATTTAAGCCAACTTATTATTATTAAAAAAAATTAAGCCAACTCATTTAAGTAGCTGGTTATGATAATCAATGTATTCAAAGTTAATTAAGATGCAATAAGGAAAAAAAAAAAAACTAATTACCACAGATTAATATCGGCATATTGTTGTACCGTCTTAGTCAACTACAGAGGTTGAACTCAAAAACAACAGCACGAGTTTCACACGCTAGACTCTTCTCACTGGTTCTAACAATAAATTACAACCACTGGTTTTATTGATACATATAATAACTTGCACACCAACTTAATCTCACATTACAAAGCCAACATATAGTTACAACACAGAACTCTAAGATTTTATTGATCAAGAAACACTCACTTGAACTGAGAAGACAAATAGCCAAGATAATTGGTACTATTTAGCACATGAAATGCTGATATTGTCCACTAGAAATTAATTGCCACTATGGGGCTCGATACTATGTGGCTATCTTCATCAAGCCATTTGAGAAAACCAAATTTTACCGTTGGAAATGGAAATTCTCCAACAAGCTCAATGCCCACAACGAAACTTCGACTCTGATATTTGCGGGTGAATGTAAGAGTCTTTGGTTTGACACTTATTCTCATTCCTCTAGGAATGTTCTCCAAATGTGCTCGGTAAACAGCTGTCTCGTTTCCAACATTTGTCACTTCCCTTCTAAAGTTCATTGTCACTGGATATCTCGTTTTGTTTGTGAGTACAGCCATGAAAGAGGGATAATTTAAATCACGAATAGATTTGTTGTTGCAACTCCATTGAGTTCGTCTAATGAGAGCACTCATTTGCTTCTTAGTGTACCCCAGGCCACACACAAACTCAATATAATCTTGCAAACCCATGTCATAGATGAGTCCAGGGTCCATGGCTTTGTTTGGGTCGATATGTCCTGCGCCAAACTCTAGAGGTGAGGCAGAAGAGTTTGTAAATTGGCTTTTAAAAATTGTGCCAGTATTGTCTTTGGTATAGGCTGTGGTCATCATAGCCGATCGGATAGCTGCCGGGCTCCACTCACGGTGGACTGCTTTCAGTAATGCTCCAACCCCAGCAACATGTGGTGCCGCCATTGATGTACCTGACAATAATGCATAATCTGTAACCAAATCATAGTTGCCTACTTTCATAAACGGTTTGTTAGTTGGAAATGCGGCTAGAATATCAACTCCTGGAGCGAGAATATCTGGCTTTAAAACTCCTGGACTAATTTCGCTCGGCCCTCTTGAGGAAAAATCGGCCACTTGAGGTGCAGGCTTTGTTCCCAACCTCGTTAACGCAAACTTCATGTGTTTCACCCTCGGGTTTTTCACCCTTGTCACATACTCTTTAATCAAGGTCCCTGAAGCAGCTGGCAAAATAAGACTTGGGATGGAGAACGTATTAGGATCTTGAGATATATCTGTCAAGAAGATCGCCGCATAAGCACCTGCCCTCTCAAGCTCCATGATTTGTTGAGAAACATTTAGCCTGTAGCTATCACAGATTACCAACTTTCCAGCAACCTTTTTTCTATCCAATGCTGAGTCCTTGCAAATAGCTTCGTTCATGTTACCTTTGCCATAGTACAAAGGCAAATCATTAATGAAAACGCTCTCTGGAAAGAAGGATGTACCTTCAAAGGAAACCCCATTTGCTAGAGTCACTGTTGCAAGGAAATTTCGATCAAGAGTGCCAGCCCCAACAGTTGTGATCCAAGGTGCTTCATTTTTAGTCGTTTTGAAATTATATTCATTGCCGGCAGAACAGACAACAAAAATGCCTTTCTCAATTGCTGAAAGAGAAGCAATGGCAGTTAGATCCTCGAAATAGGGTACCTGTTTTGAGCCTATAGACAAAGACATAATATCAACCCCATCACTGATTGCTTTGTCCATGCCAGCAAGAATATCGGATGATGCAGCCTGTCCTTTACTAGACCAAGCTACTTTGTAAACAGCAAGACGTGCATGGGGAGCCACTCCTCTGGCTGTGCCTCTTGCAAGTCCAAAGTAACTTGCACCAGGTACATGGTTACCTACTGCTGTGGATGCTGTGTGTGTACCATGACCTTGGAAGTCTCTCGCAGAAAGAAATTCCTCTACGTCTTCCTCGGATGTCTCAAAACCTTGAGCTAGGAATCCTTTGATAAAGAATCGAGCCCCAATGAGTTTCTTATTGCAGGACGAAGGGCTAAATGCCTCACCTTTCTCACACTTGCCCTTCCATCTTTTCGGCACGGGTGACATACCCTTGTCATTAAAACTCGAGCTCTCGGGCCAAATTCCTGTATCAAGAACGCCTACAATCACATCTTCTCCATATGAGGCAGCAGGCCATATGCCAAAGTTTTGTTGTAGCCCGAGAAACTTTGGGGTGTAAGTTGTTAGGAGCTGGCCAACTGACTCAGGGTATGTGGCCAAATGAGCTGGAGATTTCTCAATCTCAGATAGTTGAGAGGGTGTAAGCCTTGCACTGAAGCCGTGCATGACATGGTTATATGAGTACAACAATAGTTCTTTGTCATCAGCAGGAGATGACGACAATGATTTTAGGATGGAACGATGCCATGACTCATGGGTTAAGAAAGATTCAGGCTTATGAGTATGGTCCACGTGGATGATATATGTCTGGTAGTTTTCAAATTTTGACACTGCACTGACCAAAGGAAGCAAAAACAATAGCAACCAGAGTCGTCCATACTGTGAAATCAAATGGGAGAAACTCATCTTCATGGTTATGGTAGTGGTGGGCTATTGTACTTGGAAACAATGCGAATAAAAAGGTCTATATATATGAGTGGTTGTAGACCCTTGCACGCACTCACTTTTTTGGCACTAAATTAAAGTATATGAGTGGTTGATATTAAAGCCTTACCTTAGAATCCTTCTTTACAAAGACCCAAAAATAAAAGAAGTTGAATATCTTTTTTGTGGACCCCTTGTAAAATCCTGTCTACTTTTCTATGACAATATTGGTATATATCAAAAATTAATAATTCTACAAGTTACAGCTCACAAGGGTCTACAACCTGAACACATTAAGTCATTAACCCCTTAATTTTTTTTCAAGACCCAAACCTGATTTGACCTAAACCCCAGACAGGTTAAACACAAACCCAATCGATTCGACTCGTTCGCCAAGTCTATAATCATGAATAGATGAAATTTTATATTTATAGAAAAAATTTAAGCAAGGAATGGTAACCTTTCTATAAAAATTTGTGGCATTTGGAGCTTTTGGCAATCAGGCTTATTGGATTGGCTTAAAGAAATAACAGCAAAGTCTTGGATGCATCTGTATTGCACGATTTGACTCATGCATCTTGAATTATTATCCACTTGGAATTTCACTCATGTAGACTTATGGTTTCAATTTAATTCATCGATGTATCTTAAATCTAGGGTTTAAAGCATCTCATTATGAGTTTATGCATCTTCAAAATTCAACATTTTTTTTTTTTTGCATCATATAGACTATAAAGAAGAAAAAGATTTTCTCCATGTCAATTCACTAGCCATCTAGAATTCACGTCTAGTCTTGGGTTGAATATTTGAATCTTTTTTTTTTTTTTTTTTTTTTGAGAAAAAAGACTGAACTCGAATATTAAAAAGGAGTTGGAAAATCATCAAAAAAGCAAAATTAACATCTAGTGGAACAGACTCCATCCAGAATAACAAAGGAAAAGAAAGTCTCGCTCTTTGGGCTAAGACATATGTAACTGCATTACCTTACCTTAAAGCATGAGAAAAAGGATATTCGCATCTCTAATATGATAAAGCATTGATTATTAGAATTTTAGCATGCTTTGATATTCCTTTTTGTGTCCAATTGAATTCCTTCAAGTGACATTTTGACCAAATTAGGGTTTTCATTATTATTCTCGCATACCATGTAGAAGTTCATTTAGGGTTTCCGTTTGCATTTTATGTTTTTATTTCACATATATATGTTACATTTTCATTTCTAACATTGTCACTTTTTCCATGCAAGTTATTTTTGTTCATCATGCAGATATGGAGTAATGGATTAGCCAGATATAAAAAATATCACTTATTATTATATCACAGCTAATAAATAATAGAGTGGTGCATATATTGTACCTCATTACATCTAATCTAAATCTAATCTAAATCTAATCTAATCTAAATATTACTAAAAGCTGAAACATGGCATTTATTACTACTGAACTCTTGTTGCGCTACTTCATCGCCACGTCATTTGCCACATAATTATTATATATTATTTATTCCTTTTTTTTACAATATATATATATATATATATATATATATATGATTATTGACTTTACATATTCATCTTTGTCTGTTTTAACATTTATATATATTTCTTTTTTATTTCCAATTTTTCTATAATTTTTTTATAATTTCACTTATTTTTTAAATATTTACACTTTCTTTAACCTTTCTTCTTCCCTTACATTTTCATCTCCCCACTACCCTCTACTTTAATATTGTTATTCATCTTTCCTTTCATCTTCTTTTATTTGTCTCTTCTTATCCCTTCCCTCTTACTATAAATTTGTCACTCAATTCCATTCTTTGCCTAGTTTTCTCTCACAAAAAGGGTTCTCTCTCTCTCTCTCTCTCTCTCTCTCTCTCTCTCTCTCTCTCTCTCTCTCTCTCTCTCTCTCTCTCTCTCTCTCTCAATGTTTTGGTAGATTTTTATTTTTTATTGCATCTCCGCTTTAGGTTGATAAATTTTTGTGTTCTTAAGAACTTTAATTTAGGTTGATATGATCTAAGTTTGTGTTTTAAGTTATTATTATTATTATTTTGCTCTTTGATAGTTAAATTTTATCCGAAAACATTATAAAATATTAAAGATAGTAGATAAAAATAAAATAGTATTCCATAACATAGCATAATTTAGATAATTTAGTGTTTATTATCATATCTATTAATTTTTCTTATTTTTTTTCTTCTCTTCTATTTCACTCAATATTGAAATTCAACCACATCCTCCTTATCATTAAATTATTTATATTTTCTCTCTCTTTTTGTTTTAAAAAAAATGTAATATTTTACTTAAATTCAAATAAAAGAAAATTGTACTCATCAAATTGTACTTATTTTTTTTAACATTTACACTTTCTCCAACCTTTCTCCTTCTCTTAACCTTTTCATCTCTCCAAACATTCTATCTTGATATCACTCTTCCTCTTTCCTTTTATCTTCCTTTATTTTGTTTCTTTTTATTATCATCATGTTAGTATAAATTTGTCATTCACTCTTCCATTCTTTACATAATTTTCTCTCAAAAAAAATTGGTTATTTCCCACTCTTTCTCCCTCAATTTTTTGGTGGATTTTTATTTTTATTTTTCTTGGATCTCTATTTTAGCTTGATAAAATTTTGTATTCTTTAGAACTCTATTTTGGTTGATGAGATTTAGTTTTGTGTTTTAATTTTTAATTTTTATTTTTTTATGACTTTGATTGTTAAATATTATCATATTGCATTATAAATAATTAAAAATAGTATATAAGAATGTACTATTATGAGATGGATTCAAGTTATACCTAGTATAAAGAGTTACACATTTTGTGAACCATTGATTACTATTAGATCTTAGGGTCAAAAAACAGTATCAATATTACTCCCTAGAAATTAGTGATTTAGGCATTAACTCTTCTCATTAAATGAAAAAAAAAAAAACCACAGCATTAGCTCTCTTTTTTTTTTCAACCATATCATCATCTTCTTCCTCGTCTTTCTTTTTGCACTATACTTTCAGGCCTCCATCATCTCTCTACAGTTTCGTCCATCTCATCATCTGACAAGGGCTAGATTTTTGTAGTCAAACACTTCAAATTTCTCGAATTTAGTGTGGAAAGTTCTCATCACGATTTAGCAAGCTTCTTTGCCCAAAATATTTTGCGATTATTTAGTGGCATTTCACAAGAGATCAATTAGATTAGCATGGGTCTCTTTTAGCCTTTTCTTGTGCAAAGAAACCTATTTTGAATTTGTTTCCTACTTTGTAGTTCATAACCATGTAAAATCTTAGGGAAACTTTAGGGTTGTAGATCATATAGTTCCAATTGACATCAGTATAATGCCTGATGTTTATTGATTTGAAAAAAAAAATGGTTTAATTCAACAGATACTTGAAAAAGAAAACAAATTAATACACCAGATGATTATTAAATGACTTCTGGGAAAATTTTAGAATAAGAGATACAAGAAAGAATCACAATGTACACCGCCTAAAGTTGAAGCACACAAGTAGTCCCACAATGAACATAAGAAAATGGTTATAAGAGTCACATTTAGCTTTTGAGGGTTGAATGTGATATTATTTCTTTACCATCATATTGGCTACATAATACAAAGATGGACAAATAAATGAGTTCGCAAAATGGTAATCATGTTTATTAAAACAAAATAAAGATAACTTGTATTTACAATTTTATCTTGAGAATTTTATGAATTGTGGAGGCCTGAAAGAATAGTGCAAAAAGAAAGACAAGAGAAAGAAGATGATGATATGGACGAAAAAAAGAAAAAGGAAAAAAGAGTTAATGCTGTGGTTTTTTTTTTTTTTTTTCATTTAATAAGAAGAGCTAATATCTAAATCACTAATTTCTAAGAAGTAATAATGATACTACTATGAGTTTTTTTTTTTTTTTTACCCTCAGATTTAATAGTAATCAATGGTTCACAAAAGGTGTAACTCTTGTGAAGTTACTCCAAATGTAACTCTCTCTCTCTCTCTCTCTCTCTCTCTCTCTCTCTCTCTCTCTCTCTCTCTCTCTCTCTCTCTCTCTCTCTCTCTCTCTCTCTATATATATATATATATATATATATATTTTTTTCATACAATATTTACTTTTGAAAAGCTAATGAAAAATAATATCTCTCATTTATCTTCTTTGCCATGCAAATCATCAGTTAGTAAATATATAATAATGGTAAGAAGCGTTACAAATGAGATCACTAAAATATATATATATATATATATATATAATTAAT
This sequence comes from Castanopsis chinensis, assembly GCA_032878915.1. Taxonomy (NCBI): domain Eukaryota; kingdom Viridiplantae; phylum Streptophyta; class Magnoliopsida; order Fagales; family Fagaceae; genus Castanopsis; species Castanopsis chinensis. The sequence goes on along the minus strand of JAVQMG010000047.1, from coordinate 280,302 downwards.
TAGCCGCTATCATTATGGAGTAGTAGTCTATAATTTTACGCATCCAAAAAAATAGAATATATAGAATTTTCTTAAAAATATGTGTAAAGATTCACTATGTGTGTGTGTGTGTAAAGGTAAAAAAGGTATATTAAAGGTTTTTATTAACTTAAAAACTAATGAAAAACCAATGGTTAATAACTAAAATTATAGTATTAATAAAATATTTAATGAGACCATCCCAAAAAAATATCACGCGCAAGGCACAGATATATGACTAGTTTTATTATGTAATTCAAAGTCAGTCGTATTAATGAAGTTGGTATAAAAACAATTGGTCTAAGACTTATTATGGGGATATAGATAGTTAGATATTAATTTTTAGTGATCATGTTTCTCACTTGTAGAAATGACACACCAAACTATTCTATTGATGCAGAAAATGACTTGTAAGAGTATTCACAATAGTAGTGTTAAAAAATTTGGCTTTTAGCATCTAAAAAAGCTAGGTTATCTATTTTAACTCATTATTTCAAAACTCACCTAACATCCATACTCTTATTTTTCACAAAAAAGTTAAACACTATTTATTTATTTATTATTTTTTCTCTCTTCTTCTCTGTCACTCTCTCTTTCTTCTCCCTCTCTTTAACCCACAACCACCAAACCCATGACCCAAAATCAATCACCACCACAACAACCCAAAATCAATCACCAAAACCACAACACCACCACCACAGCCTCCAAATCGAAACACCCACAAAACCCAGCAACCCAAAACACCAAACACCCCAACGCTATTGCCGTTCTCAACCACCACTGACCCCCACACCGCCACTCATCTCTATGCATTTTTTTAGAGTGCTTGAGTCAAAGAAGAAGAAAGGAAGAGAAGAAAGAGAGAGCAAACAGAGAAAAAGGATATAAGAAAGGCGGAGAAAGCGAGAAATGGAAAAGAGAGATTTGAAATATAAAATTCTTATTTTTTATAACTTTGTAGTTACAGTGAACTGTTATTTTTTTTTATTTATTTTTTTTTTTTTTGATAACCTAAAAAATGGGGGTCATTATGGTTGTATTATACCACCCGGGTTTGTAGAGATTATGTGAGGGACAGGATCCACTGAACCCAACGAGGTACCTGCCAAGGCTCGATCCGATATTCCCCTTAAATCCCTCACACAGCAGCCCACCAACAGACTCCCGCGGCCAGCGGGATTCAAACCTGAGCTTTATAGGCCCTAAGCCGAACCCATAACCACTTAGCCAAGCCTCCGTTGGCACAGTGAACTGTTATGTTTGGCAGTTTACCGTAACTTAAATACCAAAAATTGTAACTTTAGCACCATCAATAAAACATGTATCTTCTTGTTTGTCATGCAAAAAATAGTTTTTTAGCATTTTAGGAACAGCACTGTCAATGCTCTAAGATATTTTGAGATAATTTATGTTGCTTAATTAAACCCTCCGTTATTTTGACGAAAATAACCCTCAGATGTTTGGTATAATGGTATAATGCTTCCAATTTTTTTCAAGATAAGTGTGCTCAATGGTTACTTAACCTATTAACCAAAATAAACAAAGAGGATAATGTCAACAGAGATTTTTCATTGAGTCATATCCACTATGTGCATAGAGGAAATGTTACTTTGCCCAACTGAATCACCCTTCGGCATAATTGACTAGACAAGCTGGCTCTATTTGTACGTTGGACTCCTCATGTAACCCCCTCCCATCCCATGGATGCAACATCACAATGTAAAACAACTGCATTCAAGAGATATGAAAAACAAAAAAAAAAAAAAAAAATAAAAAAAGGGTTTTTTGATAGTGTTTGAGTTGCTATTTTAAGCCAAAGTAAATTTAAGATCTATTTATCCTTTGAAGTGGGTCTAAGTTGGGATGTGTTCTTTTTCTGATTAACATCATGTGATTACTTGTCCAAAGACCATTAAAGAATGTATGAAAAACTAACTCCTAAAATGCCCACTCAAACATTATTTAAAGTGATAAAATCCTTAAGTTCCAAGTAAGAAATGAATTAGATATTGAATGGGTTTATATATATGTTGGCTATTGAGTTGGGCCCCATGGAGTACCCCACTATAATGTAAGGGTAAAGACCTACCCAATGGGTCTTCCACCACAATTGTACAAGCACTGCCCCTTAACGAGTTGAGGTAATTAGAGTTGGGTTGGTGTGGTAGAGTGTGTGTGTGTGTGTGTGTGTGTGGGCCAAGCTGGGTTGAGATTATAGTACTTCAGTTCTTTGTATAGCTTTTTAAATTGTACAGGTGAAAAACTTCATGAATCGCTACATAATTAGTTGGAGAAAATTCCTTCAATACAGGGCAGAAGGTGTTAATTACCATGTATTAATCACATCTCTAAATAAAGCGACAATCAATTATCCACCAAAAAAAAAAATCTGCAACTATTTAAATGTCTGAACTTTTAAGAGGATTAAAATTGGCATACTTTATCCTGTACTCTTTTTCAACTGCAGAGATTGAACTCAAAAACAACACCATTAGCTACTGCAAGAGTTTTACACGCTAGACTCTTTTCACTTGTTCTAACAGTAAATTACAACCACCCATTTTATTGATGCGCATAAAAACTTCTACATATACCAACTTCAATCTCGTCTCACAAATAATTTCTTTCTATTTTCGCTAATATTGCTAGGAATATGATTCGTGCTTATCTGCTTCCCATTTTGCCTTTACCCAAAAAACAAGCGGAATGTCTTTACTGTGTTCCCCATGTAAAAAAAAAAAAAAAAACTTCGTCTTGTGCTATCAAGATTTCTATGACAATGGAGAAAAGTTCTACGACAAGTTTATGAATAGATATGGAAAATCTATTTGTCCAATAATTTAAGTAATGAATGGAAAAGTTTCTTTAAGAATTTGTGGCAATGGAGCTTGTGGCACCCGTGGATGTACGTCGTTAATCTCATCTTGATATTATCAGCATGTGCCCTTCTATGTTTACCAATATTCCAAGATCCGTGATTATCAGCATATACGTACCCTTTGCATGGATCCCAAAAAACAAAGGTTGAATGTCTATTCTGTGATCTGTGTACCCCATGTAAACAGCCTTGGTTTTATATGATTATCTTCTTTATGACAATGGTATCAAAAGAAAAAAAAAAATCTATGACAAGTTCATGAATAGATGGCATTGTCTATTTCTACAAAAATTTCAAGCAATTAATATTGGAAACTTCTCCTCAAAAATTAGTGGCAATTGAGCTTATTGGATAGGATTAATCTATTGCGTCACTGTTACCAACTGCAATCATTTGAGAAATAGACTTAAGCTGAACATTTGGCAACAAGATAGCTGAGTCTCGTATGTATGTGCATCGTGCTAATGGTATCTGACGATTTGACTCGTGTTTCATGAATTATAATCCATCGTGAATAATAATTTTAAACTTTTGAGCTCCCAGGGTAGGATGGATAGGTATCTTATTATAGAGAGCGACTCTACAAAACCATCTCTCAGCACGCATGAATGCTTAGGTCCAAGAAAGCATTCTGTGGCAGTGCAGCTTACATTGGAATTTCTAACAAATGATAGATTAAAACTTATTATTTTTATGTTGAAAATCAACCTAATATATACCAAAAGAGATTAATAAATTAGCTACAAGCTGAACCCAAAGGCATGTTATAATAACTATGTGACAGCACCAAGAGATTATTAATAAGTTAGCTTGAGTTCTGAACCTGTAGGCATGATAAATGTGCCCGTTTGGTAAGTGGTAAGACATGCAAAAATAACATTATCTGTTTAAGGATAAAGAATGGAAGGATCATTGACTAGTGCAATAGTAAAAATAACATTATTTGTTCAAGGATAAAGAATGGAAGGGTCATTGACTAGTGCAATGGACGTAAAGTCTTGCATTGGCAAGCAGAAGTACGCTTTTTTGGATCTTGAGAGCAGGAACTTAATGCAAAAAATAAAAAATAAAAATATTGAGGGGTAAGAGTAGTAAGACTATCCAAATCACCACTTTCAAGACCTCGGCTAAGTACAAGCAACACGCTTACTAATGACTTAATTGAAAAATAAGAAGGAAAGATCAGATTGACACCCGTAATCTGTTGTCAAAGGAAGAAAAGAATCAATTATTTAGCATGTCCACAAAAAGGAAAGCTGATAATGGTCGCTTGATTTAGAGACTTCCTTCTATAACAGTTATGGAAACTGTTGTGGTTAGAACTGTTTGTGAATGAAGTTCACATTTCCCCACATTCAGCAATAATGCAAGCTAACAAATAACTTAGAGCACGTACAAAAATAACAAATAATTTTTGAGAAGTCAAATATGTTGTTGAAAATATTAAAACAATAATTTACTCTTGTGATTCTATGAACAAAAATAACAAATAGAACAAAACTTGTTCAATGCATAAAAATTATGAATAATTAAACATATTCACAGACTAGATAAATGCGAAATGATAAATGCAAATTTGATTATAGGTAACGTTTGACACCATCTTCTTAAAACATATAAAATATGAGAATATTCAAACCCTTATGTGAATTATTGATTGCATAAGTATGAATGATGTAGAGAAAATCCTAATGTCGTTTTTATATTTAATATGATGCAAAAAAAAAAAAAAAAAAAAATAACAAATAATTTTTGAGAAGTCCCTAAACATGTTGAATTGTTAAGATGCATGAAAACATAATGAGACGCATTAAACCCTAGATTTAAGAATTAAGATGCATGGACGAATTGAAGCCCTAAACCTAGGTGACTAAATCTAAATAGACATTCGGATGCATGATCATCATATGATTTGAGCATGTGATAGTAGGTGTAATTACCATTGGAGTACTATTTGAACCATAGTCATCTACCTAAAAAAAAAATTGTTAGCTATATGATTTGCATAATACAAAACACACCCCAATTAAATTAATCATAATTAGATTTTTTTTTCCTTTCTGCCTTGGTACACTTTTCTTATTTATATAATTAGTAGGCCATTATATGTCATATTTTATTAAGTTTATTATATATGTAAAGAACATATTAAAGAAAAAAATTAGAGTATAAAACTAAAATAAAGAAGCAAGAGTTTAATCGAAGAGGAAAAAAAAAATAAAACAACATTATTATTAGCTTTCAAAAATACAAAAATAAAAAAAAAAAAAAAGATAATAGGGTCAAACATTCTTTTTGTAATTATTTATTCTCCCTAATAATTTTTTTTATAAACAATAAAGTATGGAGATTATTATATAATAAACCGTTGAGTCTGAAATTGTTTTCAAGCTAATTAAGCTCAAATTTCAAATACATAAATATTTATGATATAGAATTTCGAATTATTAAAAATTTAAATTTTTATGATCATATATTAAATAAAATAACATAAATTAACATAAATTGTACCTATTATTATTTAAATACTAAAAACATTTCCATTCGTAAGGGAAATTTTGACTTAAAAAAAATTCAAAAAGTGATTATTCATGTGATAAAATCGTAATAGATAAACATAATAAAATAAACATACTATCTTTTTGTGGGTTTTCTTACATTAAATTTCATTTAGAATTTAAAAATAAAAAGCACTTTTGATATTTGGATATTATCTCAAAGACTATATATAGTTATATACATGCTCACATGCATGTGCATAAATTTATCATATATTTATTACCCTCTCTCAAGTCAAATCGTAGCTCCGTTGTTGGATTTAATCTTCTAGTTAACTTATAAGGGAACATTAAGGAATGAAATAGATTACGGTTGCGAAAAATTAACACAATTTTGTTGCCAATAGTAACATTAAGGAATGAAATAGATTACGGTTTTCAATTGAATTTTTAAACACATAATTATATTGATATTAATTCATTTGGGACATATAACACTATTTGTGTTATATTAGTCAATCCAATCATTTGTTTGAATTCAATTGAAAAGCCTAATGTATACACTTAAACTTTGCGCATGTATTATAAAAATGAGTCACTCCTATGCTCCGTTTGTTTTGAAGTTCACGTAAAAATGAGTCACTTTTCAAAAGGAATTTCCTAGAAAAATATTTCATTTTCTTGGGTATTGTAGCAACCTTGAAAATAAGTTGAAAAGTGTTTTTTGGTGTTTGGTATGGACAAAAAATTACTAGTATTCCTTGTATAATTCAAAACATATATGTATAACATGTATATTGTATAAACCAGCTAATGTAATTGAATATAAATTGAAAAACCTGAATTTAGTTAGGATTAAATTTTTATAGAAGAGTTAGGATTAAAAACTTTGTTGGGTGCGTTCAGATTTCTCATATTAAGCAATTGTTTGACGAATCAAAACTTCAATTACACACGGTATTTACGTCCAAGGCTAAATTATAAGAATTTCCTTTTGCCACCACAAAACGTAAGGTAAACGGCTGGCTTGATTTTTTAGATCACATCTTCGTACGGTTCAAAAGAAAATAATCATATTTTTCAAAACATGTATAATAACATTGCTATTAAAAAAAGGCAGTAATGAGGCCAACAATAATTGCACTAAAGGCTAAGGTCAGAGAAGAAAGAAGGAATATAAGTGAGATATAGTTGCCAAAAAAATTTAGCAAAAAATAATCTCTTAAAACTAATTTAAATTTTTAATAATATTTTTCATTGATTAATAATATTTTAAATTTTTAATAATACTTTTTGTTGATTAAAGATATTTTTCCTTTAACCTATTTTTCTAATACTAGCTACCACAAAGAAAAAAGAAAAATAATGTTTATATAAAGTTTTCCATCGAAACAAACAAAGCGTTATACACAACTCCTTTTAGTGTATGCTAATCACAGAATCATGCAATATGTGAGAATATATAATTATTTTGAAATATAGTATAAAGTATTATTTTCTTGCTAAATTTTATTATAAATAATTTGTCTTCCTAAAAATTAAAAAAAATTCTAAAAGTAATTTCTATCTCTCTATTTTTACAAATATATAATTTTACTATTTTTTGTATTTTTGATTGATATTATTCTTTTTGATTGAAGTGATCCATATTCTTTTAACTATTGTTAGTATGTACTATATTTTCCTAATTTCTTTTGGTACAAATAAAATTTTTAATTTTCAAATTTCTTGTTCTCTTAAGGAGATTATCATGATAATCAAAACTTATCAAATAATTGATAGGCACATTCAAATATATAGTCATGTAGATTGTACTTTGATATAAACTCAAATTTTCACTTCAAAACTATGGATCAACTTAATAAAAAATCTCATTAAAAAAAAAAAAAAAACTTAAATAAAAATCAAATGATCACTAGCTATAAGAGGAAGAGAGACGACTTGTGATGGGAAACTCAAAAAAAAAATCATAACACCAAAACAATCCAAAGTAGATATATTAAAAATGACAAAGTTTAGTTACAAAATTGATTGTAGCTTAATATTATAACCTTACTCAATAAAATAAATATTACTATATATTTTAAAATTTTAACCATTAAATTACATGTCTTTTTTTACATTTTTAATATACATTTCAAATTTTGTGTCAATCGAATATTTTTTACTATATAATTTATAAGCTTATATTTATGCATAATTTTAAACTATAAAAACATGCAATTTAAATAAGTTATTGATGACTTAGCTATTGATCTTTTATTTTCAAGAGATTTTGCAAGTATGGAAGATATAAGAAGATAATATAATCCAATGGTAAATTTGTAAAAATTCATCTCTAATAATATGATATTAGAAAACATAATCCAATATAAGCTACAATCCATATTTTATCTAAATTGTCTTATCAAAAAAAAATTATCAACTTAAAGTATTGTTAATAAAGAGAGAGAGAGAGAGAGAGAGAGAGAGAGAGAGAGCATAACGGACCAAAGTGTACCAAATTTATTTGGAATGGATCGTATTGGACCGGAGAGCACTAAATATTTTTATTATATCCTCATTCCCGTGCAAATGATGTGGGTTTTGTTGAGTATATGTTCCTCTGTCATGGCTAATAAAGGCATGTTTGAAAGTAAATCAAAATGCATATTCTTTGAAACTTTGTTCGTTGGCATAGTAACGTCATCATGGATCAAGTCTGATTCTTTCTTTCAAGAGTTATATTTTGTTTCATTGCATATGAGATGTTTTATTTCTTGCATAGTGTTTTCTATTTGCGTTTTAACATTTCTAGTACTCTCCATATACTTTTCAAAAGTTCCAGATCTTTTGGGCATTGAAATCAACTGGCAACATCTTTCTCTGTAGGAGACAATGAAGTTGTGGATTTAGTAGTCACCGAATGCTTTTTTAGAGCTATACATTCATGGGTCCATAATAATAGTCATACAATAGATTAAGCTAATTCAATAAGCTTGATTGCGTACAGCTCCATCACCACAATTTTTTTAAAGAAACGTTACGTTTCATTTCTTAAAATTTTTGTGGAATGATAATTTCCATCGATTCATTGGATCGAGCTGCTCTAACTTGATTCTTCAGTGTGGGCTGGGTCAAGTAGCCTTTCAATGACTCAACAGATGGACTTGAAGGTATATATAGTTTTTAAATTAACCAAGGATTGTTTTAAACACGTACCATTTCTTTTATACAGTATTAAATACGTTCCAATTCTCATCACACGCACAACTATGAAAATGAGTTTCTCCCGTCAGATTTCACCGTGTAGCAAAAGCTCTTCACACGTTTTTAGTGCTTGGCTGATCTATGAATAGTGTCATGAGACCAGCCAAACGCAGAATCATTACAAAACGAACGCATGCTCAACCTTTTCTTTGGGGTCCATGCAAAGGGTGGTATATGCGGATAATATCAAGATGAGATTAACGCCGTACATCCATGGGTGCCACAAGCTCCATTGCCACAAACTCTTAAAGAAACTTTTCCATTCATTACTTTAATTATTGTACAAACAGATATTTCCATCTATTAATGAACTTGTAGGAATTTTCTTCATTGTCAAAGAAAACTCGATAGCACAAGACGAAGCTTTTTCACATGGGAAACACAGAAAAGACATTCTGTCACAGAAAAGCTTGTTTTTTTCGGTACATGCAAAAGGGGAAGCAGATAAGCACGAATCTTATTCTTAGCAATATGCCAATATTAGTGAAGATAAAAAGAAACCATTTGTTAGACGAGATTGTAGTTGGTATGGAAGCGTTAACAAAATGAGTGGCTGTAATTTACTGTTAGAACAAGTGAAAAGAGTCTAACGCGTAAAAATCTTGCTGTAGCAGATTAATGGTGTTTTTTTTGAGTTCAACCTCTTCAGTTGAAAAATACAGTATGAAAGTAAGCCAATTTTAATCCTCTTAAAAGTTCAGGCATTTAAACAGTTACCATATATTGCGCGTCTCTTTTTTTTTTTTTTTTGGAAAGAAGACAGCTTATTTTATTTCAAAAAAGGGCTTCAATCAGTCTAATAAACAATAGGAAAAACTGATGGTGGAACATCTTGCGTCCGTATAATAATATTTGGCAAATTAGCCGCTATTCTTGTTGTTAATTTGTTTGTTTAGGCCCCTTAAAATAGATTCTTTAACCTAATATATTAGCCAATTAATTACTTAGGTTAATTATGAGATCTAAGTTAAACAAAGATAAATCATATCATGCACAGCAGTAGGAAAAAATTGAAGTTTATACAATAAGATTTAACCCTAAATCTATTACTACCTTTAGTAATAACTTACTGACACGACTATGTGCAAACTCCAAATCCACGAACTCATTCTCTCTTGGATTTGCCGAACACAAACTCGCACGTTTTTGACTTTGAGATCCCACTTAAAGGTTTTAGATCATGGCTTGTTGATTTTGCAGGAACTTGATTCCACCATCACTTGATTGTAGATCTTATTCTGGTAGATACTTGTAGAGTTGAAAGGTACAGAACCTCTCAGATTTCACAGGAGTAACTCACAAGTCTTCCAAAAATCTTCAAAACGTAACTAGAGTTTTCCTTTCTTACATAGAAGTGTTGGACTAAAACCCTAAACATTTTCGCGGGTTTGGGCTTGATTTAAATTTTGTAGAAATTATTTTTCTGCAATATTCGATCAATCGAGCCTCGTCCTTCAATTGGTCGAGCTTTACCGAATTTCAATTCTTTTTCCTGCAACTTGTATATTCTTGAGTCTTGACTTGAACCACTTTGAGCAATGTCTAACACCTATTCTAGACATGTTTTTGTTCTCGGTTTGCCAACATATACAAATTGAGACTCTAAATATTTAATCCTATATCTTTAAAACCTAACACTTGCCAAATAATGTGCAACTTTGTTACCCTCTATATAATTGATTATTGCTTTATTTGGTGATGTGATTAATGTGGAAATTAACACTTTGCATCTAAGGAATTTCTTCCAACCGTAATAGCAACTCATAAAGTTATTCACATGTATAATTTAAAAAACAACACATAGAATTGAAGTATAGTAATCTCTGTGTATCACGAAAAAAATTCTCTCTCTCTCTCTCTCTCTCTCTCTCTCTCTCTCTCTCTCTCTCTCTCTCTCTCTCTCTATATATATATATATATATGCAAAATTACTTCAATTCAATGTGGTGAGGGAAATCCTAGTACATGTGTGGTGGAGGACCCATTGAGCAGGTCTTTTCCCTTACATTATAGTGGGGTATTCCTTGGGATCCAACCCAATAGCCAACTTATATATAAACCTATTCAACATCCAATTCATTTCCTACGTGGAATTCAATGATTTTATCACTTTAAACCATGTTAATTTGAGAGGGCATTTTAGAAGTCAATTTTTCATACATTATTTAATGGTCTTTGAACAAGTGATCGCATGATGTTAATCATAAAAAGAACACATCCCAACTTAGACCCACTTCAAAGGTCAAATAGGTCTCAAATTTTTTTGAGAGAGTTTCAACCTGTAGTGTTCGCTCTTATTGATAGCTCTTTATCATCAGACCAAGACACTAATCAGTTTTTTGATGTAGGCGAGGTTTGAACCCTAAATCTCTTATACAACCATTAGAGATTTTATCAGTTGAGCTAACTAGAACCCACAAATAGGTCTCAAATTTATATCAAACACTACCAAAAAACCATTTTTTTCCCCATCGTATATCTCTTGAATGCACTTGTTTTACATTGTGATGTTAGATCCGTGGGATGGGAGGGTTACATGGAGAGTCAAACGTATTCAATTGAGCCAGCTTGTCTAGCCAATCATGGCAAAGTATCATTTTCTATTGGCAAATAGTGGACATGACCTTTTTTTTTTTTTTAGGAAAGACATGACCCAATTAAACATCTTTCATGACATTATCCTCTTTGTTTATATTGGTTAATAAGTTGAGTAACCATTGAGCACACTTATCTTGAAAAAAAATTGGAAGCATCATACCAAACAACGGAGGGATATTTACCTATTTTCCTCAAAATAACGGAGGGTTCAATTAAGCAACTAAAGTACCTCAAGATGTCTTACAGGTCATTTTCTGCTCCAATTGCATAGTTTGGTGTGTCATTTCTCCAAGAGAGAAACATAATCTCTAAAAATTAATATTTAACTATCTATATCCCCATAATAAGTCTTATACCAATTTTTTATACCAACTTCATTAATACGATTGACTATGAATTACATAAAAAATGTAACGAGGTGCAATATACGCACCATTCTGTTACTTATTAGCTGCGATCTAATAATTAGTGATATTTCTATATATCTAGCTAATCCATAGGTTTGGCTATAAGAGCTATTTTAACCGCATTTTTAAAATGCAGCTATGGGGTTTACATAGGCCGTGTTTAACAAATGCGGCTATAGACCCATATATTATTTTACAAATATTGGCTATAGTAGCATTTCAAAATGCCACTATAGCCAAAAACCACTAACCAAAAAAAAAAAAAAAACTTTAATTACTGAAAATTAATTTTTGGTAATCAAAAGTTTTTTTATTTTTTAAAATTGAAATTTTAAATTAAGAAATTAAAAAAAAAAACAAAACAAAACAAAAATACAAACCCAACAAATTCAAATTCAAACACAAATTTAAAAAATTTAAAATCTAACACAACATGCTCACAATACAAACACAACATGCTCCAAAATACCAGAAAATAATACAAGAACACAAAAAAAAACATCTCCTTCAACGAACCAACCGAAATTGTACACACAATCTATTCAAGGAAAACAAAAGTACAAGCTCGGAAACATAATCACCACGTGGACTCTATGCCTTGACAACCATTGCCTCCACAGTAAAGGATTTCTCTGTCTCGAAGTCTGTAGGCTAACTGGTAGTATAGTGTGGCTGCAAAAGGAGATGTGTGTATCCTTGTTTTTGCCATGGTATTACAAATCTCCCATATACCTGAAGATAGTAAGATCCCTATTACTGATTGCCTTTTCTTCCAGGGATACTTCTTGAAATGATGCTCAAGGCACAGAGTCCACGTGGTGATTGGTGGCATGATTAGGATTGGTGTGCATTGCAATCGTAAGAGACATATAGGTTTTTACTTTTACTTTTATTTTATACTGAGTATTAGGAATTTGTAATTGAAGACTCTTTTTTTTGTTCATTAAGGCCTTGTTATTTTGTATTTTTTTTGGGTTTGTTGTATTTGTACCAATTTAATTTAATTTTTTTTTAGGGTTTTTATAGACTGGTTCAGAAATTTTATGGATCAATTATGAAAAATTGAAGGGTTTTGTTTTTTGTTTTTTTTGGTGATAGAATCATAGAACTAAGATTTAAATTTTGAGAAAGCCAATTTTTTTTGGGGGGGGGGGGGGATGTGCAGTCAGTATATTTCTCCCACCCTCTAATGGAAAATTCAAAAAGTCAGCGGGGGCCATGGCCCCCCCTAGCTCCACCTCTAAACAGAAATAACTTGCATGGAAAAAGTCACAATGTTAGAAATGAAATTGTAACATATATGTGTGAAATAAAGAAATAAAATGCAAAAGGAAGCCCTTAATGAACTTCTACATGCTATGCAAGAATAATAATGAAAACCCTAATTTGATCAAAATCTCACTTGAAGGAATTCAATTGGATTAACAAAAAAAGAAAATTGGCTTTTCATATATTCCATGTGATGCAAAAGGAATATAAAAGCATGCTAAAATTCTAATAATGAATGCTTGGGAATTTTAAAGATGCGAATATACTTTCTCTCATATTGTAAGGCAAGGTAATGCAATTGCACATGCCTTAGTCCAGAAAGTGAGACTTTCTTTTCTTTTGTTAGTTTGGATATAGTCTGCTCTACTAGATGTTGATTCTGCTATTGTTGTTGATTTTCTAGCTCCTTATTAATATTCAAGTTCAATATTTTTTCTAAAAAAAAAAAAAAGTAGAAGAAGAAAAACATGCATATATTCAACCCTAGACTAGACGTGAATTCTAGATGGCTAGTGAAGTCACATGGAGAAAATCTTTTTCTTCTTTATAATTTGTATGACGCAAAAATAAATAAATAAATAAATAAATTGAATTTTGAAGATGTTTAAACCCATAATGAGATGGATTACACCCCAGATTTAACATACATCAACGAATTAAATTGAAACCATAAATCTACATGAATGAAATACCAAGTGGCATAATAATTCAAGAAGCATGAGTCAAATCGTGCAATACAGATGCATCCAAGACTCCACTGTGTTTTCCCTTTTCCTCTTGTTGCCTTTTGTTAAAGCATTTATGTTTTTTTTTTTCTAATGATTAGAGTTACTATTTCTTTAAGCCAATCCAATTAGCCTGATTGCCAAAAGCTCCAAACAGAAAACACCACAAATTTTTTATAGAAAGGTTAACATTCATTGCTTAATTTTTTTGTAGAAATAGAAATTTTCATCTATTCATGATTATAGACTTGGCGAACGAATCGAATCGATTGGGTTTGAGTCTAACTTGTCTGGGATTTAGGTCAAATCAGGTTTGGGTCTGAAACCAAAAAAAAGGGGGGTAATTATATTCCAATATGATTGCACTAGACAGGATTTTACAAGGGTCCACAAAAAAGATATTCCACTTCTTCTATTTTTGGTTTCATGTAAAGCAGGATTATAAGGTAAGGCTTTGATATCAACCACTCACATACTTTAATTTAGTGCAAAAAAAAGTGAGTCTGTAAGCACTAAAGTTATTACCCTATATATAGACCTTTCTATTCGCAGTGTTTCTGAGTCCAATAGCCCATCACTACCATAACCATGAAGATGAGTTTCTCCCACCTGATTTCACAATGTGAACTACTCTGGTTGCTATTGTTTCTGCTTCCTTTTGTCAATGCAGTGTCTAAATCTGAAAACTACCAGACATATATCATCCACATGGACCATACTCACAAGCCTAAATCTTTCTTAACCCATGAGTCATGGCATTGTTCCATCCTAAAATCACTGTCGTCATCTCCTGCTAATGACAAAGAACTATTGTTGTACTCATACAACCATGTCATGCACGGCTTTAGCGCTAGGCTCACACCCTCTCAGCTATCTAAGATTGAGGAATCTCCATCTCACCTTGCCACTTACCCAGAGTCTTTTATTAAGCCAATGACAACCTACTCCCCTAAGTTTCTTGGGTTACAAGAAAACTTTGGCATATGGCCTACTGCCTCATATGGAGAAGATGTGATCGTAGGTGTGGTTGATACAGGAGTTTGGCCAGAGAGCGAGAGTTTTAATGATGAGGGTATGCCACCTGTGCCGAAAAAATGGAAGGGCAAGTGTGAGAATGGCACCGCTTTTAGCCCTTCATACTGCAACAAGAAACTCATTGGGGCTCGATTCTATTGCAAAGGAATCCTAGCTGCAGGATTTGACTTAACTAAGGAAGGCGAATTTCTTTCTCCAAGAGACTTCATGGGTCATGGTACACACACAGCATCCACAGCAGTTGGTAATCATGTTCTTGGAGTAAGTCACTTTGGATATGCAAGAGGTACAGCCATTGGGGTGGCTCCTCGAGCACGTCTAGCTGTCTACAAAGCCCATTGGCTAAAAGGCGGAGTGGGTGTATCGAGTGATGTTCTTGCTGGCATGGAACAAGCAATTCTTGACGGGGTTGATATAATGTCTTTGTCTCTTGGCTTTAATATGACATCTTATTTCAATAATGATATTGCCTTGGGTACTCTTTCAGCAATTGAGAAAGGGATTTTTGTTGTTTGTGCTGCCGGCAATGATTATCATTTTGAAACAGTAGACAATGTAGCACCTTGGATCACAACTGTTGGGGCTAGCACACTTGATCGAAATTTCCATGCGAAAATGACTCTAGAAAATGGGGTTTCCATGGAAGGTACATCATACTTTCCAGAGAGTGTTTTCATTACTGATTTGCCTTTGTACTATGGCAAAGGCAACATGAGCAAAGCAATTTGCAAGGACAAAACTTTGGATAGAAAGGAGGTTGCTGGAAAGTAGTCATCTGTGATAGCTCAAGGTTAAATGTTTCTCAACAAATTAAGGAGGTTGAGAGGGCAGGTGCTTATGCGGCTATCTTCTTGACAGATGATTTCTCATCATTATCGCCTAATGAGTACAGCATTCCAAGCCTTATTTTGCCAACTGGTTCAGCGACTTTGGTTAAGGATTATGTGACAAGGGTGAAAACCCCGAAAGTGAAAGACATGAGTTTTATCTTAACGAGGTTGGGTACAAAGCCTGCCCCTCAAGTGGCCATTTTCTCCTCGAGAGGTCCGAGTCCAATCAGTCCAGGAGTTTTAAAGCCAGATATTCTGGCTCCAGGAGTTGATGTTTTAGCTGCATATGTACCCCTGAAGTTCATGAAAGTTGGAAACTATGATTTGGTTACAGATTATGCATTGGACTCAGGCACATCAATGGCAACACCACATGTTGCTGGCGTTGGAGCTTTATTGAAAGCAGTCCACCCCGAGTGGAGCCCAGCAGCTATCCGATCGGCTATGATGACCACGGCCTATGCCATGGACAATACTGGCACAATTATTAAAAGTGAATTAACAAATGATTTTGGCTCACCTCTGGAGTTTGGGGCTGGCCACATCAATCCGAATAAAGCGATGGACCCTGGACTCATCTATGACATGGGTTTGCAAGATTATATTGAGTTTCTGTGTGGCTTGGAACACACTAAGAAGCAAATGAGTGCTCTCATTAGACGAACTCAATGGAGTTGCAGCAACAAATCTATTCATGATCTAAACTATCCCTCTTTTACAGCCGTACTCACAACCAAAACCAGATATCCATTGGCAATGAACTTTAGTAGGGTTGTGACAAATGTTGGAAATGATAAAGCTGTTTACCGGGCACATTTGGAGAACATTCCCACCGGATTGAAAATAAGTGTGAAACCAAGGACTCTTACATTCACCCGCAAATATCAGACTCGAAGTTTTATTGTGAGCATTGACCTTGATAGAGGATTTTCAGGGGTAATTTATGGTTTTCTCAAATGGATAGATCAAGATAGCCACACAGTATCAAGTCCTATAGTGGCTATGAATTTCAAGTAGACAATATTGACAATATTGCTAAGGGCGTCTTGGCTATTTTCCTTCTCAGTTCAAATAAAGTGCTTGTTGATCAAGAAAATCTCAAAAGACTGTTGTGTTATAACTATATGTTGGCTATGTGATGTAAGATTAAAGTTGATATATATGGTAGTTTTTGTATGTATCAATAAAATCATTGATTGTAATTTATTGTTAGGACCAGTGAAAAGAGTCTAGCGTGTAAAACTTTTGCGGTAGCAAGAGATGGTTTTTATTTTTTAGTTCAACCTCTGCAGTTGAATAAGGCAGTAAACAGTATGTCAGATTATTCTAGTTGAATAAGAATACAATCTGAAATTTTGACTAGATCAACTAAACTATATCACGAAATACAGTAGGAGCTACATCATTAGGTGAGTCTTCTAACCATACTTGAAGCTTGTCCTGAAACTTTTCCCTTCTAGCAAGGGCATGTTGCATTTAACATGAGAAAAAATAGACCAAATTGGTAGACTTAAATCCTGTTCCTACATGACATCATCAATTCAAATAGGAACTCATCATCTATTTTCAATGTTCAAATCTTTGCAAGAAGAGAGTTCATGGCATGATAGATTTTGACAACTTGTTTTTCTGAAATACTTTAAATAAAACTCATCAAGGCATCTTAGTGTGAAACAGAAATAAAAGATTGCATACATAAAAAAACATGTGTATAAAGAGAGAAAAGAAACAACACATGGAGAGATAGGTGAGAAACAACATACATCATATATATATATATATATATATATAAGAGAAATGAGTACAATGTATGTTATCAATAAATGGTCACAAGACCAGTGTACAAAAAGATAATGTAACTAAAGAAAAAGAAAAGTGCATAAAATCCTCACTACATCCTTTAAAAAAAAAAAAAAAAAAAAAAGACACTCCCCCTAGCAAAAAAAAAAAATGTCTTATGCTAACTCTCCCCCTAAATACATGGCTACTCACATCCCAAAACTACTCCCCCCTTTTTGTCAGGAATGACAAAGGGTAAGTCATCACTGAGAGGTTGTCTCGTCATCACTAAGAGGTTGTCTCATCATCACCGGAAGAACTAGCATCCTTATCCGCATCCTTATCATCATCACTAGTACAATCATTAGCATCCTCATCCACCGACGCCTCGGGTGAAGGAGAGGGAGAAGCAACGAAGCCATCCATCTAAGCCTGTCGTTGAGTGATACGGCCAACACGAGTGTTCACCTAACACAACTCATCACTGAAAGTGTCAAGGCGAGTATCCATGCACTCAAGCTAGGCCATGATGGCCTCAAGAGTCTCACCACCCGCTGAAGAAAAAGGAACGAAGGTGGATGGAGTGGTGGATGCTAGAGGATCCATCGTCTCTGTTTGTGGCCGCTTTGGTCAAAGTTGGGCCTCGCTCCGTCGAACAAACACTGTGTTGATGGCTCCCATGATAGGATAGAAGGAAGAATCAGGAAGAGGGATAGAAACATGGCGAAGAATCTGCATGATAGCCAAAGGAAAAATGAGCTTATTACAGGTCCTCGTATCTCTATTGACATCGATGAGAGAAAGAATGAAGTGAGAAGGAAAGTCTATAGAAAGGTCCTCAAGGAGGGATAGCAAAAACCAAGCACGAGACTCTATAATGGAGTTATAGTGAGACAGTGAATAAAGAACAAATGTCATCACCATGTTTAGGAATCTCGGACCTTTTGCAAAGTTCGAGCATGGGGTGTTTTGACGACCACCCCATATGGAAGGTCTCTCACAAGAGTGAGATATGAGCTCGTCTTTGGACACAGTCCTCAAATGCTAATAGCAGGGTAGTTAGGATGCACTACTGAAAAACGTGTAGTATCTCGGATACAAGATCTGAAGTGACTATGATACGTGCACCTCTGACATGCGTAGCAAACCGAGGTTAGAGGTATCAATACTGTGCATATTGGAGTAAAACTCCTGTATGATCATGATAGGACAACTTAAGGGTATCTCACATAGAGACTCCCATCCCCAAGTGTGAATGACACTAGGTAAAGCGGTACCGAAAAAATCCGATAGAATTATGTGGCGCTCTGGATGAATTCCACGTTTAGAAAAGTTTTCCAAGAAGTCCTTATGGGCCTTCTCATCACGGAATCGGACGTGAGTAGGAGTAGATTCAGAAGAAGATGTCTCGGAAGGAAGAGGGTTCCAAGACAAAGTGGATTTACGCTTCGGTGCCATGCGCAAACTATCCGAAAAGAGAAAGAGAGGGAGAGACAGAAAAACACGATCACAACCCAGAACAAATGGATAGAAAAGAAAGGGTACATATGCATGAACATGTGACGTTCAAAGAAAATTACATCATGGGTTCAACCCAACGCGAACCTATCAGCACACAATTTTTTTGAACAAACAAACACACATCTAAATGCATGAAACATTGTGAAATTGCAAATGGAATGCAATGCATGATCATATAGCATCAAATAATCAACATCCAACCAAAAAATTTCATAGAAAACTCAAAAGTTTTCAAAAGCCCCAAAAACCTAGGTCTAATGCATGAAATGCATGAGAAAAGAGAGATTAGAGAAACATACCAAGTGATTTAAGACTAGGTTAGGCCGAAAATCACATGGGTAGGAGGTTTTGAGTGAGACGAGGGTGTTTGGATAGAGAGAAAAGAAAATCTGTCGAGAGAGATATGAAAAAATAAGATCTAATTTCGCGCCGAAAGTATTTAAACAAAACACAGCTTAATGGATCGAAGGTCTGTCGAGAACTAAATCTTGACAGATATGAATCTATCAAGGTGCTGTCGAGAATCTGTCGACGGAAAAATCACCTCAATAGATTGAAAAGCTGTCAAGAAGCTATTTGCCAGACAAAAACTTTCTCGATGGATTGAGAATCTGTCGAGAAGCTATCAAGACAAATTCCAGATAGCTCGATGGATTGAATATGCGATAAGATCTGTCGAGAAAAGAAATCCAAGAGGCTCGATAGATAAGAAGCTGTCAAGAAGTTGTCGAGCTTAATAAAAAGCAGTTTTTCAAAGAGAAAAAAAAAAAAACACATAGAGATGAATGCAAACAAGCAAGCTACTCAATCAAAGATCTAATCAACACGTTAAGCTTTCAAAAATATCTTTCAACAAGAAAATGCAAAGCATTCATGGTCCAAAACACACACATACACTAAACAAGTCTAACCAATATTATATTTCAAAAACAAGTCAAGACAGTTTAGTGAGTATACATTAACACATGTATTCCTTATGATGGCCAAATCACATTATACCTGCACATATATCAAAAGTAATAAAGAAATTGCGTGTTGTGTGTGAAAACATCACAAATTGCGTGTTCAAACATCACAAATTGCGTGTTCTCATATTATGATGATTTAAGATATGAGAAAAACAATTTAACTCACATACAATCATAACTGCTTGATGGGGACTATCACCTTCAAGGTACATCCTATAACTTTCACATCTCCTAGAAACACGCTTGCAATCATATTTAAAAGCATCTTGATTCTTTTTGCTTTTTATTTTTCTTTGCATATTTTTTCTTTTGAGCATATCATGCATGGGCATATAAGAGAGAGAAAAGAAATTCCCAATTATGTTAAGCCAAAAGATCACAATTTTGCTATGCTGAAGCATACAGATGTTATTCATGATTGGTGGGCTTTAGTGGTAAAATGGCTATTTATGCCTTTCTCTTAGGATTTTTTAGTCCTTCCCATCCAAAAGAGTGATATGAGTATTAAGTATAAGAGATTACTTAATAATACTCATCACAACCACGAGTCACAAAGCTCACTTGCTTAGCTGTGCATTAAAATGCTTATCTAAGTTACAAAATATACAAAGTTTAGAAAATTTGGTTTCAATGGCCATCCAAAGTATACAAGTACCAATGTACATAAACACACACTGTTTTTGTATTTTTCTTATTTTTCAATTTTTTTTTATTTTTATGAAAAACAAAATAAAGCAAAACTGAAAACAAACAAACAAAAACATGTTAAACAAAACATAGCATAAAACTAGAATGCAAATGCATGAGGAATGAGGAGAAGGAGAAAAGATCACTCCATGGAGATCACACCAATGTTTTGGCATAGGAATTCAAACCGTTTGCTATCAAAAGGCTTAGTGAACAAATCAGCCTTCTGATCATCAGTGTGAATGAACTCAAGAATAAGAGTACCATCTTCGACAAACTCCCGAATGAAGTGGTGTCGAATCTCTATATGTTTTGTTTGAGAATGTTGAACAGGATTCTTAGAGATGTTAATGGCACTGATATTGTCACAATAAATGGTAAGATGTTCTTAAAAAATACCATAATCAAGGAGGAGTTTTTGCATCCATAGAAGTTAGGTACAGCAGCTACCGGTAGTGATGTATTCAACCTCAACAATGGATAAAGGGATGAAATTATGCTTTTTGCTCATCTAGGAGATAAGATTATTACCCACATAAAAACAACCCCCTGAAGTACTTTTTCTATCATTGGCATTCCTAGCCTAGTCTGTATCAGAATACCTAGCTAAAACATAATTGGTGTCCTTGCTATACCACACACCGAAATCGGCAGTGGATTTGACATACTTTATGATTCTTTTCAAAGCAATCATATGAGACTCTTTGGGATTTGCCTGATATCTAGGACACACTCCCACACTGAAACTAATGTCAAGTCTACTAGCAGTAAGGTAAAGAAGACTACCTATCATGCTTCTATATAGAGAAGAATCAACACTTTTTCCTAACAAATCAACAGTGAGTTTAACATTTAGGCTCATGGGGGTTCTAACAGAATTATTAGATTTTAATCCAAACTTTTTCACAAGATTTTTAGCATATTTAGATTAAGATATGAATATACCTGACTCTTGCTGACGGATCTGCAATCCAAGGAAGTGATTCAACTCTCCAATCATGCTCATCTTGAACTCGGCTTGCATGAGTTTGGAGAAATTATGAGCAAGTTCATCTTTTGTAGACCCGAAGATGATATCATCAATATTGACTTGAACAACTATCAACTAGCCATCTTCCCTTTTGATAAAAAGTGTTTGTTCAGCTTGTCCTCTTGTGAAACCATGTGAGACCAAATATTGTGTAAGCCGGTCATACCAAGCTCTGGGTTCTTGCTTTAATCCGTAGAGTGCCTTCTTAACGTACAACACATTATCCGAAAAATATGGATCAATGAATCCTTTAGGCTGAGCCACATAGAAATCTTTTTTAAGGAACCCATTCAAGAATGCAGTCTTTACATCCATTTAGTAAAACTTGAACTTCAAGTGACATGCCAGGGCTAGAAGAACACTAATGCATTCCATACGAGCTACAGGAGCAAATGTCTCATCATAATCTATTCCTTCCATTTGAGAGTATCATTGAGCCACAAGATGAGCCTTGTTGAAGATCACATTTCCTTCCTCATCAGTTTTATTGCAGAGTATCCATTTTGTGCCAATGATGTACTCTCCTTTTGGTTTAGGTACTAGGGACCAGACATCATTCCTTTAAAACTGAAGTAGTTCATCATGCATAGCCTCAACCCAGCTTTCACTCTGGAGAGTTTCCTCAACCTTAGTGGGCTCAACCTGTGACAAATAGCAAGAATAAGACACAAAGTTAGCAACACATTTATCAACTGTATGCTTTCTTAGTGTAAGATCATTCATATTTCCTATAATAACTTCAGGAAGGTGATTCAACTTAATACTTGAGGAAGGTCCTTTCTTTTTATTAGATTCAGAATCAGGTGAGGTAAGAATATCTGCTGAGACTTCTACAACACTTGGAGTACTTGGAGATACAAGCTCTTGATCAACTATTTCTCGAACAACCTTAGGCTCAAGAGGAAGAATTTCCTTAGGTATCTCCTCACTAATTTGCTCAGAACCAGAATATGAAGCTTCATCAATAACAACATTGATTGTTTCCATCACCTTCTTGGTTCTTTTGTTGTACACCTGATTAGCTTTACTAGTGGAGGGGTATCCTAAAAATATTCCTTCATCGCTTGGGGAGTCAAATTTTCACACATTCTCTCTATCCTTAAGGATGAAGCAAGTACTTCCAAAGATTCTGAAATACTTCACATTTGGCTTTCTTCCCTTTCACAACTCATAGGGAGTCTTCGCAATACTAGGCTAGAAATACACCCTGTTAATTGTATGACATGTGGTGTTGACGGCTTCTCCCCATAAATTTCTAGCCACATCCTTGTTGTGCAACATGGCTCTAGCTATCTCCTGAATAACTCTGTTCTTTTTTTCTACTACACCATTTTGCTAAGGTGTAATAGGAGCAAAGAATTCTTGAGATATACTTGATCTAATGCAAAAGGATTTCATGTGTGAGTTCTCGAATTCTTTACCATGATCACTTCAAATTCGATCAATCTTAAAGTTTTTCTCATTTTGCAATTTGGTACACAAGGTTTCAATGTGCTCAGGAGCATCTGACTTGGATCTTAGAAGAATGATCCATGTATACCTGGTGAAATCATCTATCACAACCATGATATATCTCTTTCCTCCAAGAGACTCGGTTCTAGTTGGACTCATGAGATCCAGATGTAGTAGCTCCAAAGGTCTAGATGTAGCTGATGTTTGAGTGCCTAGATGTTTTGCTTTTGTCTATTTCCCAAGCTGACATGGTCCACACATAACATTGTTCACTCTACTGAGCTTCGGTATCCCAAAAACTGATTC
Source organism: Castanopsis chinensis (assembly GCA_032878915.1). Taxonomy (NCBI): domain Eukaryota; kingdom Viridiplantae; phylum Streptophyta; class Magnoliopsida; order Fagales; family Fagaceae; genus Castanopsis; species Castanopsis chinensis. The sequence continues at coordinate 257,052 of JAVQMG010000047.1, read as the reverse complement.
ATGCTTAGATACAATTGATAGATGTTCATATCTAGCATGTCCCATCCTTTGGTGCTATAGGTCTTCATTTGGAAAAAGAATGCTATTGCATACATATCAGCATCAAGTACCAATTGTTAGGACATATGTAGTTCAAGTTTGTGAACATATGTCGCTATTTTATGTAATTGGCTTATCCTTAGACAAAACGCACTTTACTTGTAATTGGGTAGATCTAGGATGTGTCTAACACCTCAAGAAACAGTGGTTCAAGATTCAGTGTTGAAGTCATCAAAGTCTGTCCAAGAAACAAGGAAAGAAGTGCAAGATTTTAAAGCTCGACACCTACCTCGACACATGCATCTATCGAGCTTTAAGAAGCTGTTTTGCCCCGAGCCTCGATAGCTTCTCGACAGATCCTCGACACCTCTATCTGTCGAGAATTAAAGAAAACAAATTTTCAGTTCTGTTTCAAAGTGTGTCTTTGGGACTTCTTTTCTCTTAACCCTAGACATATAAAAGGATTATTTTAAGGGCCGTCAAGATGATGCAAGTTGCACATTCATTCAGAACTTCTTGTTCATGCAATTTGTGATCTGAAAGACAAAGTTCGTGCCCTAGTTCATCTCTGATGATTTGAAGAACTTTGCAGCCAACAACTCTCTCTCTCTCTAGTTGGTGTTTGAAGTCGCGTATTGGGATCCGCACATCTGGTTAGTCACGTACTTGGGAGCTGTGCATTGAAAGGAGAAATTGTCACTACAGAACAAGTCCAATTGGGTATTGGGGTAAGAGTTCAACTGTAGGTTGGTAAGGTACTTAAGATTCCTTGCTTGCAACTGCTTGTTGTGATAATAGTGGAGTTTCGAGAGTGGTGACCTTAAATCACCCGGTGGGATTTTTGCCGTAAGGTTTTCCCCATTCGTAAACAAATCACTGTGTCATTTAATTTCCGCTGCATTACTTAGTTTGGTGATTTTTTTGTGCTACCACGTGATATTGCATGTTAATTTGATTAATTAATAATTGGGCTAATTTAATTAATCTAAGTTATCACAAGGGGTCAACGCGTTTGTGGCCTGTCAAGTGGTATCAGAGCAAACACACTCTGATTAGGGTTTAATCCATTGTGTGTGATCCATTTGACCTCCGCTGTCATGGATAGAGGACAATCTCTAATTATACCTCCTTTATTTGATGGCACTAACTATGCATACTAGAAAGTACGCATGAGAGCTTTCTTGCGGTCTTTAGATGAGAAGGTGTGGCAAGCTGTGGAGATAGGCTGGACCAAGCCTACAAAAGCGCTGGCCGACTGGGATGATGCTAAGATCAAGGCGGCAAACTTCAACAGTAGAGCATTAAATGCGCTATTCAGTGCAGTCACCAATGAGGAATTCAAGAAAATTTCCTCAACCGAAACTGCTAAGGAAGCATGGACCATCCTCCAGACAACCTATGAGGGTACCAAGGCTGTCAAAGATTCAAAGCTACAGAGGCTCACCACACACTTTGAAGAAATTAAGATGGAAGAGGATGAGTCATTTGATGAGTTCTATGCCAAGCTTAAGGACATAGTAAACTCAGCCTTCAATCTTGGGGAAACCATCCCTGAACCCAAGATAGTGAGGAAAGTGCTCAGATCGCTGCCCGAGAAATTCCATGCTAAGATCATGGCGATCGAGGAATCAAAGGACATTGACAGAATTCCTCTGACTGAGCTGGTTGGAAACTTGCAAACCTATGAGTTAGGGCTGACCAGGTTAGGCAAGTCAAGTAAGGGCAAGAGCTTGGCACTAAAGGCCAAGAGCAGTGATACGGATGATTCTTCAGATGATGAAGATTCTAAGATGAAGTCCTACATCACAAGGCAATTCAAGAAATTCATGAAGAATGCAAATGGAAAGGGCTTCAACAAAGACCGTAGACAATCCAGTTCTTCACAATTCAAGAATCTGGATAAAGGGAAGAAGGATGTCAAGGATGGCGATTAGTACACTGTTCCCGCTGGACCAAAATGCTTTGGGTGTCAAGGCTTCAGACACATGAAACAAGAGTGTCCTACGTACCTTAAGAGCATAGGGAAGAGTAAGGCACTTGCTGTTACCTTAAGCGACACGGAGCCCGAGGACGATTCCGAAGATGAAGACGACGAAATCTTGAATGCCTTCACTACCACTGTAAATCCTACTGATGGAGTTACTGAAGAAGTGGATGAAGAGAAGGAATTGGTGGATTCCAAGTGTGAGATTATGGATGATCAAGATGATATCCACACCGCCTATGAGAAACTGTACAAGCTTTCTGATAAGCATGAGAAACTCTATAGGCTGGCCACCAAGAAGCTCAGTGATATGAAACTCAACCGTGAGGAGCTGTCCACAAAGGTTGATGAAGCAAATCAGACCATTGGAGCACTGAGGTTCGAAAACAATTTCTTGGTTGAAAGGACCAAGAAGCTTGAAGCGGAGCTGTTTCAAGTCAGAGCACAACTGGAGAGGACGTCAAGTGCAAAGCTGGACGAGATGCTAAGTGCTCAGAGATCTTCTTCAGACCGTACTGGATTGGGGTATGAATTCTCTCTTTCTAATACTCCTACTGCTAGCACTACTATGTTTGTTCCACCTGCTAATAACATTGAAAATGAAAATAAGAATGTTAAAACTGAATTAGCTAGTGAGAACGTAGACAAGGGCAAGTCCATCCTAGGAGCAACCCCTAAAATTGAGAAAAGGGAACCTAGAAACCTTAGGAATAAAAAGGCTAACTCTCAAAAGCCCAAACAGAAGAAGCCACATCTCTGTTATCATTGTGGTGTTGTCGGTCACACTCGACCAAATTGCTATAAGTGGCGTGCCACTCAACAGAGCAATGGCACCATAGCATCTGGGAACCAGAATTAGCTTCAGTCTTCTCTCGCTCCTCTTGGAGACATTCTTAAAGCCCTCATGTTCCTTTCGAACTTGAACGGTTTAAACTCTTCTCCCTCATCACCGGTTCAAGGGTTGGCCAAAAGGAAAGGTTCTTCCAAGGTGTGGAAGGCAAAGGGATCTAAGTGATTTTAGTCACTTCTTTTTCTCTCTCCTGTTTTTGTGTGTTGCATTACTTGTGTGTTTCTTTACTGTTTTGAGTCAGTCTAGTTTTATGCATTGTTTTGCTTTACATGTTTTTGTTTGTGTGTTTTCAATTTTGTCTTTTATTTTTGCTTTTCTGATAAAAATAAAAAAAAAATTGAAAAATTGAAAAATACAAAAACAGTGTGTGTTTGTGTACATTGGTTCATGTGAACTTTTAAAATGGCCATTGAAACAGAGTTTTCTAAACTTTGTATCACCTGTAACTTAGATGAGCATTCTTCTGCACAACTAAGCAAGTGAGCTTTGTAGCTCTTTGTTTGTGATGAGTAAGGTTAAGTGATCTCTTCTACTTAACACTCGTATCACTGTTTTTGATGGGTTGAACTAGAAAATCCTAAGAGAAAGGCATAAATAACCATCTCACCACTGTTACTCGCCAATCATAATATGACATCCGTATGCTTCGGCATAGCAAAAGTGCAATGTCAAAAGCTTAACATAATTGGGTATTTCTTTTCTTTCTCTTGTATGCCCATGCATGATATGCTTGTTAAAAGAAAATATGCAAAGATATAAAAAGCAAAAAGATCAAAAATGCTTTAAAATATGGTTGCAAGCGTGTTTTCTAGGAGATGTGGGAGTTATAGGATGTACCTCGAAGGTGATAGTCCCCATCAAACGGTTATGATTGTGTGTGAGTTAAAGTGATTTTCTCATATATCAAATCATCATAGCATTGAGACACTTATGCAATCTTGCGATGTTTTCACACACAACATGCAACACTCTTTGCTATTCCTGATACATGTGCAGGTACAATGTGATTTGGCCATCACAAGGTTTACATGCGTTAATGTATGCTCACTAAACTGTCTTGACTTGTTTTTAAAATATAAAATTGGTTAGACTTGTTTAGTGTGTGTGTGTGTATGCTTTGAGATACATGTGCATCAAAATTCTTGTTGAGAGATGATTTTGAGAGCTTAATGTGTTGATTGTATCTTTGGTTGAGTTGCATGCATGATTGCATTCATGTCTGTGTTTTTCTTCTTCTGAAAAACTGTTTTCAAAGGCATCTCGACACCTCCTCGATACCTCTCGACACATAGCTGTCTGTCGAGCTTCATAGACTCTTTCTTATCGCAGTCTCGATAGATACCTCGACACCTGCTGGATCGATCGAGAAACTTTCTGTCTGCTCGATAGCTTCTCGATAGCTTCTAGATCGATTGAGGTTCCTTCTTGGTTGATTCTTCCTTCTCGACACATGACCTCGATAGCCTCATCTGTCGAAGTGCTTTTTCTCGATAGCTGTCTTGATAGCAGGCTCGACACCTCTCGACACCTGCAGCTGTCGAGAATTACTGAAGGTCTATATATGGGTTCTTCGCGATTTCCTTCTCACTTCGCTCGACCTCTCTCGCTCGAAAGCACCTGGTTTCTCTTCCAAAACACTTCTCTCTCCCTCCAAACCTCTTCCCAAGGCTTTCTCAAGTGTTTTTCTCAATTCTCATCACTTGGTAAGCGTCTTATCTCTCATTTTCATGCATTTCATGTTTTCTAAAACCCTAGGTTTTGTGTTTTTGAAAGTTTTTGGGATTTTTCAAAATTTTTGAGGTTTTCATGAAATTGTTGAGTTGGTTTTATAGATTTGTTCTTCAAAACCACATGCATTGCATTACATTCGCATTCTAATTGTATTTTCATGAATTTAGATGTGTGCCTATCTATTGTGTGCTGTTAGGTTTGGATTGGGCTGAGCCCATGATATTTTTATGTTGCATGTCACATGCTCATGCATTTTCCATGCATACGTTCTTTCTTTTCAGTATATTCTTCTTATATTAAAACTGTTTGGAACCTTTCTGCTTGTTTCTTCTTCTTTCCCCCTCTCTATGGTTGCGTTAGTAGTGCCTATGGCACCTAAACGTAATTCCATTCCATCCCAGAACCCTCTGCGTTCTAAGGGATCGTCTTCCCGAGATTCTACTCCTCTTTTTGTCCGGTTCCGTGATGAGAAAGCCCATAAGGATTTCTCGGAGAACTTTTCTAAACGAGGTGTTCATTCGGAACGCCACGTTGTCCTGGCAGACTTTGCCGACACCGACCTTCCCGATGTCATACACAGTTGGGCTTGGGAGTCACTGTGTGACGTCCCGGTCACATGTCCACTCGTGTTGATACAGGAGTTTTACTCCAACATCCACGGGATCGATTCTTCAGTACCTCTTTTCTACTCTTGCGTTCGAGGTACGCGCTTTGTTGTCACCCCAGAGTTAGTCTCTGAGGTTCTTCATGTCCCTAGGGTGGATCATCCTGATTACCCTAGCTGTGAGCGTCTCTGGACTGTGTCCAAAGACGAGATGATCTCAGCATTCTGTGAGCGTCCTTCCTCTTGGGGAGATCATATGTACACACCATGTCGACCTTTTGCTAAAGATCCTCGTTTCCTTAACATGGTGATGACTTTTGTTTTGCACCCACTCTCTCACTATAACTCTATCACAGAGCCTCGTGCTCGGTTTTTGTTGTCCCTCCTAGAGGATCTATCTATAGACTTTCCTTCACACTTTATCTTTTCCATCATAGATGTCTATAGAGATACGGCCACCCATGATAAGCTCATTTTTCCTTCGGCTATCACGAGGATTCTTCGCCGTTTTTCCGTCCCTTTCCCTTCGTCCGATTCTTACCATGTCATGTCTGCCATAGACGCCGCTACCGTAAAACGTAGCGAGGCACAGTTTAGATCGAGACAGTCCGACGGTGCCACTCCTTCCTCCCGTCCGACCACCTCCAGATCCGCTCGAGCATCTGCTTCTTCTTCTTCGAGCGACGTCACATTAGGAGACATCATGGCGCAGCTTCAGCGCATGGATGCTCGCCTAGATACACTCTCCACAGAGCTGTATCAGGTGAACGTTCGTGTTAGTCGCATCGCCAGGCGACAGGCGACCATGGGCGGCTTTGCACCAGATGCTTCTCCTCCGCCACCTCATGTGTCGACTGAGACTGAGGTTGATGATGATGGCGATGACGATGATGCTTCTGACGATGATGATGATGGAGATGCGAGCTCTTTGGATGCGATGTCTACATGACCTACCCTTTGTCACTCGTGACAAAAAGGGGGAGTAGTTTGGTCTGTATGAGAGTAGTCATGTTTAGGGAGAGTGTTACCATAGGACATTTTTGTTAGGGGGAGTGTAGATTGAGGGATGTAGTGAGGTGATCATATGTATTTTTTTCTTTTTCATATTTTTAGAGATACATTGATCATGTATTGACATACATTGTATTTATTCTCTTCTTATATATGATGATGTATGTTTTTCTTTCACCTACCTTTACATGTGTTGTTTCTTTTTTGTCTTTATACACATGTTTCTTTACTTGTATGAAATCTATTATTTATGTTTCACACAAAGATGCCTTGATGTGTTTTGTTTATAAGTGTTTCAGAAATACAGGTTGTCAAAGTCTACTTGCCATAAACTCTCTTCTTGCAAAGTTTTTTCAAGAGTTTGTGTTAGGATAGATTTTACTGTATGTAACAAGTGAATATGAGTTGAGTGATTTATGACTTCTCTCATATTTTCATTTGTTTGTTGTGGTTTTGTCACGGATTGCCAAAGGAGGAGATTGTTAGGACATATGTAGTTCAAGTTTGTGAACATATGTCGCTATTTTATGTAATTGGCTTATCCTTAGACAAAACACACTTTACTTGTAATTGGGTAGATCCAGGATGTGTCTAACACCTCAAGAAACAGTGTTTCAAGATCCAGTGTTGAAGTCATCAAAGTCTGTCCAAGAAACAAGCAAGGAAGTGCAAGATTTTAAAGCTTGACACCTACCTCGACACATGCATCTATCGAGCTTTAAGAAGCTGTTTTGCCCCGAGCCTCGACAGCTTCTCGACAGATCCTCAACACCTCTATCTATCGAGAATTAAAGAAAACAGATTTTCAGTTCTGTTTCAAGTCCAATCCGTGAGTGTGTCTTTGGGACTTCTTTTCTCTTGACCCTAGACATATAAAAGGATTATTTTAAGGGCCGTCAAAATGATGCAAGTTGCACATTCATTCAGAACTTCTTGTTCATGCAATTTGTGATCTGAAAGACAAAGTTCGTGCCCTAGTTCATCTCTGATGATTTGAAGAACTTTGCAGCCAACAACTCTCTCTCTCTCTAGTTGGTGTTTGAAGTCGCGTACTGGGATTCGCACATCTGGTTAGTCACGTACTTGGGAGCCGTGCATTGAAAGGAGAAACTGTCACTACAGAACAAGTCCAATTGGGTATTGGGGTAAGAGTTCAACTGTAAGTTGGTAAGGTACTTGGGATTCCTTGCTTGTAACTGCTTGTTGTGATAATAGTGGAGTTTTGGGAGTGGTGACCTTAAATCACCCGGTGGGGTTTTTGCCGTAAGGTTTTCCCCATTCGTAAACAAATCACCGTGTCATTTAATTTCTGCTACATTACTTAGTTTGGTGATTTGTTTGTGCTACCACGTGATATTGCATGTTAATTTGATTAATTAATAACTAGGCTAATTTAATTAATCTAAGTTATCACAAGGGGTCAACGCGTTTGTGGCCTGTCACCAATCTATAGCAATTATCCAGAATGCTAACACCACTTATGAGTTTCTTCCCAAACTCATTCAACACAAGGCATTTCCCTTTTGAGAATAGCACCATAAATTCTTGATCATATATCTGACTTATACTCAACAAGCTCACTCTCAGGCCTTCTACATATAGCACATTTGAAATGTTTGGCAATCTAGGTAGAGAGATAGTTCTTTTCCCTTTTATCTGTGATTTACTCGCATCACCAAAGGTGACATTTCCACCTTTCTTGGACTTAAAAACCTTAAAGAGAGAACGGTCTCCAGTCATGTGTCATGAGCATCCACTGTCAAGGTACCATAAACATGTGTCCATTACCTTGAATACAAACTTCATTATAAAGCACACCTCATGCTTACATGACAAATCAGTAGGAATGGTGTTTTCTATCATCTGCCATTTATGAACAAAGCCTTTAACTTTCACCTTTCTCAGACGAACTCCTCTGCACATTATCATTCTGAAACAGTCTAGTTTCTTCTTTGTTATACTAAGACCTTTTTCAATAATCCTCAAGATAGCTTTCAAATAACTTTTAGACTTACAATTTCTGAAACACTCAATCAAATAGAGATTAGAAAAGCAAGATGTATTTAAAATAAAAATCTTTTCATGTTGTTTACTACTATGACAACAAGGGTTAATGGATCACACAGCAAAGATTAACCCTAATCAGAGTGTGCCCGCTCTGATACCACTTGATAGGCCAAGAATGTATTGACCCCTTTGATAAATTAATCAATTAATTAGCCAAGTTAATTAATTAGATTCAATTACATGCAATAAGCATGGTAGCACAAAAAAAAATCACCAACTAAAGTAAATGCAGTTTGAAAATAAGTTATACATAGGTGATTTGTTTATGAATGGGGAAAACCACTGAGACAAAACCACTGAGGCAAAACCCCACCGAGTGAATTTAAGGTCACCATTCTCGAGAATCCATTATTATCAAAACAAGCGGTTACAAGATGTTGGCTGCAAAGTTTTTCAGTTCATCCAACAATGAAGATCAAAAAGCTCTTTGATTACAAAGCCCTTGGTGCAAAGACACAGTAACTTCTTCAAAGAATATAATGAACTAGGTCAACTTTTGTCTCCGGTCACACAATGCATGAAGGGATGCTCTATTTCCTTATGTGACGGCCTTTAAAATAATCTTTATATATGTCTAAGGTTGTGAGAAAAGAAACCCTACACAAATACACTTGGATATGCGTGAAAACAGATCTAGAAATCTAAATTTCTCAATTCTCAATAAATACTATTTCTGTTGGGCAGCTGTCGAGATTTGTTATTAAATCTTGATAAATATTTATCTATCAAGATATCTGTCGAGCTTTAATGAACAATACTTTTTCACTTGTTTCTTGAACAGATTTGCATGGCTTCAATACTAAACTTAAAATCTTGTTCCTTGAAGTACTAAACCCATCCTAGATCTACCCAATTACAAGTAAAGTGCATTTTGTCAAAGGATTAACCAATTTACATAACATATGTTCTAAAAAGGTCCACATATGTCCTAACAACATGGCCTAGGACTTGGGAAGAGCAAACTTTCCATGTACCTAGCCCATGACTTTGCTAGAACAAATTTTCTACATGGCATGGCCTAGGACTTGGGAAAGAGCAAATTTTCCATGTACCTAGCCCAAGACTTGGTTAGAACAAATTTTCCCAAGTGTCATATCCCAGGACTTAGGAAAGAGCAAATTTTCCATGTACCTAGCCTAGGACTTAGCCAGAACAGATTTTTCCAAGTGACATGACCCAAGACTTAGGAAAAGCAAATTTTCTATGTACCTGGCCCAAGACTTGGCCAGAACAAATTTCCAAGTGGCATGGCCCAAGACTTGGAATAGAGCAAGTCTTCCAAGTACCTGTCCTGGGACTTGGCCTAGAACAAATTTTCTAAGTACATGGACCAAGAAACTAGTCAAGAGAAAAAGTTTATGGATACAAGCCGTAGCACATCCCAATAATGCATGCAGATTGTAAACATATCTCAGTAATGAGTACAGCCTGTAGCATGTACCAGCAATGAGTACAACCTACTAGCAATGAATACAACCTATAGTACATTCCAGCAATGGATACAAGCCGTAGCATGTCCCAGTAAGGGGTGCAGATTATAATCATATCCCAGTAATGGGTACAACCCATCGCAAGTTCCAACAATGGATACAAGCCGTAGCACGTACCAACAATGGGTACAAGCCGTAGCACGTCCCAGCAAATGGTGCAAATTGTAAGCAAGGCCCAACAAGAGATGCAAAGAAAAAGAGTCTTGAGTGGGTATGATAACCCAAAAGTAGGTGTATAAAGTGCACAAGATTGACTTCCTTGAAAGGAATCGGTTCAAGGGAGCCTGAGGAAATCATCTCAAGATTTATGTGGAAGCAAGGAAGGCGTAAATTAAAAACAAAATTCTAAGACTACATCACTCGAAGCTGCAAAGGCATGGATAGTTTTGGAAATTTCTATACAACGAGATTAGTCAATGACATTGCAAACTAGTTAGCAATATTTCCCTCCTCCTACGAGGTGTAAACTTGTCAAAGGCTTGGAGGTACTTCAATTCAACAAAAGAAAGGTACCCTTTCGGTAAGCTCGCTCATTAATAACATGTTTGAATATGTCAAAATACTGCAAAACCCATGCACTAGTACTTTAGTCATGCAGATTAAAATGAAAATCCTAATATTTTGGTCTTCTTACATGACCAATTATCAAAAAATCAAAATTTGGAATTCTTACATGGTTGAGACCCCCACATAGTTGCATATACATGAAGTAATCATTACTACTATGATTTATTTGGCAGTTAACTTTTCCAATGCATTGCATACCTTGGGGGGCTAAGATAAGCTTAAAATTTTACCTTTGATATATCTTTCACTTGATGAAAATTGAGAAGTGTAGTGCAAACTTTACTATACATAAGTTCAGCCCTATTATTTTTCTTTGGCTTATGAACTATATGGTATGTAGCAATTCAACAACAATATTATTGGTGCATGATATGTGAATAATTTGCTGCAATCTAAAATGCTATACAATCTCACATAATATGGAAAAAGAATAAGGTAAAGACCATGAGCATCCACCAGAAGAGCAAGGCCTTTAGCTAAAGCAAGGCGTGGGGATGTTCTTAAGCATTCTAAGCCATGTCCTCAGGGAATTTTCTATCTCTTAATACATTTTGAGAAGAGTAGCTAGCCTTGACTAGACTCTAAATCAGCATGTTTATATGATTCAATGATTTATGATGTCATGGTCCCATTGGTAAGTCACTATACATGGACTAAAAATCTCATGTGGCAAACATCTTGGTGTTATTCACCTTAGCCATAACAAGCATGTACTATAATACATAGAATTTCTTTGGCAAAGTTCATGTGGGCTTCCCTCACTCAACCTATTTTGCAAAACAAACAAAATCTTGTTAATAAAGCAATGCTAACTTATATTGAGATTTGATATGCATTCAACGTGATTTTTGTATGCTACTTTCAAAAAAGCATATCCTAGAATTGCTAGCAAAAACATTAGTGCTAGAAATATACTCTTAGCATCAAACGCAATACCAATATAATTTGGCTATATATGCATACTTCATTGTCAGTTTGACAAATTTGATTTGCTATTTTTGGAAAATTAAATACCAATCTATAGAGCTTAATACTAACATGAAGGTGAATTCTAATCTTTGGCAACATGTTAGTTCATTCCATGAAGGAAGTGTAGCAATTCCTCTACAGTTTCTCTCAAGAATTATTTGGTCTACACATTGGTTCTACAAACCAGGAAAATGTCCAAGAACAATTTATTTTCTCGTGTGTGGGCTACAAGTAACTGATAACGTCTTAAAATGTATACTTCTTATATATTTATGTGGACGTTATCTCCTTATTACTATGATTAATTGGTATAATTAAACCATTATTTGCATTAGTCCCTATTATTTATCTTTACATAATTTCTTGAATAAAATGCTATTCATTGTGTGTAATTTTCTACTTTTAGGAAATCATGTGAGAAAGATGAGTTTCCAAGAATTTGTGAGAGAATGGAGGCCAAACTATAATTAAAGTGGAGCTAAAGAACCATGCTTAAATGTCTAAGGAGCAGCTGGAGTGCTTAGATCGTCTACTCTAATTGGAAGCTTCAAATAAGGAAAGGAACCAAAGAGGCAGAATCTAAAAAGGAAAAATCTGATTTGAGCACTGATCAGTATTTTGGACGTATCTCTCTCATCAAAAATCCAATTGACACAAGGCCAGATGGGTTGGAACCATGACTTAATTATATACAACTTTTCAGTTTTGAGATTTTCCAAATTCGCAAGTTTTGAAGGCCGAAATTAACTCACAATTTACCACTGTAAACCTAGACGGAAATTAAAATAGAAAAAATTTTATTTTCTTTAGACACTTAGACATTAGGGTTTTTGAAGGGAGGCTAGGAGAACGAATTTTGGGCAGAGGAAACTTGTATTTTCCTTTTTTAAATGGCAGCCTAAACTCTTTGCTAGGGCTAGGGGTTATGTTTCTTCTATACAGTATGAATATTCAATGTGATTCTTTCTAAGATTTTATCAACTATATATTTGATTGTTCAATTAGATTTCTTTTGATGTATTAGTTCTTCCATGCTTTCAATAAGTTCAATCATGTTTTTCTTATTTTTTAGATGAATTTCTAATAGTTTCAAACAGAAATCAGATTTTAAAGTGAATGGGTTTTTCTGAAAAACTTTTCTAACCACATTATTAATCGAGGTTATGATGCGTTCTTGAATTGTCTCAGTTCAACCGAATCACAAGTTTTTAATTGTATAAGAACAATTAATTATGAAATAGATATTTTCTTAGATCACAAAGAATCTCATATCGATATAGGGAAACACCCCGATGTCCTAGTATTTACATTATTGATTTGAATAAGTTTTTATTATTATTCTTGTTAACAATCACCAAGCAAAAGTATTTTTCTTCTTCACTTAAATTGCCATTTAATTATATTGTCTTTGAATTTACTTTGCTCCTTGTGGTCCGACCTCGGTACTCCAAGAATTATATTGCTACGATCTCCTGCACTTGAGAGTGGGCAAGCAATTTTGGCGTCGTTGCCGAGGATCTGTTGTTTTTGTTTTAGCAAAGCATAGCTGGTGGAAATTATTCTTTTGGTAACTTTGTTATATTTTTTTTTTCCCTATTTTGTTTTTAGTTTTTTGTTTGTTTTTGTTTTATTTTATTTTATTTTATTGTGGATTCATTGTTGCATGAGCATCTGGGTTAGAAACGAGAGAGGCAGATTAGAAATTTTTGAAACTTACATTGGTAATCTTTTTGACACACCATCACCTTCACCTTCTTCATCTATCATGGGTGATGAAACACGTAATAATCATGAGGAGAATAGAAGAACTGTGTATGAATTGTTGCATCCTACACAAAATTATGTTCCTTCATGCATCATGTTTCCACCTAATGCACCACATGTAGAATTGAAACAAGGTTTATTAGCAATACTTCCTGAATTTAGGGGACAAGAAAATGAAAATCCTTATGTCCATGTTAGAGCTTTTGAAGAGGTAATTAGTAGTTTCTATGCACAAAATGTTATTGAGACTGCTAAGTTATGTTTCTTTCCTTTTCTCTTAAGGATAAGGCAAGAAGTTGGCTTTACACTTTGAAACCTAGGTCTATAAGTAGTTGGTGGGAGATGGCCAAAGAGTTTTTTAAGAAACATTTTCCTCCCCACAAAGTCCAACAAGTCCAAAGAAGGATAGCTAGTTTTGTCCAAGGAGAAAATGAGGCCTTATACCAAGCTTGGGAAAGGTATAAAGATCTTTTCAATTTCTGCCCAACTCATGGGTATGAAGATTTGAGGTTGGTTAGCTATTTTTATGAAGGGCTTACACCTAGGGACTGACAGTTTGTTCAACTCTCATGCGGAGGGGACTTTTTACAAAAAGAACCCGAAGATGCAATGGATTATCTTGATTAGATAGCTGAAAACTCTAACACATGGACTGGACCTAGCCCTGTGGACTCTATTGATAGGACTAGAACTAACACTACCACTTCTAGTGGAAGTGTTTTCAAGTTGAGGGAAGATGAGAACATGAGTGCAAAAATTAGCATGTTAACTAATGAAATTAAGGCACTCAAACTGAAAGGAAGTAAGAGTGTTAGTGCTACCATTAGAGAGGACCCAATGGAGGTGCGTAAAATTTGTCATGAGATAAACCATGCTACAAATGAATGTGCATCACTTTCATCATTCTTAAATGTGCCAGAAGAACAAGTACATGCATTTAATTCATATTAGCCAAATAATTCTTCATATTCTAACAATTATAACCCAAATATGTGAAACCATCCGTATTTGAGTTATAAAAGTAACAATGTGTTGAATCCTCCTACTCCAAGGAATTTTAATTCACCACATGCATCATCATCATCATCATCTAGAAATTACTTGGAGGATGCACTTAGTACTTTCATTCAAAAGCAAAGTGAGCAAAATCAAAAGTTTGAATCCATGCTCACTAGGCTAGATGAAGAGGTGATAGAGACCAAGAGTCATATAACTAGGCTTACAAATTCATTGAGTGGGACAGAGAGAGGGAAGTTTCCTTCCCAAACTCAACCCAATCCTATCAATCAAAATCTAAAAATTGGCTCTAAGGATAAACATGAGGAAGTAAAAGCTGTGACCATTTTGAGGAGTGGTAAAGAGATTGATAAAAGTTCTCCTATAGTAACTAAGAAACCTAAGGAGATCCCAGTTGAAAAAGAGAAGGTTGAAACTGAGTCACTTGGGCTTGATGACATTGAACAATGCCCAATCCCTCCACCATTTTCACAAGTCTTAAAATTATCTAGGAAATTGGACACCACATCTGAGATATTAGAGCATTTGCATCAAGTTAAGATAAATTTGCCATTATTGCATATTATCAAGCAAGTGCCTACATATGCCAAGGTAATTAAGGACCTATGCACCATCAAGAGAAAGCATCATGTGAAGAAGACCGCATTCCTAACAGAACAGGTAAATGCAGTTATTCAACATAAGACCCCACCAAAGTATAAGGATCCAGGTTGTCCTACGATCTCTTGTATTTTGGAGATTACATCATGGACCATGCATTGCTAGATTTTGGGGCAAGTGTTAATTTGATCCCTTTCAGTGTATATCAAAAACTTGGATTTGGTGAGTTGAAACCTACTTCAAAAACTTTACAGTTGGCTGATCGCTCTGTAAGGGAACCGAGAGAGATTGTTGAGGATGTGTTGGTGGCAATTGAACAATTTTATTATCCTATTGATTTTATTGTTCTAGATTACCAACCTATTTTACATCCTAGTGTTCATACTCCTATTATTTTGGATAGACCTTTTCTTGCCACAGCTAATGCTTTAATTAATTGTAGGAATGGAAGAATGCAACTCACTTTTGGTTCCATGACTTTGGAGCTAAACATATTCATGTGGCTAAACAACCACATGAGCATGATGACTGTGCTTATGTGAACCTCATTGAGGCGGTGGTTCAAGAAGAGTTTAATAAGAATTGTTTTTTTGATCCTCTTGAAACTCTTCTTAATAATTCTGTTGGTTCTTATGATTTAGAATGTGATATTCATGTATCTGAAAATTTTTCTTTGTTGGATTCCTCACAGGTTTTGAAAGAACAACAGATGATGGCTATTAATGAAGGATGGAAGCCTTGCTTTAAGGAGCTACAAGAGAATGAAAAAAAGCTCATGCATTCAAGTGAAGAGGCACCACAGTTGGAGCTTAAGCCACTACCCGATGGTCTTAAATATGCATATTTAAGCCCAGGTAAGTTAAAACCTAGTTGGGATGGCCCTTTCATTGTAAGAGAAGTGCTTAACCATGGAGCTGTAGTAGTTGAGGACTCTAGAGATGGTAGGATTTTGAAAATAAATGGACAAAGGTTAAAACCATACTTAGGGGGAGTTATACCAGAGGAGGAGACTATGCCACTTAAGATCCCTGCCTATTGGGATGCTACATGAAATCTTAAAGGGCCATATGAAATTGTACCATGTTTTTTTTTTTGCCTTTTGTTTTTGTTTTTGTTTTTTTATTTTTTGTTTATTTTGTTATTATTTTTCTTTTTTGAGCTAACACTTACAGGTGTGAAAGAAATTTCCAAAAAATAAAAAATTTAAATGCTTAAGGTAACTTCTTCGCTTTATACTTGAATTTATTTTGGCTTTGATACATTGAGGACAATGCAATATTTTAGTCGGGGGAGCGGTCTACACATTTTGTTGCACCTCGCATGATTTTATTTTTCTTTCTTTTTTGTTGCAACTTTTCAATTCTCTAGAAAAAAAAAAAAAAAAAAAAAAAACCTTGAATTTGAATGCAGAAGAGTTATAAGCTTTATTTTTATATACTGTGATGGAATGAATAATGCTGAGTTGGTTATACTATTTGCTATATTAAGACTTTTTTCATGAAGAGCACAATTGGAAACTTTTGAGCACAATAGCCAGGTTAGTGGACGGTTATGTTGGATATGCATGGATCATGAACAAGCTAGATATAAGCTGAAACTCAACCTATATAGAGAGTTCTTGAGCCTTACTTTTCTCTGTGAGAGTATATCTTTGTTTGAACTCTTAAATTTCTTTCATATGCTTCAATATTAGTAAAAGATCTCTATATTTTTTTTGGTTGACTACTGGAAACATTATGGGGAGATATACCATGATCCTACTTATTTTTGTTCCTAGGCATACTGGTTTATGTGAAATTTTAGGAAATGAGAGCCTAAGACCACCAATTTTTTTGTCACCAGCTAAACAAATATTCAGCCTACCTTTACATTAACCATTGTCACCATCATTTGAGCCATGAGAAATACTTCTACAATACCACAAAACATTTTTATTTATGGGTATTCTCATGGGGGTTCAAGTTTTGAGCAATTGATGTGTTTAGATACCACCATTGTCTCTCTTTTCTTCAAAAAAAAAAAAATCAAAAAAGAAGGAAGAAAAAAAAAAAAAAAAGGAGAAAAGAAAGATTAAAAAAAAAAGAAAGAAAGAGGAGACATACATAATCAATCAATAAATTCTTGGTGTCTTACACATCTTTCATGTATTTTAGAAAGGTTATATGGTTGAGTAAAGGTTATTTTGATATAAGTTGGTTGTCATCGCTATGAGTTGGGTTTAGCTTGAATTTTCTATGTTTGATTCATATACCTCATATTTCAAAGAGAGCAGTTTGCCTTCATAAGATTATACTACCATTGAGCTGAAAAGTCCTACTTGATCCTAAAGGTGCATGGCTGGTATGTGTTTGGGATAAAAACTAGGGATGAGAATGGTATTAACCTCATGTTTCCAAGAACTCAACATCCTTTCCAAGAGATCTTTTTTCCGTTGTTTTAGCGGCTGCTTTTGTATACACATGTGATATTCTTAAAACTTCTTCTTTCCTTTTTGTTCACATGTGATTTGAAGAGAGAAACCATTACTTCTATGTGTGTTCTTTTCGAGTGTTGATGACTTAAGAGAGGTTTTGGAGTAGATGCTCTAATCTAGATTATTCTTGGTCTATGCATGTTTGGAAAAGCCGGTTTGATTAGATGGGCTATGCACACACATACTCCAAAAGTGGATTTAGTGAAAACTTTTAAATATAATGAATAGTATCCCAACTCAAAAACTGAAAGTTCATTTGTATGATATAATGATAAAGCAGACTAACATTTGCTGTAGGAATTTTCAAGAAACCTTTGACTTTTATGGGTAGAGTCACTGCAAACCCTCACGAGAGTAAACTCGTCCACTAGGGTGACCTAGGGGTTCAAAGACTTGCTGCACATGGGAAGTGCAATCATGTAGCCTACGAAAGTGGCTTGTATTTTAGGTTTAATTTTTCGCTTTTAGTAGACATGGGTGCTTTGTAGATTGCTAGGGACTAGCAAGATTTAAGTTGGGGGGTGTGATAACGCCTTAAAATGTATACTTGTTATATATTTATGTGGGCATTATCTCCTTATTACTATGCTTAATTGGTATAATTAAACTATTATTTGCATTAGTCCTTATTATTTATCTTTACATAATTTCTTGAATAAGATGCTATTTATTGTGTGTAATTTTCTACTTTCAGAAAATCAAGTGAGAAAGATGAGTTTACAGGAATTTGTGAGAGAATAGAGGTCAAACTATAATTAAAGTAGAGCTAAAGAACCATGCTTAAATGTCTAAGGAGAAGCTGGAGTGCTTAGATCATCTACTCTGATTGGAAGCTTCAAATAAGGAAAGGAACCAAAGAGGCAGAATTTGAAAAGGAAAAATCTGATTTGAGCACTGATCAGTATTTTGGACATATCTCTCTCATAAAAATTTCAATTGACACAAGGCTAGATGGGTTGGAACCGTGACTTAATTATTTACAACTTTTCGGTTTTGAGTTTTTCTAAATTCACAATTTTTGAAGGCCGAAATTAACTCACAAGTTACCGCTGTAAACCTGGACGGAAATTAAAATAGAAAAAGTTTTATTTTCTTTAGACACTTAGACATTAGGGTTTTTGAAGGGAGGCTGGGAGAAAGAATTTTCAGCAGAGAAAACTTGTATTTTCCTTTCTCTAATGGCAGCCTAAACTCTTTACTAGGGCTAGGGGTTATGTTTCTTCTATACAATATGAATATTCAATGTGATTCTTTCTAAGATTTTATCAATGACATATTTGATTGTTCAATTAGATTTCTTTTGATGTATTAGTTCTTCCATGCTTTCAATAAGTTCAATCATGTTTTTCTTATTTTTTAGATGAATTTCTAATAGTTTCAAACAGAAATCATATTTTAAAGTGAATGGGTTTTTCTGAAAAATTTTTCTAACTGCATTATTAATCGAGGTTATGATGCGTTCATGAATTGTCTTAGTTCAGCCGAATCACAAGTTTTTAATTGTATAAGAACAATCAATTATGAAATATATATTTTCTTAGATCACAAAGAATCTCATATCGATATAGGGAAACGCCCCGATGCCCTAGTATTTACATTATTGATTTGAATAAGCTTTTATTATTATTCTTGTTAACAATCACCAAGCAAAAGTATTTTTCTTCTTCACTTAAATTGCCATTTAATTATATTGTCTTTGAATTTACCCTATTCCTTGTGGTTTGACCTCGGTATTCCGAGAATTATATTGCTACGATCTCCTGCACTTGGGAGTGAGCAAGCAGTAACCCATAAGCTCGGGGGGCTAATGTTGAGGACCAAAATTTGACAAGAAATCTCATTCTATGAAAAGTAAGGGAAGACTATAGGTCTTAACAAAAGAAGACCCAATTCACGAAGTTAAGAAGGGCCATGAAGGCCCAAAGTCCCAAAAAGAAGGAAAAAGAAAGAAATAATAACAATAACAAAAAAAAAAAAAAAAAAAAAGAGGACCTAAACTTGATCAAGCTAGAAGACATGCAGCAAAAAGAAGGATCTCAATCAGGCTAGAGAGTATGCAGCAAAAAGAATCAACATCAAGGCCCTAGGACCTTGATGTGTCTTTTTGAAGCCTTGAGAAGAGGACCTTGGCTGACATCTGGGAAAGTCAAGGTTTATGTTCGAATTTTCAGTAAAAACCATTAAAAAATCCAACAAAACCAGGTATTATCTTTGTAACCCATGGCCCAAGCCCATGGAATCCCGAGTTGGTAGTAAGAGAGAAGTGGTTTGGTCAGTAGAAGAGTGATTTCTGGTGAAAGGAGGATCCCGATGGTTTCCTTTGGTTCATATATTTGCTTGGAATGCATGAACTAATGGAAAACTTAGTTCCTTCATGTGCATGACATCTCCCCACAATTTCCTCTCAATTGTCATTTTCAATTAAAGCTATCATCTATTGCATTGAGTAGCCCACCCACTCCTTTGACTTTCTAAAAAGGAATCTTTCATTTGTAGCTAAAGCCAAATGCACCGTTTGAGTTATAATTGCCTAATTAAGATAAACATCTACCCAATGCACTTTTTCAAGTTCTAGAAGACATGATTTTACCCAGCAGACCAAGGATGTCCTCACTTGGAGTACCAAACCACATCTACTATAAAAGAAACACTAAGGCATGGCAGAAAATGGGAGAAGAATGGGGGATTCAGATGGTGAAAAAGGGGGATTCGGAGAGAGAAAAGTGGGGATTCAGATGGAGGAAAAATGGGAGAGTTCAGATATAACACCCCAACCCAAATCAAGAGGAAAAAAGAAAAAGAAAAAAAAAGGAAGCCAGATATTTTTTTTTTTAAGGAGCCACACATGTGACCCACCTACCCCACTCCCATCAACCACACAATCTCACCAATATCACCTCATATCTCACCCTTTTGGCGGGTCACCTCTCTACCTCATTTGCTTCTTTCTTTTTCTCAACAACGCATAATCTCCTCTTCCCCACTCTCCCACCTGTACACTCCATAGCACCACCTCCACCATTATTTTTCTGGCAAGGATCACCAGAAAACTCTCTAGGAACCTTTAAGGCACCTTCATCTCTTTTGATTTAAGGTAAGACTCTTCATATTTTGGTGGATTTATATGCTTTGGCTTAAGGTTATGTTATCTAAGCTTTAATAATAATACCCATCTGATTTATGAGCATTAAAAGTGATATTTATGTGTTTTTATGTATGGGTTTTGGTCTTGGTGGATGTATTTGATGAGTGGGTTTATAATTTTTGCAATGGTGGTTAGCTAAGTGGTGAAGATTTGGGAGTTTGGCTTTCTAATGTGAAATAGTTGATGAATTTAATTTTTATTGTGCATTTGGAGCTAATGGAGGATTTACATTTGGGGTTTGTAATGGTGGGTATTGTTATATATGTTGTTATTTTGTGGGTCTCTTGAAAATGACATGTATATTGAGGAAGAAATTCATAAAGTGTTAGGATCTCTTATGGTAAAAGTGAAGCTTGGAATGACATGATGATAAGTTAGAGTCTATGCCTTGTAATGAAATTGTTGAGAAACTTTGGAAGTGGAATACATTATTTGTGAGGTTAAATGCTAGGTTTGCCTAATTAATTTCTTAATTAGCAATTTCTAATAGGTATCTAGATACAATTTCAAGCTTTATGCTTATTGTGATAGGTTTACTTGGTATTGTTTAGGTTTTAGCTAATTTTATTTGGAGCTTGGAAAATTAGGTTTTTGCAGGTTGCAAGGTAAGTAGCTTTTAATGGGATTTTTGGAAAATAACCATGTTGCATAAACATTTTTTTTTTTTGGGTCAAAAACGTCTTGGAAAATTAATGGTGGAACTATGATTTGCTAAAAAATGTTGTGTTGTGACCCTAGTATATATGATTATATATGAAAGTGTATGTTATTATTGCATATGGGGAATTTCATGATTTGTTAGCATGGAACAAACTAGCATCTTTGATTAAATTCTTGAGAATGCATTATTTGCAAAAATATAAAGATGCTTTATCTTGTCCTATGTTATTTGGGAAGTTAATACAAATCTTTTTGACAAGAAATGAGTTGAAGGCTTTGAGAACCTTGTAAATATCTTGGGCATTCAAATATTTTATGAAACTACTTGGAAGTGAATTATGTATTTTGAATTAAAGGTAATTTGTGAACTCTTTATGTTCTACCCATGTGCTATGACATGTGATTACCCGGTGATTACCTAGCTAGATACTATAGTCTGTGTGACTTTGGTATCTTATCACCCATCTTTATGATGGTTATTGAGTTCTGTCTTTGTGACGGCGTATTAGTTCTGTCTTTGTGACGGCAATGAGTTCCGTCTTTGTGACGGCATATAGTTTCGGCTGTGTGTCGGTGATAAGTTCCATCTTTATGACTGCAGATTAGTTTTGTCTTTGCGACAGCATTGTCATGTGGCCTTGGGTTTGAAATTGTATTGTTATTGCTCACAAATTATAGTATGTAGTTTCATGAGAGCATTTTGAGAAGCTTTGTGCCATGTCATTTAATTCATTCTTGTCATATTATTTTTGGAAATGGTTTTGTAGAAATTATTTGGAAATTCCCAAATTCTAGCATGTCTGTAAATTGTTATCATCATGAAACTTGCATTTCCCCCACCCTCATTAATTATGCTACTTACTGGGCTCTGTCTCATTCCATTATTTTACAAACTTTTTCAGAGTAGGCAACTATCGTTTTAAGACAGCTTTTTGGTGACTAGCAATAGCTAAGACTAACTGCTGATGGAGGTTGACTTTTGTGATGGAGATAATTGATGATGTATAACTTAGAGTAGGCTTGACCCAATTCTTTTGTATCTTATAATGGTTATGCCTCTATTTCCACTAATGGGACAAGTTATTAATATATAATTATTTATTCAGACCTCCATTCTTTTGTGACCAATGGTCATTGTATATATTGCATAGAGCTCTGACTTACTTTGGAAGTATATTTAATGGAATTATTATAATAATTCTTGATGTTGGTACTTGATATGATTTTATTTGGATTGAATTGCCAAAAGGAACAAAATCTACAGGTACCTTTAAGATGTTTTTCTCATGCTTTGGACCTTTTCGGGTTTGGGGCGTGACATCAAAGGTTCAAAAAGATAATTCTTAGAGCTTTAAGAGCCCAACAAGGGAGAAGGGAGAGAAAAGGAACTAACTAAGAGAGCCAAAGAAGAGGAATTTGTCCCATATCCTTTAGATCATTCAAAATATCACTTAGCCTTCAAAGAAACATATGCCAAAACATGCACACATTAGATATCACTCTCTCCAACAAAATCCTCCTCACTTAACTATCTTGGAAGGCAGTGCCTAAGCAAAGTTACTTAGACTTGAGTTCCAAATCCCAAAAGTCTTATGCAAAAACACTAAGTCTGTGAGAATTAGGGTTAGGATCCTCGTGGCTAACTCATTCTTATGAAATTCATTTATATATATATATATATATATATGTATGTATGTATGTATGTATGTATATGTATTAGAATGTATATCCTAATTTGAGGAACTAACAATTATTTAAAGACATGTGTATTGTATAGTTGTTCTTATGCAGGACCTATAGATGTAAAGGGAAAGGACAAAACTTCAATGCATAATAAGCATGAAAATAGATCCTTTAGTTCAAGGAATCAGTTTTCTGGATTCCATAGATTACCGGTCTAGTACCCCTAGGAACCACAACATTATATTCGAGGTACCACGACATCACGCTCAGGAAACCAAGTGAAGGAACTCTTTAAAATATTCACACAATAAAATATAAGTCTTAAATAGTCTATTTCAATCTCCTTCTCATTATGAATATTATGAATAATTATTTTACTTATTTCGTAAGAGTAAATGGTCATTTTATGACACGAAAACACTTATAATGGTATTTTATTGCTTAGAAGGAAATCACATTTTTTCCTTAAGGAGCTTTATGTGACTTGTGCACAAACCGATTCATATAATGACCCCAATAGGCCGTAGAGAACTGGACCCAGTCCAACCATCCATCCTTGGAGGCCCAGGATTCCTTGTCATCAATAGACTTGGGTACTTTCCAAAAAAGGAACCCACAATGGTTTAGTAGGAGTTGTAAAATTGAATTAATCATCTATTGAATGGATAGAGTATGGAGAATATGTGTCCTGAATTAATGAGGTTGAGAAAATTTGTGTCCTAAAGTAGCTTAAGCAAAACATAGTTTTAGATCAAACTTTGTGGTCTATATGCATTTATGATTTTTTATTTTTAATAATTTATTATCAAGCTTCTAAGATAAATTTACTTTGTGCAGTATATAAATGTTGGGGTTGAATAAAATCTACAAAGGTCTAGGATAGTTGAAGAAGGCATTCTATTGCAATTTGCTTCTTACTTGGTGCCTGTGGCTGAAGGTGTGGTCTTCTTGGGCAAAAAATAAGAAGGGGAAATGAAATTTGGTTGATTGGAAGGGAGCAGGAACACACATCATTCAAATTCTTCATTTCTCTTTGTCTCTCTATCTCAAAAGAGGATATGTGTTCAGCTAAATTAAAAGAAAAACTTAGATATGTAAAGACATAATGGAATTTAGAAGAAAAGAGTTAGGTGATGCTGAATTAGCATCTTCAAGTGCACTTGGTTGGATTGTTTTAAAATTAGATATTTGAGTTAGATTTGGTTTTAATTATGGTATTTGGTTTAAAATAAATTTTGTTTTGGGTATTTTATTAGATTTGGTTTTGTTTTAGATAATTGGGTTAAATTAGTTTTTGGCATCATCCTTTGGTGTTTGTAATTAGATTTGTAAATGGAGTTATGTTTTGGGTGTTTAGTAATTTTTTTATGATTAAAATTTTAGATGGAAGTTTAGGATGTCGTGAAAGTGTATTTAAATATTATTAAAAATAAATTCTTTCTAATAAATGTAAAATAAAAAGGTTCTCATATATAGTGCGGGTTAAAAAGTTAGTATTAGTAAAAGCTAAAGCGTAGCATTTAATGTTGCTACTCTCATGTTGAGCCACATCAGCAACCACGTCATCATTTTTTGTTCCCAATTTTTCTTATATATTTTTTTAAACATTTTCTCATTTAGAGTAACTTAAAAACTCCATTATTTAAAAATTAAAATATCTTTTAACCATTATTTTTATTATTGATTTTCCAAAATTCTCCCTCCCTTTTCCCTCTTCATCTCCCCACTACTTTTTACCTTAATATCATTCTTTCTCTATCTTTTTATCTTCCTTTATTTTGACTCTTCTTATTCTCAAAATCTTACTATAAATTTGACATTTTCTTTTTCATTCTATGTATAGCTTTCTCACACAAAAAATGTTACTTCTCTCTCTCTCTCTCAATTTTTTTTTCATTTTTTGTTTGATTTTTTTTATTGCATCAATTCTTTAGGTTGATGAATTTTTGTGTTAATTATAATTCTACTTTGGGTTGATGCAATTTAGTTTTGTGTTTTAAGTTGTTATCTTTATATTCTCTTTGATTAAATATTATTTTCCTGCATTATACATATAGTGTATAATAATATAATGTTATTATATTACATAAAATGACTTGGATAATTTGATGTTTATTGTTATATATTTTTTTTTTTACTCATTTTTCAATGTGGGATTAACCCACTATTTTTTCTTTTGAGAATACCAAGTATTTTTAACACACACATACGAGGAAAGGGGAGAAGGTTTTTTAAAGAAAATTACAACGGTGTATATCCAAAGGGCCTAACTTTTGGATACACGGCATAGACTTTAAACCTCTTAAACTCACACTCATTTTCCAATGTGAGATTAATCCACAATTTTTTTTTTGTTTTTTTTTTGTTTTAGAATACTAAGTATTTTTAACACACACAAACGAAAAGAGAGGAGAAGGCTTTTTAAAGAAATTTACAGTGATGTATATCTAAAATCGTCTAACTTTTAAATACACAGCACAGACTTTAAATCTCTTAAACTCACACTCATTTTCCAATGTGGGATTAACCCAGTGTTTTTTCTTTTAAGAATACTAAGTATTTTTAACACACACACACACGAGGAGAGAGGAGAAGTTTTTTTAAAGAAACTTACAGTGATGATGGAGTACAAACTTATCAGTCACAACGGGTACGTCTAGATGAAGCCAAACCCTTGCTGCTACGGATATGGAACTGGCAAGGTTATTCCCTTTGAGTGGTCACTGGTGTGGTGCCTACCACATCGCTTCCAATGCTGAAGTTAATAGAAGGAATCTCGAAATAAAAACAATATAGCCAAAAATTAATAAGTATTTCTAAGTGTGTTTGTGTACCTTCTACTGGTGCTTGTGAGAATCTTATATATGTTTTTACAGCTTCTGGTCATTGTGGTAGTTATTGTGGTTTTAATGCCCCTTTTGATAACGTTTTATGCTTAGTAATGAGGACTTCAATGGGCGTCCAATGGTCCATACAGCTGTCTTTGTAACCACCCTAGACATTATTGCCAGTATTAAATGATTTGGATATCTTCATCAATGATGTGGATATCTGATGGGCTTATCTAGGGAAATGGTCTCGTCTATAACGCTGATCTCGTCAATGGAAGTTGATTTCATCAATCTCGTCAAGTGGTATATATCCAAAAAGATACACAGCACAAGTTTTAAACCTCTTAAACTCACACTCATTTTCCAATGTTGGATTAACCCATTGTTTTTTGTTTTTTAACACACACACACGAGGAGATGAGAGAAGGTTTTTTAAAGAAACTTACAGTGGTGTATATCCAAAAAAACCTAACTTTTGAATATACAGCACAGACTTTAAACCACTTAAACTCACACTCATTTTCCAATGTTGGATTAACCCACTGTTTTTTCGTTTGAGAATACAAAGTATTTTTAACACACACACACGAGGAGAGGGGAGAAAGTTTTTTAAAGAAATTTACAGTGATGTATATCCAATAGGGCCTAACTTTTGGATACACAACACAGACTTTAAACCTTTTAAACTCACACTCATTTTCCAATGTAGCATTAACACACTGTTTAATTAGTAATCCACCCATTTAACCCAATATGACCCAAATGCCTCTAAAACTAGTTGAATACCCTATTGACATCCAAAATACCCTTAAATACTCAAAATGACCCAAATACCCCCCTACACTTTTAAAATTACCAATATACCCTTGGGCATCCAAAATTACCAAAATACCCCTAAAATGATAAATCTAAGCTTTTAGAAAAACCATTGGATTGATGAAATTGCCTGTGCCCAATAAGACACCTAAAATTATAATTATATATTCACGTGTATACAAGTTTTCTCATTTGTCAAATTAGTTAGCAAAAAAAATGTCAAAAATTAAACTAAATTCCTGAATATGAGCTATATTTCCGTAAGGTCCAACATTTTTATCGATTTTTTTAACATAATCCCACTAAAAACGTAAAGATCCAAAATTTTAGGTGTAGCTAAACCTTTTAAACAAATATAAGCAACTTCTATTTTATATAATTTAGAAACACATGTATGTCTTGGAATTTCAATCTTACTCATTAAAACATGATTAGAGATTGGAACCTAAAGAGAGTAAGTAGCTCATAATTCAACACCAACATCAAAACAGTATAATTTATAACCTTAATTAATATTGCCCAGAAACTTAATTACGTTCCAGCAATCATAGAGAAAAATAAAACCACTAACACAGTAATGAAAATATCATTAATCAGAAATTGAATAAAAAAAAAAATACTTATCCAAAATTTTAAAAAATAAAATAAAATAAAATAAACTTATAAAATAGTAGTTGTAAGAAACTAAATCTACATGCAGATTGTATTAAAAATTTGATAATATAATCAGAATATTACTTTGATCAAGTAAGAAAAACACTGTAAACTTAATTCCTAAGTAATGGTCATATCACTGAAACTATATATTTTTTTTTAAACTGAATATATATAAAAACTATATATATATATAAAAAAAAAAAAAAAAAAAACCAAATCTCCAATCCGAAATGAAATGAATTCAAATTGAACTTTGAAGATAGATAAACATATAAAATTTGAAAATTGAATCATTGTGATAGGCTACAAATGTGTTGATTCCTTGTGATTAATTAAGTTGATTAATTAGCTAAGTTTTTAATTAATCAAGTTAACATGCAAATATCGTAGTAGCACAAACAAATCACCAATAATCTAGAGTATATAGCGGAAATTAAATGACACGGTGATTTGTTTACGAATGGGGAAAACCTACACGGCAAAAACCCCACCGAGTGATTTAAGATCACCACTCCTAAAACTCCACCATTATCATAACAAACGGTTACAAGTAAAGGAATCCCAGTACCTTACCAACCTACAGTTGAACCCTTACCCCAATACCGAATTGGACTTGTTCTGTAGTGACAGTTTCTCCTTTTGATGTACGGCTTCCAGTACGTGACTAACCAATTGCGCGGATCTCAGTACATGACTTCAATTCACCAACTAGAGAGAGAGTTGTTGGCTGCAAAGTTCTTCAATTCATCCACACGATGCTTGGTTACAAAACCCTACGGTGCACATTACACAGCAACTTCTTCACAAGAAAAATGAACTAGGGCATGAACTTTGTCTTGGATCACAAATTGTATGAACAAGGATTTCTCAATGCTTGTGCAACTTGTGTACTTTAACGGCCCTTAAAATAATCCTTTTATATGTCTAGGGTTAGAAGAAAAGAAGTCCCAAAGACATAAGTACGGATTGGAATCAAAACAGAACTTAGAATCTGTTTTCCTTAAATCTCGACAGCTAGAGGTGTCGAGGTGCTGTTGAGCAGCTATCGAGCCTCGAGGTTGAAACAGCTTCTTAAAGCTCGATAGATACATGTGTCGAGCTAGGTGTCGAGACAGGTGTCGAGCCAAGTGTCGAGCTTTAATGAACTTGCACTTTCCAGCTTGTTTCTTGGACAGACTTAACGACTTCAACACTTGATCTTGAAACATAGTTTCTTGAAGCGTTAAATACGTCCTAAATCTACCAAATTACAAGTAAAGTGTGTTTTGTCAAAGAATAAGCTAATTATATAAAATAATGACATATGTTCAAAACAACTTGAACCACATATGTCCTATCACATTGCATGTCCAACTCTAGCTCAGAAGGCTGTCTTGATCCAAAAATGAAGTCTTGGAAGGCAGATAGTGATAATTGCAGATGCATCAACAGAAACTATTAAATTGAGAACAAAAGAGAAAAACAGTAACTTCATGCACTTGATACAACCCAGTTCAATCTATATTTGTACAGCCGAGGAAACAAATGCTAGTTATGACAAGTTGAAACCTTAAACTCAAAGAAAGCAAAAATTTACTTTTACATCATTCTTCAGGTATACTTGTCTCACCAAACCACCGCGGAGGATCAAATCCAGAACCACTTGACAAAGTACCAGAAAATTTAACAAGTATAAAAAATGAATAGGAAATTATATATGCGAACAAAAATCAAAATCCTGCTATTAGGATATTGAAATATACAATTTGACTTATTGCTTAGAAGTTAGGACCAATAAATCAGCTTTATGCATCCTGATAGTAAAACATTCATACTCATGATAGTTACGAACTCAATTTTACATGGCCAAATATCAAACAGAATCAATCCTTACTAATAATGTATATTGGATTATCAAAAAAAAAAAAAAAAAAAAAAAAAAATAATAATAATAATAATAATAATATCATTTTCACCGATATCAGTCCACTAAAACAATCATAAAAAACTGTTCTTTTCCAACATATTTGGGGGTCCACTAATTCTATCAAATAGCAACAAAAATCTATTAGGTCAGATGAAACCCCAAAAAGAGCGACATAAATGAATGGGAAATTACAAAGTGGGTTGAGCACAATATGTTTTGTTGTCCTACTAAAAATGCATGACTTCACACTTGCAGAATAACAAATTCTCCAAAGAGGGGGAACAAACCCAATAATAACCATTGGAAAATGAAAATTCAAAGTAACCAGGTGCTTGGTCATTGTCATGAATTAATAATACACGGGTTGTAACATAAACTTTGCATAGATTGTCATTTTGCTAGATAATTCAAGAGAATAATATTTGACACAAACTAGTCTTCAATTTAGAACAGTTTCTTCAAAATTGTGACACTAGACTTGTAAAACCACTCACCTTCTTAGCATTTAATTAGAACTAATTGAGGTGGAATTATTAAAATTACCTAAACCTCATCATTATATGTAATGTATCCAGAAATGCATAGGTGTTCAAAATCCTCCACAAGGTGCTCATCATCATGATCAGGTATAACTAGCAAAGTAAAAAACTAGTAAGTAAATATAAAAAGGGAGAACGCATAATTTAATAAATATTACAAGTATATGAAAAAGATATTTACCTGCCACCAAACAACCAGCTGCATGAACATAACAAAGCCTCTGCATTTTGTGGCAATAGACAACTACAGTACTTATCAAGAATTCGATCACCAATGCTAAACGCAGACTCTGAGGCAACAGTAGTTATAGGAATTCTCATAATGCCACGAGCCATTAGTGAAAGTTTTGGAAAGTGACCACAATGTGATTCAAATCATCAAACACCCAAAAAAGAAAAAGACATTCACTTAGAACTCAAAACCCAATTGAGAGAGGGATCTTAATCTTACCTCGAAAATCTTAACGGGTCCAAAGCCACCTTCAGCAAGCTTGTGAGTTGTGAAAATCTTTAGTAGCAACTAAGGTCTCAAAGGGAAATAGCTTATGTTCTTGTTGAGCTATCTTCTCCAAGTCTTTTTCATTGCTTCCCTCTAAATTTTTCACATAGAAACATGCTTAGAGGCTTATAAAAGGACATTACTATCAATTGCACATATTAATGAGCATTTCAAATATTAATTCAATTCCATACAGATGATAGCATGCTTATAACTAAACACAAATAAATGGAAAGAGAATAGAAATATTGTAATTTGCAAATTACAGGACTAAAAATTATATCAACAAATTATAAAACAATAATAATGGTTGTTTTCTGTCCAAAAGAAAACAATTAACAAAAAACTTCAATATAGTCTATCAATTTCACTATGTCTACACTAACAGAACAAAGTAAACTATATATTACTAGTGTTTTTTTTTTTTTTTTTTTCAATCATTATACAAACAATAAGTTTAGAATGCTAGAGACACCTATGGGCATCAACCTTTAGACCTTAGACACCCACGTGAAGCTTAAAAGGCACACTATATTACAAAGCTCTTGGTTATGAGGTTAAAAGATTCCATTAACAAAAAATGCATGTACTAAAACCATTGCTACCAACGCTAATAACAAAGAACAACCCATAACTGAGTTCCATGAGAGTATAGTTCTCACAGGCATTCTATCAAACACCTGGTTAGCAATCTCAAACAACTATACTAACCATCCACAACTTTCAAAACAAAAATAAAATGCCCACATAAACCAAAATAGCAGTAGCCCCAACATAACATTTCCAGAGGCTATCATGCATAAATAATTAAAAAATTTATTTTAAAAAAAACAGAGATTATATTGCCCATTGAACTTGTTTACCAGTAGTGTTTCTTATGACAATTAAAAAAAATACAAAAACCAAAAAAAAAAAATCATGGTAAGCAACAATCACAAAACAATAAACAAAAAATATGAAAACCCCAAACTCGAAATTGTTTTGTCTCCAAAAACTCCAAACCCAAAATTCTTGAAAACTTTAACTTAGAAATCAACCCAAGAATTGAGTGACTTTCTTGAGAAATCTAATGCCTTCAACGATGCCTTCAACGACCTTCTACGCCACCATCGAAGCTCGACCTCAAATCGCTATTCAAGTACGTTCCATCTCTCTCTAGAATTTCCTTACTTTTGTTTGGTTACTGAGAAAATCTGAGGTAAGGGTTTAAGGAGAGTGAGACTGAGAGTGAGAGGGCCGAATCTTTTGGCTTAGAAAATCTGAGGGAAAGTGTTTTTATGTAGACGTGGCAAAATGGGTAGGTCAAGTTGGGTCAATCGGGTTAGGTCAATCAGGTCACGAGTCAAAAAGAGTCATTTTTAAATGGGTCAATCGAGTTGTGGGTCGGGTCGGGTCGGGTCGGGTCAACCCGTATTTTTCAAACAATTTCTTTTTTTCAATTACAAAAACAAATCAATGACAACCTATTTAGAGAAAATGAATAAATTCAATTAAGCAAATGAATTGCACTTAATGCCACATGTTAATATCCTTCCAATTGTGACAATTTTGAGCACAACAAAAATTATTTATAGTCATAAATTCATAATGAAAAAAGTCTTCAATATTAATAGTTCACTGTTAAAATGCATATAATTACAAGTTTACATCTTTAAAAAGAGATAGATCTTAAAACAAACAAAGCAAGTAAGCCAGTAAAGTAGCAAGTTATTGGTTTTCTGAAGTGCACATGTTCCTGTTGCATTTAAAATAATAGTAAACTTAGATTACTTAGAAAGATAAACTAAACAAAAAAAAAAAAAAGATTTAAAAATAAACATAAGTAAAGAAGAATAAGTAGACCACCTTGACCATTAAGCCATGATTTTGATTGTCTACACTCCAACCTCAATCTTACATGTCTCTTGGATTTTATATAGTATTATATCTTTAAAAAAAATTATAATAATAAAAAAAAAGAGTTGCCTACATCTTTTTCACAATATATATATATATATATAAGGAAAATATTAATAGATATCCTAAAAGTATTTATTAGTGAACTATTTTAGAAAAATTTTAATAAGAATAGAAAAAAATAATAATGTTTTGATAATCTTTTCTATTTTTCACAAAAGTAGTGTCAAAACTTTCCTAAACTAGTTCGTTAATAATTTCTTTAAAAGTACCCACTAACATGACCTAAAAATAAATAAAAACCTTAAAAAGTATTCATTATCCAACAAACCCCATAAAAGAAAATTTTCAGATACAAGTTGATTTCACTGTTTGCATCTACTGCCACTGTGGACTATAGCTAGTATTGAATGAGATTTTTTTTTTTAATGGTTGTCTTGATAGCCTTGAGCCTTGTGTTGTCTTGTCTGAGTAGTCTCTCATGTCCGTGATTTATGATGAAGCTCAAATAGTCTTCAGCAAAAAAAAAAAAAAAAGTCATTCTCTCATATCAACAATAGTTTTACTTGTTTAAAACTTTATATCTATAATATATTAACTATTAGTTTTAATACATTGTGCTTTATGCACCTAGTATCATAACGTAGTTTAAATATTTTCTTAGCGAATTTTTTTAATGGGTCGGGTCATGAGTCAACCCATTTTTGTTTTAAGTCAAAAAAATTAGGTTCGGGTCAGGTAATTTTGGGGTCGGGTCGGGTCAGGTCAAATAATTCTGACCCATATTGGCATATCTATTTTTATATAAGTTCTAGATTTTAGAAGGGTTTAGTGGGTATTTGTAGGTTTATTTAATTTTAAATTTTAGATGGGTTTAATGAGTATTAATGGATTTATCTATTTATATCCATTTAATTAAATAATCTAATGGGTTTTTATCTATTTAACCTAAATATTCAAATAGATTAAGTTAAGACTTATTCAAATAAAGTAAATAATGACTGAATTCATAGATATGAATAAAAATTTTCGCACCTAATTCCATCCATATGCAGCCAGTAGGGATGACAATTTTTCCCCTCCCCGCTTGACTCGCCCCTCCCCGCTTCGCCACGTGCGGGTTTTCCCCGCCCCACAAAGGTGATGGGGCGGGGATGGGGCGAGATTTTAGACCCGCACTATGGGGCGAGGCAGGGATGGGTTTATACTTTTTAGACCCACCCCACCCCGCCCCGCCCCGCCCCGCCCCATACCCACCCCACCCCGCGTTAATAAGGGTTAAGTTGTAATTTTTTCATTCTCTAAAACCCTACTATTTAAACAAAAATATCATCATCTTATTTTATTCTACTTAACGTGGCTCTATCTCCTTTTTTCTCTCTAGCAAAGTTGGAAGTAAGGTACCAATTTTAACTTCTTCTTTTTTTGGTCTTTTCATTCATAATTCATACGTCTTTCTCAATTTACTTTTCAGTCTTTGGTTTCTCATTGGTTTCTCATTCACACCTGAGAAATAGCGGCTGAGAAGATGAATATATATATATATATATATATTTTTCTCCCTTTCTATTTCTTGTTATAACACTGCTTCTTTATACTTGTCAAAATTCATATCTATTTTACGTGCTGGGTTTTTGTTTTTGAATTTTCTGGTTATAAATATGAGGTGGTGAATGGATGAGATGATGAGGAATATATTCCCTATTGGTTTGATTGCTGATATATCAGTACCACCATTTGGATTGCTTTTAAGACAACCTCAAATGTTCCTAGGAAATTTTTAGATTGAGACTTTCAATCCAGTAGCTTGTCTACAAACTATCAAGGTCCCTTTAATTTGTAGTTTATTTCTTGAAAACTAAGCACAATTTTTTTGAGAAAATATGTAGAAATTTTTATAGGATAATTCGCTTTGACACAGTAAAAGTGCAACTTAGATTTTTCTTGAACACATAATTCGCTAGAAATTGCATGTTATTTTAAATTGAAGAATTATCTGATTTTAAGAGTTTGTGTTATTATTTATAACTAGTAAGTTGCCCGTGCGATGCACGGCTAATATTTTAATAGTTTATGTAATTTTTTATGAAGAATATTGTACATATATTATAACATATTTGTTATCAAACTTTGTTAGTACTGAGTTTATCATAAGAAGTAACAATTATAAATTGCAAACACATATTCATTATAATTATTTTGTTGAAGGAATCAACCAAAAAGAATCAACCTTAGAGTAATATTGTATAATAAAAGTTGATAAAAGCATGGTAACATTCGATTTTATTGATATTTATTTTGTGATGTTATAAAGAGCTTTATAAAAGTTGATAAAAGCATGGAAATTCATTCCATATTATTGGTATTTATTTTGTGACGTAATAAAGAGCTTTATTGCGAAATTTTGTTTTTTTGTTTCTTGAATGCTTTGTCTTTTGAAGTATGTCGGCGCTTGTAAAGCATGTTGAGGGGTATGTTATCATCATCTGTTTCTTCATCTTCAATGTTTGAAGTTTGGTCTATCCTTTTTTGTTCAATTTGTGAGCTTTTATCATTTTCCCCTTTTGTTGCATCGTTTGCGTTGATCATTGATGAAATGGCACTGGAAGATTTTTGGCTGGATCTTACAAAGTTTGTGTTGGCAGATTTGTTGTCGCTAAGATTTTGCATAGGTATCTGCATTCATAATAAATTTGAGTATGTTATTTACATCAGTATAGCATTGAGAAAGAAATAATATAGCATACTGGCTTGTGTTTTTTTTTTTTGTTCCATACCTTTTTCTCATTTGAAGGTGCATCAAAAATCTTAGCAACTGTGTAATTTTCGAAACCATCTTTGAGATTGAATTCATTCAAACGAAGTAGGAATATGTATTTTCTTCCTAAAATTTTCTTAAGATCATGTGGGATTCCTTCTTCAACATCTATCTGCATATTAGGAATTTTAATATATATTATAATCTATAGTTTGACAATAAATTTAATAATTTAAATAAGTTGTACCTCAGTTTGTTTTTCAGCAAGATCTTTTGCAGATTTATTTAGGATTTTCTCAGCATCTCGATCAAAGATGACAAAAGTTGTCTTGTCAGTTGAATCAAAAACTTCAATTTGAATCCTGTATCTGAAGTATTTTACAATTGTATAGTAATTATAGTAAGATGAATATGTTTATAAAAAAAATTCCAAACTTTGTAGTTAATGTGTTTGCCTCTAACCTTGGGATAGGCAGATTTGTTTTCGTTTCACATTTTGCGCACCAAAACAATCCTGATTGTGGTTTGACCTTCTTTCCACATAACACGCATGAAATATAATACCAACCCATTGTTGTATCAATGTTGCTTATTGTTGCAACACAATAGCAGTTAACATCCTGCAATGAATTTTGAAGTTAATATGTTTTTTTTTTTTAAGTAAATGATGTATTATTATTTTTTCATGTAAATGATGAGTCCAGTTTGAAATGATTAACAAACCTGTTTTGTAGGATCCCATTCAATGCATTTAAGTTCTGGTATTGTCTTCATATTGTCTGAAGAGAAATCCTCCTCTGAAAACTGTTTTGCCTGTATTTTTGGTATTTCTTGTATAGGATCATGTTTTTTACCATTCCTATCATTGAATTTTTAAAAATGAAAAAAGAATGTAAATGTTATTTTGCGAGATAAAAAATGGTATTTATCATTTTTTTTGTTATTAATAATTTTTAAAATATGAACCTGTCAATTATTTCAGCAACCTCGGGAATCTCAAGATTTAGATATACTTTTGTTGCACTGGTTGATGACAAAGAGAATTTGCCTGCAAAAATTGCAAAATACATTATAATAAACAAAATCGTATTGAATTGAAATTGAGAAAAAGGAAGACATGTTTTAATGAAAATGAAATTCTGTAAAAGTATCATTAGATTGATTTGAAAATGAATAAGTTTAAATATAAAAAATTTATAATCAGTGATTACATTTCTCATTGTAAAATTTATGGCCTAAGATTAGTAACCAATATACTTATTAACTTGATAGCAGTACTGAGTACATTAAAATTGATAGCTGGTAACATTATTTAGTTATACATACCTCCAAATGATTTGACAATAGTTGAAGTTGCAATTAAGACAAAAGGTCCTGGATTGTTCTTATATACATCTTCATCGATTTGCCAAACAGTTGTTCCCCATAGTGAAAGCCTAATTTCTTTTCCCCTGGTATAGTTAAAATCATTGAGGGTTTTTTTTGTTATTAGTAATTTTTTTTTATTTATAATTGATTTTTCTATATAAACATATAATGACATCAATATCACAGTAAAGAATTTGTCTTACTCTTTCAAAAGCAATTGCAGATTGCGCAATTTTCTTGGTGCGCCATTAACTTGAGGCTCTTCAACATTTCCAACTGCTACCAACTTTCCAACAACATCTATTTATATGCAATTATTTAGTTAGGTTATTTTTAATCATTAATTTAGTATACAACTATATTAGAGGAATTGTGAAATAGTTGCAGATTTGTATTTACCTATTAAATATGTGTAGTTGTAACATTGGTCCTGTATTTGGGCATAGTTAGCAAACTCAAAGCAGTATTTTTGGATTGAGCTCATATCTTCGTTGGACTCCAAGACTGTAGTAATGGTCATGAACCAAATTCTGATATCATTGTGCACAGGTCGAAACTCGCCTTTAGTACTCTCCACCCTAAAATTCTTGATGGTATAAACACGACCTTCAAGCAATTGTGGTCTAAAAGTCCGAGCTTGATTTTTCCGAACAATTGCATGTATTGTTGAGCCCTAGAATAATGAGAAATGTCAGTGTGTTCCATTATTGTTCTTGTGAATATATATAATAGCCATGGATGTTGAATAATATGATAAGCTGGTAAAAAAATTATTTTTAAAAGAATTGAATCTTCATAATAAGTTGAATTAGCACAATATAAATTGAGTTCTATACTTACCTCTTCATCAATAAATATCATATCAAGGCTTATGAACTCATTGTTCTTTGTGTTGATTGCATCCCACATACGAAGTACTCTGACCTTGATTGTCCAATTGTCTCTATCTGTTGAAATTTTGCTCAAAGGAGTCCAACACATTGCCATTTTGACTTAGTATCAGTAGTTCTGCAGCTATTTCCACAGTTGAATAGAGAAGTCGTCATAAAAAATATATATAAAAGTAAGTAAAATTATAATAATCATCAATGAAATAATTAATTTTGGTAAAATGCAAAATTGACTACGTTTTGCATTATCAAATTTAAATTTTTGTTTGTTAAAGAAGCTTGGAACATGATATTTTTGTTTTACAAAAAGTATAAAGTAATAACGAAATGCAATTAGAAACTTAGCAATGAATGATGAACGTTCTTCAATGAAGTTTCACATATTTATATATATATATATTTCTAAAGACCTCTTTATAGACTATATTTTTAGTCGTTGAAGAGGTTTTGCCATCGTCACCAATAATCAAGAGTT
This sequence comes from Castanopsis chinensis, assembly GCA_032878915.1. Lineage (NCBI taxonomy): Eukaryota > Viridiplantae > Streptophyta > Magnoliopsida > Fagales > Fagaceae > Castanopsis > Castanopsis chinensis. The sequence goes on along the minus strand of JAVQMG010000047.1, from coordinate 219,763 downwards.
TAAGACCATTCCTAGTAGTAACTCTAGAAACAGCAACATATAATTGCCCATGACTGAAAATTGGTTTAGGCAGGAAAAGTCCAACATGTTTTAGTGATTGCCCTTGGCTTTTATTTATAGTCATGGCAAAGCAAACAGAAATTGGGAATTGTCTTCTCTTTAAAACAAACGGCCATTTTGTGTCTGATGGAGAGAGTACTATTCTTGGGATGAAGACTTTGTTTCCCACATGTGATCCAGTTATAACTTTAGCTTCAATCACCCATTTGGATAATTGAGTAACTACTAATCGAGTCCCATTGCATAGGCCAGCTGATTGATTAATATTTCGAAGCAACATTATTGGAAGACCAACTTTAAGACGTAGTCTGTGATTTGGTATGCCAGGAAATTTCAAGGAGTTTAAGAATTCAACTGGGTAAAGCACATCTTCATTCTGAATGTATCTTGAAGCCTTGCAAATTGAATCTGCACTGAGATATGTCTCCTCCTTTGAAGCAAGTAAGTCTATGATGTAGTCATTTATTTCATTGACTACATCATTTGTTGGAGCTAGAATAGATCGCTCTTCCAAGTATTTTCCATCTGCATAGTTGTTGTGAAGATTTGGATATGTTGCAGCCACAATGCTTTGTATTGGATCATCTCCAACATCAATTAATAGGTCAGAGGGTATGACTATATTTGATTGACTGTCAACTTCACCAAGCTCTCCGTTACCTAATTTGAGTATCCATTCTGCAAAGTTGTTGGAATCAGCATTAGGTTGTTGGAGACGCATATTCTGTGTTAGTACAAATACCTTGCAAAAGTTCCATAAATAAGATCTATTCACTGATGCATCAACAATATCTTCTCTATGGCCTTTAGCAATAACTGGTAGTATTTGTCGAAAATCACCACCTAATACAACTGTCTTTCCTCCAAAAGTTTTATTGGCACTGTTTATGTCGATAAATCGAAGTAGATCTCTCAATGAACGATCTACAGCCTCAAAACAATTACGATGTGCCATTGGTGCTTCATCCCATATAATAAGACTCGCCTTTGTCATTAACTCAGCAGCATGTGTTCCTTGTTTTATACCACAAGTCGATTCATCTGTCACAATGATAGGGATTTGAAATCTGGAGTGAGCAGTCCTACCACCAGGAAGTAGCAAAGCTGCTATGCCTGAAGAAGCTACAGCAAGCACAATTTTCCCTTGTGAGCGGAGGCAAGCAATTAATGTTTTCCAAAGATATGTTTTACCAGTTCCTCCATGACCATAGACAAAGTATAAACCACCGCTATTGCATGCCACATCTTGAATTACAGCATCATATATTTTTCTTTGCTCAACATTTAACTCATTCAAAAGTTTTTTATGTTCTGCAGCCAATTCAAGTCTATCGAAATCCAACTCTTCTTGTAACAATCGGTTGTTGTTTTCTCTAATTGTCGACACATTTGGATATTTGATGCCATCAAATTCTTTTAGAGATCTTCCACTTTTTACTAATATTTGTTCAATCTCAAAAAGAGCATGGTCTTGTATTTGTTCTTCTGTCAAATGTAAGTTGTCATACATTAGGAGACGCTTTTGCCTATATATTATATCATCAGACAACAACTCCCAATTAGCCATCCATAATGCATGTGGGTTTGTCACTTCACAAAATAACAATAGCGTTGCAAACAATTCTCGTAGCTGCCTTCCTGAAGCCCAATTAGAGGCTTCTTTGATAGCATCATCCCATTCGTTGTCATCATCTAAAAGGCCATGAGCATAGCATGCTGCTCTGTATGTTGGATACACAACATGATTAATAGTCCTGATTTCCTCAAAAGACCTTGCACCTTTGACCACATTAAGGAGCATTCGAAGATAGAAGCGCTCACCACTTGTAGGATGAGCATGAAATATCCTCCCTATACATCGGCCAGATTTCCTTGGGCGCCATTCTCTTTGTTTTCTATGCCAAACCCATTTCGTAGGGAAATCACAATATGTCAAATTTCTTGCTATATCATACATTTCGTTTGCCTTCATCCATTCAGTGAACATTGTTTTTGTTATATCTGGTCTTTCCAAAACATTATCCAAGTAGTCTGAATCTTTGAACGTAACATTCTGCTCATTCTCAATATGGAAGCTTAATCTCTGTACAGCAAGCTCTCTATATTGGATATCAAACTCAAAAAGTCTCCAACATGCTTCAGAAGCTGAGATATATCTACAATCTAGATATGTCTTGATTTCATCAATGTCTGTTATGTGTTGTGCTTCACTTGTAGCACCTGTGTGTAAGTTTTCATACAAAACAAATGTTCCTCGATCAGAACCCTTGTTAACATACTTGAATAAGTATTTGATGGACTTGGAACGGTTGCACCACTCAACATTAATGTGTGCTTGGTATTTAACTAACAGGTCAATGTTGTATGGCACCACAAATCTGTTATCAAGCATAACACCATTCTTCTCAACTGTCATCCCATTATCTCGTCTCCTATAAATTGCGTAACCATCTTCATCTATCACAGTGTCACTATAAAATTTTTTTGGAAAATGCTTCCTACATTTATTGCCAACCATGCATGGAGATTTTGGGTTAGCAAAACCACAAGGTCCATGAATCATGTATTGTGAAATGACTTCATAATCCCCTGGATTTGTAATCTTATCTGGTATTTCAGCAGAAATTATCTTGTCTATATCCGCAGGTGTGGGGTGTTTGTCATCTGGGTATAGGTACAAAAGAATGTGAGCATGGGGGAGGCCTCTTTTTTGCCATTCAACTGTGTAGTTAACTGCATTCACAAAAAAAAAAAATGTTACAATAATTAAATAGATTAAAACATTAAGAACAACAATCAAACAGTAATGAGTTGTATATTAGACCTGCAATTACTTTTCCAAAATGCTTGCCATGTTTTAGATCACGTAGTAGTTGGTCCAATTTGATCTTAAAAACTCTTGCAATGATATCTGGTCTATCTTCAGGCCGTTGAGCTGGAATTAAGGAAAGGAAACTTTCAATTTCTGGCCATTTAGGGTTGCATGTGAAAGTTATAAACAAATCCGGGTATCCAGCCCATCTACAAATTGACATAGCATCTTGGTAATTTTGGATCATATATCTAGGACTTCCAGTAAAGCTTGAAGGAAGAACAACTCTTTTCCCAATAGATGAAGGAGTAGTGTCTCCTCTAAATACAGCATCCTTTATTCCAAAGTACACCTCTGATCTCAGTTGAAGTTGATGATTCCTGACCCAAATTAGTCGGTACTCCTCAACACATGTGTAAGCATCTACTAAAAATTGTTGTCGCAACCTACGACCAAGAATCAATGTTTCACCTTCATGCTCACGTTGTTGTAATTGATATGCATAATATTCTTGCATAGTGACATATTCTTCTGTCAAAGGCGCAGCACCACCAAGACCTTTTTTAAGTATTTTATTTCGAAATCCATCCTCACCATACGGAAATAACAATGGATATTGCAAGGCCATGAATTTTGGGTGTAGTTCATTTATCCGTTGTAACAATCCACTTCTTTTCTCAACAATAATATCACGATGGATATTTTCATCGCTCAAATCACCTACAATTATAGCAGCAACTTCAGAGCAAGTAGGCATGTTTTGTTCCCTACCATCACTTGATCGTGATCCAATTAATCGCAAGCGTACATTGTGCATATCAGAGTCCTTGAACCTATCCCTTGCCATACGGAATGTCTTAACCAAGACGTTGTTCTCATCAAGCATCTTCAATAATATTTGAACTATAGCAATGTCAAGGTCATGTTCTGATTCCTGTCCAGGCAAAGCACGTAGTCTATAATGAATCTCTTTTTTTGTGTCGTATATATACAACTGTGCAAAAGATGGGTCTTTTCCAACAACTGGAAGTAATGACCCAATTCTGTGGTGGTTTTGCCCATTCAATCGAAAGATGTAAGGGCCTCGTCCTTCATTAGCATGGACATCAACATTTCCTCCCATAGAAGTCATTGCAAACATGGAGTTGAACCTCCTTATATTAGCCTTGTAATGTTCTGAATGTTGTAGGAGTTCTTGAAGCTCAGGAGGTGGTGATTTCAACAAAGGTAGCTTCACCCTACCCTCTCGACAACATATTGAGAATTTAGGATTCTTTGTGTTTTTGGATTTACGATTCCTCTCTTCGTACCATAATATTGCATTGCAATATTCACACACACAGCTTGGTGGGCCAAAGTTCCACAGCTCCGTAAATTTTCCTAGATGATAGGGAAAAATGAAGCATAATTAGATGAAACTATGTAATTGAAATATATACAAAAGCATATGTAAGAAAATAATATTATTTTCAATTCATTGATAACCTAGTTTAGCAATAGTTTTATTTGAAACATAGGGGCTGAAGCCAACCAAAGGGAAAAATAGTCCTAAGTAATGTTGCAAAAAATGGATTCTAAAGCAAATTTTGAAGAGAAATAGAAATAAGGTAGGTTTTTAAATTTATGAAGGACTTTTATCAAAGTAACTTTTAGAAAATGTATACACAATTAATAAAGTATGTAATATACATGGAGACACAATTTTGAACCTATTGTTGGTATATTGTCATTGATGCTATCTTGAAATAGTATTTTAATTATTTAAAAGTATTTAATTGTTGTTTTTAATATTTAAAATTACAAATAATAGTACTTTAATGCGATTTTGCATGCATGAAAATGAGAAAAATGGAAAATAACAATGAATATAAAATTCCAAAAATAGTAGTTTTTCCACTTACTTTGTGTGCTGTTTGGCCTTTCACTCAGGTCTATGTCAATGGGTTTTCTATATCGCATTTCCAAACCTGAAATATAAAAGATGATATATTCAACTCATTAATACGCAATACTAATCCTAACACTTCAAGAGAATTAAGGAAACATGAGGATTGACAGCTATAAAAACTTCTGTGTAACTGTAGATGGAAGTTAAGTAGACTCAGGCTATAATTGGTGGCTCAGACAAATTCCACAAATCAAATGAATAGGTTATACTTCAAAGCTTCTGAAGGTGGTTTTCCATGTTAAAATACCTTTATGGATCTAATATTCATAGAGTAAAGCAAGGTTTGATGTTGTATTTTTTGAATATCCAAAATTTCAAATTCTTCATCACTTATAGTTAATAGTGTTAAGGACAATGCAAGGTCTGATTAATAGACCAAAAAAATTGGTGGCTATAGAAGCTGTTTAAAAATTACACTTTTCTACGATTGGGATAACTCCATCAAAGTTTAATTTAAAATGAGTTTCGAGGGTTAAAAAAAATATACATATATAAATGTGTTTTAGTTGTTTATCATTTAAATAAAAATAGCTAGCAATAACAATCAACATTGTCAAGGGAAATCATGGCATGAATAATAGACGACAATATGAGCTAGTTCTATAAAAGGTAGTAGGACTTTGTGGTGAAACTTATAACCTTTATGTGCCTAATATTCATAGTTAGTAATATGCAAAGCAAGAACAACCAATTCTCCGGGTTAAAAGTACACAGTCATATATAACTACACAACATAACTGCCCCAATAATAATAATAATAATAATAAACCAAGTTAAGTGTGATGCTTCTATTATGTATGGCTGCTGTAGGTGAGGTTAAGTAGTGCATTCAAATGTGAATTTCAGCAGTCATAGCATAACTATTAATAAATATTCCTATTTAATTAGCTAATTATCATTGATTATAAATATAAACTTTAAGACATGAAACTATTCAAAGTAAGTAAAGATATGGATGAGACAAAGTAAAGCAAAGTTTGATTTTGAATGTACTTCAATGTGAAAGTCATGATGATTAGGCCCACTCATTATGTAATCACCTTCAAATATATCAAACATAATATTTCTGAATCAGTATAAATTTTGCACATGTCCCAGCCATATAAAAAGAGTGTTCTGAATGTTAGCCAAAACATAATTCTTTACTTGAAAATCTCAATTACATAAAACTAAGAGTTGGAGAAAAGAGCTGTAAGTAGTATTGATTCAACTTATCACTTTGTTCAACTACAACAGAGCTGTCAAGATGTTTAACAGTTAATTAATTAACTTATTTTCATTGCTAATAATGAAAGATTCAATAGCTTCAATGCCAAAAGACTACATAAAACATTATCTGGATCTCACAGAGTATGAAGTTGCTTTAATTTTATTTTTGATGGATCAATATAAGTTTACAGTTTCTTATAAATAAATGCCATTAATTAGAGGTGTGCAACTAAAACAACCAAAATAATTTAAACTGACAGGACTCCAACAAACCTTCCATTTTACCCAAAACCCTTTTCACAAATCCTCCTCAACTTCACAGAACATACCAACTAAGAGGACAACGGTCTGCAACAAAGCCTTCATATAGTTATATTAAAGTCTGTTGAAGTTAAAAGGGGAAAAAATGAAGTATTTTATGAAACAGTTTGCATGCATATAACAAAAGGCAAAATTTGAGAGAGGGAGAATGGGGTGGTTTTCTAGCGATTCTATACCCATCTAATATTCATGTAGGCAAAAAGAAAAATATTTAAAGAATAAGGAGAAAAGAACATAAAAAGGACAAAATACATTGAGATATGATGAGATTGGGTGAGTCTTGAAAAAACCATTAATCTGATTCATTGTGCAATGCATGAAACAAAACAATTAAGGTGAAAATAATATAAAAGAGAGACTTTGTAAAGCTTGCTGTTAATTTGCTATTACTCATTGTAAATTTATTTAAATTAAAAAAAAAAATAAAAGAATGGCATGAATGTATGTTCTTTTGCAAAGAAATCCTAATTCAAAGCCTAAGATTAACCGAGATACCTATATCAAAACTAAGCCAACCAAAACTTATATAACGCACAATTATTTATTTATGTAAATTATTGGTAGTGGGTATAGAAATATGATAGTGATGGAATGGTGTAATGATGACGGGTGGCGGCTTTTGTAGGGGTGACCCTCAGATTTCTCTATGAACCTTAGGGACTCAATCTCTCTTAATTTTGTCTTAAATTTAAACAATGTAAGTAGAACTATCTCCAGCAGAGTTGTTTTTAGAACCCATAAGATGATTAACCAAACAACATTGTGAAGAACAAACAAAAAATAAAAAATCAAGAGCATATTTGAAACCTTAAACATAGTTTATTTTAAAGAATTTCATATTCAAAAAATTACATACCCAAACCTAAGCCTAAATCAAAATCAATTCTAATGAAATCCCCAAGCCAAAATTATATTTAAACGATAAGATTTTAAAACAAATCAAAAACCTTAGTGCTAAAGGTTTCGACGTGGTGACAGAACAGTAGGGAAAATAGTAAAGCGATTTGCTTAATCAGCTATATGAGAAGTTGCATTATTTCTATTTTTAAAAATGTTTACTGTTTTCAGAGAAGAGATGGGGAGCAAAGAACAACTGGAGTAGATGGCAGTTAGAATGAATATTGAAAGGATGGAGGGAAGGGTTTTCTTTTGCTTCTTTGTGTTGAAAGAATGGGTTTAAGGTTTGGTTGAGGGGAAAAACCTTCATTGAAACCATAAATAACAAAAATGCCTAATCAAAGGAAATACCAAAACTGGCAAACATAAATCATTGTGAAGAATATGTATGTATTGCGTGAGTGAATTCGTGATTATTTAATTATTTGTGTTAAGTTACACGCACAATTATTATTTTCACATCCTTTGAAAGAGAACGATTACATAATTGGTTTGGTTTGTGAGTATTAACCTAGCTCTTATTGGTTTTTTTTTCCCCTTTTTGGAGAGAAACCTAACTCATATCTAGCAATGAATTTCAAAAATAGATACCAAAACTACATATTTCATCAACATGGGGCAAAAAACACACCCTTAAATTGCCAAATCATATGAAGTAAATCAGTCCAAGTATTTCTTGAATTTTATCAGCTAGTTACAACAAATACACTAATTGTCAAGGACCTAGATGGTATTGATTTTTTAAAAAATATACCCTAGAGTACTCCTAAGAGTAGAAAAGTAAGTAGTGTAATGATTCATTTATAATGCATTTTTAGCATCCTTGAAGCTTCCAATACACATTATCTATGGCCAAATGCTCTAAGAAATTATCCTTTGGCACCAAGTCCAAGTCATCTACTTGGAAATCTCATTGTGGATATCTCCAGAATTTACAAAATACACACCAAGAACTAATACCCTAAAAATGTCCCACACATAAAGGATATTTTTGCCACCATGAATTTTCAATCCAAGTGTTGCAAATTTGTCATCAAATATAAAAGCATTGCCTATGTAGTAATCAAACACTGCCTATGTAGTAATCAAACACTGTAGTTAAGGCCTGAAAGAAAATTTAAAAAAAGATACTATGAATTTTCATTCATACATCAACTTCATTGCAATCATGATCCAAGTTAGAGAACTAATAAATTCATGAAGAATTTCACACAGTTCAAAAATTGTGTATATCTCCAGAATTTACAGAATACATACCAAGAACTAATACCCTAAAAATGTCCCACACATAAGGGACATTTTTACCACCATGAATTTTCAATCCAAGTGTTGCGAATATGTCATCAGATATAAAAACATTGCCTATGCAGTAATCAAACACTGTAGTTAAGGTCTGAAAGAAAATTTAAAAAGGATACTATGAATTTTCATTCATAGATAAACTTTATTGCAATCATGATCCAAGTTAGAGAACTAATAGATTCAAAAAGAATTTCACACAGTTTAGAAAAGTGGCGGTAGTGACACAATTTGATAGTAATTTTTTCAAAAATGCTCAAAGAATTTCATATGCTAAGTTGCAACTTTTAATTGGAACTGGTTCATAGTCTAGAACTATAATAATAATATAAAAATTATAGATCAGTAGTTACACTAATTTTTTAGGTTGCTTGACAAAACTTAAGAGGATAAAAAACTAATTGAAGTGAGATCCCTAAAGACCATCAAAAGACCTCCTATATTTTGTGATCATAAGTCAAACTACCTTTCACTTTAACCCACATGAAAAGGACAACACTATTTTGCTGCAGTTCAATGCCCATGTTTGTGTTCACTGTTATATCACATATCCGTTCATTGAAGGTCACTATGTTGAATAAATAGTAGCCATGTTAAAGTATTGACTTCATGTATGAGTCATGTGACAAACATCTAGCATTTACCATGTCATACACTTAGCATTGAATTCTAAAACATTAGATAAAAATAATTATTATATAATCAGGCATAGATAGCAAAAGTAAAAACCAACTATTAGGCAGAACTGTAGAAGTATACACACAATCTTAGCACAACTTAAAAACGCTTGCATAGGGACTTGAGTTTCACGAAATTGATAAAAGAAATTCACAAATTCTTAAAATTGAAACCATATATATCAAACCATGTCTAAACCATAGACCATGATAAACACAATTATGCAGAAAAATTATTGCATAAAATTCAAACACCAGGAAAACACTTTTATTTGATTCTAAAACTCAATCAAAATGTTATACAATCATGATATTGAAGTACTCTTTCATACCAATTGTTGGTTTTGCATCTCATGCAAATCAAACAGTGGTAGCAAACAACACAGCACTACACTAATAAATCAGAGTCATACTAAGTCGTTGGAATCACACAGGATAAGACGCAGTAATAAAATGATTTAAATTACATTTTACTATGGCTGGGATAACTCCATCACCATTTAATCTAAAATGTGTTTCGAATAAAATATATATATATATATGTACATAAATAAAATATGTTTTACTCCTTTATCATTTTTAAAAAAATAGCAAGCAAAAACAATGAAAATTATCAAGGGAAATCAATCCACCATGGCATGAATAATAGATGACAACGTGAGTTGGTTTTACAAAAGCCAGCAGTCCTTTACGGCGAAACCTATAACATGGTAGCTTTCATTTTAATAGATCCTTGCTAAATCACAAAATAATCTAGGCCATTTATACTACCCAGAAGACAATTAATCTTGCAATAAAAACCGTAAGCGAATATTCAATAGACTTTTAGGCAAGTGACAACCAAAGAAATACTCCAACCAAGCTAATTACTATATCAGTACATTTATTCCAAATCAAGAAATTAGTACCTGGAAGCTCAGTTGTAGGTAGATGCTTATCCAAGGCATTGGTATTTGTAGGAAGATGTATCCCGAACTCTTTCACAGTAGTTGTAGTAGCAACATTACCATTAAGCCCAACAACCGAGTGAGAAAAAACATTTATAACTGAAGGGGTTGATCGCCGCAAACATTGAGCATTTGAACTACTTTCCCCAGTCCGGTTAAGGTTGAGTACAATTCGCCTGTTAAGTCTTGCCCGCTTACAACTATCTGTATCATGGATCATTGCTATGTCTTTATGCTTTTTACTCCCATGGCTTCTAGCTCCAAATTTCTTTGATGACACTATGTTTGTGGAATGCATCTTGGCCATCCTTTTCTTGTACATGATCATACGCCTTCTTTGGCGCGCAAGTCTTGCAGCCTCCATTCACCCCAATAAATTCCTCTACTCAAAACTGTTAAGGGACCTCGTGGTTTTCGAAAAGGAATTTGAAATTAATTGTAAATACTTCCTTTGTTTTGTTTCATTTTTTTTATTTTTTGGGTTCAACAAACAAATCAATATTGTTTCAGTGGGTTAACAACTATTGAATTATAAATATTTTTCAAAGATGGCTAAACTAAATAAACAACAAATCACTAAACAAACGATTGAAGAGAAACATGCTCAAAAATTAAGAGGATAAAAAACTAATTGAAGTGAGATAGGCATGCCAAGAGGATAAAAAACTAAAATTTATAACCTTCTGTACATAGGCATGCCAACCTTTCAAATTGTAAATACTTCTTTTGTTTTGTTTTATTTGTGTTTTCTTTTTTCGTTCAACAAACAAATCAATATTGTTTCAGTGGGTTAAAAACTATTGAATTATAAATAGTTTTCAAAGATGGCTAAACTAAATAAACAACAAATCAATAAACAAACTATTGAAGAGAAACATGAAATTAACAATGAATGTGAAATGAGATGTAACATTATAGTGGCATAACAACGAACATTTGGGATTCAAAAATAAATTAATAAACGAACTGTTTAAGAAGAACATAAAATTAAGAAACTAAACATACCTGTGTGAAATGAATTGTGATAAATTATAGTGGCATAAGCTTTGAGACATAAGGAGACGAAGATATATAATAGAACAGATTTTACAACATGCAAAATGAACATTAAATGAAACTAACTCTTCAATTTCATAAATCAGGTGGCATTTACCTGGTGTTAACTGCATTGTATAATTGGTTGGAAGTGGCTGCATTGAAGCCCAAAATACTAAAGGCTGAAATCTTTTAAGCTCCTGCATTTATGTCTTCAAATAATCACCGAGTCGGACTGAAAACCGTTGTGTTTTAGAAGTCGAAGAGTGTTTGGACAGATAATCACTGAGTTGGAAGGAAGAAGAGAAACAGAGGTTCGCTGTGACTGAAATTCTTGGCTGGGTTTCAGCTACAGGTGGGAAGGAAGAAGAGGGTTTTGTGTGTAAATTAAGGGCTTGCATCTACTGAACTGTGGGGTGGGTCAGCCTTGGCGTGGGTTAACATTTGATGGACACGTTGGTGGAAAATCAGATTTGTAGCCTTTGAGCTACACGTTGGTGACACCTTGGTGTGGGTTTAAAGTTGGGTGGGTCAAACTTTGCAACCTTTCAGCTACATGTTAGTGGGAAATTTATGTTTGGGCTTTTCATATACTTTGAGCTACACGTTGGTGACACCTTGGTTTGGGTTTAAAGTTGGGTGGGTCAAACTTTGCAACCTTTCAGCTACATGTTAGTGGGAAATTTATGTTTGGGTCAATATTTATGGGTTTCAGCTTTTCATATTCTTTGACAGCGTGACAGCGTAGAGATTTTTTTCAGAAGATTACAATTGCTTGGTCATTGTCACCTTTAGGCAATATATGTGATAGTAAAAATCAGTTACTATAAATTATTTACTTACAATTAAAAAATTTAATTTAATGTAAAAAAAGGTTAAAAAGACTAAATGAAAGTTTAGAGTGCCACGTGGCAGGACCTCATGCATTTTCGCTTGAGGTCTCTGCTTTTATATATATATTGATTGGTCCTGTTTCTATTAAAATATTCTACATATATTATATAAATGATATTGCTAATCTCTATCACAGTGTGCGTGTGATTTTCTAAAGAATATCAATTTAAAATTTGAATCCTTTCTTTGGCATGCATGTTCTAGTTTTTTTTTTTTTTTCATTCCCATTATTTTATATTATCTTTGTTGGAGAAATATAATTTGTCTATTACTAAGTTGCTAAATTAACATCAGGAAAAAAATGACTTCACATGAAAACATTGGTAGTTCCAATCCATTTGGCAGCAATCAATTTCCTTTGATAGTAGATGAAGATAATGCAACCCCATCATCACCTCTGCTGAATATGCCAAATGATGTCCAGGCAGTCTAGCCTAGTAATGAAATAATTCAAGAAGAGGGGAAGTACAAATCAGTTGTTTGGAAACATTTTAAGAGAACAAGAGTTGATGATAAAGACAAGGCTGAGTGCAATTATTGTAAGAAATTGCTAGTAAGAGGATCCAATTATGGCACTAAATATTTGCATGACCACGTGAAAATATGTCCGAGGAGAAAGTTTCAAGACATTAGGGATATGAATCAAAAAATTTTGGTGAGGGATCAAAATAAAGTGAATTCAATGGCAGGTGTGAATGCTTATAATTTTGATCAAAATGTATCAAGAAATGAACTTGCTCGTATGATCATCTTGCATGAGTATCCCTTCTCTATAGTTGACCACATTGGTTTTAGAAAATATTCATCTTCTCTTCAACCATTGTTTAGGATGGTTTCTAGGAACACAATCAAGAAGGACATTTTGAGCATTTATGAGAAAGAAAGGGAGAAATCAAAGCATGAAATTGATAAGAATCAGGGTAGAATTTCTATTACCACTGATATGTGGACTTCACAAAACAAAAAGCGAGGGTTTATGGTTATAACAGCACACTTCATTGATGGTTTGTGGAGATTACAAAGCCGAGTTATGAGGTACTTTTTTTAAAGTATATATTCATATTTATGTTTCAATTAAATTCTTTTCAAATTTTTTATGAACTTATATCATTGTTGGTTCTAATTATTTAAATTTCTCATTTAAGGTTTATTTATGTGCCATCTCCACATACGAAAGAAGTACTTTCTAGTGTCCTTCTAGATACTTTGTTGGAGTGGAATATTGATAGGAAGTTATCTATTATGACTATGGACAATTGCAGTACCAATGATGCAGTTATAAAAATTATCTTAGATAAGCTTCAACGTGGTGCACTTATTATGCGTGGATCAATGTTGCATATGCATTGTGCAGCACATGTTCTTAATTTGATTGTTCAGGATGGTTTGGATGTAATTGGATCATGCATTGAAAAGGTTCGAGAAAGTGTGGGATTTTGGACTGCATCAACAAAGAGAAGGCAGAAGTTTGAAGAGACAGCCCGACAAGCACATGTTGAATGTACCAAAGAACTAGCCCTTGATTGTAAGACTCGTTGGAACTCTACCTATCTCATGCTTTCTACTGCTATAAAGTATCAAAATGTCTTTTATCGATTGAACATATATGAGTCATCTTATAAGTGCATTCCCATGGAGGAAGAATGGGAGATGGCAAGTAATATATGTGAGAGATTGGCAGTGTTTCACAAGGTTACAGAGCTATTTTCGGGTATCTCATACCCTACATCTAATCTTTTCTTTCCTAAGGTGTGTGAAATAAAAATAGCTTTGAATTCTTGGTTTACAAGTGCAAATGATGTGATTAGGAGTATGGCATTTAAAATGTTGGAAAAATTTGATTGTTATTGGAATGTGATCCATGGTGTTATGGCCGTGGCAACCATTTTAGACCCAAGATATAAGATTGAATTGTTAGAATATTATTTTCCAATAATTTATGGTGATGAAGCTGATAATGAAATTCAAAGGGTTAGAGATATTTGTTATGAAATGATTCGTGACTATAGTTCTAGGAGAATGGGTAGGGAAGGTACTCGTGGCCCTTGTGTGGGAGAGGATCTGCAAGTTGATGACTCCCTAATGGACTTTGAAAGATATCTTAGTCAGAAAAAAAGGGGTGGGAATATTAAATTGGAGTTGGACCATTACCTTGAAGATGATTTAATGCCAAGAACTGTGGATTTTGATATTTTGGCATGGTGAAAATCTAATGGGCCAAAGTATCCTACTTTGCAACGCATTGCAAGGAATATCCTTGCCATTCCAGTGTCAACTGTTGCCTCAGAGTCATCATTTAGCACAAGTGGTCGATTGTTAAGCCCACATCGCAGTAAACTTCATCAAAAGACTGTGGAGGCATTAATGTGTGCTCAAAATTGGTTATGGGCTGAAATTAATGGTAATTAAATTTACTAGTTTAATTATGCAATGATTTATGTTGTTGCAGTCTTTATTATATTTTTCAATAGTTTGATTGAATTTATTTTATCTTTTTTTTAGGTTCTTCATCTACCATAGATGGAATTGAAGATACATTCCAAAATATCCTGGATGATTATGATGATGAAGAAGAAGAAAGTTGTGTCACAATGATGGAAGAAAGTGGAGATTTTTTTTTGAAGATCTAGGCAATTTTTATTTTGTTATGTATTAGGAGTTTGGATTATTTTATTGTGTCATACTATGAGATTTTTTTTTTTTTTTTTTGTGACATTGTCTTGTTAAACATTTAGATAATATTATTTAGTTTTTGGTAAAAATTTGTTTGATTTGATAGGATAAATTTATTTATAATTTCAAGTATATTTTTAATATTGAAACATGTCATTTTATTTGAAAAAATGATAATAGTTGTAGGGAGAATTAACAAGAAATAAAGTTTTACTGTGTAGGGCAGGGCTTCGCGGGTCTTCGCGGGGCCTTAAGGGGCGAGGATGGGATAAGAAATTTTTCCCGTCATGCGGGGCGGGGCAAAGATGGGGCAAGAAAAATCTATATGGGGCGGGAGCGAAGATCCCATCCTTCGGCCCCGCCCCGCCCCATTGCCATCCTAGCAGCCAGTATCATGTCAAAGCCCATTCAGTTTCTTTTTGAGCTTCCAAATCTCGTAACTCGGAAAATCTTAAAATGAATCAGCCCAATTCCATCGAAAACACTTCCAATTAATGGGCCCTCCACATGCCCTCGGCTGCCTCTATAAGATTTATTCCATCAATCCATGTGCTACACGTGTCACCTTCCACAGCATTACCCAATTATGTGTCACGTTTCATAACTACAACTTGCCAACTCAGCACAGATCCATCAGCCACCACTTTAACACGGCCTCATCAACAGCTACATTAGCATTTCTCACAAAATTGTGCCATATTAAAAAAAATAATAATAATAAAAATCAATCACATCATTTTTCCTGCCATCATGTGTCATATCACTTTTTTTTTTTTGTGGGTGCTGATTTTTAATTTTATGTTTATTTTTACATTTGACACTGCCAAAGGCCACTAAGCAATGTCATTATCAACCTATTCGCGCGAGTTGTTCTTAATGGAGACAATTATAAGTCTCGGTTGATGCAAGGGTGTAAAAAAGCCCACAAATTTACGGCACAATTGAACCGTTGGTTGCAGTGAAAAGTTGTTGATAAGTTCATTGGGAAAGCCATCAAGAATTCTAGCTTAGAGAAATCATATTACGCAAAATTTCAATTTTCGTTGATCCATCGTCTGATGTGTACGACTAAAGTCGCAAGTCGTAACGGTAAGTTGCAATGTATGTGTGGGCTATATCTTTAAATTGTGGGATCTGAAGTAATCATAGTATGAATTCTATTTACTTGAAAGATAGTGAATTAAAAGTCATCTAAAGTATACTACAAAAATTGTGTAAGTCAAAGGGTGCGGTCAATGTGAAGTTACAAAACCATGTACTATGATGTGCACACTGACCCCAATCTATGGGAAGTATCATAGATGAAAGTGTTAGGTTTTGAGTATGTAATGTTAGCAAACCATGACAAAAACTAAGTTTCATTGGTTTAGAATGATCTACATTGAATTCCAAGACAAAAAAACATAAGTTTGGGATGAAAAAAATTGAGTTACAATCTATTTCGTTCGGTTGGTACTCGAGTGGTACTCAATCAACCGAAAGTCGCATATCAGTAAATGTAAAAATGCCATAACTTATCCATTTGAAGCCCAAATTGCGATTTGTTTTTTCCAGTACTTAAAGAACATCATAAGCTAACCCTAGAAGGGGTTTTCAGAGTTTTTTTAGAGAGATTAGAGTGCATTTTGTGCCTCTTTTGTAGATATAGGGTTTTGTACCCAAAAGCTCTCTAAAGTCTTCTACCGGTGTTATTCTTTGAAGAATTTCAAGATCCGGCTTTGTAGAACTTGTTGCATACAAGATCAACGTCTAAGGAGATCCAAAACTTTTGAGTTGAGTCTCAAAGTCACAAGTGTGGGTGCTTGTGTTGCAAAGGTCTAATAGAGAAGGAGTCTGTGGATTCGGAGCTTGTACATGGTCGTGTTAGTAAGTTCTACATGTGGTAGCAATAAGACGTTAGTGGTTTAAGTCTTATTGTAAACCTTGATTCTCTGTAGTGGATTTACTTTTTACCTTAAGGATAGCTATGTTAAATTCTCCCTAGGTTTTTTACTAGTTTGGTTTTTCCTGGGTCATCATATCATTGTGTTATTTACTTTTCCGCTGCTTTGCATGATATGATTGTTTTGCTTTAACCAAGATCTTAATAATAAACCTAAATATTCACTTGGTTAATTAATTAGGTTAAACAATCTAGTTTACAGGTATATAAAGCTTAATAAGTGGTTACAGAGCGGGTTAGCTCTTGATTTAGGTTATTATACCTATAATTGATCCTTGATCCCTGCTATCATAGATAATTTTAAGTGTCTGCCTGCTCATATTTGTGATGATTTGAATGAAAAAGACACTATTTTTTCTGTTGATCTTTTTGATGCTTGTGAAGCTCTTCGTAGGGAATTAACTAAATCTATAAAATTGGATAATCTTGAAAAAGAGGAATTGATTGTGAGATTGATTTAATCAAATATAAAGAATGAATTTTTGAGAAATCAACTTTCCTCTAAAGATGAGAAGATGAAAAGCTTGGAACAAGAGTTAGTTGAGTCTAAAGCTAAACTTGAAAATTTGACTAGTACCAAGTCTGCTGTTGTTGACAGATGTGTTTCTGTTTGTTTTAAGCCTAAAGCTGAAAAGGTTTATATTCCTCCTTTCAAGAGGAATTATAAAGAAAAGGCTTATGTTGCTAGGTTAGACAAAGGTAAAAATTTTGATATAGATGTTGAAGTTTCTAAAAATAAATATAAACCTGCTGTTAGAGAGCATAATAAATCTGTTTTTGTGCCTACTTGTCACCTTTGTGGTGTTATTGGTCATATTAGACCAAATTTTCTTATTCTGAGGCAAAGACCAAAATTTGAGACTAGATTTACTGTTAGGAATACTGATGTTTCCAAATTTGTTCTTGTTTATCACTTTTGTGGTATCTCTGGTCACATTTGTCCTAATTGTCATAAATTGAAATTTAAACATTCTATATTTCAATCTAGGATATGTGATGATATTTCTCTTGCCACAAGTCCAAATAAATTGTTTCATATGCTTTTGAAAAATTTAAGCTTATTGGCTTGTGAAAGGAAATTACAGGATTTTAGTCTTTCTCAAAAGATTGGTGTAATCCCTCAAATACACTCTGCTTCTCAAGGATTTTTACCTACAAAGCCGAAGACTCGTGCTATATTAGTGAGAAAAGAGTTGCTAAGGTGAGTGTTGTTTACTTGTCCCTGATTTAATTCTTTCATTTATTTGTGGACATGTTTTGTTTTTGTTTTTGGTCATTTTTTTTAGGTTGTTTTTTATTAAAAAAAAATCCAAAAAGATTGAAAATTTTCAAAAAGACAAAAATATTTTATTTTGTGTCTAGTTTTATTTTTCTTGAGGATTACATGGATTATGATATCTCTCTCTTGATTGAGAACATGCTTGACATTGTAGAGAAACTTGAATAGTATGTATTGCTCAACAAAGCGCTAAACCATTTCTGATTTTGTGTGAGTATGTATTATTTTGTACATGTACTTAAGGGTTAATTAAGAAATTAATATTTCTTATTTGTGTAAACTCTATAGCTTAGTTAAGCACTGTCATGCATTGCATTTGCATTTTTAATCATTTAGTATAATGTGTACTTTTAGTTTTGGTCATAAAATTTTTTTAAAACCAAAAGAAGTTTTATTTCTTTTGTATTACACATCATGGATATGTTGAGATTGACCATATTATCTTTACATAACATGCCTGTGTACCTTGTTTAGTTTGGATGAGCTTATTTTTTTGCACTTTGCTAGTTTTAGCTATGTAGTGCATGTTGTGTGGGAATTGTTCATAGTTTTTAATCACATGATCTTGATTTTGAAGTCACATGCTTTTGATTGTAAGGACTAAAAAATTCTAAGAGAAAAGTATACATCTTGATTTTGAAGTCACATGCTTTTGATTGTGAGGACTAAAAAATTCTAAGAGAAAAGCATACATAACCATTTCACCACTGTTTACTAGCCAATCATGAACATCTTAGTGCATATCGTAAGATTTTGTGCTCAAGAAAGTGTAGCACATGCACAAAAAGAAAATAAGATGTAGCCTAGGAATAATAAATAATTTTTGAAATAAAAATTGTGTGTACATAATGAGGCTAAAATAATTTTTGAAATAAAAATAGTGTGTACATTATAGGACTAAAATAAATTTCTGAAATAAAAATTCTGTGTACATTATAAGGCTAAAACAAATTTACAAGATTGCAAGCTTGTTTTCTAGGAGATGTGAGAGTTATAAGATATAACTCTTTAAGTGATAGTCACTTTCAAACTTATGTGATGAATAATGTAGAAATTGTAATTGATTACTATCTACTTATCACCTCACATGTATCTCATACTTTTACTAGTTGCACACACTTCACAAGTTTTTCTTTGCTAAACTTAGTACAAGAAATTGTGTGAGTTTAGTTTGGCCATCCAAGATTATGTTTTCTATGGTGTTTGTGCAAAATATGTTTAAGGGTTGGCAAAAATTATGTTTTTGATGATTAAAAACTTTGTTTTGAAGTTCTAGGTTGAAAACTCATATTTTTGAAAAACATTTAAACTCATTCTCATGCATTTCATTCATGAAATTCCTTGGTTTAAGTAGTTTCTACATAATCTTCTATAGTTTTTCAAAAAATTCAATTTTCTATAATTTTGATAGATCGAATGTGATTTTTGACCGACCGAAAATCCCTTGATTTTAATCATTGCTTTCTACCTGACTCAATTGGTATTTGATTGATGCTCGATTGATATTCGATTGATGCTCAGTTGATCAAAACTGAAAAATTTTCAGTTTCTAAGTTTTTAACCAATTTTTTTTTTCATGAATCATTTGTGTTTAGGATTCACATGCATTGCATTATTTTCAGTATCCATCTTGCAGTTTTGCAATTATATCTCTCATTGTTTTCACACATAACATGCATACACTTTGCTAAATTGGGTACTCAACTTAATTTAAAAATTGATTGATTAATTTTAAGTCCTTTGTACATTCTATTATATGCTATTTTTTATGTGTGAACTGTAGAAAAATATTTTCCTAAAGAGATATGATGGATAGTAATGTGCAAATATTTTCTCTACTTGATTTGAGTCCAAACACTATCTGTTTATGTGTCACATAGTGTCAAGCTTGCATATATTGAAAGAGACTATTTTTCTTCATATGTATCCTCAACTTAGTTTTTAAGTTTGGTTTTGTGTCTTTATTTTCTACACCTCCTAAAATTTTCCCAAAACTATTTTTCCTAACACTTGGGTTGTTTTTCCTATTTTTATAGGGGGAGAAACTTGTTTTTAACCTTTGTTGTTCTTAGGAGGAGTTGTTGCTCTTCATAGGAGGAGTTGCCTTTATCCTCTATAAAGCTGGATTCATGTGTTCCCTTGATTCTCTATTTTCTCTTATCCTTTGTTGCATATGTTTACTATTTACTCTTTGATTAAGTTGTCTTTGTCAATACGTGACAAAAAGGGGGAGAAATAGATGAGATATGGGAATCTTGATTAAAAAGGTATTTAAAATTTTAAAAAGGTTTTTAAAATATTTTGTTTAGGAGGAGATAAATTGTTTTTGAAAGGGGGAGAATATAAAAACTTTTTGATGTATCTAACTTAAGGGAATAGTTAGAATTTACTTTTGTGTTTATATTATGTTTCATATCAATGTTTATATGTCTTTCTTTCCACACATGTGATGATGTGTTTTTTTCAGTGTTGCAGGAAAGATAGGTACATTCCGATCAAGACCTTCTACCTCTTCTTGCAACTTCTAGGTTTAGAGTCTGAGATTGAGATTTTTGATTTATTTGGGCATTATGTTGTATGTTTTTTTTGTCACAGATTGCCAAAGGAGAAGACTGTTAGGTTTTGAGTTTGTAATGTTGACAAACTATGACAAAAACTAAGTCTCATTGGTTTAGAATGGTCTACATTGAAGTCCATGACAAAAAACTCAAGTTTGGGATGAAAAAAATTGAGTTACAATCCGTTTTGTTCGTGTGGTACTCAATCGATCGATCGAAAGTTGCATATCAGCAAAAATCAGTAAACGTAAAAAGGCCATAGCTTATCCGTTTGAAGCCCAAATCGCTATCTATTTTTTCCACTATTTAAAGGAAATCATAAGCTAACCCTAAGAGGGGTTTCCAGAGTTTTTTAGAGAGATTAGAGTGCATCTTGTGCCTCCTTTGTAGATCTAAGATTTTGTACCCAAAAGCTCTCTAAAGTCTTCTAGAAGTGTTATTCCTTGAAGACTCTCAAGATCTGGTGTTGTAGAACTTGTTGCATACAAGATCAACGTCTAAGGAAATCTAAAACCTTTGATTGGAGTCTCAAAGTCACAAGTGTGGGTGTTTGTGTTGCAAAGGCCTAACAGAGAAGGAGTCCGTGGATTCAAAGCTTGCACGTGGTCATGTCAGTATGTTCTACATGTGTTAGCAATAAGATGTTAGTAGTTTAATTCTTATTATAAACTTCGATTCTCTATAGTGGATTTGGCTTTTTCCTTGAAGATAGTTAGGTTAAATCCTCCCCAGTTTTTTTGCCAGTTTAGTTTTCCTAGGTCATCATATCATTGTGTTATTTACTTTTCTGTTGCTTTACATGATATGATTGTTTTGTTTTAACCTAGATCCGAATAATAAACCTAAGTATTCTCTTGGTTAATTAATTAGGTTAAATAATCTAGTTTACAAGGATCTAAAACTTAACAGAAAGTTAGCATGGGAAAAAACCATAGTACCATGCGTGAACCATACTAACTAAACCTAAAAACATTGATTATTGTATGCACTCAAGTGAGAAATGTTAGTTTACAATTGTGTTGGGTGATTGCAACATAATATGATATGCCCTCACTTTTTTCTTTTTCTTTTTTTGAGAAGGAAAACCATGCTGCTACTTTTTATTAAGGAACCCGAAGATCATGCAAAAAGAAAGATACAATGTCTTGTGGAGCATGCTCCACCCAGACAGATAAAGGAAAAGAATGTCTAGCTCTCTGGGCTAAAGCATGTGCAACTGCATTACCTTGCCATACAATATTAAAGAAAGAAATACTTTGAAAAGTGTTTTTTAAACTAGAGATATCATTGATGAGGTGACCCCCCTGAGCTAGCTCCCAACCACCTAACTGGATTGCTTTAATCACTAAGGTAGCATCTCCTTCAAACACAGCTTGAGTTATACCAGTTTCAAGAGAGAAAGTCATCAACAGTAGAACATCAACAGTAGGTGGCTTCTTAATCTTCTCAGTCAAATCAGCCTTTACTTCACCCCTAGAATCTTGGATAACCACACCTATTCCAACTTTGTCAGACTCACCAAACATGGAGCCATCGAAGTTTATCTTCCATGTTAGAAATACTGAATCATTGTATTATATTTCTCAATTAAAGAATATACATGTGTGCCTTTATATAGGAGGCATATGATTGCTGTACAAGTAAATGTGTAGTACAAGAATGGGTGCTATACAAGTAATCTAGTTGGGCCTAAAGTCCATAACACTATACACGTTAACAGTCCCCCTCAAACTCAAGGTGGATATGAGACCAACTTGAGTTTGTCAACCAAAGTACGAAGGCGTCCCTTAGGATGTGACTTGGTGAAGATATCTGCAAATTGATCTGTAGAGGAGACTGACATTAGCTTGAGAGCACCATGGACAAGATGATAACTAATAAAATAACAATCGATCTCAATGTGTTTAGTCCTTTCATGGAAGACATCATTGTGAGCAATATGAATGGCACTCTTGTTGTCACAATAAAGATGAGTGGTAGAGGATGTAGACACATCTAAGTCTTTGAGAAGCCATCATAGCCAAAAAAGCTCAGATGTGGTATCAGTAAGGGCACAATATTCTACTTTAGTACTGAGCGGGCCACATGAGTTTGTTTATTGCTTCGCTAAGAAATCAGAGAAGAACCAAGAAGAAAGCAATAACTAGTGGTGGACCTGCGATCAGTGGGATCTCCTGCCCAATTAGCATCAGAAAATGCACGGAGAATAAGAGGAGACTGAGCAGAGTAGAAAAGACCATGGAAGAGAGTGCCCTTTAGGTACCGAAGAATGCGCAGAACAGCAACATAGTGAGTTGATCATGAAACAGACAGATACTGGCTCACCTAGTGAACAACATAGGAAATTTCTGAATGAGTAACAATGAGATAAACTAGGCTGCCAACTAAGCATTTGAAAAGAGAGGGATTAGACAATGGTTTTCCCCTTGAGGGAGTCAAATGTGTATTAAGCTCAACTAGAGTGTCAACAGTCTTGCTATCAGTGAGTCCAACTTGAGACAAGAGTTCAAAGGCATACTTGGCTTGAGTAATGTAAAGTCCATCAGTAGAATGAGTGATTTCAAGACCCAAGAAGTAGCTGAAATGTCTAAGATCTTTCATCTCAAACTGTTGATTGAGAAAATCCTTGAGTTCTTGAATGCCACTGAGGTCATCACTAGTTATGATCATATCATCCACATACAGGAGAAGTAAAATAGTGCATTTTTTAGTGTGACGAAGAAATAAGGTAGAATTGTAATGATTGGTCATGTAACCCAAGCGAGAGATGGTAGAGCTGAATTTGGCAAACCAAATTCGTGGAGCTTGTTTAAAGGCCATAAAGTGCACGTTAAAAGTGACAAACCTTGTTTGATTCAACAGATAGGCCAGGAGGAGGTTGCATATAAACTTCTTCACTTAAATCCCTATTAAGGAAAGCATTTTTTACATCCATCTGAAAAATGTCCCATTTACTGGCAGCAGCAACAGCTAAGAAGGCATGAACAAATGAGATACGAGCAACCGGAACAAAAGTCTCTTCATAATTAATCTCATACTCCTGTATGAAACCTTTTGCAACAAGACGAGCTTTGTAGCGCTCAATGGACCCATCAAAGCGAGTCTTAATCTTGTAGATCCACTTACAACCAACCACAGATTTCCTAGAGGGAAGAGTGACCAAGTCCCAAGTATGGCTTTTAAATAATGCATCAAGTTCCTCTTTCATTGCAATTTGCCATAAAAGGGTTAGTGAAAGCCTCACGATAGGTGTGAGGCTTGTGCAATGTAGCAAGGGCAGTGTAATAATGATAGTCAAGTAAATGTGTGAAAATGGATCTTACCCAAGTTGAGTGACGAGGTAGAATGTCTTGTGCAAGATCTTCAGGCGGAGCAGGAGTAGGGGACCCAAGCTCAGGATTGGGTAGCTTGTCTTCGACCTGTTCATCTTCTACTTGTTCATTAAAAGGGGAACTAGGAAATGGATCAAGGATATTTGGTGGTTGGATAGAGAAGTCTACAGGAGAATCAAGAGCAGCTACAGGAGGAATATGTGCCTCATCTAGAAATAGATCTAAGATAGGGGAGGAATATAGAGAAGCACGGAAGTGAGAGAGCTCGACAAAAAGACGATGTTCCCAAAAGACAACATTGCGAGAGATGCGAAGACGATGAGAAACAGGATCATAACACCGATACCCCTTTTGAGTTTCACCATAGCCAAGAAAACAACAAAACCTTGACCTAGGCTCAAGTTTGTTATGCTCATGTGGCTGAAAAAGAACGAAACAAGCAGAACCAAAGGAGCAAAGGTGGTGATAGTCTAGAGGTGACCCAAAAAGGTGCTCATATGGAGTTTGATTTTGGATAACAGGACTAGGAATGTGATTAATAGCACAAACAGCATGAAGAGAAACTTCACCCCAAAAAGGAGCAGGAACTTTGGCAGAGAGAATGAGAGCACAAACAGTGTCAAGAATATGACGAAGTTTTCATTCAGCTCTACTATTTTGCTGAAAGGTACCTAGACAAGTTAGTTGATGAACAGTGCCATAGGAATGCAAAACAGCTTGGAATGAATATTGAGTGTACTCAAGAGCATTATCAGATCGAAAATTTTTGATACGTTTGAGAAATTGAGTTTCAACCATTTTTGCAAAATTAGAATATACTTGCAATAATTCAAAACGATGTGTCATATTAAAAATCCAGCTATAGTGAGAGTAATCATCAATAAAGACAACAAAATATCGAGATCCACCAATATTAGAGACAAAGAAAGGCCCTAAAACATCAGAATGAATAAGGTCAAAGATATTAGTGGATATTGATTCACTAGTATTGAAAGGCAAAGCTAGTTGTTTTCCTAACTGACATGAAACACATTCAAAATTTTCTGTAGACATTGAACCGAACAAACCTCTAGAAGCCAATTTTTGTACCTGAGAAGAAGATGCGTGACCAAGTCGAGCATGCCAAAATGCAAGGAAAAGAATAGAAGAAATTGCAGCAGTTGCGGCAACAAAAACAGGAGCAACAAGTGGAAGACGAAGGTTGTCCACAAGAAACATACGCCCAACTCTGGGACTAGTCCCAAGCTACTGTCCCGTCCTTGAATTCTGCACAATACACCCAGAGTAATCAAATATAATGCGATAACCCAACTCAACTAATTGTCCCACAGAAAAAAAAATTGTAAGAAAGGTCAGGAACATTAAAGACCCCATAAACCGAGAGGTTAGAGGTGAAAAAAGAACTTATATTATGACCAGACATTTGACTCCCTCAGGGGGGAAACTATTGATGTAGCCCTTTAGGATTTCCTTCGTGGATGTAGACCATTAGGCTGAACTACGTAATCCTCATGTGTTATTGTGTTCTATACTATATGCTTTCATTTTCGCATCCATAATAGCATATTCAACATGATGTATCAATGCTAATATTTAATATGGTATTAGAGCCACCTTCCTATGGCCATGGTTTTCTGTCCTTACGGTGTATTAAGAGCAATCTTTGTCTTCCTTAGTGTTTCTTCGATGCATTCATCTTCTTTGGCTTCCTACTGCTGTCGTCAAATCTTTCTGGTATAGTCATGCCATCGATAGAAGTCGCCTCAACACTGCAAGACCATTGCCATCCTTAAACCATCGTCACAAAGCCAAACTTCATTCAAGGGATCTTCTCAACCTTATCAAATCTCAAAGTTTCATTAAGCTTCCACCTTGAATTTGAGAGGGGGTGTTAAAGATATATTAGCCCATTATTATAAGCCCAAGCCTAATTCTACTTTGTGTGCAAGCCAAGTCTCCTACTTGTACTAGAAGTCTATTAGTCTAGGATTTAATCTACTACATATACACATGTTATGGTTTATTGTAACACAGGATTTGTACTACACTCTAATATATTATTGATATAACCATTTAGGGTTTCCTCTGTGGATGTAGGCCGTTAGATTGAACTATGTAATCCTCATGTGTTATTGTATTCTATACTTTATGTTTTTGCTTCCGCATCTATAATAACATATTCAACATGGTGTATCAATACTATTATTTAAAATTCCACATATCATCTGTAGGTGGACACCATCTCCGAGGGGCTGTGCGAACTGGGCAAGAAGGAATACTGGTCAGATTTTTAAAATCCCAAAGGTAATCTTGAGTTAACAACAAATAGAGGTTGAGGAGTTTAATGGATTAGGAGATTTGCTCGATGATATGCCCTCACTTAATGGATGGTATTGATTCGTAAATTCACAAATCGCAAATATATTGCTATTTTAGTAGAAGTGTTAGTATATTTCGGATATAACGTATATATCATATCTTTTCACGGAAAGATATGCCTATTACCAAGAGGTGTTCGTGTTTCTAAATAGTAAGACTCTTATCTATTTTGGATAGTACTAAATTTTCTCTACAAATATTGTTTTATGTTTGCAATCACCACCCTAATACGGATTTAATCCAATAAACAGAGTAAAAGGTATTTTTCTTCTATACAAAAGCATTTGGAATCTAGGTCGTTAGTGATTCTGTTATCTATATATATATAATCGAAACCTCTGAAACTCCCACAATTTTCCACGTCACCACTATTTTCTTTTTCTTTTTTATTTTAGGTTTTATATCTTATATATTTATTATTTCTTTTCAACATGTAATTATCTTATCAGTGTTACAATAGTTTAGTTTAAGTAAAACTCTATTAGATATATGTTTCAAGAGCTTGAAAATTCTACTTCAACTAAAATTCTATAACAAAAATTTCAACAAATATATAATATAAAATCATTATATATATATATATATATAAACCATTCTTTTACATTTAAAACATGCAGTTCTTTATTTCTCTCTTTTTGAGAATTCTATAACAATATTTGAGTTCATACGGATCTTGTGTGAAGTCAAGTTGCTCAGGCTTTTACGGCATCCTGATAATGTTGAAACTAAGAACATCATGTTGCCACCATCAAAGAGGGAGTTCAAAGACATGCATTTATGTTGTCTTTAAGCTAATAACATCTGATCTTCACCAAGTGATTAAAGCTAATGATGACTTGACCCATGAACATCATCAGTTTTTTTCTCTATCAGATGCTACATGCATTGAAATATATGCATACAGGTAATTTTCTTAATATCTTATCTTCTTCTTTTTTTGTGCTTTTCTTTAGTTTTAGTCTTTGTTTAGCTCCCATGAAATTTGTGGTACAAAGTATTTAGCATCATAGGTAATACTTAGCCTCTTATTCAAATTTGAGAGCAAAGTCAGCTTTGACTATTTTTATAATCAAGTTGAGATTTTAATTGGTTTATCAAGCATGGGTTAGTTGAGAAATCCATTCCTCATATGCAATTGACAGATGATTACTAAGAGAGACAATCACTTATTATAAATAGAGGTTGAGGAGTTTAACAAGGTTGTAGGCATGTGAAAAGCATGGCTTAATGAGTAGCAACATGAGAGAAGTCGATGGAGGGGAGGAGATCAATTGGAGAGTTTTTGGACTTTCTTTTTTTGTGAGTATTTTGTAGTGTAATATTTTGGGTATTAGGTATTTTATTATCCAAGTAGGAAATAGAAAACCTAGGTATAAATAGTTGATTTGTTATTTGTTGTTTCATACTTCTGAATTGTTTCCATAGTTTGTAAGTGTATGGAAGGAATTGAGGTTATTTGGAGTGTGGTTTTTGGTGGATAAGGCTATAGAAAAATATATAGAGGTAAGGTTTAGAATATATAGCAATGTATAAATCATATGAAGTTAGATATGCTATGCATTTTTCTACAAGGAAATATATGAACTTAACTTAATAATGTTATTTATTTTTTATTTATGGATTGTTGCAACATGGTTGAGACTTCTATGCAAAATATAGATGGAGTAAATACCAAAAAAAAAAAAAGCTAGAAGTAATAAATGCCTGAAATTATTTAACATTTGTTAATTTTCGCATGCATCGCATGGGTTAACGACTAGTATGTGTATAAGACCAAAGATAAATGAAAGGAACCAATTACTTAAGACACATTATCTTGACTTAGTACCATCCTCATATATGGTCAGAGATTACATAACAAATGAATGACATCCACAAAGACCTCGATGGCTACATTGCACAAGCCTGCCTCTTTCGATTATGATGATGCATCATGGTGCTAAAATCCAAACATTCAATCAAGAGATACATATAAAAAGTTCCAGACCATAAACCATATCATCAGCCTCATCATTAAAAAAGGGTGATATATATATATATATATATGGAGAGTTTTTCTCTTGGGTTAATATAGTTATTTTGATAGAGTTGAAGCAGTATAATTTGATGTTAAATGCTTTTTTATCAGTAGCGGCATTCTTAGTTTTTTAAAATTCCCCCACCATCTTATATTTTTTTATTAAAAATACAAATCTGTAACTAAAACATTTAACTATTAATTGGACACCTGAGATTTTTTTAAAACAATATAAATCGATCACTAATGCATCATTTTTTTTTTCTTCTTTATTATCCTTATTCTACACATAGCTCATATCCAACATATATTTTGTTAGGACATATGTAGTTCAAGTCTGTGAACTTATGTCGCTATTTTATGTAATTGGCTTATCCTTAGACAAAATGCACTTTACTTGTAATTGGGTAGATCTAGGATGTGTTAAACACTTCAAGAAACTGTGGTTCAAGATTAAGTGTTGAAGCCGTCGAAGTCTGTCCAAGAAACAAGCAAGGAAGTGCAAGATTTTAAAGCTCGATAGATACCTCGACAGATACATCTATCGAGATTTAAAGAAGCTGTTTAGCCCGAGCCTCGACAGCTGTCTCGATACCTCTCGATACCTCTATCTATCGAGAATTAAAGAAAACAGAATTCCAAGTCTGTTTCAAGTCCAATCCGTGAGCATGTCTTTGGGACTTCTTTTCTCCTAACCCTAGACATATAAAAGGATTATTTTAAGGGCCGTCAAAAGAGGAATCACAAGATACAAGTTGCATCTTCTCTGAGAACTCGTTGTTCATGCAAATTGTGATCTGTGAGACAAAGTTCGTGTCCTAGTTCATCTCTGATGATTTGAAGAACTTTGCAGCCAACATTCTTTCTTCCTCAAGTTGGTGAGTGAGTCACGTACTTGGATTCGTGCAAAGGAGTAAGACGCGTACTGGGATCCGCGCATCACATTGGTTAGTCACGTACTGGGAGCCGTGCATTAAACTGGAGAAATTGTCACTACAGAACAAGTCCAATTGGGTATTGGGGTAAGAGTTCAACTGTAGGTTGGTGAGGTACTGGGATTCCTTACTTGTAACTGCTTGTTGTGATAATAGTGGAGTTTCGGGAGTGGTGACCTTAAATCACCCGGTGAGGTTTTTGCCGTAAGGGTTTTCCCCATTCGTGAACAAATCACCGTGTTATTTATTTTCCGCTGCTTAACTTAGTTTGGTGATTTGTTTGTGCTGCCACGTGATTGCATGTTAATTTGATTAATTAATAACTGGGCTAATTTAATTAATCTAATTATCACAAGGGGTCAACGCATTTGTGGCCTGTCATATTTTCCTAAAAATAGACATGTCTCTATAAATAAATGTTGTATTTTTTTTTTTTTTTTATCTTATTATATCATACTAGTTCATTAATTCATAATATATTCAAGATATATGTTACAAGAAATAGATAACTTTTTTTTAGAAGAACAAAAAATATATAGATAATTAACCAAATCTATTAAAGACAAGCATTTTCATTTACCAATAGTAAAACATTGTTATTTTGCTTTTGGAGAATAAGACATATAGAACTGTGTTATTATTTTAACTAGTTGCTAACCCGTGCAATGCACAATAAAATTATTGAAAATGAAATCTAATGAATGCTAAGCAATTATGCAAACTACCATTTAAATTAAAAGACAAATATTAGTAAATGTTATTATCCTTAGCTGCTTGTGTTACATCTAGAGTTTCATATCTAAGTTACTACAATACTATTTGTAGCAACTAAAGCTCACAATATAAGTATATTACATGAGGTCAAAACTTATATTATCTTCAAGCTCCCCTTAGCTTCACAGAGTCCCTAACAAAATTTCTTTTGTATTGAATTTGATTTCAGAAGACTTATTCAAAATTATTTGAACTAAACCTCACAAATTAGAAAGAAAAAAATAAATAACATTACAACATTGTAGCTGATTAATATACAAATAAATTACCAATTTAACATGATAAATCACTATTAGTAATTTAGGAAGCAAAAATTAACAAAATTAAAGTTGTTACCTATTTAACCTAAAAATTTTCATATTCTAAATTTGTCAAACACCTATAAACAAATAGCTATTGATATAAAATATTCAATAATTCCTTCAATACCGCATGTTGTTCATGCTGTAAAAAAATTGAGAGAATAACACAGCAAGCATCTTAAACGCTTTTTTGCTTGGACCCTACAAAACAATATATATATATATATATATATATATATGAGAGAGAGAGAAATAATTGTGACAGTGTTGGAGGCAAAGTAAAAGATTAAAAAAACTAAAGAAGCAAGCGGTTTGGTGTTGTATATATAGGTATATACAAGAATAGGTTCTAATAATGATGTTTGAGTTTAAGAATATGGTTTCATAAAGTGAAAATTCAATTTCTGGAATTTTCTAAGTGAAAATTTGAAAATCAGTATTTTTGATTGGTCGAAACTTTGACTCGATTAATCAAAAATGATAAAGAAAAAATCTTGGAGTTTCTAGATGTCTCGATCTCTATTTGATTCCTATTCGACTGATCGAAAAGAGCACTCGATCAATCGAAAGTAATTTTTGACCGATTGAAAATCATAAAACGGGATTTTCTGCAGAATTTTCTGGTGACTGTTCAAAAAGGTTGAAGAGTTTTTAAGCCTTGTTAACGGTTTGAGAGAAACACAAGAAATCCTGTAGTTTTCTCTAGAATTACTGTCTGTAGAACCCAACAATAGTGTTGGGGGCAAATATTGTCTAAGGAAAACGAAATAGTGCCTCTAAGTTATCTACTTTCTGTTTATCTTTTGTGTTAACCTTGTTCTTCCATTATTACTTTGTGTAATATCCCCAACATTTGGCTAGCATATCAACTAGCTAATTTATATCAAAAGACATAAAAATCTTACAATCAAATAGAATCCCTCTTAAAAGTAAATAAATACATGTGGTACAATCAGATAAATAAAAGGTTTATCAAGTTACACAACAGATTTTGATGAGGGTAATCTCTATCTTAAACTTGTGATAATGATGAAAATGCAACAACTACTAATTATGCAAATCTAGCATAATCTTATTTCGATTCAACTACAACAAATATGATGACAATTATCATAGAAAAATTATTTAAAAAACAGCCTTTTATGATATAACACATCAAAGGGAATAAATAATAAACAAACCTATGAACTAAATAAATTTTAGACACATATAAAAAAATGTATAATACCCACTAAAGTGTTTCATTTCCTTAGACAATGTGGCTTAAGTCACAGCAAGTCCTAAAATGAAAAATTATGAAGATAAAAAAGACATTGTGACACTTCACACAAAGGTTGGGTAATAATAATAATATTTACTCCCTCCATCCCAATTTGTTATTTAATTCAACCATTACTCCAAAATAAAGGAGAAAGAATTTGTACACCTTTCCAACTGGACTCCAAAGGAAATTGTAAAATGATAGCTTTATTTTTTTCCCATGTATGCCACATTCCATATGATACATATGTTAGAAAACCCATTCTTTTTAGAGATACTTAAATTAATGTTAGCTCTTTAAGAGGTTTCTCTTTCTCTCATACTATAAGGCAACTTAATGTTGTTGCACTTGCTTTAGCCTAGAAAACAAGGCTTTCTTTTCCTTTATTAGTTTGGATGGAAAATGTTCCATTAGACATTGATGCTTTTCTTTTTGCTGATTTTCCATCTTCTTAATCAAATTTCAAGTGTGGTCTTTTTCCTCCAAAAAAAAAATTGTCTTGTGACTTCTTTTGTCATTCTTTTAATGATAAACTTACCTTAATAGAGACATGGAACACCATGAACTTCTTCTAGCATATGCTTATGCAAATTTGCAATAGTACTTAAATTTTAAAATTAATATACATTTTTTTAATTAAGATATAGATATGTGGATGAATTTAAAATTGATCGAATGCTCTACATCATATCATCAAGAATATATCCTATTTCCTTTTTTCACTTTAGCTAGATTAATACATAATATTGCATACTAAACCAGATTAAACAACTTCAACACTACCAAAATAAATAAGAACAATGAAGTGCTAAGAATTTTGTTTTCTATTTCTTTGTTGTAAATGCTCTGCACAAAACCCGATATTTCTCTTTTTCTACAAAGGACATAAGTTTCTGTTCTACATAGACACTTATAGCAAAGGATACTCATACCAGCTAGTTCAGGACAATATAATCAACCCCTATTATTATTAGTATTTGAGAATAACAATAGTTCTTCAAATTCAATTTCTATTAGAAATTAGTACAATTTGATTTCCATCAGACTATATATTCATGTTGGAACATATATTGAGTTCGTAAAAACTAAGCAAGTCCACTTTAAATAGAGGCCTAAGAAGGCCAACATCAAGAACTTCTGATATGTAAAAACCAATTTTTGTGGGATTCACCACGCTAAAGAACTTAATAACATATCACTAGTAAATTTTAATTATTTCAAACAACCCAAACAAATAAAGAGAGCAATAGAAATTCTCACCAATAGTTGTGAGTTGCAATACAAATTCTGGTCACCAATAGCAGTGAGTCGCAATACAAATTTTTAGTAATTCATGCCACACTTGAGTTAGATTAATGCAACAACAATACAAATTCCCAATGTCAACGATACTATACATGAACTATTCAGCCTTTCTCATTAAACAATAACTACATAAATTGTTCAGCCTCTCTCATTAAACAATATCTACATAAACTGCTTAGCCTCTCTCACCTGTAGTTTTTGTTTCAGTAGATAATTCTTTTCCAATGTTAAGGATACTCTACATATCATCCACTTTGGAGCCAAATATTCTTTTGGTTACCTAAACTATTCATCCAATATTTGAATCTCCTTCCAAAGCTATAGACATGTAATCGCTTTATTTATATCCATGTGATGGCCAAGAGTACAATCAAAGCTAATAGAAGGAATTTTAAATTGATTCAATTCCAATGATGGAGGAGGGATTCACTTAAATGAGGAGACTAAGAAAAACGGAGAAGTGTCATGTTCTGAGTATAGTATTGAATTTTACACTCTATAATTCGATTTGCTAACTACTAAAACACCTAAGCAAATTCAATTTTTGCAAGCATGAATTACACCAATTGATTGAATTTCTGTAGGCACGGATACTACTAAAAGTCTATTATTAAATTTTCTAACTACTAAACTCTATCACACTAATTACACAATATAAACCAATAATGTTACTGTCTCAAACATAAAAAATAAAAAAAAACCAAATAAATTTTAAATGTAGAAACAAATAATCATATATCAGTACAAACACCCAACCTAAATACATAAAAATCCATATATGACCCACAACACAAAAGAGGTAGTAACAAAATTAAAAAAAAAAAAAAAAAGCAATAATAAAGAACAATACTATTAATCTAATCTTTACATTGAACTATTACACAAGGCAGTCACAAGAATAGAGGTCAAGAGCAATTGGGCTTTAGAGATACCTGAACTAAATCATCCAACTTTTCAAGTATTAATATAGTGTGAAGAGAGGAAGAGATAAAGGAGTTAGAAAGCCAAAGTCTGGCGTTAGGAAGCTAAAGGGTTGCCGTTTGAGATTGTAACCATGGAACATAAAAGGTTGCCATTTGAAATCATAACCGTGGAATACAAAGGGTTGCCATCTAAAATTGTAACTGTGTAAGAGATAGGGCTGGGAAATGTAAAGTTGTAATTTACAACTATTTTGTATTGGCTTTAATTCCGTACCAAATTTGATTGTAATTTTGTTCAATCTTTTGTACCATGTATTTCATGTGGGATTTATTTGTAAGGGTTGTGTGAGAGAGAGAGAGAGTGTGTGAAGACTCAAGGCAACATTGAGGACAAAAGAAGTTTCCATGGGTAGCTCACAGGTAGCCTTCTCATGAAATGAAGCATGTGCTTAGCACATGATTGGAATGCAAAGAGTCAAGACAGATGATGATAGCTAGTTTTCACGAGTATCTCACGGGTAAGACCTTCCCACGAGTTACCCGTGAAACAGTCTGTTTTGTTATTTTGTCATATATGCTTCACTACATCCTCATACACACTATATATACCATTATTATCCATATTGAGTAGAGAGCATTTTAGAGAGAAAACCCTAGCCACAAACCCTTGAGAGTGTGAGATTGTCATACCTATAATCCTCTACACCATCCATTGTGGTTTTTCCCTACTCCTACCTCTCCATTTCCAAATCCTTGAGAGGTTTAAAACCCAAACACTTACCACACCCATACTCAGTTTCAAGTGAGGTTTTGGTGCTGCTGGGAAGTATTGAAAGAAGCCAAGCTTTGGCGGATGTAATCGGGTGCATTGCGGGATCTGGAAAGTTAGACAAGACATGGTTCTAAAAAGCCTTGTTAGAGTAGGAGCTTGGATGGCTTAGGTGCACTAGGTAGATTAGGCTTGGAGGGTCTTGCTATTCGTGTATCCCAACTTATTGTCTAATGGATTGATTTACCGCTTGGATGGCAGCGAAGAGGTTTTTTGCCAAGTTCTTCGGTTTCCTCTTCGATAACACATCGGTGTGTTATCTTGTGTTTGTATTTCTCTTCCCTACTCTTTTAGCTTTCATTTTATCATTGTGATTTGTTGAATATGGCTCATAATAGTTTTATTGTTTATTTGCTCACATTTACTTTATTCCACACTTAGTTTAAGTTAGAGTAAAATCAATCGAGCCGTAATTTATTAATTTTAGGTCTAAACAACTCTTGTGTTTTTAACACAAATTCGAGCTTTCAATTGGTATCAGAGCGGCTGCACTTACCATGGTTTTATTACCTAAGTGCGATCCAAAACCCCTTTTGTAATGGATCGACCACATTCTCTCAATGCTCCACCATACTTTGCTGGGAGCAACTATGCTTTTTGGAAAGTTCATATGAGGGCATTCCTTTGTGCTATAGATGAGTCCGTATTTGATTCCGTTGAGAATGGGTAGACCCACGACAGCCAAGTCCGAATGGGACAAGGTAGCTCTTGCTTTGGCAAATGCCAATAGTAAAGCAATTAATGCTATCTTTTATGGTGTGTCTACTGATGAATTTCACAGGATATCGCATGTGAAGACTAAGCTTGGATGATTCTTGAGACTATCTATAAAGGCACCAAGAAAGTCAAGGACACAAAGCTCCAAATGCTTACCACCCAATTTGAAGAACTCAAGATGAGTGACAATAAGTCATTTGACTCATTCTATGGGAAGCTCAATGAAATAATGATTGCCAAGCTCAATCTCGGTGAAAAGATTGAAGATGCCAAGGTGGTGAGAAATATTTTAAGGTCATTACTGGAGAGCTACCCTGCAAAGGTCACTGCTATAGAAGAAAGCAAAGATTTGGATGAAATCAAGATTCAAGAGCTTATTGGATCTCTCCAAACATATGAGCTGGGACTGCCTTCTCACAAACCAAACAAATCACTTGCTCTCAAGACCATTAATGAGAGAATGGATGACTCTTTCGAAGAAGATTATGTGGAGAAGGAAGTAGCATTCCTTGCGAAGAACTTTCAGAAATTTCTGAAGATGAAGAATAGTGGGAATTCTTTCAGCATAGGAAAGTTTTCATCATCCAAAGGTGGTAGGAAGGAGTTCAAGAAGAAAGATGGGAAGAACTCTCAAACCACCCCCCCTCCAAGGAGTTGTGTGCTACAAATGCAACGACCATGGACACATCAAGAAAGTATGTCCTAATTACTTGAGAGAGAAGGGTAAGGTGTTTGACACTACTCTTAGCGTCTCTGACAGTTCAATCTTAGACAAAGAAGAAGAGTGTGACAATGATGGGAACTATAGGGCTTTCATGGTGATTACCTTCGTTGATTCTAGGGATGAATTGAGCAATTAGGTAAAAGAACTTAGTGAGCATTCTGAGGGTGAGGAAGTTGAAGAATCGCAAGAT
This sequence comes from Castanopsis chinensis, assembly GCA_032878915.1. Taxonomy (NCBI): domain Eukaryota; kingdom Viridiplantae; phylum Streptophyta; class Magnoliopsida; order Fagales; family Fagaceae; genus Castanopsis; species Castanopsis chinensis. Next base: position 183,524 of record JAVQMG010000047.1, on the reverse strand, counting down.
GTATGCCAAAATGAAGGTGAAAACAACCTTCAAGAAGCATATGACTCTTTGCTAGAAGATTGTGGAAAATATGTCAAGGTTGCAAACCATGTTATAAGAAAGATGAAGAAGATTGAAGAAGAGCATAAGTGTACTCTTGTGCAACTTAAAGAGGCAAAATGTGAAATATAAGGACTCAAGGGAAAGCTAGTGGAAGCTTACTCTAAAATCAAGTTTCTTGAACTTGAAATAATCCAAGCTAATGTCAAGGTTGAGCGTATCTCCACCAAGAAACTAGACAGTGTGCTGTCTTTACTAAAATCTTCACATGACAAGACTGGTTTGGGTTATACCAAAGAAGGAAGCTCCAGTAGCAAACCCAAGAAGGAAGTGAGGTTTGTTTCAGCTGAGAGTGTTGAAAAACTTAAAGAAATGAAGCTTAGGACTGAGACCCCCACTACTAAGAAAAGAACCATTGGTGCAAAACCAAAAGATAAAGGAAAGTCATTACCCAAAAACCAAAGGGGGCCTCAAGTGAAGCATGTGTGTCATCATTGTGGCGTTCAAGGGCACACGAGACCTAATTGTTTTGAGCTCCATGCACTCAAGAAGGCTGACTCCATGCATGGCCAAGAAAGTTTAAAGAAAAGGCAAAAGGAAACACAACCTAAGGGAGAACATGAAGGACAAATCATTGGAGACATAATGGAAATGTTGAAGAATATCTCTCTATGCCTTGCTAGCTTCACTCCGAGGTTGGAAAGCTATGTTGGTCAAGCCCCTCCATCCAAGGTTTTCACCCAAAACACTCGCAAAGTGTGGGTGAAGAAGGGTACTCATGCATGATTATTCCATATGCCCATGTATTAATTCTTCCAATGTTTAGGGTCATAGGTTCATGCAACATGTCATGCAAAATCTTCTTGTGTCATTGCTTCTGGCTCATAGCATGTTTCTTTTGCAAGTTGCGTTTTGTTCTTATTTTTGTTGATCTTACTTTTCGTGTTATGTTTTTGAGTGTGTTGAGAAATTCAAAAACTCATAAAAAATTGAAAATCTTCAAAAAGTTTAATCTCTTGTTTTGTGTATATCACATGTGAGTTTGGCCTAGTACCTTCGTACTTATGGCGTAGTACATTTACGAGTTTAGCTTGTTTTGTATGCATATCTATCTTTGTGAGAAAAATCTTGAAATCTATGTGTGATTGTTGTAAATCTATCTTCAAACTTGTCATGAATGATTAACTAATAATCTTGTTGGTCTTAATACATGCATAGACTTATGCCTATATCTTTTCCCACATTTTTATATTTTTGTTTATAGCTCATCAAATGTCTAATCTCGAAAAGAGAAATTGAGCTGCAAAAGCCATTGCACATACTAGTATTTGACTCGAAAAAAGGGAAAGTGACTTGTATTTAAATGTATGGTGCCTCAAAAAGCCAAAGACTCACTCTCAAAGATAAAATATCAAAAATTTCAGACATCAATCTCAAAATGAGATGTATTGTTCAAAAATGATCAAATGTTATGATTTGTAAAGAAGCAAAATGAAAAGCATCAAAGAGATGTAATCATTTTCTTATGGGAGATCATATATGTTCATTTCTATAATTGAGATAGTTTACTTGACTTAGTACTAGTTGTGTATGACTTAATTGAATTGATCATTGAAGCTTCACTTTAGACTAAGGACTTTTCCACTTTTGATACTCACATACAACACACAAGACTTTGTTCAACGAATGCTTATTTCATTTGTGTGATTGTACATGATCAAATGTGATGTGGATGCTCAATTGCTTGCCGATCAAACCCAAAAGGATTTTTGAATATTTTGTATGTTTTTGGAAGTGGTTTTATACTTTCGTGCTTTAAGTTTTTATTCAAAATGCATTTTTGTGTTGTTCTTCAAAAACTTGTTTAGAGGTCTTTTCACGAAAAGCTCGCCACTAAGCACTTCCAGCAAAGAGAGATTAAGGCAAAAACTGGAAAACACAAATTCAAACAGAGACTTTCACGACTTCTTCGCGACTAAAGGCTTTCCACGAAATATCTTGTGCTTCAGATGAGTTTTTCGTGAGTAATTTTGCTACTATCTAACACGCGAAAAACGCATGTTTTCAGTTTTAATAGGGCTGATGTGACTGATTTTTTAAAACACTTCATTTGTCTCACTCGAACCTCTCTTAACTCATATTTGATTTTCACTCAAAACCCTCCAATTTCAAGTCCAAATCTCTGCAAAATCTCTCCAAAGGTATGTTACTTGACATTCTTTTCAACTTTTTATTTTAGATTATGCAAAATTCGGTTTAGGGTTCTTGAATTAGGGATTTTCGAAAAAAAGAGTTAGGAACTATGATTTTGGGCAAAAAAATTTCAAAATTTTGATTGGGCTTTGCCCCTTTTGTCTTGTTTGTATCTGTGTTGGCCCCTTGTGGCAATTTGATCTTGCATTTAGTCGTTATTTTGTTTTTCATTTGTTCATGCATTACTCATTTGTGTAGTGTAGTGTTGCATTCCATGTGTTTGATAAAATGCTCAAGTGGCATTTTGAGTTGTTTTGGACTCCATTGAGTACCAAATTTTTGAGGATTACCATGATTGGACTTGTTTATCATGTCTTGATCATTGGGAATGTGTTTTGCACACTTTGACCCCCATGTGCCTCACCATGCCTTGCCATGCATCACCTAGGCACACACCATGCACACCTCATGCATATTAGATGCACACATATGCACAGTGGACATTGTTTTGTATTTTAGAGATATTCACATGTTTTAGCACTTACAGCATGTCCATTTGACATTGTTGTGTTCTTTTCTAAGTCTTTGTGCTTATTTTTATAAACTAACTTGACGCTAATCAAGTTTGTGTTCTTGTCTTTGTGTTTTTGCACTTGTTTTCTCCTTGTGCTTTATGTTTGTTTGTGCAGATGTCTCCTACAAAACACTTTGCTTCCAAGAAATCCTTCAAGCGTCCTCACACGGACTCTAACAACTTCAAGTCCATTGAGGCAAACATGGCTTATAACGACTGCTATAAACGAGCCACAATCACTATGGAAAGAATTGTTAGAATGGAGACTCTTGAGGACACTTACATTCCTGAGGTGTTCAAGGAAAGGACGTGGACGAAGCTGCTGAATCTGAGTGGAAATGTGTACTCAGAAATCATCAAAGAGTTCTTCTCAAATGCCAGTGTGGATGGAGACCACATTAAATGCTGGGTGAGACACAAGGAGTTTGTTATTACAAGAGAATCAATCCAAGAATTCCTCGAAGTTCGTCCACCTTCTCAGCAGATTACCAATCAATATGATAATCGATTGGACTTTCTTGAGCCAATGGTGAGACTTCTTGGTGGTACACTAAACAAGAGATCAATGAACACCATTCCATTCAAGCCGAAGACGAGGACTCTAGCATATGTCATGATCCACAATTTATATCCAGTCACCAACTTGACGACATTGTCCACTCCAAGGACAATTTTCATATACGATCTCTTCACACACAAAGAGATTGACATTTGTGGACACATCTTCCATCTCCTGATCAAGAGCATTGAAAAAAGGAACTCCAGAGCTATCATGCCATTCCCCACTCTCATCATGGGCCTCATTGTGAAGACAAGGCTCAAACTTCCTAGTAGTCTCACCATAGTACAAAGAGAGTATCCCATTGGAGCTAACACAGTGACTAGAAGCAAAGCCCACATCACTGGATCAAAAACCGACTTCTCTCAAACCCCAAGGGTTGCTGTTGAAGAAGGAGGTGGGGACACAGAGGATGAGATTGACAAATTTACCTTAGCACCAGAGAGTTTTGCACAGCCATCTTCCCAAGCACAACCACGGGGACCCGATCTTCTTGATCGCCTTATTGCAAGGGTAGAGCAAATGTATGGCATGATCGAATCTTATGTGCAGTTTACATTCAAGGCCAAAGCACTGCATTATCATCACAGATTGAGGATATGGAGATGGTGCAAGGATCCGATTCAGAATCTAAGCAATTCTAGCTCCTTTGGCCATATCAGTTAAAAAGGGGGAGAAAGTTTTAAGGGGGAATTGCACATTTTGAGGGGGAGCATAGCCTAGCACATACACTTCATAGACATATTGGTTAATTTTTGGTGGTTTAGTTGTTTACTTTCTTTTGCCATAGTTTCTAGAACGTGCTTATTTACATTGGTTTCTTTTAAAGCTTTAAGTACTTTGGTTTATTTCCAGTTTAATATTCAGTACTTGGTGTTTATCTCATTTCTTTGTATCATTTTTTTAGTACTTTTAGTTTATCTTGAGTAATACACACTTATGCCCTTGTTGGATCTTGTATCCTTAATGCAAATACTTTGGCATTTTGCATTGGTTGTGTGTTTGGACATGTTCGGATGATCGATTACTGTTAGATGATCATTGTAGTCATTCTTTAATGACTGTTCTTGTATGATCAAGTTATGCTTCATAGTTCATATCTTGTTGTTTACCTTGATCGCATTATACTTGCTCCTATACGTTCCTTGTATTCAACTTGTCATGAGCTTAATGAAATTTTTGTTTGTTTGCGAGTGTTTCAAGATACAGCCGTATACGTGCAAGTGCTTCATAGCTTCTAGATTAGGTATGAGTGAGTTTTGCCATTGTTCCCAAACTCACGTTTAAGTCTAGAGTCTGTTATAGGGTGTTTTGTCACGGAATAGCCAAAGGGGGAGATTGTAAAGTTATAATTTATAACTATTTTATGTTGGTTTTAATTCCGTGCCAAATTTGATTATAATTTTGTTCAATCTTTTGTACCCTGTATTTCATGTGGGATTTATTGGTAAGGGTTGTGTGTGAGAAAGAGTGTGTGTGAAGACTCAAGGCAACATTGAAGACAAAAGAAGTTTTCGCGAGTAGCTCGCGGGTAGCCTTCCCACGAAATGAAGCATGTGCTCAGCACATGACTGGAATACAAAGAGTCAAGACAGATGGTGATAGCTGGTTTTCGCGAGTGTCTCGTGGGTAAGGCCTTCCTGCGAGATACCCACGAAACAATCTGTTTTGCTATTTTTGTCATATCTGCTCCACTACATCCTCATACACACTATATGTACCATCATTACCTACATATTGAGTAGAGAGCTTTTTAGAGAAAAATCCCTAACCACAAACCCTTGAGAGTGTGAGATTGTCATACCCATAATCCTCTATACCATCCATTGTGGTTTTCCTCTACTCCTACCTGTCCATTTCCAAATACTTGAGAGGTTTATAACCCAAACATTTACCACACCCATACTAAGTGTCAAGTGAGGTTTTGGTGCTGTTGGGAAGTATTGAAAGAAGCCAAACTTTGGCAGATGCAATCGAGCGCATTGTGGGATTCGGAAAGCTAGACAAGATACAGTTCCGAGAAGCTTTGTTGGAGTAGGAGCTTGGAGGGTTTAGGTGCACTCGATAGATTAGGCTTGGAGGGTCTCTTACTATTCGTGTATTCCAACTTATTGTCTAGTGAATCGATTTACCGCTTGGAGGGCAGCGAAGAGGTTTTTCGCCTAGTTCTTCAGTTTCCTCTTCGATAATACATAGGCGTGTTATCTTATGTTTGCATTTCTCTTCCCTACTCTTTTAAATTTCATTTTACTTCTGTGATTTTTTGAATATGGCTTAGAGTAGTTTTATTGTTTGTTTGCTCGCATTTACTCTATTCCGCATTTAGTTTAAGTTAGAGTAAATTCAATCAAGCCGTAATTTATTAATTTGGAGTCTAAACAATTCTTGTGTTTTAACACAAATCCAAGCTTTTAGATAGAATTTTCTTTTTATTAGTATTTTTAAATTTAGGAGAACTATTTTTTAATTGTATTAATATAATGTGAAGAAAGAAAGAGATGAAGGAGTTAGAAAGCCAAAGTCTGGTATTAGGAAGCTGAAAGGTTGTTGTTTGAGATTGTAATCGTGGAACACAAAGGATTGTCATTTGAAATTGTAACCGTGGAACATAAAGGATTGCCATATAAAATTGTAACCGTGTAAGAGATAGGGTTGGGAATTATTTTCATTTTATTAGTATTTTTAAATTTAGAAAACTATTTTTAAATTGTAGGAAAAATTCAACAAAAAAAAAAAAAAATGGTTGACATGGCTACTGATGTAACTCAACCTGAGCGTAGCAACATTAAATGTAATGCTTCAGCTTTTAGTAAAATATAGATGTTTTATATTTTTAAAGAAATGACAATTAACCATCGCATACCCTTGGTGCGATAGTCACTATACAAGTATAAGTGCTTGTAGGGTGTGGGAGGACAAGGGCCGGGGTTCAAGTCTCCAAGAGAGAGCTTTACACACATATACACTTAAATTATGTTAGAGTAAAAATTCTATGTTGTATAAATAAATAAAAATGACAATTGAATTGTAAAGAGTTAGAATTAAATCCATATTGCACCTCTCATTTATAAAAATTTCCATCCTTTGACTACCATGTGTTTTAGAAATTTTTTAAAAAATGATGACCATTATTGAAGAAAGAGGAAGAGTGATGGATTAGATCTCAGAACTTAGAATAGTGGTATGGGAGTGTCAGAAATGAGAGAGTGAGAGGAATATCTAGACCAAAAATCTATATATATATATATATATAATAGGTGAAGCAGAGAGAAACTCCAATTGGAATTCTAAATTAGAATCCTAATTTTGTGCCATGTGTTAAGATTTATGTGGTTCCATTTGTTTAAATTTAATTGGATCAGTTGTATTTTCGAAGTGTTTTTTTTTTATTAAGGTTCATCTCTCCATATTTGCGTATTTCAAGGTTCATCTCCCATTCTCCAATAATAACCTTCATATATAGCTCTATGTTGTTCAATGAATAATGCATGTATTTGGATATTTTTGTATCTTATATAAGAAGAGGTTTTTCATAGATTCAGATTGTACTCACAATTTTAATGATCTGGTTTATGCTTCTAAGGTTTGATTACTTCTTTTTTCATCTTTTCTATTTTAGTTTTCGCCATTCGCTTGTCTATTTTAGATTTTTGTTAAACAACAATAAAAGTTTCCTTCCTTTGACTACCATGTGTAATTCTATCTATATATGTAAAAATAAATGGTAAGAGATTACGTGAACAATGGTAAAAATAAAAAAAAAGTGGTGTGTCCATAAAATATGCTTATTGTTTGCTTTTATATCTATGCTCTTAGCTCTAAAGGGGGGCCCATTAAGGCTGGCTTAGCCTCCTTATTTCCTTCCATGCCTTGAAATATGACCTTAATACGGTAATACCCCTCTATTAGTTCCCGCAATTACCCTAGAGATGATCTTTCTTGGACAAAGATCCCACACCACATTTTTTTTTAAGGTGGCCGCTATGAATGATGACTCCATTAATATCTATAAACTTTATTGCCACACTACAAGCATTGATTTTATCAATGGTAACTTCGAGACATGTACTTATCTTTGTTGTTTAAATGATCAAGAAGAAGATTTAATCATTATATTTTTGAAGTGTGTGTAGCAAAATTGGTGCAGATCCTAGATGGTGAATCACAGTTGGTATCAGAGCCAGGCTGCCATGTCTTCGGACACCAAGGCGAGGGTGACTGTCTTGGAGAACATAGTTGGTGCTCCTAGAGAAGGGGAACAACTTTCTGTTTGTGACAGACTAGATGCTGTTACTGCAGAAACGACTGTGGTGAGACATGATCTTGCAGAACAGAGGGATATCCTTTTCAATCGTGTTGAAGAGTTGGCTGCTGCATTGGACGCCCAGAACCAGGCAGCAAGAGAGACCCAACGTCAACTAGAAGCAGAAATTATTCTGTTGAAGAGAGCGATGAGTGGCTTGCCCAGGGAGGGGGAGATGGCCACGAAATTAAAGGTGCTTGAACCTAAGCCCTTTAATGGTGCTAGGAATGCCAAGGATTTGGAAAATTTCTTGTGGGATATGGAGCAGTATTTTAAGGCTGCTAGGGTGCCTAGTCAAGAGATGGTGACAATCACAAGCATGTATCTTTCAGGGGATGCCAAGTTATGGTGGCGGACTCGTGTGGAAGATGATGCTGATGCTGGTAGAGGCAGAATTGACTCGTGGGAGGCCTTGAAGAAGGAATTAAAGGACCAGTTCTTGCCTACAAATACTGCCTGGGTTGCAAGGGATGCTTTGAAGAAATTGAAACAGACTGGTACTGTGAGGGAGTATGTCAAGACGTTTAGTTCTTTGATGTTGGACATCAAGAACATGTCAGAGGAGGACAAACTGTTCAATTTCATGTCTGGCTTACAGCCTTGGGCCCAGATGGAATTAAAGAGGCAGGCTGTGCGTGATCTGCCTTCTGCTATGTCTGCTGCAGATGCCTTGGTGGACTACAAATTCAGTAAGCCTAGTGGGGAAGAAGAAAAACGTAAGTCCAAGGATAAGGGCAAGGACAAGCAGAAAAAGGATGGCAAGAAGAAAGATAAGCAGAAAAAGGGTTGGAGTACCAAGAGCAAGGGAGAGAGTTCTACCACTCAAACAAGCAAAGAACAGCCTAAGCTTAATGCTGGCTGCTTCATTTGCAACGGCCCTCATCGTGCTAGAGACTGTCCAAAACGTGAGAAGTTGAATGCCATTATCACTGAGGAGAATGGTGGGCAATCTGATGAAGAGGTCCCAAGCAGAATGAACCCTCTGCAGTTGCTGAATGCATTGCATGCAGGAGGCACTTCTAGGGGTTTGTCTTATGTTCAAGTGGAGATGAACGAAAATGGGGCTGAGGGTATGCTTGATTCTGGTGCTACTCATAACTTTGTTGCTGATCGAATGGTTCAAAGGCTTGGTCTGAAAGTGAGTAAGAGCCCTAGTAAGATCAAAGCTGTAAATTCAGAGGCGAAACCTGTGTTGGGGATTACTTATGGGGTAAAGTTCAAGGTGGGCGAGTGGACTGGGAAGGTGAATTTCCTAGTCATGGAATTGGATGATTATGATGTAATTCTGGGAGATGAGTTTTTAGTGGCTGCTAAGGCGGCTTTGCTGCCTTTCATGGGAGCTATGTTGATCCTTGATGATAAGCAGCCTTGCTATGTTCCTGTGAGACGTGGGGTAGGGAATAGCAAAAGTAGTAAAGGGAAGGAACCGATGGTTTCATCCATGCAGGTTGAGCATGGGCTGAAGAAGGGTGAAACGACTTACTTGGCTACACTGATTGAGGTGAAGCAGGACAAGTATGTCGATGTTCCAGATGCTGTGGTTGGATTGTTGGGGGAATTTGCTGATGTTATGCCTCCAGAACTACCAAACACCCTTCCACCTAGACGTGCAGTTGATCATAGGATTAAGTTGATTCCTGGATCAAAGCCACCGTCAAAGGCTCCATATCGAATGTCTCCATTGGAGTTGGATGAGATGAGGAAGCAGTTGACAGAACTGCTAGATGCAGGCTATATCCAGCCTTCCAAGGCTCCTTATGGTGCTCCTGTTCTGTTCCAGAAGAAGCAGGATGGCTCCTTGCGGATGTGTGTAGATTATAGAGCCTTGAACAAAGTGACTGTGAAGAACAAATATCCAGTCCCTTTGATTCAAGACCTCTTTGACAGATTGAGCAAAGCTGTCTACTTCACAAAGCTGGATTTAAGATCAGGCTATTGGCAAGTAAGGATTGCAGAAGGGGACGAGCCTAAGACTACATGTGTGACCCGGTATGGTTCCTATGAGTTTTTAGTTATGCCTTTCGGTTTGACTAATGCCCCTGCTACGTTTTGTAATTTGATGAATGATGTCTTCTATGAGTTTGTGGATCGCTTTGTTGTGGTTTATCTAGATGACATTGTTATTTATAGTGAGTCCTTAGAGGATCACCTAGACCACCTTGGGAAGGTGCTGTCTAAACTAAGAGAACACCAATTGTTTGTTAAGAAGGAAAAGTGTGAGTTTGCTCAACAGGAGATTCTGTTTCTGGGGCATAAAGTAAGCAAAGGTCAGGTTATGATGGATGAGAGAAAAGTGCAGGCCATTCTTGATTGGCCACCACCAAGCAAGGTTGCAGAACTTCGGTCATTCCTTGGATTGGCTAACTATTACAGGAAGTTTATTCAAGGATATTCGAAGAAGGTGGCTCCTCTCACAGATTTGCTGAAGAAGGACAGAAAATGGGTATGGACAGATGCATGTCATGATGCTTTTGAGAAGCTGAAGGTTGCTGTATCAAGTGAACCAGTGCTGCGTTTACCAGATTTTGGTGTACCCTTTGAAGTCCATACGGATGCTTCAGATAAGGCAATTGGTGGGGTTCTTGTGCAGGAAAAACATCCTGTTGCTTATGAGAGCAGGAAGTTAAATGAGGCAGAGCAGAAGTGTTCAACCCATGAGAAGGAGATGATTGCAGTGGTGCACTGTTTGCTGGCCTGGCGTGTATATTTGCTAGGGCCAAAGTTCGTGGTGAGAACGGATAATGTGGCTAACACTTTCTTTAACACACAAAAGAAGCTGTCACCCAAGCAGGCTAGGTGGCAGGAGTTACTACAGGAGTATGACTTTGTGTGGGAACACAAACCAGGCAAGCACAATGAAGTGGCTGATGCCTTGAGTCGCAAACAGGTGCAGGAATATGTGGCTGCCCTGACTAGGGTGGAGTCAGATTTTGTGGAGAGGATCAAAGACAGTGCAAAGTTGGATGCTACCTATCAAAAGCTAGTGCAGGACGTTACAGCAGGTTTGGTGAGACGTTACTGGCTGGAGGATGGGTTACTTTATGCCAAGGGTGGCAAACTGTTTGTTCCAAGTGGAAAGATCCGGAGAGAGTTGATGAAGGAAACTCATGATCCACAGTGGGCAGGACATCCAGGTAAAGATAGGATGTATGCATTGTTGTCCCGTTCATACTATTGGCCTAAGATGGACTTAGATATTGAGTTGTATGTGAAGACCTGTTTGGTTTGCCAACAAGATAAGGGCTTGACTCAAAAGGAAGCAGGTCTGCTGCAGCCTCTTCCTATACCAGAGAGTCCTTGGGTTTCTATTTCCATGGATTTTATTACTGGTTTGCCAAAAGTTAAGGGGATGGGTTCAGTATTTGTGGTTGTTGATAGATTCTCAAAGTATGCTGTTTTTATGGCTGCACCCAGTACATGTACAGCAGAGGTGGCTGCTGACTTGTTTTATAAAAACGTAGTGAAATACTTTGGGTTGCCAGAAGACATTGTAAGTGACAGAGACTCTAGATTTACTGGTCGTTTTTGGACTGTTCTGTTTGGTTTGATGGGTTCAGAATTGAAGTTTTCTACTGCAAATCACCCACAAACAGATGGGCAAACAGAAAGACTTAATGCGGTATTGGAAGACTATTTGAGACATTATGTGACTGCCAGCCAGAAGAATTGGTTAGATTTGTTGGATTCTGCACAGTTTGCCTACAATCTGCACAAATCTTCATCAACAGGGATGAGTCCCTTTGAGTTGTCAATGGGGCAGCAACCTCTCACGCCTTATGAGATTGCTAAGCAACGTTCAGGGGGTAGATGCCCTGCAGCATATAGGTTTGCCATCAACAAGCAAGAGCTGATGCAGGAGGCACAAGACAGCTTGTTGAAAGCACAAAGAAGGATGAAGAAATATGCTGACAAAGGGAGAAGGCCTTTGGAGTTCCAAGTGGGGGATAGGGTGCTGTTGAAGTTGACCCCACAGATTTGGAGGAAGTTCAGAAGTGAGGCAATTCACAGAGGTTTAGTCCCTAAATATGATGGTCCATTCGAGATTGTAAAGAGAGTTGGTGCAGTGGCTTACAAGTTGAAGCTGCCAGAGAGATTGCAGATTCACCCAACAATACATGTGAGCTTCTTAAAGCCGTATCATGGGGATGCAGAGGATTCCTCAAGGAATGAAGCTAGGCGTGCCCCGCCTACTGTCATGGTTCAGTTTGATAGAGAAGTGGAGAAAATTCTGGACAAGAAGGTGACAGGTTATCGTAAGGGAGGAAATATGATAACATACTACTTGGTAAAGTGGAAGGGGGCTGCGGAATCAGAGGCAAGTTGGGAGAAAGCATCTACATTGTGGCAGTTTGAGAAAGAGGTGAAGGCATATGAGGATACCCTACCGATGAGGACATCGGCTTCTTCTGGTGGGGGTGGTTTGTTAGGAGCTTTACGAGTTGCTGATGATGGCATGAGGAATATGTGTGCTTGGACAACAGCAGGCCAGTCACATGGCTCAACGTTTTCTCAAGACACCCATGGCTCCTCATGCCATACTAGTGAAGCTCCTAAGCACTCTATGAGGGGGACAACCCAGTCTCCCTACTGTGTTCAGATTGATGAGCATGATGAGGGGCAGCATGTGGAGGCACCTTGCTCCATATGATGCCCCAAGGCCATGGCAGTGGTGAGCCATGGTGGGCAGAGGTGGTTTATTGATGGTGGGCAGCAGCAGGTGGTGCTGACCCTTGAGGATGGTTGATGGCATAGTGGCTTGGTTGGGTGGCTTTGTGTGTGGGCTTGGTGGCTGGTGTGCAAGGCAGTGCTGGGTTGCTATGTTGATATCAGGCTATGTGAGTCATTTGGGCTGGTTGGTGCTGGCTGAATGCAAGGACTTGTATATGTGGGCTGATGGCAGTTGCGTAGTGGGCTGCATTTAGACATGCTGTGTGGGCTGTGTTGCTGATGAGAAGGGCTTGGACAAGAGCCAAGCACTTAGAACGTGATGGATTAATCATGTGTGGGCTGCTGAAGCATGGGCAGAGGCCCCATGATATGCTGAGTGATGGGCTGGCATGTGTAGAGTGTGCAGCAGCAGTTACCGGCGGTTACTATTCAGTTCCTGCATTGTTGGGTGTTCAGACATGCTGAGAGAGGGCTGGAAAACGTGGATAGCAGACAATGCAGCAGCAGTTGCAGGTGTCCTAAGTCAGACACAAGTGGCAGCAAGTCCTGATCATGGGGCAGTTACTTGGTAGTAACTGCCGCGACAGTTATTTCTGTGCATATAGCCTAGGCTGTTGGGGTTGTCAACAGCAGAGAGTGTATTTTTGCTTAGAGAATTTCGTGTGTATTCTCCAGGCTTCCTTCGTACTTGAATATTGAGTAATAAAGGTTGGGGTTGGTACCCTGTAAATACTGTGTGTACTGTGTGTGTGTGATTTCCCTGCATAATTCTGTTCTGTGCAATACTGCAGTGTGTGTGTGTGGTGTATTGGCTGAGACTAAGGGACGAACTTAGTGCCATCACAGGCAGTAAATTTAAAAGAAAAATTGACCCTGTGACCATGCTACCACATGGGTATGGATATAATTTAATAAAATAATGAAAATAAATATATTGCATTTTATTATTTAATTGATACTATTGGTTTTTTTTTAATTTTATTAATCATAAGTTTAGTTATGTTTAAAAAACTAAGTTTATTCATGTTTAATAAATCTTAGCATTATGTAATTTTTTAACAAATATTTTTATCATACAAAATTCTAAAGAAAGAATGCTACATAGACATATATATTCAAGGTTGATAGTTATGATTAAGTTGCTTTATCACAAGCCATTTTTAGCAAAATATTTTAATCAATTAAATGTGAATCTCATAACATGCATCTCATAACAATATATAACAATAAAATAACGTGAATCTCATTAAAAAAAATTTAATCAATTAAAAATCACTAAAATTATGAGCATAAAACGTAAAGGCAATCAAATAGGATAAGTTCTAATTATATATATGATCTAAAAAACATCTTGAGTTCATGTCTTCGCCAATTATATATAAGTCTGAGTTTTGAGATCCAAGATTTATGAGTAAAGATCTAAGAAAACTGTGGTTCAATCTTGAGAAGATTCTCATATTTAATAATTAAAAAAAAAAAAAAAACTATACATCCAAAGTCTACCTTTGCAGTAAACACTATATATCTCTTTAACACTCCAAAGAAAAAAAAACAAAAGAGCCCATCATCAATCCTTTAAACTAAAAATTCTTGAGAAAAAGAGATTGAGAACATAGGACGAAAATAAATAGATCTAATGAAAAGAGAGAGTGAGAGCTAGATTATAAATCCCATAAAACTTGGAAACAAAGAATAATAATAAAAAAAAAAAATCATATCTAATTAACAATTACCTTACATATGAAGCTTGCCTTTGTAAAGGAGATCTATAATTGATATGCAAAATAGAGCGAGAGAAAGAGAGATTAGATTGAATTTTGCAGAGATGGAACGAAACCAAAAAAAAAATCTTAATAAAACAGATTTAGTAGAGAAGTAGAAATTGAATTTTGCACAGAGAGAGAGAGAGAGAGAGAGAGAGAGAGAGAGAGAGAGAGAGAGAGAGAGAGAGGAGGTTCGGATGAATATGAGTAGTAGAGGCGTGTTTCTTCTTCTTTTTTTTTTTTTTTTTTTTTGAGGAAAAATACATGAAATCAAAAAATTATAATGGGAATCTATGGAAAACCTTTTCTTATATAAGATACAAAAATACCCAAATATATGTATCATTGATACTGAGAGATTCCTTTCAAATTACTTATCAAATTTCATAACATTCATTGAACAATAGGAGAGTTGTATTGGAGAAGGGGAGATGAACCTTGAAATATGCAGATGTCGGGAGATGAACCTTGAAACACATAAGTGTCAAAAAAAAAAAAAAAAAAAAAACACACACACACCGGAATTACAACTGATCCACTTAAATTTAGACAAATGGAATTACATGAATCTTGACACATGGCACAAAATTAGGATTCTAATTTAGAATTGCAATTGAAGTTTCTCTCTGCTTCACCTATGGTCATCATTTTTTAAAAAATTTCTAAAACACATCGTAGTCAAAGGAAGGAAACTTTTATTATTGTTTAACAAAAATCTAAAATAGACAAGCGAATGGCGAGAACTAAAATAGAAAAGATGAAAAAAGAAGAAATCAAACAAAAATCTAAAATAGACAAGCGAATGGCGAAAACTAAAATAGAAAAGATGAAAAAAGAAGTAATCAAACCTTAGAAGCATAAACCGGATTATTAAAATTGTGAGTACAATCCGAATCTATGAAAAACCTCTTCTTATATAAGATACACAAATATCCAAATACATGCATTATTCATTGAACAACATAGAGCTATATATGAAGGTTATTATTGGAGAATGGGAGATGAATCTTGAAATACGTAAATATGGGGAGATGAACCTTAATAAAAAAAAACACTTCGAAAATACAACTGATCCAATTAAATTTAAACAAATGGAACCACATAAATCTTGACACATGGCACAAAATTAGGATTCTAATTTAGACTTAAATGGAATCACATAAATGTTGACACATGGCACAAAATTAGGATTCTAATTTAGAATTCCAATTGGAGTTTCTCTCTGCTTCACCTATTATATATTTATATATATAGATGTATATATATATATATATATATATAGATTTGCAAGTGGAAAAGAATTTATATAATATATGACTGATTTCTCTATAACAAAAAAAAGAAAAAAAAATCGACTTTTGATATAATTTAATATCCTTAGTTATTTCATACTAATCAGCATTATCTAATCTCTACTCTTTTGTTTTTTTGTTTTTTGTTTCTGTTTTTTTGTTTTACTAAAGACAGAAGGTTCGTTGTACATAAAGCTCAATTAATTCATACCAATCAGCATTCTCTAATCTCAACACTTTTGTGTTTTGTTTTACTAAACACAGAATTGAATGTTCATCGTAATCTGTTACAGCTAGTTGGAGAGTGAAACCTAGTATCTAACTCAAATATCAAAACATCGAGTGAAAGGCAAATTACATTTTTAATTTGCCGACAGTTTTCCATTGGTTTTTCGTCTAAAAGGCACTCACCAGATATTATATTAACCTATGGTTTTATATGAGGAGTGCATTTATTTTATTTTAATGTTAAGGAAAAAAATTTCATCACTTTTCTAAAAATACTTTAAAATGTTATGCTTAGAGAAACATTATTTTCACTGGAACTTTAACTTTTATTAAACCCTAATTCAGGGACAGTTGTACATGTTGAAAAAATTTTATATATAAAAGGATTTTTTTTTTTACTTATTTAATTTACCCTTAAAATAATTTTACACACCTTGACTTATATTTTGCACCACTATCACCTGATCACATACTAATCACAGATCAGCCTAACTCAAACTCAAAAAACAACACAGAACAACCTAACTCAAAGCCAAACAATAATACAAATCACATCTCTCTCTCTCTCTCTCTCTCTCTCTCTCTCTCTCTCTCTCTCTCTCTCTCTCTCTCTCTCTCTCTCTCTAACTATTTATGTATCTACAATTCTAAAAGTACAGTGTGAGTGTTTGTAAGTTGTGAGGGTCTCTCTCTAGTATTTTTTGTCTAGATATTCCTCTCACTCTCTCATTTCTAACACTCCTATACCACTATTCTAAGTTCTGAGATCTAACCCATCACTCTTCCTCCTTCTTCAATAATGGTCATCATTTTTAAAAAAATTTCTAAAACACATCGTAGTCAAAGGAAGGAAACTTTTATTGTTGTTTAACAAAAATCTAAAATAGACAAGCGAATGGCGAGAACTAAAATAGAAAAGATGAAAAAAGAAGAAATCAAACAAAAATCTAAAATAGACAAGCGAATGGCGAAAACTAAAATAGAAAAGATGAAAAAAGAAGTAATCAAACCTTAGAAGCATAAACCGGATTATTAAAATTGTGAGTACAATCCGAATATATGAAAAACCTCTTCTTATATAAGATACACAAATATCCAAATACATGCATTATTCATTGAACAACATAGAGCTATATATGAAGGTTATTATTGGAGAATGGGAGATGAATCTTGAAATACGTAAATATGGGGAGATGAACCTTAATAAAAAAAAAACACTTCGAAAATACAACTGATCCAATTAAATTTAAACAAATGGAACCACATAAATCTTGACACATAGCACAAAATTAGGATTCTAATTTAGACTTAAATGGAATCACATAAATGTTGACACATGGCACAAAATTAGGATTCTAATTTAGAATTCCAATTGAAGTTTCTCTCTGCTTCACCTATTATATATATATATAGATTATGTTTTTCTTTATTTTCCTGTTATTGTTATAATTTTCTTATATTGACTTATATATGTTAGAGTGTAAACTCATGTTAAATTATTTTAAATTGATTAAATTTTAATATGTTTATAACTAGTAGTATACTTAAACTCTATAATCACTAAATTATTTAATAAAAAATTTCGATCGAAAATACTTTGTTTTTGGTGTAAATTTTTTTATTATATATGTGATTTTTTTTTTTGGTTAAATCATGCTACATACATACTTTATGTATAGATATTATATTATATATATATATATATATATACATTACCCTTAAAAAAATTAACACAGTTTTAGAATCCAAATCAAGACCTTATCTTCAGTCTCATCGTAAAAAAAAAAAAAAAAAAAAAAAAAAAAAAAAAAAAAAATTTCCACTCTCTTTTTTTCTTTTTTCTTTTTTGAGAGGAAACATTGGAAACTTTATCAATGAAAACTGGATATATCAGACTGAATTACATACTAAACTTATTAGACTTTTTAGCAATTTGCCACACAAAAAACCTAGCAAACAACACCTCAGCCACAAGAGATAATAATTGGTTTAGGTTGTGAGGTTTATCAGCATTTTGACGAAGTGGGGCCAAGATTTTGACGAATGGGACCAAAGTTGTATGTGAATATCTAACTTGATGCATATCTTTACGGATTTTCTTTTTCTTTTTCTTTAGGTAAGGGGACTGGCCCCTTTGGGCCCCACCTAATTTTGTCTCTAACACTATCTTAGGGAATAGTTATATACTAAAAAAAAAGTTTGGATGTACCATAGTTAAAAAAAAAAAAAAAAAAAAAAAAAAAAACAAAGACAAAAGGAAGAGGTCATTCATTCAATTTCGGGAATCTATTATAGAGTAGGAATTTCCATCCGTCCATGAACTTGCCATAGAAAATCAAATCGTATAAGACAAGGAATTTTTGTTTTTTAGGACCATATAATAAGACATTGAATTTCCATTGGTCCATATAAAAACAAGAAATTGAAAGGAAAGTTCTACATGCTGAAATCGTGCAAAGCACATTTACAAATATACCCACGCTCTTTTTTTATTTATTTCTTATGCAAAGTATACGCCCTCTCTCTTTTATATATGCATAAAAACATATATACATATATTCCAATTCTCCCATCATTTCCAAGCCTATCTCCAACAACATTAACCTAAGGATGAGTTACGCACTACCTTTGCTGCTATTTTTTCTTCTTCGATTAAACTATGCAATGTCCAAAGTCGAAGAATACCAAACATACATCATCCATATGGACCATACTCAGAAGCCTGTGTCTTTATCAACCCATGAGTCATGGCATCGTTCCATTTTAAATTCATTGTCGTCTTCTCCTGGTGATGACCAGGACCAGTTATTGTACTCATACAACCATGTCATGCATGGCTTTAGTGCGAGGCTTACACCCTCTCAGCTATCTGAGGTTGAGAAATCTCCGGCTCACCTCGCCACATACCCCGAGTCCTTTGGCAAGCTGTTGACAACCTACTCCCCTAAGTTTCTTGGGCTACAACAAAACGTTGGCATATGGCCTGCTGCCTCGTATGGAGAAGATGTGATTGTAGGTATCTTTGATTCAGGAATTTGGCCAGAGAGCGAGAGCTTTAATGATGAGGGAATGTCACCAGTGCCACAAAGATGGAAAGGCAAGTGTGAAAATGGCACAGCATTTAGCCCTTCATACTGCAACAGGAAGCTCATTGGGACTCAATCGTTTAGCAAAGGACTCCAAGCTGCAGGTATTAATATATCCAAGGAACGAGATTTCAGCTCTGCAAGAGACTTCCTAGGTCATGGTACACACACATCATCCACGGCGGTGGGTAACTATGTACATGGTGTAAGTCACTTCGGTTATGCAAGAGGCACAGCCAGAGGCGTGGCTCCTCGTGCACATCTTGCTATGTACAAGATTGGTTGGGCAAAAGAGTCATTTTCAACCGATGTTCTTGCCGGTATGGACCAAGCAATTGATGATGGGGTTGATATCATGTCTTTGTCCATTCGCATAGATTGGACTTCTTATTTCACTGATATCATTGCCATAGGTTCTCTTTCGGCAATTGAGAAAGGGATTTTTGTTGTCTGTGGTGCTGGCAATGATGGTGATTTTAAAACAATATACAATGGAGCACCTTGGATAACAACTGTTGGGGCTGGCACAATTGATCGAAGTTTCCACGGAAAAGTGACTCTAGGAAATGGGGTTACCATTGAAGGCACATCATACTTTCCAGAGAGTGGTTTCATTACTAATCTATCTTTGTACTATGGCACACGCAACATGAGCAAAGCAATTTGCAACCACAATTCATTGGATAAGAAGGTTATTGGGAAGGTAGTCATCTGTGATTATAGCACCAAGATTAATGTTTCTGAACTGATTAAGGAGGTCGAGAGCGCAGGTGGTTATGGAGCTATCTTCTTGACAGATGCATCATTCTCTCTCTTCAACTAAATACTTCATTCCGAGCCTTATTCTACCAACTGCTTCAGGGACTCAGGTTAAAGAGTATGTGACAAAGGTGAGAAATCCAATAGTGAATGACATGAGGTTTCTATTAACGAGGTTCAGTACTAAGGCTGCACCTCAAGTCGCCATGTTCTCTTCAAGGGGGCCAAGCACAATCAGTCCAGGATTTTTAAAGCCAGATATTCTCGCTCCAGGAGTTGATGTGCTTGCCGCAGTTTCACCCATTGTACCATACATAAGTGTCGGCAAATATGATTTGGCTTCAAATTATGCTTTATATTCAGGCACATCAATGTCAACACCACATGTTGCTGGCGTTGGAGCTTTACTAAAAGCAATCCATCCTGAGTGGAGCCCAGCAGCTATCCGATCAACTATGATGACCACAGCCTATGTGAAAGACAATACTGGCAAGATTTTTAAAAGCCAATTGACAAATTCTTCTTCCTCACCTCTATACTTTGGTGCTGGCCATATCAATCCAAACAAAGCCATGGATCCTGGACTGATCTATGATATGGGTCTGCAAGATTATATTCAATTTGTGTGCGGCCCGGGGTACACTAAGAAGCAAATGATTCTTCTCCTTAGACGAACTCGATGGAGTTGCAACCACAATTCTATTCATGATCTAAACTATCCCTCTTTCATGGCTGTACTCTCCAACAAAACTAGATATCCAGTGACAATGAAGTATAACAGGGTTGTGACAAATGTTGGCAATGATAAATCTGTTTACCGAGCACATTTGGAGAACATTCCAACCGGAATGAAAATAAGTGTGAAACCGAGGATTCTAACCTTCACCCGCAAACATCAGAATCGAAGTTTTGTTGTGAGTGTTGTGCTTGATAAGCTTGATGGAGAATATCCAATTCCAACGGTATTTGGTTTTGTCAAATGGATTAATCAAGATGGCCACATAGTATCTGTAGAGAGGGAAAATTCCGAACCTATCACAAGCTAACACATCATGCCACCAAGTCCACAAAGTATAGCTAATTACAAAGCATCATATACTGCTATTAGAAATTTGCCAAATTCTATTAAGGTAAGAATATAAAAAGCATGCAAATTGCTAATCACATATAGGCACGTGTAAGCAATGATGCAAGTGAGTTGGCACGTGTAAGCAATGACCTAAGCAATCCGGCGCGTGTAAACGATGACACAAGCAGGCCAATCAAGCTGTGACATGTGTCGCCAATCAGGCTCCGCCATGTGTCGCTCACCTACTACCAAACTCCTATAAATAGAAGCATTCCTAAGGCATTTGAGGACACCAAGACATCTGGGGAAGAACCAGGAAGAGATCTTGAGTTCAAAAATCTAGAAGCTCTGCTGAAATCAAGCCCTGAAGCCTCCAAGAACTTCAAAAACTTCAACTTCGAATACGAAGAACATTCGAAGACAAATCATCCAAATCATTCTCCTAAATCTCAAAGGTTACTGGAATCAAGCTCAAAAGCCTCCAAAAACCTCATAAACCATAAATCAGCGAAGCTCTACGGATTCAAGCCTCTAAAGTCCTGAAGAACTTTCACCACAAACCTTCGAATACGAAGAACATTCAAAGTAGAATCATCCTAACTACTTGTCTAGATCTCAAAGGTCACTGGAATCAAGCTCAAAACCCTCCAGAAACCTCATAAACCACAAATCAGAGAAGCTCTACGGATTTAAGCCTCTAAAGCCCCGAAGAACTTTCACCACAAACCTTCGAAGACGAAGAACGCACGAAGAATATGAAGAACGTGAAGAACAAAGAATTTCTAACAAGCTCATAGCCAGAAATTCATTGTAATTCCGTTTAAAAAATCTTCGATCCATCCTTCAGCCAAATTGAAGGATATCTTGTGTTCGAATCAAAATCACATCACCACAATTCCAACCAACAAATCTTTCAAGGAGATCGAATCAGAGGATCACTCTTTTGTAATTACAGTGAATTGTACCACACATTCATCAATACAAATTCGCATTTGTGAAACTATTTTACTTGTTTGACTTATTTCGAACAAAGAAATTTAGTCGTACACAAATTCTGGCACGCCCGGTGGGACCTCTCTGCCTCTCATCCCTTTCTCCTCCAAAAGAAAAGAAATTTGATTTGCTACCAACCTCAATGGCCTCTAGCAAGAACATTCAAGCTTCAACAATAGCTACTTCAGTTAGACTTGGTACAGCTACCACCAATAACTGCATTGGTGCAATCAATTGTAGCCAACCAAAAGCTCATAATCAACTTCAATCTCAATCAATCAAGGAATCCAAGGTCCAGACAATTATCTCCTTAGACCCTCTTACAAGAAACAAGGTCATCAATAAGGACATCTCCACCTTGGAACGCCTCAAGTATGGGGGCAAATCCCCTTTTCCCTTCACAAGAAGCTGGTCGCACGATTTCTCTCCCATCAAAGTGAACTCAAAAAATGAGATTTCACGTGCTCACTCCAATTCACTTCTTTCTCCATCATCCTGGGAAGTTGTGTCAGTTATGATGACTAACACCTCTACCATGGAAGAAAAGATGGCTGAAATGGAGCAAAGGGTTGTCCTTCTCACAAAAGCACTTAAAGATAAGGACCTCCAAATTGCAACCCTAATGAATAAACTTGAAATACAAGATCTTGGTGAATCAAGCCATGATCCTAAGTTCCCATTTGGCTTTACTTCTACAAAAGGTGACATAGGAAAAGAAAATCAAGACACTCCTCAATGAGAAAAATCTACTTCGGTTGCTTCGTTATCAGTTCAACAATTACAAGACATGATAACAAATACCATCCGAGCACAATATGGAGGTTCTTCTACAAATTCTCTCACATATTCGAAACCCTACACAAAGCGCATCGACAACATGAGAATGCCAAATGGGTATCAACCCCCCAAGCTCTTGCAGTTTGATGGCAATGGAAATCCTAAGCAACACATTGCTCACTTTGTAGAAACTTGTGAGAATGCAGGGACTCAAGGAGACCTCCTTGTAAAGCAGTTTGTTCGTTCACTTAAGGGGAATGCTTTTGATTGGTATACAGACTTAGAACCCGAGTTAATCAACAATTGGGAACAACTTGAAAAAGTGTTTCTTGACCGATTCTATAGCACGCGTCGCACGGTAAGCATGATGGAGCTTACCAATACTAAGCAGTTGGAAAATGAGCCCGTTGTTGACTATATCAATCGGTGGCATTCTTTGAGTTTAGATTGCAAGGATAGACTTTCTGAAATTTTTTCTGTAGAGATGTGCATCCAAGGCATGCATTGGGGACTTCTTTACATCCTTCAAGGGATAAAACCTCGAACATTTGAAGAGCTAGCAACTTGTGTGCATGACATGGAGCTAAGCATTGCTAGCCATGGGAATTCAAACCCTCCCACACCTGAAGTAAGGAAGAATGACAGAAATGTGAAAGGCAATCTCAAAGACCCAGTGGTTGTTAACACTGCCGTAATTGAGGTTCCAAGAAGAGGAGCAAAAGCAAATGAAAAACAACTTGAAGGACTGCAAAAGAACGAAATACGTCGTCTGACCTTTAGGGAACGTGAGCAAAAAGCATATCCTTTCCCCGACGAAGATGTGCCAAGCATCTTAGAACAACTATTACAATTGAAGCTGATTGAATTGCCATAATGCAAACGACCAGAAGACATGGGGAAAGTTGATGACCCTAACTACTGCAAATATCACCGCATCATTGGCCACCCAATCCAAAAGTGTTTCGTCTTCAAAGAACAAATCATGAAGCTTGCCAAAGAAAACAAGATTAATCTAGACTTTGATGAAGTTGTCAGATCAAACCATGTGAGCGTTGCTTGTGATGTACTTCCAACTCTCAGGCAGGGGGCAAACACCAACAAGGATTACAAATTGGTTAACAATGATGACATAAGCATCAGCCCTATCAAAGGGAAGTTTCTCAAACGCTTCTATGCTTGAAAATCGAGGACTGCTCCTCGGTAAGAGCTTAAACAGCCTACTGCAGCGCTACAAGGGTACATGATGTCTTCCCATTACCTTTGAAAGCGTACAAATAAATAAAAAATTCATCAAACAAAAAAAACTCATAAAAAAAATCATAAAAAAAAAAAGTAGTTGAACTACGTAATGACTTGATCCCTCTCCAGGTACGTAGGCAGCTTAGTATTTTTCACTAAGTTCAGTTACATGAAAAGAATAAGGCTTGCCAATCTAGCTTGAAGAGTTGTCCAACAGTTGTCAATATGCTTTTAAGGTCCCTTTCGTTAGTAAGGCATTACTTAAAGACAATCAACTGCTCAATAGGATGATTAAAAAATCGTTGTACTTAAAGATGAAGACTAAACAAGGTCTGCATGGCATTCCCCATCTTCCATGGACATTCTCTCACATTTATGAAGCATGTTTTGCATCACTTATCTCCTAGGGGCATCTTCTTATACCTTGCAAGTCTAAGTTACATCGTCTCTCTTCTAGGTTGTGCCACTTCATAGCTCTGAAATTTGAACCACATCATCTCTCTTTTGAGTGGCATCACCTCACACCATGTCTTTGAAATCTGGATGACGTCAACTTCTTCCAGAATGATTGTAGACCATATATTTGAAGTCGGTGTTGCATCATCTCTCCTCTATGGGCATGTTCTGACATCTTTGAAGTCTTGGCGGCATTCTTCTCACATCTTCAAGGTTTTGTTGGCATTCCCTTGCATCTTCAAAGTCTTGATGGGAGCTTCTTGAAACTTCAAGGTTTTATTGGCATTTCCTTGCATCTTCAAGGTCTTGATAGGGACTCCTTGAATCTTTAACGTCTTGTTAGTATCTCTGAAATCTTGATGTCTAGCAACAGTGCTAGGCACCCTTAATGTTTGAGCTATATTGCCTCTGGAAATCAGTGTTGTTGTAGCTTTATTATAAAGGTCAATATTGGTGCGACTTTAATGCGAGTGTGGTGCGGATGAAGTGTTGACATGGCTTCAAGGCAAAGATAAATGTTGGCATGGCTTCGGTATGAATGAAGTGTTAACATGACTTCATGGCAGCGATAAATATCAGCATGACTTCAATGCAAATAAAATGTCGAGGCAGCTTTATGGCAAAAGAAGAGTACTAGTGCATCTTCATTACAAAGGCAAAAGGTGGTGTGACTTCATGGCAAATGCAAGTACAAATATTGCTTCAGTAGAAAAATTAATGGTGACGCTTCATAGCAGTTGCAAGTGCCTACGCCGCTTCATGAAAAAGATAAGTGGTGACATGGTTTCGATGCAAAGAAAAAAATGGATACCGCTTCATTGTAAAGGAAAGTGTTAATATGACTTCAGTACAATGACAAATGTTGGAGTGATTTCATGGTAAAAACTCTTGATGTGGCTACGTTGCAAAAACTCTTGATGTAGCTACGTTGCAAAGATTATTGACATGGTTGCGTTGCAAATACAAGTGTTAGTGCGACTTAATTGCCAATACTAGAGCCAGTGCGACTTCAAGGGCGAGTACTGACCATAGCAATATAGCCTAGCGAATATCCTTATGAAAACAGCATTGCAAAGATGAATATCGCTAAAAGATTGTTGATGCATAACAACATGAAGGTATACATCACTGCAAGAATGTTGCTGTCAATAAAATAAAAAGCCATCAAATAAAGGCAAACACTTCTATGAGAACGTCAATGTAAAGTTTGTTGTCAAAATCCAAAAACCAAGGAAATTGTGCTGCAAAACAAAACAAGCAACAAAAAATTTTGTCAGGAAAAAGATCTCATAGCATGAATTTAAAAAAAAAAAAAAAAAAAAAAAAAAAAAAAAAAAGCACTTGAAAGCAGGAGAAGAAGGCTGAAAGTTGAGCATGTGATGAAGGCAATAGCATGCCTTTATATAGAAAAATTATGAGATAACGGACAAGAGAAATGTGAAAACAATTGGAGCTTAAATTCAGATTTTTGCACATTCACAGCCCCCAAAGTCAAAGAAAGACTGCACCAAATTTTGGAATGAAAGAGTATTCAACCATGGATGACTCACTATCAGAGCAGCCAGCACCAAAATAGACCAAGAATAGGTCCAACCATGCCAGCAGACTTCTCTTTCAAACTCGTGCAAATCCTGACCTCATTTCACAAAATTAACACCATAGTAGTCTTCTACGGCCTTCAATCTACAAAACCCAGAAAGATCATCAACAATGGAGCTACCACGCGCCGCCACGCGCCACCAGAACTTCGCGATAACCAATGGCTTAGTCTTCTAAAACTGTACAAATTTGTGCATAATTTCACAAAACTGACCCTACAAGAGTATTCTACGGCCTTAGATCTACAAAATCTGAAAATTCAAAGCCCAAAAGATGAGCCACGCGCTGCCACGCGCCACCAGAAGATCCGACGATCGCTGCCTCAGATTCACGCACCTCCACGCGCCAACAATTTCTTTCACGCGCTCTCACGTACCGGCAGATTCTCTCACGCGCTCTCACGTGCCCTTACGAGCCTCACATGCTCCTCACGTGCGAAGTTCCAGCTCTATGACGTCATGGGTGATGTCATCCTCTGCGGGCAGGTTTGACCCGAACCAACCCGGTTTGACCCGTTTGCTTGACTCGGATCCGAACCACCTGCAAAAAAAAAAAAATTAAAAAAAAAGAAAAGAAAAAGAGCTTTGACCAAGTTGGACCTTTGACTTTAACCAAAAAGTCAAAATTTTCAAAACGGACCTGTCCCACTCAATTTTTCGAGTACATTCCAATTTTTGGATCCATTTCTTCATTTGAAACTCGAAAATTGTGCAAACAGTCTAGTTTCTAGAAAGTTGACTATTGCACAAATCTTAATGAAAAAGTCAAAATTTTCAAAACGGACTTGTCCCACTTAGTTTTTGGAGTACATTCCGATTTTGGGATCCATTTCTTCATTTGAATCTCGAAAATTTTGCAAACACTCCAGTTTCTAGAAAGTTGACTATTGCACAAATCCTTACCAAAAGTCAAAATTTTCAAAATCGACCTATCCCACTTGGTTTTTCAAGTACATTATGATTTTGGGATCCATTTCTTCAACCGAGACTCGAAGATTGCATAACGGTCCAATTTCTAAGAAAGTTGACTTTTGCACAAATCTTGACCAAAAGTTAAAATTTTCGAAAAGGGCTTGTCTTGCCCAATTTTTCTCGTACATTCCAATTTTGGGGTCTATTTATTCGTTTAAGAATCCAAAATTAGTCAAACAGTGTGATTCTATAACTATGGGCTTTGATGTGAACTTTGACCCAAAAAAAAAATCAAGATGCTTGAGCAAAGCTTGTCCTACTCAGATTTTCACAAGAATCTATTTTTGAAATTAACATTTTTTTTTTTGGGAACTACCAATCTGGCTCACTTCTCCAAGATACGAGGAGTATCCAAAACTTAAGCTCCCAAAATCAAAATTGGAGATTCATCCACTTAGTTTGGCTTTCCTCAGGGTTATCCTCCAAACTTCATCAAGGCTCCCCTTTCAAAGAACAGATGAACTCTCACAAGTATGTCTCAAACTTGAAATTGCATTGGGTCACTACTCCAGCCTACCATTCCCGTTCGGTACCTACTATTTCTGTTTAGTGCTTACCAGTCTCCAACCGGCCGTTCCCATTCGGTGCCTACCGTTCTAATCCACCATTCTCACCAAACATTTTCATCCGTCATTCTCAACTACCCAACTACCATTCTTCATCTCTCCGCTATAAATAGAAGGGTCAGATTCATAAAAAACTCAGCAAAAAAAAAAAAAAAATACACACTGAATCACGAAATGAAGATTTGCTTCTTTCAAATTTTCAAATCCTCCTTCTCACAACCATTTCTCACTATGGGCTCATCATTCTCAACACCTAGCAACCAAAACTACTTCATGGTCGGATTGAAATCAACCCTCTCATGGTTTAGTAGAAGCCCTTCTCACAACATCATCATTGTTTTAGGGTCCAAACAAATTTTGTTTCCTCACTTAACGACTACATTTGTCCATAAAGTTATTCATAACAAGGTCTGCATTTTGGTTCCATACTTCCTTGGACTTGGTTGGCCAAGAAATCTAAGTCCAGCAGAGACACCCGATCCTAATATTAGGGCTCCCGTAGTCTCTCTCCAACTGCTTGCTCTCCCATCAGAAGCAGCGATTCGGAACAAACAGCAACTTGGCTGGTTTCTAAAACTAGGATCGCAAGTTAGTTCAACCTTTCATTTTTTTGTGCTTTTCCAACAAGTGACATTAGGTGAAGGTGGTAAAAGGTGTTGGGGGATCCTACAAGTTGTCTCCCATCCAACACTTGCAATGACCTCCAAGGTACCAGCTCATCAGAAATTAGCATTTGGTGCTGGTAAATGGTCGCCAAAGCCTTATTCCATGTTCCTACCAGCATGGGGCCCCAAGGTCATCGTTGCTGGTACCTCAAAACACACTTTCTGAAATTAATCCAACTTAAAACCAACTTGAAGAATTTTAGAAGATATACTTCTGAAATTACTTCAACTTAATGTCCGTCAGCATGGTCCAGTTACACAGGCGCATTCAACGACTTGCTGTTGGACCTCATTCAGCATGCAGTCAGTCCCACATCCCAAGGTGTACTTCCTAGAAACATCTACACTAGAGGGATCCCAACGCACAAGGCCAACGCCATGGTGTCTGTATTTCACCCGTTCACTTTGTTTCGTCTCCATCTTCTGCATCATCACCACCACCAGACCCAAAATCCATTCTGAAATTACCTCAACTTAACCCAAGTGATGCGATAACACATGCACATTCAACCACTTTCGCACATGATCTCTCCGTGATCCGAAGTATGTCCTTCGAATATAACTTCACCAGAAGTTCTTAAAAATGAGAGGCCAGCTCCACAGCTCTGCATGCTGTACCCAGCCAACATCCTCACTTCTTCTCCATTTTCAACACCTTGTGATCACTGCCAACGATCCAAAATACTCCTCTGAAATTACTTCAGCTTAATCTTTGCCAATATGGTTCAATCTTGCAAGTACATCCAATTTCTTGCAAATAACTTTCAGCTTCACCAACCCACTTCAAATACCATGGAACACTCTTTTGAAATTACTTCGACTTAACTCTTGCTAAGAAGGTTCAGTCACGCAAGTACATTCAAATACTCGCAGACCCCTTTTCGGTCTCATCAAAGCCTTTTCATATGGGTGGGTCTACTCTTCTGAAATTACTTCATCTTGCTAAAAGCTCCACCACCTTCAACTTCTTCACTCAAAGAATCAAGTACAGAAATCTATTTTCAAGACTCATTCACTCACCACACTCCGAAGCTGTGTACGCGAACGAGTCTCGAGGGGGTATTTGTAGAGAGGGAAAATTCCCAACCTATCACAAGTTGACACGTCATGCCACCAAGTCCACGAAGTATGTCTAATTACAAAGCATCATTACAAAGTATGGCTAATTAAGGTAAGAACATGAAAAGCATGCAAAATACTAATCACATATAGGCGCGTGTAAGCGATGATGCAAGCGAGTTGGCGCATGTAAGCGATGACCTAAGCAATCTGGTGCTTGTAAGCGATGACACAAGCAAGCCAATCAAGCTGTGACATGTGTCGCCAATCAGACTCCGCCATGCGTCGCTCACCTACCACCGAACTCCTATAGATAGAAGCCTTCCTAAGGCATTTGAGGACACCAAGACATCTGGGGAAGAACTGGGAAGAGATCTTGAGTTCAAAAATCTAGAAGCTTTGCTGGAATCAAGCCCTGAAGCCTCCAGGAACTTCAAGAACTTCAACTTCGAATACGAAGAACATTCGAAGACAAATCATCCAAATCATTCTCCTAGATCTCAAAGGTTACTGGAATCAAGCTCAAAAGCCTCCAAAAACCTCATAAACCATAAATCAGCGAAGCTCTACGAATTCAAGCCTCTAAAGCCCCGAAGAACTTCCACCACAAACCTTCGAATACGAAGAACATTCAAAGTAGAATCATCCTAACTACTTGTCTAGATCTCAAAGGTCACTAGAATCAAGCTTAAAAGCCTCTAGAAACCTCATAAACCACAAATCAGAGAAGCTCTACGAATTCAAGCCTCTAAAGCCCTGAAGAACTTTCATCACAAACCTTTGAAGACGAAGAACGCACGAAGAACACGAAGAACGTGAAGAACAAAGAATTTCTAACAAGCTCATAGTCTGAAATTCATTGTAATTCTGTTTAAAAAATCTTCGATCCATCCTTCAGCCAAATTGAAGGATATCTTATGTTCAAATCAAAATCACATCACCACAATTCCAACCAACAAATCTTTCAAGGAGATCGAATCAGAGAATCACTCTTTTGTAATTACAGAGAATTGTACCACACATTCATCAATACAAATTCGCACTTGTGAAACTATTTTACTTGTTTGACTTATTTCAAACAGAGAAATTTAGTCGTACACAGTATCAAGCCCCATAGTGGCTATCAAATATTAGTGGACAATATATATGGGCATGTTCACGTGCTAAATATTAGCTTTTGTCGAGGGCGTCCTAGCTATTTGTCTTCTCAGTTCAAGTAGTGGTTATTCATCATGAAAATCTGCAAGTGCTGTGTTATAACTATATGTTGCCTTTGTATATGAGAATAAATGTGTTAAACATGAATCACAATAAATTAAATACTTTCTTTCCAGAATACAAATAATCTATACTATTTTTTGTATATCGCTCTAAGTTCCACTAATCACTATATGCCATGTTTTGATTTTATTTTCTTTATAAAATAATTAAAGTTTAAAATATAAAGTAATTATGCACATTATAAGTAGTGATTGGTAAAACTTAAAGTGATACACAAAAAGTAGTGAAGAAGATTTGCATTCTTCTTTCTGAGGAAGTTTTTTTTTTTTTTTCCCCCTAGAAAGCTTTCTTCCGTTTTTTGTGTTCTTTATTTTCCTGTTTGAGACTGTCATGGAGGGCAAAGCATTCAAGACATTTCTATACTAGTGCTTGTAAGTTGTAAGATATTAAAGTCTCTTAACGTGTTAAGCATAATGTCGTAGTTTCGTATATGCTGGTTTGGCATTATTTTGCTAGCTGCTTCCGCCCATGGCCAATGAAAGCTGACCTCTACCGAGTCAATCGAACAGTCAGATGAGGCTGTTGATAATGAATAAGGCGGTGGTCGGTAGAGGCTTGGTTTTCTACGCTGCTACACCAGCCAGTTCAAAAAATTGTTCTGCTTATTTTTATTCCAACAAGGAATGGAACTGGACGATCTATTTTATAGATTATATATATTCTCAACCCAGATCGGAGCCAACTCAGCTGACAAGGTAAGATTTGATGAGAGTTTGATCTTGTTAGATTTTATGAAAACATGAAAAAGAGAATATAGGAGGGAGAACGCAAGGTTTGCGTTGTAAGGTCTAACGGTCTAGTCCACACTGAAAAGCCCTATAGTAATAAGGTCCAATCCAAATAAAAAAGCCCTATAGTATTGACTTTAAGGCCCAATCCAAATAAATAAATAAATAAAAAGACCCCATCCCAATAATTTTTTTGAGATAAAAAATTATTATTTTTAACTTAAAGTTGATAAAATGCTGGTTTAGATTAATTAAAATAACCATATTATCCGATTATATGTCAACTGAATATTGAGATGTTAGCAAAATTTATATACAAAAACGTAAAATAATAATTTTGTATCTTAAGAAGAGAGAAACATTTAAATATTGTAATGTGATACAAAATTTTTAACTGAATATAAAAAAGATCTCATTTAGAATTATCACCCTTAAGCCTCAAACTGTATTTTTGTTTGAATGTACTAATATTTTTGTATAAACCACTTCTCCTAGGTTACATAAAGGCCTCTTATTTGTGTGTAATATACAGAATATTTAGTCCTTACATGCTATTATTAGAGCAATGGTTATAGCCTCTCTGAGCATATGTTTTAGTTTTTTTTTCCTTTCCAGAGTCCCCACTAGCAATGTTGGTCATATTACTACTTCTCACCCATCCATATGTAGCCAATATCATATCTAAGCCCATTGAGTTTCTTTTTGAACTTCCAAATCTCATAACTGGGAAAATCTTAAAACGCATCAGCCCAATACCATTGAAAGCACTTCCAATGGGCCCTCCACAACCTCACCTGCCTCTATAAGATTTATTTGCATCCTGGCGCAATTGAGCTGGTGGTTGCAGTGAAAAATTGTTGATAAGATCGTTGTGGAAAGCCATCAAGAAATCTAGCTTAGAGAAATCACATAACGAAAATTTCAATTTCTGTTGATATATGGTCTGATGTGTATGGCTATATCTTTAAACTGCGGGACTTGGGGTGATCCTAGTATGGATTCTATTTACTTGAAAGATAGTGAATTAGAAGTCATCCGAAGTGTACTATAAAAATAGTGTGTGTCAAAGGGCATGTACTACGATGTACACAAATTGGCCATGTTTACACACTGACACCAATCTATGGGAAGTATTATAGATGTAAGTTAGCATGGGAAATAACCATAGTACCATGATGCACTCTAACTAGACCTAAAACCATTGATTATGGTATAAACTCAAGTGGGAGGTGTTAGTTTACGGTTGTGATGGGTGATTACAACATAATATGATGTACCCTCACGTATACTAACGCCCACATAATGGATGATATATATTGATTCGCAAATTCACAAATTGCAAATTTATTACTATTTTTTTAGAAGTGTAAGTGTATTTCGGATATAACATATAAGTCACATCTGTTCATGGGAAGATATGCCTATTTCCAGGAGGTGTTGGTGTCTATAAATAGTAAGACTCATTTGTTTTGGATAGTACTAAATTTTCTCTACAGATATTATTGTTTTATGTTTGCGATCACCACCCTACCTAATAAGGATATAATCCAATAAAACTGAGTAAATGGTATTTCTCTTCTATACAAAAGTAAAGCTTTTGGAATTTAGGTCATTAGTGATTCTGTTATATGTGTACTAGTCTCATTACACGTACATTGCAAATGCAATGAGGTTTTTTTTTTTTTTTTTTTTTTTTTTTTGTGTAGTGTCATAATTTTCCTTTTTTTATAAAATTTTTGGATAAATTTGTTTCGAAGACATGAATTGGTAGAAAAGTGCCATATTTTGTAAGCATTTTAAGTGGAGTTAAAAATATATTTTTACCGGATTGTCCTCATGTTTCTTCCCTGATAAATGTAAGTTTTATAAGTATTTCTTAACTACATAAAAGTTCAATCCAAAAAAAAAAAATCATTTTATAGATAATATAGATAAATAAAACCAAAGATAAAAGAAAGGAAACAATTACTTACGACACAAATGAATAGTCAGAGATTACATAACAAATGAATGACATCCACAAAGACCTCGATGGTAACATTACACAAGCCTGCCTCTTTCGATTATGAGATGCATCATGGTGCTGAAACCCAAATCAGTCAATCAAGAGATACATAAAAAAAGTTGCAGACCAGAACCCATATCTTAAGCCTCATCTTCAAAAAAGGGAGATATATATGGAGAGAGATTTTTTTCTTGGATTGAAATGGTTATTTTTCACAGACATCTCTTAATTATTGAATTTTGATAAGGTTGAGGTAGCATAATTTGATACTAAATATTTTTTTATCAAAAGCGGCGTCCCTAGCTTTTTAAAATTCACCCACCATCTTATATTTTTTTATTAAAAATACAAATCTGCAACTAAAACATTTAACTATTAATTGGCCCCCCAAGAATTTTTTAAAACAATATAAATCAATCACTAATGCATCATTTTTTTTTTTCTTTTTCATACTTATACCACACATAGCTCATATCCAACATATATTTTCCTAAAAATAGACATGTCTCTATAAATAATTATTGTATTATTTGTTTATATCGTATTATAGCACAATAGTTCATTAATTCAAGTATATTCAAGATGTTAGGACATATGTAGCTCAAGTTTGTGAACATATGTCGCTATTTTATGTAATTGGCTTATCCTTAGACAAAACGCACTTTACTTGTAATTGGGTAGATCTAGGATGTGTTTAACACCTCAAGAAACAGTGTTTCAAGATTCAGTGTTGAAGCTATCAAAGTCTGTCCAAGAAACAAGCAAGGAAGTGCAAGTTACTAAAGCTCGACACCTACCTCGACACATGCATCTATCGAGCTTTAAGAAGCTGTTTTGCCCCGAGCCTCGACAGCTTCTCGACAGATCCTCGACACCTCTATCTGTCGAGAATTAAAGAAAACAGATTTTCAGTTCTGTTTCAAGTCCAGTCCGTGAATGTGTCTTTGGGACTTCTTTTCTCCTAACCCTAGACATATAAAAGGATTGTTTTAAGGGCCGTAAAGATGATGCAAGTTGCACATTCATTGAGAACTTCTTGTTCATGCAATTTGTGATCTGAAAGACAAAGTTCGTGCCCTAGTTCATCTCTGATGATTTGAAGAACTTTGCAGCCAACAATTCTCTCTCTCTAGTTGGTGTTTTAAGTCGCGTACTGGGATCCGCGCATCTGGTTAGTCACGTACTTAGGAGCCGTGCATTGAAAAGAGAAACTGTCATTACAGAACAAGTCCAATTAGGTATTGGGGTAAGAGTTCAACTGTAGGTTGGTAAGGTACTTGGGATTCCTTGCTTGTAACTGCTTGTTGTAATAATAGTGGAGTTTCAGGAGTGGTGACCTTAAATCACCCGGTGGGGTTTTTGCCGTCAGGTTTTCCCCATTCGTAAACAAATCACCATGTCATTTATTTTCCGTTGCATTACTTAGTTTTGGTGATTTGTTTGTGCTACCATGTGATATTGCATGTTAATTTGATTAATTAATAACGGGGCTAATTAATTAATCTAAGTTATCACAAGGGGTTAACGCGTTTGTGGCCTGACACAAGATATAGGAGAAGAACAAGAAATAGATAACTAAATCTATTAAATAAAAGAAATTTCATTTACCAACAATAAAATTTTGTTATTTTGCTTTTGGAGAATTAGACATATTGACACTGTGTTATTATTTTTATGTTATACCTTTTGGATTGTTAAGAGTTAGAAATCCATATTGCATCTGTCATTTATGAAAAAAAAAAAGTTTTTTCTTTATTTTCTATTATTCTTATATTTTTCTTATATTGACTTATATATGTTTAAAGTATAAAATGATATTAAATTATTTAAAATTGATTAAATTCTAATATACTTAAACTGATTTATAACTATAAATATACTTAAACTCTATAATCACTAAATTATTTAATAAAAAATTTCAATGAAAATTATTTTATTTTGGAGTAAATGTTTTTGTTATATATACGATTTTAAAAAAAAAAAATATGTTACATACATACTATATGTATAGATAAATATATAAGGGCAAGACTTAGGTACTATTCATTAGATTCCCCTTAAAAAATTCACGGTGAATTTTACCTCATGGGATAGAAGTGTATTCAGGGGCGGCACCACGTACATTTCAAGGAAATGAATTTTTTTATATATATATAATAATTAAAAAAATTATTTGTTCTACTTTCAAAAAAAATAAAAGCCAAAAAAAAAAAATTTGAGCTAAAATCTAAAAAAAAAATAAAAAAGGTTACAGAGCAAGTGGCAAGCCCACGGATTCACAAAAAAAAGCAATGGACGGCAAGCCCAACATCAAGCCCATGGCAAGCCCAACAGATAGTAGCAAACCCAGTAACCCACAGATTCTCAAAAAAAAAAAAAAAAAAAAAAAAAAAGAACCTAACCTAATATACTGAAATAAGATCAGGCCTTAAACACTTCACACTTCACAGACGCAACAACCAACGGAATGGACAACAGAGTAGGAGATTGCCAGATCAAGCCAACTCAAACTCGATCTCCGGTTCAAATGGAAGCTACATCTCGACGTGCTGCCCTGCCTGCCTGATCAATCTTCCTCAGTTCCTTGCCTCGCCATTGTGCCCGATCGACCTCCCTCAGTTCCTCACCATGCCACTATGCCCGACAACGCCACCCCTCAGGTATTTCATCTCAGTGACTCAGCCTCAATCTCTCTGCTCTTTATCTGAAGAGGGAAGAATGAAAGTGAAAAAATGAGACTCTTTCTCTGTCTCTCTATCTCAGACTCTCTCTCTCTCTCTCTCTTTAAGACTTTGAACTGAAAACTGTGATTGTCTTTTTTTTTTTTTTTTTTTTTTTTGTGATTGTCATTTGTATGCTTTTGCCTTTTGTCTAGTTTACTTTATAAATTTTTATTAATATTTGCCCCTTTTTGGAGTTATCCGTTGGTGTTATGTTGGTGTGGCGAGATAAATTAATTGTCTTTTAGTGTTGGTGTGGGTGTTTTCTGGAGAAATACAATTAATTGGCTTTATCTGATTGGCTTTAGTCTTGTGATTGGGGCCATGGGGCATTTGGTTTTGTCTGTTGAATTAGGGGGGGGGGGGGGGGAATGGGGGCATGGGGCCTGGGTAAATGCACATGGATGTATGGCTATGTGCTAGTGCAATAGTGCAACGAATAATTAATGAAAAAGTATTTAATTAACCAATAATTGATTGGAGGAAGCAACTAATAAACAATAATTAATAATTTAATTAACAAATACATTATAAAAGACAAAAAAATTAAATTATGTTACTCTGTTAGGCTAAACAACAATTAATAATTTTATAATTAATGAAACAACAATATAACAAATTATAGTTTATAAAAGAAACAAATTAATGAAACAACAAAACAACAATAATTAATAATTTTATTAATATTTCAAATGGACATATTGTTTATTATTTATTCTTTTGCTAGAATTATGGACAAATATTTGATAAGAAAACCATGTACCCAAAAAAAAAATTCCTGAGAAAAATTTTTAGGAACACCGTGGAGAAAATTCCTGGGGCCGCCACTGATTCCTCGCCTCGCCGCTGTGCCCGACGGCACCGCCCCACAAATATTTCATCTTTGTGACTCTGTCTCAGTCTCTCTGCTCTTTATCTGAAGAGGGAAGAATGAAAGTGAAAAAGTGAGACTCTTTCTCTGTCTCTCTATCTCAGACTCTCTCTCTCTCTCTTTAAGACTTTGAACTGAGAACTGTGATTGTTTTTTTCTTTGTGATTGTCATTTGTCTGCTTCTGCCTTTTTGCCTAGTTTACATTATAAATTTTTATTAATATTTGCCCTGTTTTTGGAGTTATCCTTTGGTGTTATGTTGGTGTGGTGAGATAAATTAATTGTCTTTTAATGTTGGTGTTGGTGTTTTTTGGTGAAATACAATTAATTGGCATTATCTGATTTGCTTTAGTCTTGTGATTTGGGCCACGGGGCATTGGGGTTTGTCTGTTGAATTGGGAGTGACTGGGGGCATGGGGACGGGGTAAATGCACATGGATATATGGGTGTTTGCTAGTGCAATAGTGCAACTAATAATTAATGAAAAATTATTTAATTAACCAATAATTAATTGGAGGAACCAACTAATAAACAGTAATTAATAATTTAATTAACCAAGACATTATAAAAGACAACCAATTTAAATTATCTTACTCTGTTAGGCTAAACAATAATTAATAATTTCACAATTAATGAAACAAAAATATAACAAATTATAGTTTATAAAAGACAAACAAATTAATGAAACAACAAAATAACAATAATTAATAATTTTATTTAATATTTCAAATGAACATAGAGTTTATTGTTTATTCTTTTGCTAGAATTATGGACAAATACTTGATAAGAAAACCATGTACCCAAAAAAAAAAATTCCTGAGAAAATTTTTTCAGAACCTCCTGGGAAAAATTCCTGGAGCTGCCACTGGTTCCTCACCTTGCCCCTGTGCCCGACGGCGCCACCCCTTAGGTATTTCATCTCCATGACTCAGTCTCAATCTCTTTGCTCTTTATCTGAAGAGGGAAGAATGAAAGTGAAAAAAATGAGACTCTTTCTCTGTCTCTCTATCTAAGACTCTCTCTCTCTCTCTCTCTCTCTCTCTCTCTCTCTCTCTCTTTCTCTCTCCCTCTCTCTCTCTCTATCTCTCTCTCTTTAGGACTTTGAACTGAGAACTGTGATTGTCTTTTTTTTTTTTTTTTTTTGTGATTGTCATTTGTCTAGTTTTGCCTTTTGCCTAGTTTACTTTATAAATTTTTATTAATACTTGCCATATTTTTTGAGTTATCCGTTGGTGTTATGCTAATGTTGTGAGATAAATTAATTGTATTTTAGTCTTGGTGTTGGTGTTTTTTGGTGAAATACAGTTAATTGGCTTTATCTTGTTGGCTTTAGTCTTGTGATTGGGGTCACGGGGCATTTGGGTTTGTCTGCTGAATTGGGGGGTGAATGGGGGCATGGGGTCGGGGTAAATGCACATGGATGTATGGCTATGTGCTAGTGCAATAGTGCAACTAACAATTAATGAAAAATTATTAAATTGACCAATAATTAATTGGAGGAAGCAACTAATAAACAATAACTAATAATTTAATTAACCAATACATTATAAAAGACAAAAAAATTAAATTATCTTACTCTGTTAGGCTTAGCAACAATTAATAATTTTATAATTAATGAAACAGCAATATAACAAATTATAGTTTATGAAAGACAAACAACTTAATGAAACAACAAAACAACAAAAATTAATAACTTTATTAATATTACAAATGAACTTATAGTTTATTGTTTATTTTTTTGCTAGAATTATGGACAAATACTCAATAAGAAAACCACGTACCCAAAAAAAAAAAAAAAAATTCATGAGGAAAATTTTTTGGAACACCCTGGGAAAAATTCCCAGAGCCGCCACTGGTTCCTCGCCTCGACACTATGCCCGACAACGCCGCCCCTCAGGTATTTCATCTTTGTGACTCAGTCTCAATCTCTTTGCTCTTTATCTGAAGAGGGAAAAATGAAAGTGAAAAAATGAGACTCTTTCTCTATCTCTCTATCACAGACTCTCTCTCTCTATCTTTAGGAATTTGAATTGAGAATTGTGATTGTATTTTTTTTTTTTTTTTGTGATTGTCATTTGTCCGGTTTTGCCTCTTGCCTAGTTTACTTTATAAATTTTTATTAATATTTGTCTAGTTTTTGGTGTTATGTTGGTGTGGTGAGATAAATTAATTGTCTTTTAGTGTTGGTGTTGGTGTTTTTTTGGTGAAATACAATTAATTGGCTTTATCTGATTGGCTTTAGTCTTATGATTGGGGCCACAGGGCATTGGGGTTTGTCTGTTGAATTGGGGGGTGAATGGGGGCATGGGGCCGGGGTAAATGCACATGGAAGTATGGTTGTGTACTAGTGCAATAGTGCAACTAATAATTAATGAAAAATTATTTAATTAACCAATAATTAATTGGAGGAAGCAACTAATCAACAATAATTAATAATTTAATTAACGAATACATTATAAAAGACAAGCAAATTAAATTATGTTACTCAGTTAGGCTAAACAACAATCAATAATTTTATAATTAATGAAACAGTAATATAGCAAATTATAGTTTATAAAAAACAAACAAATTAACGAAACAACAAAACAACAATAATTAATAATTTTATTAATCTTTCAAATGAACTTATAGTCTATTATTTATTCTTTTGCTAGAATTATGAACAAATATTTGATAAGAAAACCATGTACCCAAAAAAAAAAATTCCTAAGAAAACTTGTTAGGAACACTGTGGGAGAAATTCCTGGAGCCGCCACTGATTTCTCACCTCGCCACTGTGCCCGAAGGCGCCGCCACACAAATATTCAATCTCTGTGACTCTGTCTCAGTCTCTCTGCTCTTTATCTGAAGAGGGAAGAATGAAAGTTAAAAAATGAGACTCTTTCTCTGTCTTTCTATCTCAAACTCTCTCTCTCTCTCTCTTTAAGACTTTGAACTGAGAATTGTGATTGTCTTTTTTTTTTTTTTTTTTTTTTTTTGTGATTGTCATTTGTCTGCTTTTGCCTTTTGCTTAGTTCACTTTATAAATTTTTATTAATATTTGCCCTGTTCTTGGAGTTATCATTTGGTGTTATGTTGGTGTGCTAGGATAAATTAATTGTTTTTTAGTGTTGGTGTTGGTGTTTTTTGGAGTAATACAATTAATTGGCTTTATCTGAATCGCTTTAGTCTTGTGATTGGGGCCATGGAGCATTAGGGTTTGTCTATTGAATTGGGGGGTGAATGGGGGCATGGGGCCGGGGTAAATGCACATGGATGTATGGTTGTGTGCTCCTGCAATAGTGCAACTAATAATTAATGAAAAATTATTTAATTAACCAATAATTAATTGGAGGAAGTAACTAATAAACAATAATTAATAATTTATTTAACCAATACATTAAAAAAGACAAACAAATTAAATTGTGTTACTCTGTTAGGCTAAACAACAATTAATAATTTTATAATTAATGAAATAGCAATATAACAAATTATAGTTTATAAAAGACAAACAAATTAATGAAACTACAATACAACTATAATTAATAATTTTATTAATATTTCAACCGAACTTATAGTTTATTATATATACTTTGGCTAGAATTATGGACAAATATTTGATAAGAAAACCACGTACCCAAAAAAAAAAATTCCCGAGAAAAATTTTTAGAAACACCCTGGGAAAAATTCTTAGAGCTGCCACTGATTCCTCGCCACGCAACCGTGCCTAACGGTGCTACCCCTCAGGTATTTCATCTCAATGACTCAGTCTCAATCTCTCTGCTCTTTATCTGAAGAAAGAAGAATGAAAGTGACAAAATGAAACTCTTTCTCTGTCTCTCTATCTCAGACTCTCTCTCTTTCTTTAAGACTTTGAACTAAGAGTTGTGATTATCTTTTTTTTTTTTTTTTTTGTGATTGGCATTTCTCTGCTTTTGCCTTCTGCCTAGTTTACTTTATGAATTTTTTCTAATATTTGCCCTGTTTTTGGAGTTATCTGTTGGTGTTATGTTGTTGTGGTAAGATAAATTAATTGTCTTTTAGTGTTGGTGTTGGTGTTTTTTGGTGAAATACAATTAATTGGCTTTATCTGATTGGCTTTTGTCTTGTGATTGGGGCCATGGGGCATTGGGGTTTGCCTGTTGAATTGGGGGGTGAATGGAGGCATGGGGTCGGGGTAAATGCACATGGATTTATAGTTGTGTGCTAGTGCAATAGTGAAACTAATAATTAATGAAAAATTATTTAATTAACCAATAGTTAATTGGAGGAAGCAACTAATAAACAATAATTAATAATTTAATTAACCAATACATTATAAAAGACAAACAAATTAAATTATGTTACTCTGTTAGGCTAAACAACAATTAATAATTTTATAATTAATGAAACAACAATATAACAAATTATAGTTTATAAAAGACAAACAAATTATTGAAACAACAAAACAACAATAATTAATAATTTTATTAATATTTCAAATGAACTTATAGTTTATTTTTTATTCTTTTGCTAGAATTGTGGACAAATATTTGATAAGAAAACCACGTACCCAAAAAAACAAATTCCTGAGAAAAATTTTTAGTAACACCCTATGAAAAATTCCTGAAGCCGCCACTAAGTGTATTTTTTAATTTGGTCACCACATGACTCAATCTTAAATGAAAAACTTAAGGAACATCACTTACCTAAGTTTTGTCCAATATAGCATATCTTATCTGTATTTAACACACACACACACATAGATATATATATATATATATATATATATATATAGTTTCACCCTTTAATAAACATTTCCGCACATCTTTAGATCACCCCAAGTATTGAGAGAGAGAGAAAGAGAGAGAGAGAGAGAGAGAGAGAGTCCATAATTCTCACACATTAATTATGGGTAAGACTCTTCTCCCATTTAAAACTCTCTCATTCTCACCCCTGCATACCCTTGGTGCGATGGTCACTTTGTTATGACATATGTGGTTCAAGTTGTTTTGAACATATGTCATTATTTTATATAATTGGCTTATCCTTTGAGAAAATGCACTTTACTTGTAATTGGGTAGATTTAGGATGTGTTTAACGCTTCAAGAAACTGTG
Source organism: Castanopsis chinensis (assembly GCA_032878915.1). NCBI lineage: Eukaryota > Viridiplantae > Streptophyta > Magnoliopsida > Fagales > Fagaceae > Castanopsis > Castanopsis chinensis. The sequence continues at coordinate 141,985 of JAVQMG010000047.1, read as the reverse complement.
TTTCAAGATCAAGTGTTGAAGTCATCAAGTTTGTCCAAGAAACAAGCTGAAAAGTGCAAGTTCATTAAAGCTCGACACCTGGCTCGACACATGCATCTATTGAGCTTTAAGAAGCTATTTCAGCCCCAAGGCTCGACAGCTTCTTCATAGCACCTCGACACCTCTCGCTGTCGAGATTTAAGAAAAACAGATTCTAAGTTCTGTTTTGATTCCAATCCGTACATGTGTCTTTGGGACTTCTTTTTTTCTAACCCTACACATATAAAATGATTATTTAAAGGGCCATCAAAGTGTACACAAGTTGCACAAGCATTGAGAAATCCTTGTTCTAGAAATTTGTGATCCGAGACGAAGTTCATGCCCTAATTCATCTTTCTTATGAAGAAGTTGCTGTGTATATGCACCATAGGGTTTTGTAACCAAGTATCTTCTTGATCTTCATAGTGTGGATGAATTGAAGAACTTTGCAGTCAACAACTCTCTCTAGTTGGTGATTGAAGTCGCGTACTGGAATTCGTACAAATTGGCTGGTCACCTACTGGGAGCCATGCATCAAAAGGAGAAACTGTCACTACAGAACAAGTCCAATTGGGTATTGGGGTAAGGGTTCAACTGTAGGTTGGTAAGGTACTTGGATTCCTTTACTTGTAACCACTTGTTGTGATAATAGTGGAGTTTCGAGAGTGGTGACCTTAAATCATTCGGTGGGCTTTTTGCCATGTAGGTTTTCCCCATTTGTAAACAAATCACAGTGCCAATTTATTTTTCGCTGCGTTCTTTAGATTATTGGTGATTTGTTTGTGCTACCGCACTATTTGCATGTTAACTTGATTAATTAAAAACTTGGCTAATTAATTAACTTAATCCATCACATAGGGTCTACCCATTTATGGCCTATCAAGTGATATCAAAGCAGACACACTCTGATTAGGTTTTAATCCTTATGTGTGATCCATTGACCCTTGTTTATCATGGATAGAGGTCAGTCTCTTATTATACCTCCATTGTTTGATGGTACTAACTATGCATACTGGAAAGTACGCATGAAAGCTTTCTTGCAGTCACTAGATGAGAAGGTGTGGCAAGCTGTGGAGATAGGCTAGACCAAGCCTACAAAAGCGCCGGCCGATTGGGATGATGCCAAGATCTGGACGGCCAATTTCAACAGCAGAGCATTGAATGCCCTATTCAGTGCAGTCACTAATAAGGAGTTCATGAAGATTTCCTCCACTGAAACTGTTAAGGAAGCATGGACCATTCTCCAAACAACCTATGAGGGAACAAAGGCTGTCAAGGATTTGAAGCTACAGAGGCTCACTACAAGCTTCGAAGAAATTAAGATGTAGGAGGATGAGTCATTCGATGAGTTCTATGCCAAGCTCAAAGACATAGTGAACTCAGCTTTCAATCTTAAGGAAACCATTCCTGAACCCAAGATAGTAAGAAAAGTGCTCAGATCTATGTCCGAGAGATTCCATGCCAAGATCACGGCGATAGAGGAATTAAAGTATATTGACAAGATTCCTTTGACTGAGCTGGTTGGTAATCTGCAAACTTATGAGCTAGGGTTGACAAGAATCAGCAAGTCAAGTAAAGGCAAAATCATGGCACTGAAAGCCAAGACCAGTGACATAAATGAGTCTTCAAATGATGAAGATTCAAAGATGAAGTCCTACATTACCAAGCAATTCAAGAAATTCATGAAAAATGCCAATGGAAAAGGCTTCAACAAGGACAGTAGGCAATTCGGTTCTTCTCAGTTCAAGAGCCCAGATAAAGGGAAGAAGGATACCAAGGATGACGGTCAGTACACTGTTCCCACTAGACCAAAGTGCTTCAGGTGTCAAGGTTTCGGTCACATGAAACAAGAGTGTCCTACATATCTCAAGAGCATTGGAAAGAGCAAGGCACTTGCTGCTACCTTGAGCGACATTGAGCCCGAAGATGATTCCGACAATGATGATGACAGAATATTGAATGCCTTCACTGCCACTGTCCATCCTACTAAAGGGATTGTTGAAGATGTAGATGAAGAAAAAGAGTTGGTGGATGCCAAATTGGAAATGATGGATAATCAAGATGATATCCATACCGCCTATGAAAAACTGTACAAGCTTTCTGAAAAGCATGAGAAACTTTATAGGCCGGCCACCAAGAAGGTCAGTGATGTGGAACTTGACCGTGAGGAGCTTTTCACTAAGTTTGATGAAACAAATCAGACTATTGGGGCACTGAGATTCGAGAAAAATTTCTTGGCTGAGAAGACCAAGAAGCTTGAAGTGGAGCTGTTTCAAGTTAGAGCTCAATTGGAGAGGACATCAAGTGCAAAGCTAGATGAGATGCTCAGCATTCAGAAATCGGCTTCTGATCGAACAGGATTGGGGTATGAATTCTCTTCCTCTAATACTCCTTCTGCTAGTACTACTGTTTTTGTTCCTCTTGCTAATAACATTAAAATTGAGAACAATAATGTTAAAACTGAATTAGTTAGTGAGAACCTACACATGGGTAAGTCCATCTTAGGAGCACCCCCTAAGCTTAAGAAGAAGGAAATTAAAAACCCTAGGTCAAAGAAGGCTAACTCTCAAAAGCCTAAACAGAAGAAGCAGCATCTCTGTCATTATTGTGGTATTGCCCGTCATACTCGACCAAATTGCTATAAGTGGTTAGTCACTCAACAGAGCAATGGCATGATAGCATCTGGGAACCAGAATCAGCTTCAAACCTCTTTTGCTCCTCTTGGAGATCTTCTCAAAGCCCTCATGTTCCTTTCAAACTTGAACGGTTTCAATTCTTCCCCCCTATCACCGGTTCAAGGTTTTGCAAAAATGAAAGGTTCTTCCGAGGTGTGGAAGGAAAAGGGTTCTAAGTGATTTATTCACGTTTTCTCTCTCTCCCCCTTTTTTTGTTTTTGCATTACTTGTGTGTGTTGCTTTACTATTTTGAGTCAGTCTAGTTTTATGCATTGTTTTGCTTTGTTTAACATGTTTTTGTTTTTGTTTTTTTTTTTTTTTTTTTTTTTTTAGTTTTGTGTTTTATTTTTGCTTTTTAGATAAAAATAAAAAAAATTGAAAAATTGAAAAAATATAAAAACAGTGTGTGTTTGTGTACATTGGTTCTTGTGAACTTTAAAATAGCCATTAAAACAGAGTTTTCTAAACTTTGTATCTCTTGTAACTTAGATAAGCATCCTTATATACAACTAAGCAAGTGAGCCTTGTGGCTCTTTGTTTGTGATGAGTAAGGTTAAATGATCTCTTATACTTAACACTCGTATCACTTTTTTGACAGGAAGGACTAGAAAATCCTAAGAGAAAGGCATAAATAACTATCTCACCACTATTACCTGCCAATCATGAAATGACATCTGTATGCTTCGACATAGCAAAAGCGCAATGTCAAAAGGCTTAACATAATTGGGTATTTCTTTTCTCTCTTATATGGCCATGCATGATATGCTCAATAAATGAAAATATGCAAACAAAATAAAAAGCAAAATGAACAAAATGCTTTAAAATATGATTGCAAGCGTGTTTTCTAGGAGATGTGAGAGTTATAGGATGTAACTCGAAGGTGATAGTCCCTATCAAACAGTTATGATTGTGTGTGAGTTAAAGTGATTTTCTCATATCTCAAATCGTCATAACTTTAAGACACTTATGCATTCTTGTGATGTTTTTCACACACAACACGCAATATTCTTTGCTACTCTTGATACCTGTACAGGTACAATGTAATTTGGCCATCACAAGGTTTACATGTGTTAATGTATACTTACTAAACTGTCTTAACTTATTTTTGAAATATAAATTAGTTAGACTTGTTTAGTATGCGTGTGTGTGTGTTTTGGGATCCATATGCTTAAAATTGTTGTTGAGAGATGCTTTTGAGAGCTTAATATGTTGATTGGATCATTGGTTGAGTTGCATGCGTAATTGCATTCATATCTGTGTCTTTCTCTTCTCGAAAACTGCTTTTTAAAGTTGGCTCGACACCTCCTCGATACCTGGCTATCTGTCGAGCTTCTCAGCTTTTTCTTATCGCAATCTCGACAGCTTCTCGACACCTAGTGGATCGATCGAGGAAGTTTCTGTCCTCTTGATAGCTTCTCGACAGCTGGTGGATCAATCGAGATTCTTTTTGTGTCTAATCCTTGATCCTCGACACCTCCTCGATAGTTATATCTGTCGAAGTTGTTTTTCTCGACACCTACCTTGACAAATGTCTCGATACCTCTCGATACCTGCATCTGTCGAGAATTACTGAAGCTGTATAAATAGGTTCTGCATGATCTTTTCTCTCATTTCTCTCGATCTCTCTCTCGATACCTCTGAGTTTTCTTCTCCCAAACCTCTCTCACTCACTTCAAACCTCTTCCCAAGCTTTCTTCAAGCTTCCTTCAAGTTTTCCTTTCTTGGTAAGCTTTTAATCTCATTCATTTACATGCATTTCATGTTTTGGAACCTAGGTTTTGGGATTTTCTGAAAAATTTTTGGGTTTTTCAAAATTGATGAGTGTTTGTTGCAATTTTGGGATGGGTTTTGTAGATTTGATCTTAAAAACTCCATGCGTTACATCACATTAGCATTCTAACAATACTCTCATGCATTTAGATGTGTGTGAACTTGTTGTGTGCTGATAGGATTGGATTGGGCTGAGCTCATGATATTTTTCATGTTACATGTCATATGATCATGCATTTCCCATGCATACATCCTTTCTTTTCTATATACTTGTTATATATTGAACTGTTTTAGGACTTTTCTGAGTGTTTCTCTCTTTCCCCCTCTCTTTCTGTTTGCGTTAGTAGTGTCTATGGCACCAAAACGTAAATCCATTCTGTCCCAGAACCCTCTTCGTTTTAGGGGCTCTTCGTCTTCTGATCCTACTCCCTCTTCTGTTCAGTTTCGTGATGAGAAAGCCTAACAGGACTTCTCGGAGAATTTTTCTAAACGAGGTGTTCATTCGAAATGCCAAGTTATTTTGGCATACTTTGCCGACACCGACCTACCCGATGTCATTCATAGTCGGGGTTAGGAGTTACTGTGTGACGTCCCGGTCACTTGCCCTTCCGTGCTGATACAGGAGTTTTACTCCCACATGCATGGAATTGATTCTTCAATACCTCTCTTTTACACTCGCATTCGAGGTACGCGCATAGTAGTCACACCGAAATTGGTCTCCGAGGTGCTTCATGTTCCAAGGGTTGCACAACCTGACTACCCCGGTTGTGAGCGTCTATGAACTGTGTACAAAGACGAGATAATGTCTACTTTCTATGAGCACCTTTTTGATTGGGGTGAGCATCAGTACACACCATGTAGGCCTTTTGCTAAAGGTCCTCATTTCTTGAACATGGTGATGACTTTTGTTCTGCACCCACTCTCTCACTGTAACTCCATCACAGAGCCTTGTGCTCGGTTTTTGTTGTCTCTTTTAGAGCACCTCGCTATAGACTTTCTTTCGCACTTTATCTTCTCTATCATAGATGTCTATAGGGATACAACTACCCGTGATAAACTTATTTTTCCTTCTGCTATCACGAGGATTCTACGCCATTTCTCCATCCATTTTCCTTTGTCCGACCCCTTCTATGTCATGGCTGCCACAGACGCCACTACCAGAAAATGTAGTGAGGCGTAGTTTAGGTCGAGACAAATGGATTCAGCAGCTCCTTCCTCCCATACAGCTCCATCCAGATCTGCTCCAGCCGCATCTACTCTTTCCTCTTCCTCGAGTGACGTGTCACTCGGAGACATCATGGCGCAGCTTCAACGCATGGATACTCGCCTCGATATGATCTCTACAGAGTTGTATCAGGTGAATGTTCATGTTGGTCGCATTGCTCGACGACAGGCGACCATGGGCGGTTTTGCTTTTGAGGCTTCTTCTCCACCTCCTCATGTGGCTTCTGAGACTAAGAATGATGATGGTGATGACGATGATGCTTCGGATGATGATGATGGAGATGCTAGCTCTACTGATGAGATGTCTATTTGACACTCTACCCTTTGTCACTCGTGACAAAAAGGGGGAGTAGTTTTGGGCTGTGAGAGTAGTCATACTTAGAGGGAAAGCTTGTATAGGATATTTTTTATAGGGGGAGTGTTGCTGTTTTTGAGGGATGTAGTAAGGATTATATGTATCTTTTCTTTTCTTTCTTTTTAGGGATACATTGATCTTGTACCTTAGGTCTTGTGATCAGTTTTACATACATTGTGTTATCATTGATATATATATATATATGATGATGTATGTTTCTTTCACCTACCTTTTCATGTGTTGTTTCTTTTCTGTTTTTATACACATGCTTCTTATACTTATATGCAATCTATTATTTCTGCTTCACACAAAGATGCTTTGATGTGTTTTGTTTAAAGTGTTTCAGAAATACAAGTTGTCAAAGTCTACTTGCCATAAACTCTCTTCTTGCAAAGTTTTTCAAAAGTTTGTGTTAGGATGGATTTTATTGTATTCAACAAGTGAATATGAGTTGAGTAATTTTTGACTTCTCTCATATGTTCATTTGTTTGTTGTGGTTTTGTCACGGATTGCCAAAGGGGGAGATTGTTAGGACATATGTGGTTCAAGTTGTTTTGAACATATGTCATTATTTTATGTAATTGGCTTACCCTTTGACAAAACACACTTTACTTGTAATTGAGTAGATTTAGGATGTGTTTAACGCTTCAAGAAACTGTGTTTCAAGATTAAGTGTTGAAGTCATCAAGTCTATCCAAGAAACAAGCTGAAAAGTGAAAGTTCATTAAAGCTCGACACCTGGCTCGACACTTGGCTCGACACATGCATCTATCGAGCTTTAAGAAGCTATTTCATCCTTGAGGCACGACAACTTCTTAACAGCACCTCGACACCTCTAGCTGTCGAGATTTAAGAAAAACAGATTCTAAGTTCTGTTTTGATTCCAATTCGTACATGTGTCTTTGGGACTTCTTTTCTTCTAACCCTAGACATATAAAAGGATTATTTTAAGAGCTGTCAAAGTGTACACAAGTTGCACAAGCATTGAGAAATCCTTGTTCTATCAATTTGTGATTCAAGACAAAGTTCATGCCCTAGTTCATCTTTCTTGTGAAGAAGTTGCTGTGTATGTGCACTGTAGGGTTTTGTAACCAAGCTTCTTCTTGAACTTCATCGTGTGGATGAATTGAAGAACTTTGTAGCCAACAACTATCTCTAGTTGGTGATTGAAGTCGCGTACTGGGATCCGCGCAAATTGATTAATCATGTACTGGGAGCCGTGCATCAAAAGGAGAAACTGTCACTACAGAACAGGTCCAATTGGGTATTGGGGTAAGGGTTCAACTGTAGGTTGGTAAGGTACTTGGATTCCTTTACTTATAACCGCTTGTTGTGATAATAGTGGAGTTTCGGGAATGGTGACCTTAAATCACTTGGTGGGGTTTTTGTTGTGTAGGTTTTCCCCATTCGTAAACAAATCACCATGTCAATTTATTTTCTGCTGCGTTCTTTAGATTATTGGTGATTTGTTTATGCTACCACGCTATTTGCATGTTAACTTAATTAATTAAAAACTTGGCTAATTAATCAACTTAATCCATCACAAGGAATCTACGCATTTGTGGCCTATCACACTCCATAAGTATAAATACTTTATGGGGTATGGGGGGCAAAGGCCGGGGTTCAAGTCTCCAAGAGGGAGCTTCACACACATATACACTTAGATTAGGTTAGAATAGAATTCTATCTTGTATATATTTAAAAAAAAAATCTCTCATTCTCTCCTTTTTTTATTTTTTTTTTTATTCTGGCAGTCCAACCATCCAAAGGTTAAACAAACCCACGTCAAATACAACTTCTCTCTCAATTTAGTATCTTTTTCCCCCTCTTTTCATATCCCTCTCTTGTCAAATACCACTTGAATCGTACAATAGAAAATTCTATCATCTTCTGTCAATGCTACATTGAGCATTAGGGATTAATCTAGCTAGCTAGTTAATTGAAGCCAATCAACTCCTATATTTGCCATGACACTCCAAAACCCAACATCATGACAAGGATTAAAAAAAATATACAATCTAGTTGCAATCACACTTGACCAGTTTAGCAATTTACCACCCAAAAAAAAAAAAACTTTTAATCAATCAACAACAACTCAGGAACAAGAGATAATAAATTGGTTTAGGTTGTGAGGTTTAACACCATTTTATTATGTATTAATGACAACAAGTTAATCCATAATTGTGAAAAGACTTGTATCTCTAAATTTATTTGATATATACACACACAATTTAATAATAAAGATATGTGTTTAACTTAAGAGCTTGGCAACTCACTAGAGCATTCACATCAAAATTGCAAAAACTTAAAAAAGCCATTTTAGCAATTCATCCCACAAAAAACACACTACATCAATGTTGCTCTACTTAATTTTTTAGCAACTTTAAGCCATAATAAACTATCATTTTTGAAAGCCTATAGCAGTGGGTGTGGGTTTGAGTTCATGATTTAGTTGTGACTTGATTTTGGGATTGTGATTTTGGTGGTTGGGGGTTGAGGTTGTGGGTGGTGGTGATTGTGGGTGTGATTGTGGGTGGTGGAAGAGATGAGATTGAGATGAAAAAATAATAAAGAAATAATATTTTAAGGGAAAATTACACTTTTTCCTACTTCTGGTTTGCTCGAAAAATACTTTGCCTACTTGTGGTTCAAGAATTGGCACTTTAACCACCTAAGATTAGCTCCATTTATCTCCCATTACCCACTTCTATTAAAAACAAGGGTAAATTTGTATTTTTGTTACCCTTTTATGTCTCTCTCCTCTCAAAACATAAAAAACTAAAAAATCAAGGGAAAAAAAGATCTAAAAGTTAGGTTTTGTAAAAATTAAAACCTAACTTTTACATCTTTTTTTCATGTATCAACTTTTAAATCTTCTATTTTAACACGTTCTCTTCTTTCTACAGAACACACACATAAACAAAGTTATCTATGTGTAAAAATGTTAGAATTCCATACCCCTTTGGAATCCAATTGGGTTGATACATGGACCCTTGGTTCGAAATTGTTTGCGATGGAACTAGAGCATTCTTAAAATGTTGGAAATCACTCTTTCTAGTAGAAGCGGTTTGACAGAGAATACAGTTCAAGTCAAAGGTGGTTCAATAATCGCTTCAAATCCCAATTGTACAAGCATGACAACCGAAGTTATGAACCTTAAAGGAAGTCCATTTACCTTCTGTTATTCCAATAACTTTTTCATTTCGTTTGGTTGCAACATAATAGCAACAATTGAAGAAACTAATGAAGAGATTGTTGGGTGCAAATCCTGTTATAACACAAGCTTGATAAACAGAGCACCTAATTCAAGCTTAGGCTTGAACCACTGCACAAGCTCAATCCCTTTTGGTCTTCAAGCATCTAGTGTAGATTTTGTAGGCACAAATAACAAGGTCCTAGAGGGATGCAACTATGCTTTATTATTAGACAATAGTCGGTCGGAGATAGTAAAGTCCATTAAAACTATGGAAAAATTGCATTTCACTCCTGTGGTGTTGGATTGGCAGATATATAATTAGACCAATGGTTGGCATGAGATGCTCAATTCCTTCAACAATAGACGAGATTTTCAGTGTGATTTTGACACTTCAAGTTCCGGTTCTCATGGGGGTGACACGAAATTTTTGCACAACACAATATCAAATCACTACGACGAGATTTCGTAGTGATTTTTGCACAACATAGACTTTGTTTATTTGTGTGTTCTATAGAAAGAGGGGGATATGTTAAAATATAAGATTTAAAAATTGATACATGAAAAGAAGATGTAAAAGTTAAGTTTTAATTTTTACTAAACCTAGATTTTAGATCTTCTTTTTCCTTGATTTTTTAGTTTTTTTATGATTTGAGAGGAGAGAGACATAAAATGGTAACAAAAATACAAATTTACCCATGTTTTTAACAAAAATGGGTAACGGGAGATAAATGGAGCTAACCTCAAGTGAGTAAAGTGTCAATTTTTAAACTACAGGTAAACAAAGTGTTTTTTGGGAAAACTACTGTACAGGTGGACAAAGTGTAATTTTCCCATATTTTAATGAAGTGGTAAAAAAATATAAAAGCTTTGATATTGGGTATATTATAAAATTGAGTGTTAAAATAAATAGTTAAAGTAGCTAGTGTTTTGAATTGAGTTTGACGCACACAGATCCTCTTCTGTGGGTTTTAAATAGCTCAATTGGTAAATTATTTTTGTATTTGAATAAGATATGTGAAATTCAAACTCTGCTTATACTAAAAACTAATTCATGTCTTGGCTTGATGATAAAAGACAATTATCATGCATAAAACAGATGTCATAAGATGAAATTCCATAATATCTATAAAAAAAAAAAAAAAAATTAACTAATCAAATGTTGAACCGTGATTATATCATAACTAATTTAATAATTATTTAACATATAAATAAATATATTAAATTAGTAAAAATTAAAATTTAACTAAAATAGTTCATATATATACAGAAATTTATTTTGCAAATAAATATTTTTCTACCTAAGATTTATGGTGAATTAATTATAGAAGTAACATTCCTTTAAATATTAACCTAATACAAAAATGTATTATAAAAATACTATGTAAAAATATCATTACGTTAATTTCTAACCCAACATATATTTAAAATCTTTTGGACAGAGTTTAGTTACAAAATTGGTGCTAGCCTTAAACTACAACTTTACTTAATATCTTTTCATTGGATTTGAAATTTGAAATTTGAAAAATCCACCATTGGATTACATCTTCTTCTTATATCCCTCATACTTGCAAAATTTCTAGAAAATTAAAAATCAATAGCTATGTTATCAATAAATTTTTTAAATTTCAAGTTTTTGTAGTTTAAAATTATGCATAAAATATAAACTTATAAATCATATAGTAAATAACATCTGATTAACACAAAAGTTGGCATGTGTATTAAGAGTGTAAAAAACCTACAATTCAACAGTTAGATTTTCAAAATATGTAGAAATGTTTATTTTATAGGAAAATTACAATTTACCCATGTGTATTTTGACTGAAATTTAAGTTGCCTACTTGTGGTTTGAAATTTGATATTTTACCCACCTAAGGGTAGCTCAATCAGTGTTCTATAACCCCCTCTGTTAAAAATAGTAATAAGTGTGTAATTTTACTCCACTTTTATGTCTCACTCTTCCCAAAACAAAAAACACATACAAAAACAAGACAAAACAAGATTAAAAAGGGAAGGTTTTGTAAAAATTAAGAACCGTCACAATCTCTTCTCCTCCATATCCCAATAATAAAAGCGCCAGCCAAAAGAACTTCTTTCTTTATGTTTGAGATGAATCTTTCTATAAGTACTATACGTCCATGGCCAAGCAGAAAAAATGTTGCACGAATGGGGGAATCTGCTCTTAATTACCATCAGATTTGGGCTAGAGCCTATGAAGCACAAACTTGGTACCAGAGGCGCCGCACTGGCGTCTGACACCGCCCAACGCGGAGTGTGGAAGGCTACGTTGTTGCCCGCACATCGGTGCCGCATTGCTTTTTTTTCGTTTCCCTATACGCTCCGATTCGGGTCATATTAGCCGAAATCAAAGCATCGAGGTCTTCACAGGGAGCTGGTACTTGAACAACACGTCAAAATCGACATCGCCTGAATAGAGAGCAGAGATCTTGGAAATGAAGGAGTTGAACTTGACAGTAAAATCGACGGCGAGAATGAGAATCTTAGCCTCGCCGCCAATGTAAGACAGCTGAGGATGAGGATGGATCTTGCCACCGGAGTCAGGGTATGAAGTGAAGGAGTAGTTTTCCATTGTAGAGAGAGGGATAAAAAAAAAACTTATCATCGATAAAGCAAGGAGTTTAAGAGTTTTTAGAAGATGGAAGTTATCTCCAAGTAGGAAGGAGAGGGAAGATGGAAGCACATAGATCGGCAAGGTATGCCCAACATATGGAAGATGCTTGTGCTTTCATAGAAGATGTACCAATCTTTTTGGAAAACCATATCTCTTTTGACGTAATAGAAAAAAGAGTGGAAGATTTTTTTTTGGAAAGAGGAGAGGAGAGTGATGTCAATGATTTGGAGTGGAGGTGTGCATTTTGAGGAGAGTGGGAATGACTCTTTGAGGAGAGTGGGTCCTACTCGGCATTCATTGATGTGGTGTGTGGGTAAGAACTGTAGAAGCACTATGGCTTTATTTAGTTTAGTGCACCAATGAAATACAAGTGTGAAGTTGTGCCCTATAATTGATATTTTAATAGAGATTAATTATTGTTGTATGTAATTAGTTACACACAGTCTTGCATATATTTTGTGAAGTTGTATTTTAAAAATATAATTTCAATTATAATTGTAAAATCATAAAATTGTATTTTCGAAACATAATTTTATAACTTATGCTTAGCAATATATATAAAATATAAATAAAAATATTTTTATTAATTTTCTAATCACCACACCCCACCACACCCTCACCCTACTTTTTCAAAAATTGCTGAGTCCCGCTCCCGCACCCGAATCTAGAAACGCACCCATGCTTCATAGGCTAGAGCTGAAGTACATCTGCTGGAGTTCAAATCTGCCAAGGTGCTTGAAAGAAGGGCAGTAGCAAAAAGTACCAGTGCGGTTAGATGGAGGCCTCCCTTCCCAATCAATACAAAATCAATTTTGATGGAGCTATCTTCTATGATGTGGAGGTAGCGAGTTTAGGGGTTGTCATTTGTGACTCCTATGGAAGGGTAATTGGATCTTTGGCTAAGTGTGTTCCACTCCCAACATCAACAGCAACAGGGGAAGCTCTTGCCTATAGAAGGGTGTTGCTGTTTGCTAAGGAGTTAGCATTTTCGATACTATGTTTGAAAGGATGCAAAGCTCATTATCAAGGCGCTACTGGGAAGAGAGGTGCATCATCCAAAGTATGGACATGTTATATAGGATATTCTTGTCTTAGCTACTGAGTTCTGGGTATGTAAGTTTAATCATGTTAAGTGTTTAGGCAACTTTGTTGCTTATTTTCTTGCTAGATGTTCTAAGTCAGGCAAAGAGCTATAGGTTTGGATTGAGTCCATCCCTAATGATATAGCTCCCCTTAAAACGAGGGATGCTTTGTAATTTTTTTTTTTTTCAAAATAAAACTCACCTCTTTCAGGAGTTTCTTTATCTCTCCACGCAACTAAATTACCGTAGCATTAGTGGATCCTCCTTGCAATGAAACCACATGACCAAAAAAGAGTATTTTGATAATAGACAACTTAAGTATAAAACCCACCATTTTTAATCTTGTTTCCTCTTGTTTTTGAATGTGCTTTATGTTTTAGGAGGAAAGAGATATAAAAGTGGAATAGAATTACATATTTAGTCCTATTTTTAACAGATGTTATAGAACTCTAACCGAGTTAACCTCGGATAGGTAAAGTGTCAAATTTTAAACCACAAGTAAACAACTTAAATTTTTATCAAATCACAATTGAATAAGTTGTAATTTACCCTTATTTTATTGAGTAATGTTATAATCTTATGCTACAACCAATTTTGTAGCTAAATTTTGTCTAAAAATGTTTTCTTTTTATTCCCTCCGTTCACCTCCAACATCACGCCTTGTCTCATCAAGACATCGACTTCACCCATTTTTGGTTTTATTTCCCCAAGGCTTCCATTTCCCAAAATTTAATCTGCACCACACCTTTTAAAACAATCTCTATGACAAGTCAGCCATTTACTTCTAGTCATCTTTCCATCTTTTTCTTCTTTCATCTTGTTAAGAGTGTCTCCAGCAACTTCTCTAAATTTTTGTACTATTTGGATAGTAAATAGTTACATTTACCTTTTACCTACCAACTTTTTCAAATACACTTTCCAACAGATTCTCTATATTTTCTCTATTCTATTTAAATATTACTTCTTCATTCTTTCTTTAATATTTAATTTTTTTGTGATATTTTTTAACAAATCTTGTGTAGCACTTGCAGCAATGATATAGTGAGTAGTAGGATCATTTAATTTTAATGAGAAGTGTTATGTTCCTATGTGGTAAGTTATTACAGGTTCCAATTTGAACCCACCACTAAAATTATTTTTTTCTCAACCGTAATAGCCAATGACAACCCGCTACTTAAAATTTATTGTGAAAGAATTATGAAAATATTGTGGTAACATTTCTCAATTTTAATATTTTATTTCTTTATTTTATTTTTGTTTCTCTCCTTTTTTTTCCCATCCATACATTTTTCCTTTTTCTTTTCTTTTTTTTTTTTTTCGTTTCTTTTTTCTCTTGTTTTTTCTCCTTCACACACGTACTTCCACTTTTCCTCTTTATCTTCATTTTTGTTTTTCATTTTCTACCTTTTCATCTATCTGTATCTCTACTTCTCCTCTTTTTCTTCATTTTTGCTTTTCATTTTCTACCTCTTGGTCTACCTCTATATCCAGATGTCTATCTCTTTCACTTGGACTAAAAACACTAAAACATGCCATCATCTTCTCATCACATAGAGGGAAAATCACCATTGTGCTCCACCAAGGGAAAGAAAAATAGTCTTCGTCTTCTGTCCTTTCCAGATAATGTGGGTCAGATTTAAAAAAAAAAAAAAAAAAAATTGTTCTAATTTTATTAGTTTTACGAGAAAGACTATGTTCTGTGATTAGATTGCGTTTTGTATTTTGTTTATATTGTGTTTTAGTGTCTTTGTAGCCAACTAGCTATTGAGGTTGAGATAAATGCTAAAATTTTAATTTACTATGCTAAATTTTTTATTTGAATTTATTCAAGTGTGGATTATTTTAAGTGAAAAAAAATGGTTTGGAGTTGCAATAGTGTTCTCTAGATCAAGAGAACTACTATAGCAACTTCAAAAAAATTTGGAAAAGTTTTGCTTTTAGAGAATATGTTGGAGCTGATTTTTTGGGTTTGTTCTCCAAAAAATGACTTTGACTAATCTATTGGAGATGCTCTAAGTTTCCTTCGTTTCTTCCGTCACTCCAACTTGCCTGTTCAAACCTTCTCTTTTTTTCTTTATTTTCTACCTTGCTTAAGTTTTCTTAAACCTGTTTATGCAACGTTTAGAGAGAAGACTGGAAAACAAGAGAGAGAGAGAGAGAGAGAGAGAGAAGAAGAAGAAGAAGAAGAAGAAAATATCTGAACAGAGAACAAATGAAAGATAGCGAGATAGAGATGATGGGATCTCAATATATTTAATGTTTGAGAGCATCTCATAGTGGTTGAAGCTTCAACCATGGTGATAAGGTGTTGTGAACTTCTAAATAGTTCTTTTTAATTTTAATTTTTTATTAAAATAAGCGTTGACTTGAACCATGAGAACCGTCCATGGTTTTCAACCCAGGCAGTTCGATCGCGGTTCGAATTATTTCTTGATTTTTTGTGCATAGAACAGTTCTAATATTTAAAAGAACCGTATTAGTGAGAGGTTCCCGATTACCGGGTTGGATCACACAGTTAGGTCCAGGTTTGAAACCTACTTCTACATTTAATTGTTTTATGCTCTATGTTGATTTTGTACCAGTGCGGGACGAGGACTATATATACCCTAGGAAATAGTCATATATTCGAGAAAAAAAAATGTTTGGATATACTTGGTTAAATAACAATAATAATAATAATAAAAGACGCTATTCATTCAATTCTGGGAGTCTCTTTTTTTTCTAGGTAATTGCGGGGGATAGAACCCCTGAGCTCATAAATACACATGGTACCAGGTACCACCAGGCTACAAGGCCCGGTGGTAATTCTAGGAGTCCATTACGGAGTAGGAATTTCTATCCGTTCATGTAATTGCCATAGAAAATCAAATCGAAGAAGACAAGGAGTTTTTCTTTAATTGGGACCATATAATAAGACATTGAATTTCCACTGGTCGTTAAAAAAGACAAGAAATTGAAAGGAAAGTTCAACTTACTGAAATCATGCAAAGCACATTTACAAATATGCCTTTTCTCTTCTTCTTTTTTTTTTCTTTTTTTTTAATGCAACGAAGATGCCCTTTCTCTTTTATATATGCATAAACACATGTTATATTCCAATTCTCCCATCATTTCCGAGCCCATCTCCAACAACATTAACACAAGGATGAGTTACGCACTACCTTTGCTGCTATTTTTTCTTCTTCGATTTAACTATGCAATATCCAAAGTTGAAGAATACCAAACATACATCATCCATATGGACCATACTCAGAAGCCTGTGTCTTTGTTAACCCATGAGTCATGGCATCGTTCCATTTTAAATTCATTGTCGTCTTCTCCTAGTGATGACCAGGAACTGTTATTGTACTCCTACAACCATGTCATGCATGGCTTCAGCGCAAGGCTTACACCCTCTCAGCTATCTGAGGTTGAGAAATCTCCGGCTCACCTCGCCACATACCCGGAGTCCTTTGGCAAGTTGTTGACAACCTACACCCCTAAGTTTCTTGGGCTACAACAAAACGTTGGCATATGGCCCGCTGCCTCATATGGAGAAGATGTGATTGTAGGCATTATTGATACTGGAATTTGGCCAGAGAGCGAGAGTTTTAATGACGAGGGTATGTCACCAGTGCCACAAAAATGGAAAGGAAAGTGTGAGAATGGCACAGCATTTAGCCCTTCAAATTGCAACAGGAAGCTCATTGGGGCTCAATCGTTTAGCAAAGGACTCCAAGCTGCAGGTATTAATATATCCAAGGAACTAGATTTCAGTTCTCCAAGAGACTTCTTCGGTCATGGCACACACACAGCATCCACAGCGGTAGGTAACTATGTACATGATGTAAGTCACTTTGGATATGCAAGAGGCACAGCCAGAGGAGTGGCTCCCCGGGCACATCTTGCAGTGTACAAGGTCCTTTGGGCAACAAACACAAAAGAGTCTGCATCAACCGATGTTCTTGCTGGTATGGACCAAGCAATTGATGATGGGGTTGACATCATGTCTTTGTCCATTGGCATTAATCAGACTTCTTATTTCACTGATAACATTGCCAAAGGTTCTCTTTCGGCAGTTGAGAAAGGGATTTTTGTTGTCTGTGCCGCTGGCAATGGTGGTGATTTTAAAACAATATACAATGGAGCACCTTGGATAACAACTGTTGGGGCTGGCACAATTGATCGAAGGTTCCACGGAAAAGTGACTCTAGGAAATGGGGTTACCATTGAAGGCACATCATACTTTCCAGAGAGTGGTTTCATTACTAATTTACCTTTGTACTACGGCACACGCAACATGAGCAAAGCCATTTGCAACCACAAAGCATTACATAAAAAGGAGGTTATTGGGAAGGTAGTGGTCTGTGATTATAGCACCAAGATTAATGTTTCTGAACAGATTAAGGAGGTCGAAAGCGCAGGTGGTTATGGAGCTATCTTCTTGACAGATGCATCATTCTCTTTCTTTCCAAATGAATACTCCATTCCGAGCCTTATTGTGCCAACTGCTTCAGGGACTCGGGTTAAAGAGTATGTGACAAAGGTGAGAAATCCAATAGTGAATGACATGAGGTTTCTATTAACAAGGTTCGGTACCAAGCCTGCACCTCAAATCGCCAAGTTCTCTTCAAGGGGTCCAAGCACAATCAGTCCAGGAGTTTTAAAGCCAGATATTCTAGCTCCAGGAGTTGATGTGCTAGCTGCATTTTCACCCATATTTCCGTACATCCGAGTAGGAAAATATGATTTGGCTTCAAATTATGTTTTTCTATCAGGCACATCAATGTCCACCCCACATGTTGCTGGCGTTGGAGCTTTACTAAAAGCAATCCACCCTGAATGGAGCCCAGCAGCTATCCGATCAGCTATGATGACCACAGCCTATGTCAAAGACAATACTGGCAATATTTTTAAAAGCCAATTGACAAATTCTTCTTCCTCGCCTCTGGACTTTGGTGCTGGCTATATCAATCCAAACAATGCCATGGATCCTGGACTGATCTATGATATGGGTCTGCAAGATTATATTCAATTTGTGTGTGGGCTGGGGTACACTAAGAAGCAAATGATTGTTCTCCTTAGACGAACTCGATGGAGTTGCGACCACAAATCTATTCATGATCTAAACTATCCCACTTTCATGGATGTACTCTCCAACGAAACTAGATATCCAGTGACAATGAAATTTAACAGGGTTGTGACAAATGTTGGAAATGATAAATCTGTTTACAGAGCACATTTGGAGAACATTCCAACCGGAATGAGAGTAAGTGTCAAACCGAGGATTCTAACCTTCACCCGCAAACATCAGAATCGAAGTTTTGTTGTAAGTGTTGTGCTTGATAAGCTTGATGGAGAAAATCCAATTCCAACGGTATTTGGTTTTCTCAAATGGATTGATCAAGATAGCCACATTGTTTCAAGCCCGATAGTGGCAATCAAATATTAGTGGACAATATATACGGGCATGTTCACATGCTAAATATTAGCTATTGTCAAGGGCGTCTTGGCTGTTTGTCTTCTCAGTTCAAGTAGTGTTTGTTCATCATGAAAATTTGCTAGTGCTATGTTATTACCATATGTTGGCTTTGTATATGAGAATAAAGTTGTTATGGAACTCTTTCAGAAAAGATACAAGCTAATAGACATTGTTTCACTATGCTCTGAACAAGCAAATAAACCTAAACAAAATAAAAATAAAATGTCAATACTGGATGATCTTAGCCTAATCCACGCCAACCCAGCCTAAGTATTGCCTTAACCCAGTGATGGAGGCTTGCACACGTGTGTGGTGGAAGGCCCGTTGGATAGGTCCTTCCCTCTATACATTGAAGTAGAGATGCACTCGGACACAACCAGATAGCCAACTTATATATAAATCCATCCAAATTCCAATTCCTTTACTATATGGAACTAAAACATTATCACTCTTAGTGAAAATTAAGTGGGTACTATTTGAGTTAATTTTTTGTTCACTCTTTAATGAGTTTTGGGCAAGTTACCACATGACATTGATTTCCTTGCGGAGGAGAACACGTCCCAACTCAAGCCACTTCAAAGAACAAGCAAGTCCCACACTTATTTTGGTCAAGAAATAGGCACCCACACAATTTCAAAAACCATTTTTTCTAACACGTCTCTTGAATCTTGGATGCGGTTGTTCTACATTGTAATGTTACATCCATGTCCCATGCCAATGTTATTAGAGCAAGACATGAAATTCCAGAAATATTTTATAGGGTCCACTTGTTTAAACCAATCATGCCCACAAATGAGTAATCCGATTGGGCAAAGTTTTGGATAACTTCTACCCAATTAACATTTCTCAAAACACTATCCTCTTTATTTTATATTATTAGTTAATAGGTTGCGTACCATTTGAGCACACTCGTCAGAAAAAATTTGGAAACATCATGCCAAATCTGTCATGGTTGGTGGCTTCAACGAGGGCGCATGTGAGTACACCACATCCACAAGCTGCCTCTTTTGACAAAGACCTCGATGGCTACATTACCACAAGCTGCTTCTTTTGGCTACCAAGGGTTGCATCACGACGCTAACACTCGAATCGTTCAATCAAGAGATACATACAAAAATTTCTCTTAAAAAAAAAAAAGAGATATGTACAAAAAAGTTCCGGACCAGATTCCATATCTTTAGACCCGTCGTAATTAGGGATCAGGATACATAGTGAGTTTATTCAACGCATGCTTTAGACTGTTCTAACTAATAAATACAAAACGTCATCCTTGAGAGGAAAAGGGGTGATACAAATTCAAATAACATGAGGCTCTTCTTTTTTTCTTTTTTTTTTCTCTTTTTAAGTTTAGTGATAACATGAGGCTCTTTTTTGTTTATTTATTTTTTTAAGTTTAGTCCTGTAATGTTTAAAAGTAAGATAAAGATATGATATTTCTCTATGTGATTTTTTTTTTCTAATTAGTTATTTGTACATGAGTTAGTGGATGATGTGAATGGAAGAAATTATTTGAAATTAAAATTCTCCATTTTTACCACTGCACACCATTAGCACAATAGTCACTCTACAAATATAAGTGATTGTCGAGTGGGAGGAAGTAAAAGTCAAGGTTCAAGTTTTCAAAAAGGAGCTTTACACATATATACACTTAGAATAGACTAGATGCATTGGAAGTCAAATAAGAGAAATAATCTTTTGGGAAAAAATATACATGGAATACTATTTAATAACGTGAGATAGAGATAATGTCATAATTTTAAGGAAAAGGAAGAAAGCTAAAACTTAAAAATAGTAAATTACTCTTTTAACCAAGTTGTGTTTTCTAATTTAAAATTTTTCAACTAAAAGATAGGGGCATTTTTGAGAGTTTAATAATTTGTATGAGGATATTTTAGTACGCAAAATTATAAAACCCAAATCGAAAATCCTGTTATTAGTAGTACAGAAGATTAATACCATGAAATTCTTTTTTTTAATAATATTATAATATAGTTTAATTGAATTCTTAGGTATCTATGTTTTAAATGGTCCAAAATACTCCAGTACATTGATCACAATAAATTAAAAACTTCAATTAATACTAGCAATTAATAAGAAAAATAATATAATTCTTTATATTGGATATAATCAAAGTGGTTTCGGAGAGGTGGATTTCACTTAGCTTAACTCATAAATTTTTTTCTCTCAAATAAGAGATTTAAAGTTCGAACTTTGTCTGTGCCAAAACCAATTAATGTTTTGGCTTAGTCATCAAGAAGGTGACCTCATAGTTTGAAGTCTATTATATCTATAAAAAAAAATAAACTTGGTCCCGAGGGTTGGAAAAAAATATTTTACATGCCTTGATTAGTTTACCATAACAAAAAAAAAAAAATAATGAGGACAAGGTTTGGAGAAATCTCTTCCAACCTATTACATGACGATTAATTAGACCATTCACATGTGTTATTTAAATGAATCACATGATTTATTTAAACAGTCATATGACGAGAAGTACATATGAATGGTTTCTTAACTTTCTTTAACTGCCATGTTGTGGTTTGGAGGTAAACTTTTTTCAAGTGAAAAATGAAAATACTACAATTAATCAACAAAGTTGTTAAAAAAAATTAATCAGTCTAGAAACAGGCAACATCGTCCAGATTTAGATACAAAACAACTTCAAACAGAGGAACAGAATAAACAAAATAAACAAATCCAAAAAAAAAAAAAATTCTACATTCTTGCTACTACCACATTTGGCTAAGGCATTAGTGCATCCATTATTAGGCTTCACAATATATATTTAAATATGCTACATACTAAACTGCCATCACACAGACGCATCGAGACTATTCTGTTATAAGTTCTGTTGTAGATTGGTACCATTTACTTTAATGAAGTCTCTTAATTTGTTATTAAGCATAATGATTAACTAGTATGGAATGTGTGTTCATGCACAAGAATGATGAATTGTAGTGGTGTTATTGATATTAATTTGAGTTATTAAATATATAAGACATTAGTTCAACTAGGATGTTTAAAGGTATTAAAATGTTTTCCCTTACAATTTTAATGATACTAGTTGGAAAGCCGTGCGATGCATAGGAAAACTTTGCCTAAAAGTATATATGTTGGTCTCAAGCTTTGTATAACAAGTTTAATTAAATTATATTAGTCTCAAACTAAAACAATACATACAATAGGAAAACTTAAAAAAAAAAAATTGGTGTACTTCCAACTAAAAGTTTATGTAGTCCTCTCTAGTTTCTCCCCTATAGGATACCAAAGTTATTTTTGCATCATAGATTAACGGCCTAATTTTTGTGGTTAGAATCCTATAAATTGTTTAAATTTTTAGAAGGGATAAATGCTATTAGAATTTATGACTGCAATATCTCATTTGTTTGTCAATATTTGAACTTATGATGGACCTAAAACTTTCAGGCATTTGTGTAAAAAAAATTGCAATTTGAAGGCATCACAAATAGTTTGGTCCAACTTGCAATGAATTTCTTATTCAAATGTAAGAGCAAATTAAAAGTCATATTAGTAAATTATTCTTCATACCTAATACCATAGCATCACGGACAACTCGAAATTTTAATATAAATATAGTTGAGTGCAATATAACTATTGGTGACTATATATGCCATATTGTATAACATTTGACATTTTTTGTAACACAGCAAGAAAAGCACTCGTTATCTTAGAAAACAAACTGTCCAATGTGTAGCATATTGGTAAGATTTAATATTATCTTCAATTTGAGGAATCCTAATGTACCACTCAGAGAGAGAGAGAGAGAGAGAGAGAGAAGTTTTGGAAGAGGAAGAGAAAATAGAGTGGTGAGACTGTTGAGGTTAAACTGTACATTTTCTTATTTTCTTCATTTAAGTGGTGAGACTGTTGAGGTTAAACTGTACATTTTCTTATTTTCTTCATTTAATTTTTTAGAATGATTGTATATCTTCTTGTCCATACATCTCCATTAGTTGAGATGTATGTAGTCTGCAAAAAAGTTGAAGAGTGTATGTAGTCTTAAGGGAAGCTTGTATGGAGGAAGAGAGCTTCTATATCAAGGTCTTGACTTTCACGTTTCATCTTCATGTGGGGAAGGAGAAAGAGAGTTTGTGAATGGGTTAGGGTCTTGGCTTTCATCTACAAATGAGAAAGGATCATGCTTGGGTCATAATACATAAGGGAATAAATGGGATTAGGCTTACCATGATATTTGGTCTAATTTTCAACAGCAGCCCATCTTTTAGATAATAGTAAAAACAAGTTAACATAATTTTTGGGTAACAGAATTAAAGCGTCACATGACAAGACCTAATGATCTCTCGCATCTTCAATATTTTACTATCAATCTGTTTTTAAATATGGATGCAAAACTAAATTATTGAGGTGGATTATCACTCAAGAGTGTGCATTGGGTGTATTACCAGAGTACTAGCCATGCTAGGAACCAAGAATTTTCTAAAAGAAAAAGATAAAAACGAAAAAAGAGAGAAGTTTGAGATTGTTTAGATTAATTTGATTTCACTTTCCACGGTTCTGAAAACAGAGGACATGGTTATTGTACAGTGTCAGTGAGTCTGGTGAACCATGTTGAATCTTTCATGCACTAGGAGAAAATTTTATTTTTCTCAAACAAGAAGATAACAAACAATTTGAAGCATAATTAGTTCCTTCGTAAGTTCTTTACAAACCATTCAAGAAAAATTAGTAATAAAATGGGCTTGGTTAACCTGCTGAGAACACGTAAAACAAGATAATCTCTTTCAGGGTAGTCCTGCAATTAAAGGTATCAAAAGCATATGAGTACCGGCTCTTTTAACTGCTCTAGTGAATTCTAGTTTCCAAAAGAGTTTAGAAGCAAGCAACTAAACAATGATCCAAAGCACTCCATCTAGATGGATTTGATGCTTATTCAAAAGAGATGAGTTCATTTAGGTTGAGTTTGGGATTAGAGTTTAAAGAACTGGATTAGCGTATTTTTTGTATTATTTATGAGTCTCATTGCACTTTTTAATACTGTTCATGGATCTTACTGTACTATTTCAAATCGTTTTTGCCCTTATTTATAGTATTTTCAACAACAAAAAAATCAATTCCAGTTAAATAAACTGTTTCCCAATGGATTTTTAGTGGGAGAAAAAAAAAATAGCATCTTTTCTCTACTAACTAACGTTTGTTTAATATTGATATTATCCACTAAAGGGAGTGTTGATTTTCTTTCCTCCTCTGCCTTTCAAATGTTTTTTCTTGGAAAAGTGTGTGAAACCTTTTATCTTTCAGTCGTACTAGAATATTCAACTGTGTTCCAATGATAGGGGAAACACTTTCACATTGTAGTCAGCGATGGGTTAAACCAATTGGAATTGGCCAATGAGTTTTAACTTACTATAGACTTTTAAAACTACGTTCTCCACATACTACATTAATAATAATCAATCTTACATTAGTAGAATTCATGAAGTTTTTTATTTTTCTTTTTCTTTTTTGCTGAAACTTCACAGTTTTTTTAAGCATAATATGGTCATACTTTTATCTATTAACTAAAACAATCAAATTATGACCGCTCTTTCATTTTTTTTCCCAAATCATTAAACCAATCTGATTAATCATGTACAATGCTTTGCTCTAGAAACATCAAACAATAATGGGAAAAATTGTTACCAACAAATAATGATAAATATTTGGTTAGATTAAAAATAGTTTATACTTTTCATAGGTGAAATATCCATTTCATCACTGACTACAATCTAGGATTTTGAATTTACAAGGAATTTGTGATTCATATCTTCTGTAGCTTTTTTTTTTTAGAATCATATCTTTTGAAAATAAATCACATACAATATATACATCTAAGGACTATATGATAATGTCTAATTAGTTCATTTATAAATAATCTTATATAATTAAACACTTTAATTATTTAAATCATCTCATAAAATTGGATTTTAGGCACAACTGATCCCAACACATGCAACTACAAGTGGTAGGGATTGCTTTTGCCACATATTGGACACTCCAACTCTCCCTTACAATTCCCCAACAAATAATCCATAATATTTGTATTTCACGATTCACAAAGTTTTATCAAAAATAGATATGTGATATTTAACAACAGGGATGGTCAGGAAAAGATCAAAGTTCAAACTAAAGTTTACCCTTCAATCATATTGGGTGGGAAACTTTCTCAACCATCTCCAATTGAACACGGCCAAATTTGATTGTAACTCATTATTGGGTGAGGATATCAAGTAGCTAGTTATGGAAATGCCGTGACGGTAGCTCTCCATAATTTAAAAGTTGGTGACACAACATGATCTAATCAAAGGGAAGTGAGCAACTGAAAGAAACTGAAAGGAGTTGTTGTTGTTTCTCTAAGTTTCTCTTAGATGACTCCTAAAGGAGCTTTTTTTTTTTTTTTTTTTTTTTTTTTTTGAATTCAACTTTTGGAGATATTTTCATGCTGTACAAATTTATTAAAAAAATTCAATAATAAAAGAAAATATTTGCCTAAAGTTTTCTATAAATTGTGAGAAAAAAAAAAAACCCCAAATTCTTCTGAGAAAAAAATACTCAAAGAATAAACGATTTCTACTCTCATTAAATCTCATACAAAAACTGTACGTCGCCAGAATAGCTCCACTAAATTTTAACTAATAATCCAAAGCATTTAAACTTTTATGTACAACATCAAATCATAAAAGCATTAGCTTCCGTTTGATATTTGTTAATATTGATTCAATTTAACAAACCCTTTTAAGCCATAAACATGTAAGCATAAACTTTTAAACGTATAAAAGAAATTAACAGTTTTTTTTTTTTTTTTTTTTTGGTTAATGTTGATGTGTACTTTTTTACTATGCTATGCACATTTTTCTTTTTTGCTATCCAAGGATTAAAAAAAAAGAAGGAAATAGTTACCTTTTTTAGAACATGGCCTCCTTAATAGAATATTCTTTAATCGGAAAAAGTCTTAATTTGTTTTTCTTTTTTAACCACAGTTAACTCTATCATACTAATAGCATACCATTGTTCTTTCTACCATAATAGTCTTAGGAGTGGCTTTTAGTATTTACTATATTTGTCTCTTGTTATAAAATATAGATAATTTCATTTTGTATTATTAAAGTTAAAACAAAACAGGATTAGTTTTTTTTTTTTTTTTTTAAATACAAGATAGAATTCTACTCTAGCCTAATCTAAATGTATATGTGTGTGAAACTCCTTCCTGGAGATTTGAACCCCGGCCCTTGTCCCCCACACCCCACAAGTGCCTAATTTAAGCGATTAACCGTCCCTTCTTCCTTATGAAGTAGGAGCGGAAGCCGAAAGGCGTAGACCCTGTTTTGTCCCCCACATCCAACTTTCGAGCACAAGTACTTATACTTGTGGATTGACCATCACAACAAGGGGTGCGGTGGTAAAACAGGATTAATTATTCTCCCATTTTCAATCAATAATATTCTTTAATGAATCCAATCTCTCCTCTTTAAAGCCTGGATATTTACATTTTTATTTTTACATGAAGTAGTTAAAGCAAATAATTCATTGGTAATAATATAAATATATTACTTATTAGACACTACAACAAAAAATGTCTATTACATCAAGTGTTAATACAACAAAATATGTATATAGTAGTTGTAGACAACATATCGCATCTACAAGTTAAAATTGTTGCAATAGTAACTTAAAAGTGTTAAATTATTGCATCAACAATAATAAGTTGCAATAACTTATAATTTTCAGCCCCAATAGAAGCTTTAATATATTAGAAAACATTATTGCAATAACTTAAAATTTATTGCAATAAATTGATACCAATTGTTTTGCAATCTATTGCAACAAAAATTTCTAATTAATAGCTTATTGCATCGAAGTTACCATTGCAATAATTTGATATTAATTCTTTTACAATCTATTGCAATGACAAACACGTAACTGCAATAAATATATCGTTGCAAGAACTTGGTATCAATTATTTCATAGTCAATCGTAATGACAAAATGAATTAATTATCTATTACAATGAAGATATCATTGCAGTAATTTAATCCAATTTATTTTGTTCAATTATTTGTAATCTATTACAACAAGTTTCGTGAAGTAATAGCTTATACTTACAAGATATTCGAAATAATAAATTATTTATTGAAACAATATATATATATATATATATATATATATATATATATATCGTTGCATCAAAGTTATTATTAAAATATTTGGAGTTCGTTGCAACAAAAATTTTTGTTGCATAAACCTATTACCTCAAATTGTATTGCAATATCTTGTATCAACTATTGCAATGAATCTAATGTTATTGCAATGGGTTTTTTTTTTTTTGGTTGCAATAAACATTATTTATTGTAGTGAGAGAGTATTTTTAGAAAATAGCATATTTTCATGAAAAATGTATGCTGCACTAATGTTACTTACCAATTACCTTTTAAAACTTTGTAAATTTCACCATGTATTTTTACTATGCTATGCAAATTCTTTTTTTTTTTTTGGCCATACTGTAGCACATAAAGGTATAAGAAAAATTACCTTTACATAACGAGGCCTCCTTAATAGAATATTCTATGGAAAAAGTTTTACTGAAATATAAGGGTGTTAAAAAAAACTGTTACTCTTTCTTACTAGTCAAATATTTAATATTTTTTTTATTTTAGGGTATTCGACAAGCATTCCAACCACTATAAAAATCACAAAAATTAGAAACACCGTTGTTCTTTCTTCTCATGAGTGAAGAATTTTAAAATATACTTGAAAAAAAAAAACAAATTTTTATCGCTCTCAAGTAATAAAATTCTTTGATGAATCCATCCTCTCCTATCTAAAGCATGGATATTTACATTTTTATTTTTAAACAAAGTAGTCAAAGCTATTTATTCATTAGTAACTAAAATATTACTTATTAGAGTGTATTTTTAGAAAATAATATATCTTCATGAGAGATGTATGTAAAACATTAATGTTGCTTAATAATTACCTTTTAAAATTTTGTAAATTTCACCATGTACATAAAATTTAAGCAACATACTTTCATGTATGATTCTTGGGTCATTCTACCGTACCCCATCAAAAAAAAAGGGGTACCCACCTAAATCTGAACCATTATTTTATTATTGTTTTAATCTTGACCATAGATGTAATGTTAATCGGTTTTGGTTACCAGTTAAACATGTATTAAATATAAACAAAAAATTATAACATTCATCAAACTGTTCTCCTCTCATGTTTGCTTCTCTCCCTCTGCTTGCTCTGTCTCACGTTTTTCTCTCTAAATAAAACCCTTAAATCAGACAGCTAAAACCATTCAAGAACCAAACAGCCGCACACCCACAACCTCAAATCGGTGGCGGTTCTTCTCATCCGATCCAAATCGTCAATGCCGCTCTCTAGCTTCGTCTCTTCCAATCCATCCTCAAATCGGCGGCGCTTCTTCTCATCTGATCCAAATCGTCAGCGCCGCTCTCTAGCTTCGTCTCTTCCAATCCATCCTCAAATCGGCGGCGCTTCTTCTCATCCGATCCAAATCGTCAACGTTGCTCTCTAGCTTCGTCTCTTCCAATCCATCCTCAAATCGGCGGCGCACTCATATCCAATCCAACTCGGTGGCGCTTCATCTCTTCCCATACGACTCGGCGACGCTTCTTCTCTTCCATTCTAAATCGGCGATGCTACCCACAATCTTCAGGTTCTCTCTTTACATATGATTAACGCTGAGATGGGTTTATATTATTTCTCTAAACTTTGTGGGTTTATGCTATTATTGTTTTGTTTGAGTTTCGGTTCTTATATATTTGACAAATTAATCTTTACACCGAAGGGCTTGACAGTCCGCCATTGATTGCCTAGATCACTACTACCATGTGAAACGAAATTGTAATAAGGTTGCAGATGCTTTGGCAAAGAAATCTCGGGTTGGGCAAGAACTTCAAGTTTGGGTTGAAGACATACCTGGGGACATTATCTTCCTTGCTCTATTTGATGTTCATAGTTTTCTAAACATCCCCAAAATCTAAGGGCCTGTAACAATCACAAGCCCCAACAATCATTCCAAGCTTGGTAGTCCTGAGCCTCCATAAGTGACTAAACTTTAAAACAATCATAGTTAGAAGGAAGTTTCAGAATTTAGTTGTGTTTAATAGATAATAATAATCTTGATTTAGTTTTGTGAATTTGTACTATTTCGTGGAGATTTTTTTTTTTTTGGGGGTTATTTTGTAATTTCTTTGTGCTTGCACTAATACAAAATAAAAAATTCCCAATGAGTTATTTTTTTTAGTTATTTCTGCTAAGTTCCAAGGGATTCATGGATGTTGGGGTGGTATACCAAGGAACGGTAGATTTATGATTGAGTAAATGGCGAGGTGGGAATGGTAGGTAGTTGGAGGGTCAAGGGTTTGAGATTGTTGGTAGTGAGTGATCCAATTTGAATTGGTGAGAGGAGTGTGGGGTGAACGTTGTGAAGTGTAGTATGTTATTGAATTTGTGTTGTATTACTGTGGTAGACCCACCAGGCAACTTAAACTAGGTGTCATACTTGGGCTTTGGAACATGTTTAATCTCCCAAAACTTGCCAAAACTCCACTGAGGAGGCACTTTTCATTTCCCTTTCTCACATCCATGTCTTTGTGTCTTCCTTTTATGTATAATATTCAATGCCATCAAATTATATCTTACTTCCCTGCACAAGCATTTAATCTTCATATTGAGGGATTCAACCTAATGCATCTTATTGGTCTTGTTTATAGACACATGGATTATTGTCTACAAGGTCTGCACCTTGCTTTTGGCAAATCTGAGCAATCAACCTATACAATTTATAATTAAAAAAAAAAAAAAACCCTCTACCAAACTTTAATCATAGTCTTACTCCTTGTCATTTTTTCTATAACAATCTTTTAATTTGTTAGCGTTGTTAATATTTTGCTGCTAAATTGTGATAGGTATATTGGACTCGGAAGCACATTTTTGTTGGGGTTTGGCATTCCAGAAGAGTAGGCATTCTACTCTATGTCATCTTTGAAGAGATACTATTCTGGGATATCATATCAGGAATTTTGCATCTATTGAGAATATACTGGAACCTTTAAATTCCATCTGCATCGTGGTAGCTAATCTTCACTGGGTTGAACTTAGGCTGCTTGTTCTTGCCTTGATTTCCTTGTAATTTTTTTATGCTAGTTTGTTGCAGGCTAGGTAATCAGCTCCTTTATACTGTATTGACCTGTATATATTCTTCAGGAATTGCAAGCAAACTAGCTCATTGGTCATTATATTGTGTTTGACGTTATTATCTTTTGGAGATCATTATGAATAAATTGAAAAAAAAAATGGAATTGTTATATTTGTCTCTAATAGATTTGATTACTCCCAGCTTGTATATTTGATTACAACCATCTTATCAAGTCTACATCAATGAAGCGTGCAGCAGCCTCTACGCCAGAGGCTTAAAATCCCTATTATTTATTGTGGTTTGACTACATGGTTTTCTCTTTGTTTATGGGTGTGTTTCTTCTGATGCCTAATTTTCTTGGTGGAGAATTGGCAAAACTTGGTACTCTCTTTGCTTTTAGCTCATCATCAGTGTTGGGTGTATTGTTGTGTTTGCTTGAACATGGGATGCAAATCCAACTTTTGTAAACAACTTGCAAGACATCATTTTGTAGAAACTTCATGAGCTTTATGTACCTTTTGTTTTGGCTTATTACAAAGATATGGAGTGAGAAAAAAAATTCATTTCTACTGTCTATTCTTTCTGCCTGTCCCCTTTACTCTGCCATCAAAACATTTGTCAGTTTTTTTTCAATTTAAATTTGTTTGGAATTTTTGAAAAATTTCCCCTAAAGTTACTAAAAGGAAAGGAAACTTTCAAATGATAAAAAAGTTACTATGCAGATTTTGTCTGTGCTTATAAGAAAATGTATTCCATGATAAACTTTGGAAATTAGTTTTTCCTTTTATCAATCAAATAGGTGGAAGGAATTAAATTTTTTTTTCATCTAACCAATACAAACCAACGTTGTAATTAAAACTATCACCTTTATTTTGCACCAATACAATTACAAATGTAACAACGGATATAACAAAATAAAATAAAATAAATGCAACAAATTATATATACCTACCCGCTGCAATAATAACTGAAAATTTGCTCCTACTTAAAAGTAAACGAACGTGGTCCAAATCATACGCTTTTGGATATAGATTTACTCTGAAAATTTCTAATTGTTTGACAGTCGTCCAGATGACTCCATGCTGGATGACCTTCTTGCACTTAGATGACGTTTGTGGTCTTGGACAACACTATGGACGAATTGGAGAAAGTCTAATTCTTGGTTCACCATCATATATAAATAATAAAAATATAAATGTCAAGAAAGGGACCTTAACTATGTTATTTTATAGGGAGGTATGCCCTTGAATGTGATGGAAGATACCTAGGGAGATACGTAGGAAATTAATTGGTATACTCAAATATTTGTGTAAGAAACCAAGATAATTCCAGCTGTTTTTTTTTTTTTTTTTTTTTTGGTGAACAAGAGTAAGTATTGTGGTTGGGCTAATTTCATGGGATGCTTTTTTTTTTTTTTTTTTTTTTGGTTTTCGATTTTAGATCTAAATTTTTTAATAACTTAAAAAAATTACTATTGCGATGAGCGATAATTAGTAAGTAAAAAAGTGCTCAGTGATAAGCCCAAATGTAAAATTATGGTTAGATGTAATATTGGTAGTGCTTACAATGACAATTGAACCATCAATTATAAGGAAAAAATAGGATACCACAGAATGTGATAAAAGTACGGTCAGAAATATTGTTGGTACTACCCAATGTAATAATGTAACAGTCAAATTTGAGAATAAAAAATAGGATACTACTGAATGTGACAAAAATAGAGTCAGATGTGATGTTAGTACTGCATAATGTGACAATGGAACCATCAAATGTGAGAAAAAAGTAAGGGAACCATCAAATGTGACAAAAGAACTGTCACATGTGATATTGGAACAGCACAATGTGAGGATGAAACCGTCAAATGTGAGAAAAAAGTAAAGGAACCACCAAATGTGAGAAAAGAACTGAATATGACAAAAATAGAACAGATGTGATGTTGGTACTGCTTAATATAACAATGAAACCACCAAATTTGACAAAAGAATTGTCAAATGTGATATTGGAATTACACAATATGAGGATGAAACCGTCAAATATGAGAAAAAAAAAAGTAAGAGAACTACCAAATGTGAGAAAAAAACTATCAAATGTGATGTTGAAACTGTACAATGTAAAGATGAAACCGTTAAGTGTGAGAAAAAAATAAGGGAACAACCAAATGTGACAAAACAACTGTCACGTGTGATGTTGAAACTGCACAATATGAAGATGAAATAGACAAGTGTAAAAAACAAGTAAGGGAACCACCCACTGTGACAAAAAAACTGTCACATGTAATATTAGAACTACACAGTGTGAGAATGGAATCGTCAAATTTGAAAAAAAAAAAAAAAAAAAACCTCAAAATGTGACAAAAGAACTGTCACATGTGATGTTGAAACTATACGATGTGAGAATGGAACCGTCAAATGTGAGAAAAAAGTAAGGAAACTACCAAATATGAGAAAAGAATTATCACAGGTGACATTGGAATTGCATAATTTGAGGATGAAACCATAAAGTGTGAGAAAAAAGTAAGGGAACCACCCAATGTGATAAAAGAACTGTCATATGTGATGTTGAAACCACACAATATGAGAATAGAACCGTCAAATATGAGAAAAAAAGTAAGGAAACTACCAAATATGAGAAAAGAACTGTCACATGTAATGTTGGAATTGCAAAATGTGATGATGGAACAATCAAGTGTGAGAAAAAAGTAAGAGAACCACCAAATGTGAGAAAATAACCGTTGCATGCTATGTTGGAACTGCACAATGTGAAGATGAAACTATCAAGTATGAGAAAAAAGTAAGGAAACCACTTAATGTGACAAAAAAACGGTCACATGTGATATTAGAACCACACAATGTGAGGATGAAACCGTCAAATGTGAGAAAAAAGTAAGGGAACCACCAAATGTGAGAAAAGAACTATCACATGTGATGTTGAAACTGCACAATGTGAAAATGAAACCGTCAAATGTGAAAAAAAGTTAAGGGAACCACCAAATGTGAGAAAGGAATTGTCATATGTGATGTTAGAATTGCAAAATGTGAGGATGGAACAATCAAGTGTGAGAAAAAAGTAAGGGAGCCATCCAATGTATCAAAAGAACTGTCACATGTGATATTGGAACTGCACAATATGAGTATGGAACTATCAAATGTGAAGAAAAAAAAGTAAGGGAACCACCAAATGCAACAAAAAAACTGTCACGTGTAATATTAAAACTATACAATGTGAGGATGGAGCCTTCAAATGTGAGAAAAAAAAATAAGGAAACCACCAAATGTAAGAAAAGAATTGTCACATGCGATGTTGGAACTGTATAATGTAAGGATGAAACCATCAAGTGTGAGAAAAAAGTAAAAGAGCCACTCAATGTGACAAAAGAACTGTCACATGTGATATTAGAACTGCATAATGTGAAGATGAAACCGTCAAATGTGAGAAAAAAAAAGTAAGGGAACCTGTTGGGGACGTATTTTTATGTAATTGGCATATCTTTTGACAAAACGCACTTTACTTGTATTTGGGTAAATCTAAATAGGTTCAAGATAATCATTACAAGTGGTTAAATTGAAAACATAAAGATTACTCAAGAACTGCTCAAGAAAAGTGCAAACTGCAGGTCTCGAGACCTCCTCGACAAAAGCTCAATCTGTCGAGATTCATTAAAGCTCGACAGATGTTTCGATCAATCGAGCTTACGGGTTTTAGATTATAGCCAGCAACGTTTTTATTCTAAAAAACTAATTGTTTATGGGTTTGTATAATTCTTATTGGACTAGGAAAACACAAGGTTTGTGTAAACCTATTTGGAATAGGAGAGCTTATTAAGCTCCTATTTAAAGGAGGTGAAAAAAGAAAAACCTAACCCTAGAGAGCTTCATAAGGTTTTCTTTTTGAAACCCTAGCCTCCTCTTACAGAATAAAGAGTTCTTGCTGTGTTTCTTGTACGCCTTTGGGTTTTGTAACTAAGCAAAGTCTCTTGCACCAAAATTGAAGATCTTATTGATGTTTCTATGTGAAGCTGCTGAAAATCAACTACAACAATCAAAGGGTTGCTATGAAGTTAGTCACGTACTAGGATTCGTGCAAAGGAGTAAACTGCGTACTAGAATCCGCACATCAAATTGGTTAGTCACGTACTTGGGAGCCGTGCATCAAAAGGAGAAACTGTCACTACAGAACAAGTCCAATTGAGTATTGGGGTAAGGGTTCAACTGTAGGTTGGTAAGGTACTAGGATTCCTTACTTGTAATCGCTTGTTGTGATAATAGTGGAGTTTCGAGAGTGGTAACCTTAAATCACCCAGTGGGGTTTTTGCCGTTAGGTTTTCTCCATTCGTAAACAAATCACCGTGTCATTTATTTTTTGCTGCATAACTTAATTTTGGTGATTTGTTTGTGCTGCCACGTGATTTTGTATGTTAACTTGATTAATTTATAACTTGGCTAATTAATCAATTTAATTTATCACAAAAGGTCAACACGTTTGTGGCATGTCAAGTGGTATCAGAGCAGGCACACTCTGATTAGAGTTTAATCCTTGTGTGTGATCCATTGACCCCTGTTGTCATGGAAACTCTTGATTGTTTTTATTTGCATGATCTTGTGTTGAATGATGATGATATTCATGATACCTATTGCAAACTTTATAATTTTTGTATGAAATCTCTTGAGTGTTCTACAAAATTAAAAACTAAATTTAAAAAGGTCATGCTTGAAAAAGATGATTTGATTGCAAAATTGAATGAAGCAACTAATTTGAATGAGAATTTCAAAAATCAAATTTCATCTCAGGTGGACAAAATTAAGAGTTTGGAAGAGCAACTAGTTGAATTTAAAACAAAAGTTGAAAAATTAACTAGTGCCAAACTTGTTGTTGAGCCTAACTCAAAAGAAAACGATTTTTATATTCCCCCATTCAAAAGGAATAATGAAGAGTTGAAGGCTAATATTGCTAGGATAGACAAAGGTAAACAATTTGATGTTAACGCTGAAATTTCTAAATTTATGTCTAAAACTCCTCCTAAGTTGAATGATAAAGTTGCTTTTGCCCCCACTTGTCATCATTGTCATATTGTTGGTCATATTAGGCCAAATTGTCCTAAGTTGAGATCTCTGTCAACCTTTAAGGTTAGACCTCCTTCTGGGAAGCCGAGTAGCTCTAAAACTGCTCATGTTTGTCACCATTGTGGTGTTTTTGGACACATTCGTCCTAATTGCTTTAAGATGTATCCTCATAAGCAATTGTCCAAACAGTCACAGGTTCCCTCTCAATGACCTACACCTTTGTTTGGAGAGTTATTAAAAGTTTTGAGCTTTTTAACTCAATTTCAAAAGAATCTTAATTCATCTATGTCCTTTAGTAGTCATACTAGGACTCGTGCCTTTTCATCTTCATGACCAAAGATTCGTGCTGTGTGGGTAAGAAAGGAGCCTAAGACTTAATTGTCTTTTCTGTTTGTTCTCTGCTTTTATTCTTTCTGTCTAAAGTAGGACTCTCTTTGCTTGATTTCTCATCTGCTTTTGAAATCATGCTTTCATACATCTGCACCTTTCTATCATGCCTTCATGCATATGCATCTTTCTTTCATGCCTTCATGTTGTTTTTCTATTTTTGTTTGGTTGTTTAGTTTTTATTTTTTTATTAAAAAAAATTAAAAAATTAGAAAAATACAAAAACAGTGTATTAGTGTTCATTGGTTCTTGTAAACCTTAAAATGGCCATTGAAACAGAGTTTTCTAAACTTTGTATCTTTTGTAACTTAGATGAGCATTCTTATGCACAACTAAGCAAAGTGAGCTTTATAGCTCTTTGTTTGTGATGAGTAAGGTTAAGTAATCTCTTGTACTTAACACTCGTATCACTCTTTTTGACAGGTAGGACTAGAAAATCCTAAGAGAAAGGCATAAATATCCATCTCACCACTGTTACTTGTCAATCATGATATGACATATGTATGTTTCGGCATAGCAAAAGTGCAATGTCAGTAACATCCATATGCTTCGGCATAGCAAAAGTGCAATGTCAAAAACTTAACATAATTGGGTATTTCTTTTCTCTCTCTTGTATGCCCATGCATGATATGCTTAATAAAAGAAAATATACAAAGAAATATGCAAAGAAATAAAAGCAAAAAAATTAAAAATGCTTTAAAATATGGTTGAAAGCGTGTTTTTTAGGAGATGTGGGAGTTATAGGATGTACCTCGAAGGTGATAGTCCCCATCAAACAGTTATGATTGTGTGTGAGTTAAAGTAATTTTCTCATATCTAAAATCGTCATAACTTTGAAAAACTTATGCAATCTTGTGATGTTTTCACACACAACACGCAATATTCTTTACTATTTTTTATACATGTGCAGTTACAATGTGATTTTGCCATCACAAGGTTTACATGCGTTAATGTATGCTCACTAAACTATCTTAACTCATTTTTGAAATATAAAATTGGTTAGACTTGTTTACTGTGTATGTGTGTGTTTTGGATCAAAATGCATGACATTTTTCTTGTTGAGAGATGTTTTTGAAAGGTTAATATGTTGTTTGGTTGAGTTGCATGCTTGATTGCATTCACATCTGTATTTTTCTCTTCATGAAAAACTGCTTTTAAGCCATCTCAACACCTCTCAATACCTAGCTTATCTGTCAAGATCTTTAGTTGCATCTTTTCGCAATCTCGACACATCTAAATAGCTAGGTGGATCGATCGAGAAAGTTTCTATCTGCTCGATAGATCCTCGACACCTTCTCGATCCATCGAGGTTGTCTCAATAGCTTCTCAACACCTCTAGATCGATCAAGATACCCTTGCATGCATTTCATCTTTCTTTGTTTTGCATGTTTTTCCTTTTGTGTCCATAGCATCTTGTTTTTCTTTCTCCTGTAGGTCTATGGTTCCTTGTTCTTCTCGTTCCCTCTATATCTGTTTTTTTTTTTTTTTTTTTTTTTTGTCTTTCTCTGGTCAAGTCTTTTGGCTTTTTATACCCTTTTGTCAATCGTGTCAAAAAGGGGGAGAAATTTGAGTTTTGTATGTTATTCTAACCATTTTTGTTGTAACTAACTTAGGGGGAGAGTTAGTCTGATACACATTGATATTGATATAATTTTTTTGTGTTATGTATCTTTTGGTTTTCTAACCATTTTTACATACATGGTGCTTATCAAGTGGTATATGTGATGATGTATATATTTCACTCTTTATCTCACATATGTTGTTTCTTTTTTTATGCCAGAAAGTCTCTTGAAAATATTGGTGTTTCTACAACAATACAAAGGGTTGTTGTGGAGTTAGTCTTATACACATGTTTCTTGTTTATTCAACTTGTCATTGTTTTCCACATGGTACCTTGATGTATTTTGTTTAGTGCCTTTCAGGAAAGACAAGTTAAAGCCAAGTCAAGATTCTGAACCTTCTTCTTGCAACAACTTCCAAGGTTTAAATCTTTTAGACTAGGCTTATTTATTCTTGAGTAGAATGTATTCTAGGACATTCAATGTACTCTTGTGGTTTTGTCACGGATTGCCAAAGGGGGAGATTGTTGGGGACGTATTTTTATGTAATTGGCATATCTTTTGACAAAACGCACTTTACTTGTATTTTGGTAAATCTAAGTAGGTTCAAGATGATCATTACAAATGGTTAAATTGAAGACATAAAGATTACTCAAGAACTGCTTAAGAAAAGTGCAAACTGCAGGTTTCGATACCTTCTCGACAGAAGCTCGATCTGTCGAGATTCATTAAAGCTCGACAGATGTTTCGATTGATCGAGCTTATGGGTTTCAGATTATAGCCGGCAACGTTTTTACTCTAAAAAGCTAATTGTTTATGAGTTTGTATAATTCTTATTGGACTAGGAAAACCCAAGATTTGTGTAAACCTATTTGGAATAGGAGAACCCATTAAGCTCCTATTTAAAGTAGGTGGAAAAAGAAAAACCTAACCCTAGAGAGTTTCATAAGGTTTTCTTTTTGAAACCCTAGCCTCCTCTTACAGAAGAAAGAGTTCTTGCTGCGTTTCTTGTACGCCTTTGGGTTTTGTAACCAAGCAAAGTCTCTTGCACCAACATTGAAGATCTTATCGGTGTTTCTATGTGAAGCTGCTGAAAATCAACTACAACAATCAAAGGGCTGTTGTGGAGTTAGTCACGTACTAGAATTCGTGCAAAGGAGTAAGCCGTGTACTGGGATTCGCACATCAAATTGGTTAGTCACGTACTTGGGAGCCATGCATCAAAAGGAGAAATTGTCACTACAGAACAAGTCCAATTGGGTATTGGGGTAAAGGTTCAACTGTAGGTTGGTAAGGTACCGGGATTCCTTGCTTGTAATCGCTTGTTGTGATAATAGTGGAGTTTCGGGAATGGTGACCTTAAATCACCCGGTGGGGTTTTTGCCATCAAGTTTTCCCCATTCGTAAACAAATCACCATGTCATTTATTTTCCGCTGCATAACTTAGTTTTGATGATTTATTTGTGATGCCACGTGATTTTGCATGTTAACTTGATTAATTAATAACTTGGTTAATTAATCAATTTAATTTATCACAAGGGAGTCAACGCGTTTGCGGCCTATCAGAACCACCAAATGTAAGAAAAGAATTGTCACATATGATATTGGAATTATACAATGTGAGGATGAAACCATCAAATGTGAGAAAAAAGTAAGGGAACCACCAAATGTGAGAAAATAACTGTTACATATGATATTGGAACTGCACAATGTGAAAATGGAACCGTCAAGTGTAAGAAAAAAGTAAGAGAACCATCCAATGTGACAAAAGAACTGTCACATATGATGTTGGAACTGCATAATGTGAGGATGGAACTGTCAAATGTGAGAAAAAAAAAGTAAGAAAACCGCACAATATGAGAAAAGAACTGTCATATGTGATATTGGAATTGCACAATGTGAGAATAGAACCGTCAAATGTAAGAAAAAAGTAGAGGAACCACCAAATGTGAGAAAAAAACAGTCACATGTGATGTTAGAACTGCACAATGTTAGGATGAAACCGTAAAATGTGAGAAAAAAGTAACCTGGTATAGCAGGTTACCTACTAGTGGGTACCGTACCTCCCCTTTTTTTCGGGGGCACCGTAGAATTACCCATGATTCTTTAGTCAACCAAGATATGAAAAATACTTCTCACATGTGTAATAATTTGATAGAAAATCAAATGCTTTAAACTCAATAAGTATTTAAATGTTTTTTTACAAGAGTTCATTTGCTTGTGGGACAATCCTCAAATTTATTCAGATCAAATACATAATATATATATATATATATATCCTTTGTCAATAAAATTTTTTTCAAATAAAAACATTACTTATATATCTAGGACATAAAATAAAAAAAAATTATGCGGAGTGAATATAAAATTGATTATTTCTTTTATATGTTTAAATTAATGTTTAACGGTATGTATATGTTTATGTTTTTTAATCTACTATACTAACAAGAATATGCATTAAAGCCAAAGATTTTTATCTTTTAGTTGTACTCTTTATTTCATGTTTGTTCCAGATAGGGGAGTACTTTATCAACAAAACAAAAGTGGAGATTAATTCTCAGAATTTTCTGGGACTCACAGCACTTGACATCCTTGACCAGGCTGAGAACAGTAGAGAAAGTCGCGGTCTTAAAGCAAAGTTTGTTAAAGCCAGTGGTATGAGTAGTATTGAATTGTTATCTGATTCACCAGAAGTAGAAAGAACCAATGGTCAACTGCCTATCATAAGTAAGAATTCTTTGGGGCAAGGTTGCATAGATGATGAAGTGTTGTACATGTATTATAGCATATTTGTTATAAAATTTTGTTAGTAATAAGTTCATCATAAGAAGCAATAATTATAAATTGCACACAGAAATCCATTTTAAATATTTTGTTCAAGTAATGAGAAATAAAAAAAAACTTTTGAGTAATATTGTATAATAAAATATGATAAAAGCATGTTAATTCATTCTATATTTTTTATCTTTATAATGTAATGTAATAAAGAGACTCATTGTGAATTCTTTTTTTTTTTTTTTCTTCAAAGCTTTGTTTTTGCAGTATGACGATGCTTGTAAATCTTGTTGAAGAATATATTATTATCATCTGTTTCTTCATTTTCAACATTTGGAGTTTGGTCCATCCTTATTTGTTCAATTTTGATATTTCATCACTTTTTCCTTTTATTGTATCATTTTCATTAATCACTAATGAATTGGCATTGGAAGATTCTTGACTGGATCTTACAAAGTTTG
Organism: Castanopsis chinensis; assembly: GCA_032878915.1. Classification (NCBI taxonomy): domain Eukaryota; kingdom Viridiplantae; phylum Streptophyta; class Magnoliopsida; order Fagales; family Fagaceae; genus Castanopsis; species Castanopsis chinensis. Next base: position 102,149 of record JAVQMG010000047.1, on the reverse strand, counting down.
GACTTGTGGATTTGTTGTTACTAAGATTTTGCATAGGTATCTACATTCAAATTAAATTTTAGTGATGTGACAGTTTTTTCCAAATAATTTTATATTTTTTGTTGTTACTTTATAAGGAATAGTGTAGCAAAAGAGTTAATATAGCATATTGGATTGTGTTTTTTTTTTCTTCCATACCTTTTTGTCATTTGAAGGTGCATCAAAAATCTTATCAACTGTGTAATTTTTAAAATCACCTTTAGATTGAATTCATTTAAACGAAGTAGGAAAATGTATTTTCTTCCTAAACTTTTCTTTGGATCATGTGGGATTCCTTCTCCAATATCAATCTGCATATGAGGAATACATTTAATATATATTACGATCAAAATTTTTACAACAATTTAATAATTTAAATAAGTTGTATCTTAGTTTTTTTTTTCAGCAAGATCTCTTGTAGACTTATTTAAGATTTTCTCAGCATCTTGATCAAATATCACAAAAATTGTTTTGTTAGTTGCACCAAAAACTTCAGTTTGAATTATGTATCTGTAATAGTTTGCAATTGTATATATGGTACTTATAGTGAGATAAATATATTATAAATATTTGGAGAGTATGTAGTTACTATGAGTGCCTTTAACTTTGGGATAGAGAGATTTGTTTTTATTTCATATTTTGCACACCAAAATGATCTTGATTGTGGTTTGACCTTCCTTCCATAAAGCACACGTGAAATGTAATACTAACCCGTTGTTGTATCAATGTTGGTTGTTGCAATATCGTAGCAATTCACATCATGCAATGAACTTTGAAGTTAATATAAATTTTTTTTAACGTAAATAGTATAATGTATTATTATTTTTTGATGCAAATGATGAGTATAATTTAAATGATTAATAAACCTGTTTCATAAGATCCCATTCAATGCATTTGATTTCTTCTATTGTCTTCATATTCTTTAGAGATAAATCCTCCTATGAAAATTGTTTTGCATGTATCATCTTTCTTGTATGGAATCATGTTTTTTACTATTCTTATCATTGAATTTTTTTTAAAGAAAATATTATGTAAATGGTATTTTGTGAAAGAATATATGCTATTTATTAGAATTTTTATTATTATTAATGATTTTAAAAATATGCATCTGTCAACTATTTTAGCAACCTCATGAATCTCAAGATTTATATATTTTTGTTGCATTGGTTGATGACAAAGAGAATTTGCCTACATAAATTGCATTAAACATTATTAGTACACAAAAATGTATTGAATTGAAATTGAGAAAAAAGGAAGATGTGCTTTCATGAGCATGAGATTCTTTAGAAGTATCATTTGCACGTGGGAGAGGCGGAAGAGAGTTTATAAGTGGATAAGAATTTTGGCTTTGATCTACATGCAGGAAGGGTCAGACCTGGGGCATAAGGTTTGGTTTGTTTTTAAAAGGTAGCCCATTTTGTAGAGAATAACATTTGGGTTGTTAAGAGCATCCTATATTTTATATGGCAGCAAAAAGAAGTTACTGTGATTTATTGGATAACAGTAAAAAAAAACTTGATAAAAAAGAGGTTAAAAAGACTAAATGAAAAATTAGTGTCCCATGGCAAGAACTCATGCACTCCCGCGTGAGGTCTTTACTTATATATATATATATATATATATATATATATTGATTGATTGATTGGTTAGATGGGACATGCATGGCGCAAAATTAAACTCTAATTCCTTTCAAAAAAATAAATTAAATTCTAATTGAAATCCAATTTTTACACTAAATTAATTCACTTGGCATAAAAATTTAAAAACTTAGATTAAATGAGACACATGGTGCAAAATTAGACTATAAAAAATCTTATACCAAATTACTCTTAAATTTGTTCGAACCAAAACAATGGTATCATAAAAATAGAAAAATATCCAAAATACTAATCACTTCATTTTTTTTATGAGAGAATTTCAACCTATAGTGTCCGCTCTTGATAAATAGCTCTTTATCATTGGACCAAAACACCAATAAGTTTTTGGTGTAGGTAGAGATTAAATATCAGATCTCTTATTCAACCATCAGAGACTTTACTAGTTAAACTAAATGGAACCCACCTCATTTCAATTAAACACCCATAGATGATATAAAAAAATAAAAACTAATCACCCATAGTTGATCAAAAATAAATAAAACTAGCCTCATCACATGCGCTCCGCACATGCAATGAGACTCTTTCTTTATTTTGACTTTAATGTAATTTTTCAATTTGAATTTATCTACTGCTAGTGAGGTTAAGTGAGGTTACACAGGAAGGGATTTGTAGAAACTACAATTTAGAATTTGAAATGGAGTAAACTACTGGGTTTAGTGTATGCTAATTATTAGAAGAAAAAAAATGCATTAAATGCGCATGAGATATATTTAAATAAAAATGTGCTAATTTTTAGGAAAAAAGTTTGCTGGTAGTATTTTTTTTTTTTTGGAATATTGTTGAACTACAATTTTAACTCTATTTTTTATTTTTAAGGATAAAGATTATCTAATTAGATTAGAGGTATATTTGACATTTTTTAAAGGTATAACTAATATATAGAGATTAAGGGTGAGTTTGGTTCAGCTTTTTGAAACTGAACTTTTTGAAAAAGTTGAGTTTTCAAAAAGTGCAGTATAAAAAAGTGCTTTTTCAAAAAACTGAGTGTTTGGTAAAAGCTGTTAAAAAATTCTTTATGAAAAAACTGAGTGTTTGGCTAGCTAGCACTTATAAAAGTGGCAGTTTGAGGGATAAATTACCAAAAAGGACAATGTATATATAAGGAAGTTTATTTCATACTTAAATCAATATTGTGAAATTATTTTTTTTCACCAATATTGGCTAATAATAACCTATCACTTAAGATTTATTGTGAAAGTATTGTGAAAATATTGTGATAATTGATACTGATTTTAATTTCAATGTATTATTACAATTTTTTTTCTCTTTCTAAAAAATTATTTTTTTCTCACCAATATTAGCTAATAATAACTTACCACTTAAGATTTATTGTGAAAATATTGTGATAAAAATTAATACTGATTTTAATTTGAACGTACTATTAAAATTATTTTTTTTCTCTTTCTAAAAAAATTATTTTTTTCTCATCAATATTAGCTAATAATAACTTACCATTTAAAATTTATTGTGAAAATATTGTGATAGCATTTCTTTCTTTCCTGTTTTTTTTCCTTTTTCTTTCCCTCTTTTTTTCTTCTCCACACACTTACTGCATTTCCTTCTTTTTTTTTTTTTTTTTTTTTCCACTCTTTTTTTCTCCTCCACCCACGTACCCTAACTCTTTTCTTTATTTTACTTCTTTGGTCTCTTTTTCCAGCCCACTTCATCCTCCAGAATCCAGATTGTTCCACAGAGCTCTCCTTCTTTCTCTCTCTCTCTCTCTCTCTCTCTCTCTCTCTCTCTCCTCTCTACAAGAACTCGTCCGTCCACACAACTCTTCTTCTTCCTTTTTTTTTTCCCCTCTCTACACTCCACACAGCTCTTCTTCTTCCTCTTTTTTTTTTCTCTCTCTCTCTACAAGAACTCATCCGTCTACACAGCTCTTCTTCTTTCTCTTTCTTTTTTTTTTTTTTTTTCTTTTTTTTTTCTTTGCAAGAACTCATCCGTCCACACTGATTTTTTTTTTTTGTTTTGCATGTTGAGGAATCCTAATTTGCAAGGGATTGATTTTTTTTTTTTCCTTAGCTGATTTGGGAATTTGTTATAAATTTTTTTGTGTTTGGATTTGAAAATTTGTTATTGGGAGGGCAGAGGGCAAAGCAGAGAGATGAGAGGAATAAGGAATGGTGTGAAGGGTAATTTGCCCTGTGAGTCTAACGGATAGATTCAAATGCCCACGGGCTTTTTCCGAAATGGAGCTCTGAGCTAGCTTTCAATAATATGCGCGTTTCTTCACAAATATAGAACGTAACTTTTTTCAAAAAGTTGCGTTTTGGGCTGAACCAAATGCACATAAAGGACTGACTTTTTTCAAACGCGCTTTTTGGACTCAAAACGCTGAATCAAATGGCCACTAAGCACACATTGGCCCTGACTAAATAGAAGAATAACTAAAAATTCGAAAGGTCAATTAATCACGCTAAAGAGCTAACCAACTTTACGAAGCCCAAAATTTAATGCAGCACTCGTAACTAAACAGTAAACGGAACCCGAAAAGAGGTAAGTTAACATGAAAATAGACCAAAAAAGAAACAAAGTTAAGTTAAACAATTGGTAAGAGGTTGTCTAAACAGAACCAAGGGATTGATAATCTAATCCAAATACTGAACACAGAAATCAAGACTTCAGTGGTTTCTTACTTTATTTAATCAATTAATATATCTTCCATGAATGATGATTAAATTTAACCTTATTAGTAAGCACACTCCCATGATAAAATCAAGAGAGAAAAACATCAATAAAAAGATGATATAACCTTTTGGGCATTTCACATTTGTACCAAGGATTTAAAGCATGGCATGTATTAGGTAAATTTGCTTCTCCTTCCTGCTCTTTAGTCTCTCTTCAATTTATCCACTCTGTAATTTCCTCTCAATTCTTATTCGTCTTTAACACACACACAAACCAGCTTTGACAATTTCCAAGGTTTAACCCAATGGAAGAATCTATTGAAGTCTTACATATATTGACAATTCTATTTTTATTGGGCCTTTTTGCAATCATTTTTTTGCAGGATTTTATGGGCTTGCCTTTTGTGATATACACTTGTGTGCGCTCCAAATACCTTGGCCCATCTACGCTACAATTTGGTAGTTATAAAAACTTGGAAGTTAATATGAAAGATGGGGAGAAAGTAAAAATGTGTAATTCCACATTGAAAAGGACAGAAACTATTTTACACTTCTTAATTGTGGTGATTAATAAGTTAATATGAATTATCTCAAATATTGAGCTAGATACATGCGTAACGAAGAAGTTTTGGGCCTTTTCATTCTTCAGTCATCCATTAATTGTGTAACTCTAGCCCATCTCATAAGTATTATTCAGTTTCTTTTTGTGTTATTTTTATTATTATTGTGTTTGCACCAACAAAAGAAAACTATAATATTTATTTTTTTTATTTTTGTTTTTTAGAAATCAACTATAATTATAATTTGAATATAGCATAAATGTAACTAACACCTCCTCGATCCTGAGAAATTTTACAATATACAGAGACTAATGTATGCGTTAAAAACAACTCCAAGAGAGATTATAATGAAGGGCAGTCCTCCATGCATACAGTTATGTTTTCTGGGGACATAGCATAATGTGCCAAAGCTAAAGCCTCCATTTTTGAACTATTATGAACCAAACTCACAGACCCCGGGTCTGTCGAAATCCCTGCAGAGACATTCATTCTCAAGTCTTCTACCATATGCCTCCAAGCTGAGGAAGATTGATTCAGCTGCTGCAACTCTCTCTAGTCTCTACCACCTATGATATGATTCCTCAACCAAAATGTTCTGCACATCGAAGTCCCTGCCAAATTCAAGCATCTAATGGAAGAGTAAGAAGACAGAGTGAGTGGCGGAGCCACATTAGGACCGAAGGCGACCCTGGCGCCCCCCCCCCCCCCCCCCCCCCCCCCCCCCCAAATTTTTTTTAAAAGTCAGTAGATAATAGATATATATCAATATAAGATTATCCCTTTTAATAAATATATATGTATAAGAGTTGTCCATTATTATGGCCTCCCCTCCCGGTTAATATTTTTTTAATATAGATTTATGAATACATTTTAGATTCATTTAAATAGGATTACAATTATGTACAATTTATTACCACGCTAATTAATTGGACAATCAAACACTGATGATAAACACAAGATTATATATTAACAATTATCTACAAAAAAGAAAAGAAAAAAGAAAAAAATCTATTTTTTTGCTCCAACCTCGTTGAAAAACCCCTACGACTCACTTTGGAGTTTGATGGAAAGGTCTCCTTCATACTCAATAAATTTCATGGCTTTACATTCACACTATCACACCACCAAACTCCTACATATTTGCATCTAGGCTTTGATGCCTCTCTCTCTCTCTCTCTCTCTCTCTCTCTCTCTCTCTCTCTCTCTCTCTCTCTCTCTCTCTCTCTCTCTCTCTCTCTCTCTCTCTCTCTCTCAAAGATAGTTGGTTTGGTTTGCTGTTTTATGTTCTTGCTTTACTCTTTCATCCCACACTCCAAGACAAGTTTTTTTTATTGATTTGAGATTATAATTTTTTCCAAGACCTACATGTGTATGGTTTACACTTCAACTTGTCTTCAAAAGAGGTAGGTTTGACCTTTCTTTCTTCTACTTGTTATTTGTCATTAAATTAATAAATATACTAACAATATATAAATATAATATACGATTTATGAAACTGATAATATATATAATAGATATAAAATAATATTATAATGTATAATCTGTTGTTTCGTATTTGATTATATTTTTGTATGCATGTAATGTTTGTTTTCTACTCTATTTAATTAGCAATCTTTAATTGACTAGTAATTTTTTTGTATCTTAGTCATTATGCTTAATGAGATATAATTTAATTTGAAAATCTAAGTTTATATATGGGAAAGTTAAAATTTATTGATTCATTCTTAAGAAGAAAGAAAGATAGTAACATTGTTATGTTTATTATTGTGTGTGTGTGTGTTTGTATGTATGTGTATATATATATATATATATATATATAGAGAGAGAGAGAGAGAGAGAGAGAGAGAGAGAGAGAGAGAGAGAGAATTTAATCATCTTTTTTATAATAAATAAATAAATAAATTTGTTTTTTGTTCGGCCCCCCAAAAGTCAAGTTCTTGGCTCTGCCAATGACAGAGTCATAAATTTCAACTCAACAAAGAAGAAGCATTCCAGATTCTCACCTACCCGAACCTTGTTTCGATGTCACTAAATCCTCCACATTCTCACACTGGCAGCCCTACATCTTCACTAGTAAGTTGAACAAAAGCACCAATAAGGGCCATCACATTCACATAATTTGGAATAAAAGAGTTTAGAGCAAGTGGAGTGGACCTTCATTCCACATCTAGACCTAGGAAGCACTGATGCAGCTGGGAGGGTGCCACACCGAAGTTTGACACGACCCAACGCGGGGTACGACCATCAACACCGCTACTTGCACATTGATGCTACATCTAAGTTTTTTTTTTCAGATTCGTGATGACTCGGCTTCAATTCAGGCTGATTCGTGCTGAATCGGGCCGATTTAGCCAGAATTGTGTCGTATCAGCCGAATTGGATTATATCAACTGGCAACCGAAACTGACCGAGGCAGCCGAAATTGGCCTTGAATCATGCCAAAATAGCCAAAATCGGCTTTGAATGAAGCCCAAACATCCTAAATCTATCATTCCTCAATTTTATTCTAAATATTTGTTGCTTCTATTGTGTTTTCTTTTTTGTTTTGTGTTTCTTGCCTTCTTCTTTCTTTGTTTTGTGAACCAAGGTCATAGTAATGTGTTTTTTAAGAACATTTTAATAGTAAAAAAATGTAGAGAAAATATAAATAAAAATATTTTTAATAATTTTTTAATTGCCGCACCCCTCCACACCCATACCCTATTTTTTTTCAAAACTTTCCGAGTCCCGCACTCGAGTTTTGAAATGCACCCATGCTTCTTAGATCTGGATAGCATAAGTACAATTCCAAATAGCAAAAATAGATTTGTACCTCACATCAAATTACTATTAAATTGGGAAAACAAAAAGGTTAGAAAGAGGAAAATAAAGGAATATCAAAAGACTTACCAACATGATTTTTTTATAATTAGTTACAACAATGGGAGACGAGGGACTTGAACACAGGATGTCTCCATTGGAAATACCATAAAGCGTCAGTTGAGCTACAATACTCTTGGCAACCAACCAACCAACCCAATTTTAATTAAGGACCCAAAGCTAAATAAGACAAAAGAAAACCGAAAGGTCAATTAATCACCACTAAAAGACTAACCAACTTTACAAAGACCAAAATTTAATGGAGCACTCATAATTAAACATTTATAATTGTTTCCAAAAACATGTCAATCAACCATAAGTCTCGAAGTTTGATGCGGCAACACGAGAAAAACTAGAAAATAGAACAAAACCTCCATAGTTATTGTTAGAGATATATTAGACATATTAGCCCAATGTAATAGGGCCAAGCCCAATCCTGCTCATACTAGTAGTCTAGGGTTTAGCCGCCTATATATACACATTTTAGGGTTCATTGTAACACAGGTTATTGTACTACACTCTTATACAATAAAGATGTAGCCCTTAATGGATTCCTCCGTGGATGTAGGCCGACAAAGCTGAACTACGTAAACCTCCTGTTCTTGATGTTCCTATTCTATGCTTCCCCTTCCGCATCCACTCTAGCATATACAATATAGTATAACACATTACGTTACTAATAATGTTATTCTTAACTTGGTATCAAAGCCAAACTTCATTCTTGGCATCAAACAAACATCTCTACATAGCAAAGAAGATTCTCACGTGCACACCATCATCAGAAGTCACACATGCTTGCCTGCTGGATCTAGACTCCATAGCATCTCGCAGCCACCATGGCTCAATGCAGTGTCCAAGATCCACAAACTCAAGCAGACCTGTGGCATCAATCTCAGATTTGTGCAAAACAAGCCTTCCTTTCGAGAAACCAACTACACAACCATGCTCCTCGGCCTCTCGTGTGGAAAACCCAAAACTACAGTTACTAGAATCCACCGCACGCGCTAACACACGCTACGTGAACTTCGGACAACAGTCCCACGCGCCGCTGAAGGTTCTCCACTACTAGATCAGAATTTGGCTACACGCACCACCATTAAAGCCTTTTTGTTCGCCGATCTACGAAGCATGAAAATCTAGTCCTCATCCGAGCTAGCACGTGCTCTCACACGCCTCCTAGGTTCTCGCCGTCGGCCACATGCGCTAGAGGACTCTTGCACGCGCCGAAGGACCCTTGCTAATGTCATTAGATGATATCATCACTCTACGTCAGCAGCCACGTAAGCACGCCACGTCAACCCTAGACACGTCTTCAGCCACGTTAGTAGTGTCGCCTCATCAGCACCACGTCACCTACCTGACCGTTGACCCAAACCGACCCGACCCAAACCGACCCGACCCAAACCACCCGGATCTGACCCGTGAGCACTGACCGTTGACTTTGACCAGGATCCGTTGACTTTTGTTGACTTTGACTTTTGCATTGACTTTTGACTAAAAGGCAAAATTTCCGTAATGGCCTATCTTGCTCAATTTTTTGCGTAGATTCCAATTTTGGACTCCGTTTCTTCATTTGAAGCTCCAAAATTGGTCAATTGGCATATTCTTCATTGTGGTTTCTTCAAAGGCATTCTTCAAGACATCTTCAAGGGATCTTCTCATGCTTATCTAACCTCAAGCTTTCATTGAGCTTCCACCTTGAGTTTGAGGAAGGGTGTTAGAGATATATTAGACATATTAGCCCAATGTAATAGGCCCAAGCCCAATCCTGCTTATACTATTAGTCTAGGGCAACATTCTGAAATCCGGACTGGACCGTATAGTCCGACCGAAAAAACCTCGAACCGTTCCTCTTTGCGGTTTTTTTAGTATCAAAAACCGTTCTATGGAAAAAAAACAGGGAGTCGTGGGAACCGCGGTCGGACCTCACGGTTCTGAGAACCGTGATCCGACCACTTCTCACGGTTCCCTTTGAATCTGAACCTAAAAAAAAAAATCACAGAAGAGGAGATGAAGAAAGAAAAGTGGCGCGGTGAGTTTGAGGAGAAAGAAAAGTGACGCGATGAAGAACGAGGAGTGATATATTACCGAAAATTTTTTGTGACGCCGTGACTGTGAGACTCTGAGAACAAAAGAGAAAGAAAAAGAATGAGAAAGGTAGAGATGAGGAAAGAAAAGTAAAAGAAGAAAACTAGAAAGGAGTCAGATCAAATGGGGCTTGAGAGAAGTGGGGATGGGTATGGGATGGGGAAACGTGCGTGGTGGATAAAAAGCAAGGGAGAAAAAAAATAAAAAAATAAAAAACTTGTGGTCCGCATGAATGCCAGGAAAGAAAGGAAAAGAATAAAAATTATAATTTACTACAATATTTTCACAATATTTCACAATAAATTTTAAGTAAAAGATAATTATTTATTAATATTGATAAGTAAAAAAATAATTTTAATGATGAGTTCAAATTAGAATTAGTAACAACTTTTCACATCAATTTTATTGTGAAAGTATTGCTAAAAATGTTGTAAAATTCTTTAATGCTGAACACTTACTGCGTGCTTTATTGCAGTCAACCACTTCCTCCTTTGGTTTTGTTATTTATTTAACTTTAACTATTTTTAAATGCATGGACATTGACTATTCAAATAGCTCTACAAATCTAGCTTTTGATTTTTTTTTTTATTTAATTCATAATAAGTGGTGAATATTGACCATTCAAATGGCCTGAAGAGTTGGGAAAAAAAACCTATCCGCACTCAAATGGGCTTGGGCTTGGGCATGAGCAAATAAATTAATTTGCCTCTTAATTATTTTATCCTTATTGGGTACTAAAGTGTACTTTGTTATGACTTAAAAATAATTTAAAAACTCAATAGTTATTTATGTTTTTTTAGAATTTAATAATTCTTATTTGTATTATGAAAGTTATGTTATAAAAAATACTATCTATATTTGTTTTGGATTATTTTAGTTAAATTTTCAATTTTTGTTTATTAAATATATTTATTTATAATTTAAATAATTATTAAATTAATTATGACGTCATCACGGTTCAACCCCGGTTCGACCTCGGTTCAACCTCAAAAACCTTGAACCTCTCTCTTTTACAGTTCAATGAACGGTCCGGGTCTGAAAACCGTGGTCTAGGGTTTAGTCGCCTATATATACACATGTTAGGGTTGATTGTAACACAGGTTATTGTACTATACTCTTATACAATAAAGATGTAGCCCTTAGTATGTACACAAATCTGAACCACGTAAACCTCGTGTTCTTGATGTTCCTATTCTATGCTTCCCCTTCCGCATCCACTCTAGCATATACAACATAGTATAACACATTGCGTTGCTAATAATGTTATTCTTAACTGTTATACTACTACAGGACGATAATGAGGTTGTCTAAACAGATTCAAGAAATTGATAAGCTTTACAAAAAAAACTGGATACAGAAATCACAGGTTAAAGTAGTTTCTTTTATCTATTTAAATACCTTCCATGAATGATGAATGTCATTAACCTTAGCAGTTAGCAACTCCGAATTACAAAATCAAGACAAAAAACATCTATTGAAAGAAGATATAGCCCTTTGGGCATTTTTACTATGGCTGTAAAGCATGGGATGTCGAAGGTAAATGTGCTTGTCCTTCCTGTTCTTTATTCTCTCTTCAATTTATGCACTCTGTGATTTCCTCTCATTCTAATTCATCTTTAACACACATGCATAAGAGGTTTTCTAATTTGAAAGGTTTAACCGAATCAAACAGTCCTGAATTTATAAATCATGTAAAAACTGCACCCAAAAAAAAACTATTAAATGTAATATAAATTTAAAAGATCTCATAATGTCAAGCCGTTATTTGGAGACTTGTATTTATCAACGAAATCATGACTTCGAATCACAAGTTCCCATGTTTTTTGGCTTGTGTGCAAATTTGTATGTAATAGCATATGTGCACTAGCATCTTACCTTATTTGAATATCAATTTCAAATTTCATTCAAGTGCATTTCAATAATTCACCATTCTTCAATTGATCTTGCAGAGCCCACTGCCTTGATTACTATTATTGCTACTTAGTGTGAACTATGCAGTTTCGGCTGTAGAAGAATACCAGATATACATCATCCACATGGACCATTCTCAAAAGCCTGCAGCTCACTCAACACATGAGTCATGGCATCGGTCCATTCTAAAATCCTTGTCATCATCTCCAGCAGATGACGAAGAAGAATTATTGCTGTACTCATAGAGCCATGCCCTGCATGGCTTTAGTGCAAGGCTCACACCCACTCAGCTATCTGAGATACAAAACTCTTCGGCTCATGTTGCCACATATCCGGAGTCCTTTGGCAGGTTGTTGACAACTCACACACCCAAGTTTCTAGGACTACAAAAAAACTATGGCATATGGCCTACTGCCTCTTATGGAGAAGGTGTGATTGTAGGCGTCATCGATTCAGGAATTTGGCCGGAGAGTGAGAGTTTTAGCGATGAGGGTATGCCACCAGTGCCACAAAGATGGAAGGGGAAGTGTGAGAATGGCACAGGATTTGGCCCTTCAAACTGCAACAGGAAACTCATTGGGGCTCGATCCTTTAGCAAAGGATTCCGAGGTGCAGGAAAGAATATATCCAATGTAAAAGACTTCAATTCTGCAAGAGACTTCTATGATCATGGTACGCACACAGCATCCACAGCAGTAGGTAACCATGTACCTGGTGTAAGTTACTTTGGATATGCAAGAGGCACAGCCAGTGGCATGGCTCCCCGTGCACATCTTGCCATGTACAAGGTCCATTGGGCAGATGAACCAGGAGACATTGGTGTAACTGATGTACTCGCTGGCATGTAACAAGCAATTCGTGATGGGGTTGATATCATGTCATTGTCTTTGGGCTATAATCAGTCAGCCTATTTCTTGGATGCCATTGCCAAAGGAGCTCTTTCTGCAACTGAGAGAGGGATTTTTTGTTGCCTGTGCTGCCGGCAATGAGTTTAATTATGCAACAGTAGAGAATGGAGCGCCTTGGATCACAACTGTAGGGGCTGGTACACTTGATCGAAGTTTCCTGGCAACAATGACTCTAGAAAATGGGCTAACCATTGAGGGTACATCGTACTTTCCAGAAAGCATTTTCTTTACTAATTTAACATTGTACTATGGAAATGGAAACAAGAGCAAAGAACTTTGCAAAGACAAAGCACTGGATAGAAACGAGGTTGCTGGAAAGGTAGTCATCTGTGATAGCCAATCGTTTCATATTTCTCCACAAATCAACAAAGTCCAGAGGGCAGGTGCTTTGGCGGCCATCATTCTGACTGATGTATCACTTGGATTAAGTCCAGAGGATTACCCCCTTCCAAGCCTTTTGTTATCAGAGGCTTCAGCAAATTTAGTTATAGAATATGTGACAAAGGAGAGACCCAAAAGTGAAAAGCATGACGTTTGTGCATACAAAATTGGGTACAAAGCCTGCACCTCAAAAGGACCAAATCCAATCACCCCAGGAATTCTCAAGCCAGATATTATCGCTCCAGGAATGGATGTGCTGGCCGCATATGTACCCAATAAACCAAGGGTGACTATCGGCAACTATGGTTTGGTTACCGATTATGCATTATCGTCGGGCACATCAATGTCAACACCCGTTGTTGTTGGTGTGGCAGCTTTACTGAGAGCCGTTCACCCAGAGTGGAGCCCTGCAACCATCCGATCTGCTCTAATGACCATAGCCTATGTCAAAGACAATAACTGCACAAGTTTTAAAACCAATTTTATTGATAGTATTGCCACACCATTGCAAGTTGGAGCTGGCCATATTGATCCCAACAAAGCCATGGATCCTGGACTCATTTATGACACAAGTTTTCAAGATTATGTGGACTTTCTTTGTGGCTTGGGGTACACTAACGAGCAAATGAGACTTGTCCTTAAACGAAATGAATGGCATTGCAACAAGAAGCTTAGTCATGAGCTTAACTACCCCTCTTTTATGGTTGTACTCTCCAACCAAACCACACATCCAATGTCAATGAACTTCAGCAGGGTTGTGACAAATGTTGGGAATGACACGTCTTCTTACCAAGCATATTTGGAGAACATTCCAGATGGAATGAAAATCAGAGTCGAACCTAGTACTCTGACATTCACTCAAAAAAACCATAAACAAAGTTTTGTTGTGAGTGTTGAGATTGATAAAGAAGTTCCAAGGATAATCTATTGTTTTCTCAAATGGATTGATCAGCATGGACACATAGTATCAAGCCCCGTAGCGGCTGCAAATCATGATGCCCCCAAATCATTTTTCTAGATGGTACTGTCAAATTGTAGAGGGTGTCTTGATAGTAAATGCAGTGGCTGAATTAAGTATTGCCTTTGTGATATGAAACTGGAATTAGGATGCAAGAACTTCTGTGTCTGTAGAAGTAGAATTTTTTTTTTTTTTTTTACAATGTATCATCACTATTTCTGATACCATGATGACATAATGCTTATCGAAATTTACCAACTGAACTTGTTGCTTCCAATATAGTGTCAAAAAAATATTGGTTGTGAAAGAAATCAAAATTTGAAATTTAATTATTTAGAGTCTTAACTATTAAGGTGTACAAGCCTAGGGACCCAACATTTTTCTCAACTTACATTATCTTGGTGCTAAATAAAAATGATGTCAATAGTAGACCTAAGTAAAATTGATATTACTCTAATAACAACAAACCAAGTCAGACGGTTGTGAAAAAAGTTGTATCCATTGCATTATCGTTGGCTCCAAAGTTTGTTAGAGATGTTGGAATTCAATATATTGGGTTGGAAGGAGACATTATCCAACTCTGTATCAGAATCAGCTATGCTTCTCAAGTGTGGTCATGTTATTCAGGAAATCAGACATCCACTCAGAACATTTCAACAATGGCAGATCAGTTGTATTCATAAGCGTTGAAGTGTTGTATAGCTTGTGACTTAGCAAAATACGCTAGGCATGTTGCTGATGCAAGAGTTTGGCTTGAGGAATCTCGTGCTTTTCTGTTGGAGGCAGTGACCAAAGATGTATACGTAGTACACCCTTTCATAATAACATACTCCACCATTTCCAATAAAACATTATAATTAGAGTGTCAACTTTTATTATGAAAATAACTACTACCTTTTTTTCAATATTTCATTTTTATATCTATGACAAAGGTTATGTCCTTTTTCTGTATGATATAAGTGTAGATCCATTGTGCACCATCAGACCCACAGCACGTATCATAATGAAACTTGTGATTAGAATTGTAAATTCATGAGCCAAATTGAGTTTTAGTATAAATTAACCGCAGTGGGAATGTTATTAATGATCATTTGTGACTAAACTTATTTAAAGTAAAAATATTTATAACAATAGTTCTTTAATGATCATTTTGTGAATTGCCAAAACAAAATTTTTACCACATAAGTTATTAAACAACCATTACTAAAAAAAATCAAAGAAATATAACACAACTTATCAAATTATTCAAACAAAATTTGTCAAGAAATCATTTGAATCAACCATCAAATTAATTATATAGCATACCTTAGAAACTTCATAAATAATAGTGTAGAGTAAACATGGATTTTACAAAAATTAAACAATGAATTCAAATTAACATAATAATAAAATAATAATAATAAAAAGAAGTAGAAAAATAAAATAAAATAAAATAAGACAAATCATGGTATAAATTTTTTTGTCGTTGAATATTGCTCTTGTACTTGTGGAATATCTTATATCTAATCTAATCTAATCTAATACCATATATAATAGTAGAAGCCTTTACAGAGGTTCTGCCACGTTAGGAAAAAAGCCTACCTAACAAATAGACACGTTGAAGTTAAAAGAGCGATAAATTATGTTGTTTCTCACTGTTAACACCGTTTGATGGTCTCTATGTATATATATATTAAAAAAAACGGTTAAAGAAAAGTAAATAAAAAGGCTTGCAAGTAAAAAAAACCTAGCAATACAGAGCCTAGGACACGGAGAGAAATTGAGAAAGAGGCGATGAGGAGAGACATCTCAGGCCGCCGCTACCGCCATCGCCGTTCGTCTGCAGCCACCGAAAATGCTAGAAAGACCAATCGTTACATGGATTGAAAGCTCATTACACCATATAAGGGGAAAAAAAACATAAAAACCAAAAATATGGTTTAGAGAAACATACATTGCTGAAAGGGAGAACCAAGAAAGAGAATGATAAAGTTATTTTTTGAGAAAGAGAATGGTTTTATATATATATATACTAAACCATTCTTTTACATTTAAAACATGCAGTTCTTTATTTCTCTTGAGAATTCTACGGATCTTGTGTGAAGTCAAGTTGCTCAAGCTTTTACGGCATCCTGATATTATTGAAATTAAGCACATCATGTTGCCCCCATCAAAGAGGGAGTTCAACGGCATGCATTTACGTTGTCTTTAAGCTAATAATGCCTGATCTTCACCAAGTGATTAAAGCTAATGATGAGTTGACCCATGAACATCATCAGTTTTTTCTCTATCAGATGCTGCGTGCATTGAAATATATGCATATAGGTAATTTTCTTAATACCCTATCTCTTTTTTTTTTTTTTTTTTTTGTGCTTTTCTTTAGTTTTAGTCTTTGTTTAGCTCCCGTGAAATTTGTGGTACAAAGTATTTAGCATCATAGGTAATACTTAGCCTCTTATTCAAATTTGAGAGGGAAGTCAGCCTTGACTATTTTTATTATCAAGTTGAGATTTTAATTGGTTTATCAAGCATGGGTTAGTTGAGAAATCCAGTCCTCATATGCAATTGATAGATGATTACTAAGAGAGACAATCACTTATTATATATAGAGGTTGACGAGTTTAACAAGGTTTTAGGCATGTGAAAAGCGTGGCTTAATGAGTAGCAACATGAGAGAAGTCGATGGAGGGGAGGAGACCGGAGAGTTTTTGGACTTTCTTTTTTTTTTGTGAGTATTTTGTAGTTTAATATTTTGGGTATTGGGTATTTTGTTATCCAAGTAGGAAATAGAAAACCTAGGTATAAATAGTTGATTTGTTATTTGTTGTTTCATACTTCTAAATTGTTTCCATAGTTTGTAAGTGTATGGAAGGAATTGGGGTTATTTGAAGTGTAGTTTTTGGTTGAAAAGGCTATAGAAAAATATATAGAGCTAAGGTTTAGAATATATAGCAATGTATAAATCCTATGAAGTTAGATATGCTATGCATTTTTCTACAAGGAAAAATATGAACTTAACTTAATAATGTTATTTATTTATTTCTTTTATTTATTTATGGATTGTGGCAACATGGTTGAGACTTCTATGCAAAATATAGATGGCGTAAAAAAATAAATAAATAAAATAAAAAAATAAAAGAAGCTAGAGGTAATAAATGCTTGAAATTATTTAATATTTGTTAATTATCCCTTGCGTTGCAAGGGTTAGCGACTAGATGTGTATAAGACCAAAGATAAATGAAAGGAAACAATTACTTACGACACATTATTTTGACTTAGTACCATCCTCATATATGGTCAGAGATTACATAACAAATGAATGACATCCACAAAGACCTTAATGGCTACATTACACAAGCCTGCCTCTTTCGATTATGGTGATGCATCATGGTGCTAAAACCCAAACATTCAATCAAGAGATACATATAAAAAGTTCCAGACTAGAAACCATATCATCAGCCTCATCATTAAGAAAGGGTGATATATATGGAGAGTTTTTTTTTTTATTGGGTTAATATAGTTATTTTTCACACGTCTCTTAATTATTGAATTTTGATAGAGTTGAAGTGGTATAATTTGATACTAAATGCTTTTTTATTAGTAGCGGCATCCTTAGCTTTTTAAACTTCCCCCATCGTCTTATATTTTTTTAGGCAAAAATGCAAAATTGACCCTTTAACTTTCAACATTTTTCATTTCGGTCCTTTAACTTTTAGTATTGTCATTTCAGTCCTCTAACTTTCAATTTTTGTCAATCCAGGCTTCTGTTAAAGCTCAGTTAAGATTACCATTAAACACACTGAGAAATGACCATTTTACCCTTTTTTTAAAAAAAAAAAACTATTCAAAATTAAAAGAAAAACAACCAAATCAGCAACCAAATTCAGAATTAAAGGACTTCTTCTCCACCATCAAGGCTAGCAAGTCCACCCCAAATCAGCCACAACACGAACACAAATACAAACCTAACAACACCAAATCAGCCAACAACAGACCCACCACACCTAGCAAGTAGCAACACAAACAGAAACCCACCACACCCACGGCAGAGAAAATAAGATAGCAGAGAGAGAGGGGCGAATCGAAGTCACAGTCGAAACCGAACTCAACAGAGTACTCCGACGAAGAGCGTTTTAAGGCCTTCGATCGATGGTTGGGCAGGCCGGCGAGGTGGAGGAAGAGAGAAAAAATATTGAAGGGAGAGGAGATCGGTGACGGAGAAGGGAAGGAGATCGGCAACGGAGAAGGGAAAGGGACAGGCGGCATGGAATGGGTGAGGAGGATGATGGATGAACGAAAATGGGTCAACGGAGGTGGAGGACTGGCCGGATGGATGAGGAAGACGACGGGGCGCCGGAGGGAGGACAAGCGCGCGCACACCTGTCGTTGATAACTTGATGTGGTTCTCTCTCTGTCTCGGGTCTGATTGGGGTTTTTGGGAGAAACTTTTTTTTTTTTTTGAAACAGTGTTTTTGGGAGAGGAAGGTGATTACTTCTAAAGGGGTATACACAAGCTCTTGGATTTTTTCCAGTCGCCGTTCCTATTAGGATATGTGTCCTTAAATTCTATTGTATGATGCTATATATTTTATTATGTATGACATTATGTATGACTTAATGTTGTGATTGATAAAGTTGTTTTATTATTATTTGAAAATAATGGTAACATGAATATTGGGACATTATCATATAGTCCATGAGATGCATAGTATGTGATTTAGTCACAGAAGATATAAATCACAAGTTCTTTGTAAACTCAGAATTATAGTTCGTAGTCGGTGATGAAATTGGGCATTTCATCTGCGAAGACTATAACATATCAACTAAGATGATTTGTCTTGATCATGGAAATGGATATTTCTAGTTGGTATGTTGATATGTTTTAAGAGTTAAGACATATTAAACTGGACTGATGTGAGATTTATTATTCTCCTAACGGCTGTCAATTGAATAATAAACTCACGACTTATATTTGCATGAACTCTTAAATTTGAAAGGATAATGGACCTGATCATGAAGTGTAAGTTGCTTTGATATATCAGGAGTGAGATCTTTAGTTACAGTCAAAATCTCAGTATGTTGGGCAGCTACATTTAGTGTTGATGGAACATATATTCTCAAGATAAAATTCATAGTCTCTTAACAAAGATACAAAATATTCCCTTGAGATAAGTTTAATGAGTTTGTTATTCAGAGAGTTAGGCCTAACCACTTTAGTAAGGAGTTACTAAAGTTTATATATTTATGGAATTGGATTTCATAAATATATGATGAATAACTTAAAGAATTAAATCGAGTACTCAAGGAATTAAGATGTAGTAATATACAAAGTGGCAGTCTACTTTCATAACTTTGTATTACTATGAATATTTTATGAAGGAGTTGCATGTATAATAAAGTCTTGGGATATAATTTATTAATAAGGCCTAGAGTGCAATTATATTTATATAGTGGTATTAAATATAATTAATGTTAACTTTGGACTTGTCAAGAGTTGACAGAAAAGCCCAAGGCCCATTGGAGATAGTATCTTATTGGTCCCTTTTAGTCCCACTCCAAGCCACACACTTAAGCCCAATTGGAAATGCTCAAAAGGCCAACCTAATTAGATAATCAGTTAGATACAAAGGGAGAAATATACAGAATTTTTTTTGTAGAGAGTTTTGTGAGAGAGACTTTGAAAGATCACTCTTGTGAAGTGGTGTAAAAGTGTTAGACACTTTTTGACATTCTCCCTTTGGAACTGATTGAGAGACCACACATCTTGGGCGTTAGTGGAACTGGAGTGAAGATTGAAAGTGTTCCCAAGTGCTTCTGATCTTCAAGTTTTGAAATTCACCGCTCCAAGGTACACTCTCTTGTTCTCATATTCTGAAACTTATATAGTGCATGTTAACTTTTATGAATAAAGTAGATCCATTATATTTTTTCCACTACATATGTTTGTATGCGATACAAGTATGTTATATTTTATTCCATTAGTTCCCCTTAGATTTTTTTTTTTTTTTTACAGATTTTTGTTTTAATTCCAAATTGTTTTTTTTTTTTTTTTTAAAGAAGAGTAAAACGATCATTTTTCACTGAGTTTAACAGTAATCTTAACTAAGTTCTAACAGAAACCTGGATTGACAAAAATTGAAAGTTAGAGGACTAAAATGAAAAACGTTGAAAATTAGAGGGTCAATTTTGCATTTTTGCCATTTTTTTGTTAAAAATACAAATCTGTAACTAAAACATTTAACTATTAATTGGCCACCAGAGAATTTTTTTTAAACAAAATAAATCGATCTCTAATGCATCATTTTTTTTTCTTTATTATCCTTATTCTTCACATAGCTCAGATCCAACATATATTTTCCTAAAAATAGACATGTCTCTATAAATAAATGTTGTATTATTTTTTTTATCTTATTATATCATACTAGTTCATTAATTCATAATATATTCAAGATATATATTACAAGAAATAGATAACATTTTTTTAGAAGAACAGCAAATATATAGATAATTAACCAAATCTATTAAATACAAGCATTTTCATATACCAACAATAAAACATTGTTATTTGCTTTTGGAGAATGAGACATATATATACTATGTTATTATTTTAACTAGTCGCTAACCCGTACAATACACGGGAAAATTATTGAAAATGAAATCTAATGAATGCTAAGCAATTATGCAAAATACCATTTAAATTAAAAGACAAATATTAGTAAATGTTATTATCCTTAGCTATTTGTGTTACATCTAGAGTTTCATATCTAAGTTACTACAATACTCTTGTAGCAACTAAAGCTCACAATATAAGTATATTACATGAGGTCAAAACTTATATTATCTTTAAGCTCCCCTTAGCTTTATAGAGTCCCTAACAAAATTTATTTTGTATTGAATTTGATATCAGAAGACTTATTCAAAATTATTTGAATTAAACCTCACAAATTATAAAGAAAAAAATAAATAACATTACAACATTGTAGCTGATTAATATACAAATAAACTACCAATTTAACATCATAACTCACTATTAGTAATTTAGAAAGCAATAATTAACAAAATTAAAGTTGTTAACCATTTAACCTAAAAATTTTCATATGGCAAAGTAAAAGATTAAAAAAAACTAAAGAAGCAAGCGATTTGGTGTTGTATATATATAGGTATATACAAGAATATGTTGTAACAATGATGTTTGAGTTTGGAGAATATGGTTTCATAAAGTGAAAATCCAAGTTCTGGAATCTTCTAAGTGAAAATTCGAAATCAGTATTTTCGATTGGTCAAAACTTTGACTTGATTGATCAAAAATGATAAAGAAAAAATCCTGGAGTTCCTAAATATCTCGATCTCTATTTGATTCCTGTTTGACTGATCGAAAAGGACACTCGATCAATTGAAAGTAATTTTTGACCGATTAAAAATCGTTAAACAGGATTTTCTATAGAATTTTCTGGTGTCTGTTCAGAAAGGTTGAAGAGGTTTCAAGCCTTGTTAACGGTTTTATGAAACACAAGAAATCCTATGGTTATTCTCCAGAATTGCTATCTGTAGAACCTAACATCTTGGTTGTATCCCAAGGAAAAATTTGCAAAAACCCTTTAACAACAATAGTGTGGGGGGCAAATATTGTCTAAGGAAAATGAAATAGTGCCTCCAAGTTATCTACTTTCTATTTGTCTTTTGTGTTAACCTTATTCTTCCATTATTATTTTGTATAATATCCTCAACATTTGGCTAGCATATTTATATCAAAAGACATAAAAATCTTAGAATCAAATAGTACCCTCTTAAAAGTAAATAAATACATGTGGTACAATCAGATAAATAAAAGGTTTGTCAAGATGATCAAGTTTGGCAATGAAGAAGATGCAACAGATATTGATGAGGATAATCTCTATCTTAAACTTGTGATAATGATCAAGATGCAACAACTACTAATTATGTAAATCTAGCATAATCTTATTTCGATTCAACTACAACAAATATGACTATAATTACCATAAAAAATTATTTTAAAAACAACCTCTTATGATATAGTACATCAAGGGGAATAAATAATAAACAAACCTATGAACTAATTAAATTTTAGACACATATAAAAAAAAGTAGCTAAAGTGTTTCATTTCCTTAGACAATGTGGCTCAAGTCACAGCAAGTCCTAAAATGAAAAATTATGAAGATAAAAAAGACATTGTGACACTTCACACAAAGGTTGGGTAATAATAATAATATTTACTCCCTCCATCCCAATTTGTTATTTAATTCAACCATTACTCCAAAATAAAGGAGAAAGAATTTGTACACCTTTCCAACTGGACTCCAAAGGAAATGGTAAAATGACAGCTTTATTTTTTTCCCATGTATGCCACATTCCATATGATACATATGTTAGGAAATCCGTTCTTTTTAGAGATACTTAAATTAATGTTAGCTCATTGAGAAGTTTCTCTTTCTTTTATACTATAAGGCAATTTAATGTTGTTGCACTTGCTTTAGCCTAGAAAGCAAGGCTTTCTTTTCCTTTATTAGTTTGGATGGAAAATGCTCCATCAAACGTTGATGCTTTTCTTTTTTCTGATTTTCCATCTTCTTAATCAAATTTCAAGCGTGGTCTTTTTCCTCAAAAAAAAAAAAAAGTAAACACATAAAGAAACAAAAATAAATGAATAAATAAAAAATAAATAAATTGTCTTGTGACTTCTTTTGTTATTCTTTTAATGATAAAATGATAAACTTGCCTTAATAGAGATGTGGAACACCATGAACTTCTTCTAGCATATGCTTATGCAAATTTACAAAAGTACTTAAATTTTAAAATTAATATACATTTTTTTAATTAAGATATAGATATGTGGATGAGTTTAAAATTGATCGAATGCTCTACATCATATCATCAAGAATATTTCCTATTTCCTTTTTTCACTTTAGCTGGATTAATACATAATATTGCATACTAAACCAGATTAAACAACTTCAACATCACCAAAATAAATAAGAACAATGAAGTGCTAAGAATTTTGTTTTCTTTTTCTTTGTTGTATATGCTCTGCACAAAACCCGATATTTCTCTTTTTCTACAAAGGACATAAGTTTCTATTCTACATAGACACTTATAGCAAAGGATACTCATACCAGCTAGTTCATGACAGTATAATCAACCCCTATTATTATTAGTATTTGAGAATAACAATAGTTCTTCAAATTCAATTTCTATTAGAAATTAGTACAATTTGATTTCCATCAGACTATATATTCATGTTGGAACATATATTGAGTTCATAAAAACTAAGCAAGTCCACCTTAAATAGAGGCCTAAGAAGGCCAACATCAAGAACTTCTGATATGTAACAACCAATTTTTGTGGGATTCACCACGCTAAAGAACTTAATAACATAACACCAGTAAATTTTAATTATTTCAAACAATCCAAACAAATAAAGAGAGCAATAGAAATTCTCACCAACAGTTGTGAGTTGCAATACAAATTCTAGTCACCAACAGCAGTGAGTCGCAATACAAATTTTTAGTAATTCATGCCACACTTGAGTTAGATTAATGCAACAACAATACAAATTCCCAATATCAACGATACTATACATGAACTATTCAGCCTTTCTCATTAAACAATAACTACATAAATTGTTCAGCCTCTCTCATTAAACAATATCTACATAAACTGCTTAGCCTCTCTCACTTGTAGTTTTTGTTTCAGTAGACAATTCTTTTCCAATGTTAAGGATACTCTACATATCATCCACTTTGGAGCCAAATATTCTTTTGGTTACCTAAACTATTCATCCAATAATTGAATCTCCTTCCAAAGCTATAGACGTGTAATCACTTTATTTATATCCATGTGATGGCCAAGAGTACAATCAAATACAATCAAAGCTAATAGAAGGAATTTTAAATTGATTCAATTCCAATGATGGAGGAGGGATTCACTTAAATGAGGAGACTAAGAAAAAAGGAGAAGTGTCATGTTCTGAGTATAGTATTGAATTTTACACTCTATAATTCGATTTGCTAACTACTAAAACACCTTAGCAAATTCAATTTTTGCAAGCATGGATTACACCATTCGATTGAATTTTTGTAGGCACGGATACTACTAAAAGTCTATTATTAAATTTTCTAACTACTAAACTCTATCACACTAATTACACAATATAAACTAATAATGTTACTATCTCAAACATAAAAAATATAAAAATAAAAATAAAAAAACCAAATAAATTTTAAACATAGAAACAAATAATCATATATAAGTATAAATACCCAACCTAAATACATAAAAACCCATATATGACCCACAACACAAAAGAGGTAGTAACAAAATTAAAAAAGAAAAAAAAAACAACAATAATAAAGAACAATACTATTAATCTAACATTTACATTGAACTATTACACAAGGCAGTCACAAGAATAGAGGTCAAGAGCAATTGGGCTTTGGAGATACCTGAACTAAATCATCCAGCTTTTCAAGTATTAATATAGTGTGAAGAGAGGAAGAGATAAAGGAGTTAGAAAGCCAAAGTTTGGCGTTAGGAAGCTAAAGGGTTTCCGTTTGAGATTGTAACCATGGAACACAAAGGGTTGCCATTTGAAATCGTAACTGTGGAACACAAAGGGTTGCCGTCTAAAATTGTAACTATGTAGGAGATAGGGTTGGGAAATGTAAAGTTGTAATTTACAACTATTTTGTATTGGCTTTAATTCCGTGCCAAATTTGATTGTAATTTTGTTTAATCTTTTGTACCATGTATTTCATGTGGGATTTATTTGTAAGGGTTGTATGAGAGAGAGTGTGTGTGAAGACTCAAGGCAACATTGAAGACAAAAGAAGTTTTCACAGGTAGCTCACGGGTAGCCTTCTCATGAAATAAAGCATGTGCTCAGCACATGACTGGAATGCAAAGAGTCAAGACAAATGATGATAGCTAGATTTCGTGAGTATCTCATGGGTAAGGCTTTCCCACGAGTTACCCGTGAAACAGTCTGTTTTGTCATTTTGTCATATCTGCTTCACTACATCCTCATACACACTATATATACCATTATTACTCACATATTAAGTAAAGAGCTTTTCAGAGAGAAAACCCTAGCCACAAACCCTTGAAAGTGTGAGATTGTCATACTCATAATCCTCTACACTATCCATTGTGGTTTTCCCCTACTCCTACCTCTCCATTTCCAAATCATTGAGAGGTTTATAACCCAAACACTTACCACACCCATACTAAGTATCAAGTGAGGTTTTCATGCTACTGGGAAGCATTGGAAGAAGCCAAGTTTTGGCGGATGCAATCAGGCGCATTGCAGGATCTGGAAAGCTAGACAAGATATAGTTCTAAAAAGCCTTGTTGGAGTAGAAGCTTGGAGGGTTTAGGTGCACTAGGTAGATTAGGCTTGGAGGGTCTTGCTATTCGTGTATCCCAACTTATTGTCTAATAGATCAATTTACCGCTTGGAGGGCAGGGGAGAGGTTTTTTGCCGAGTTCTTCGGTTTCCTTTTCGATAACACATCGGTGTGTTATCTTGTGTTTGTATTTCTCTTCCCTACTCTTTTAGCTTTCATTTTATTGTTGTGATTTGTTGAATATGGCTTAGAATAGTTTTATTGTTTGTTCGCTCGCTCGCATTTACTTTATTCCACACTTAGTTTAAGTTAGAGTAAAATCAATCGAGCCGTAATTTATTAATTTCGGGTCTAAACAGCTCTTGTGTTTTTAACACAAATTCGAGCTTTCAATTGGTATCAGAATAGTTGCACTTACTATGGTTTTATTACCTAAGTGCGATCCAAGACCCCTTTTGTAATGCATCGGCCACAATCTCTCAATGCTCTACCATACTTTGCTGGGAGTAACTATGCTTTTTAGAAAGTTCATATGAAAGCATTCCTTTGTGCTATAGATGAGTCTGTATTTGATTCCGTTGAGAATGGGTATGTTAGACCCACAACAACCAAGTCCGAATGGGACAAGGCAACTCTTGCTTTGGCAAATGCCAATAGCAAAGCAATTAATGCTATCTTTTGTGGTGTGTCTACTGATGACTTTCACAGGATATCGCATGTGAAGACTAAGCTTGGACGATTCTTGAGACTATCTATGAAGGCACCAAGAAAGTCAAGGACACAAAGTTCCAAATGCTTACCACCTAATTTGAAGAACTCAAGATGAGTGACGATAAGTCATTTGACTCATTCTATGGGAAGCTCAATGAAATCGCAATTGCCAAGCTTAATCTCGGTGAAAAGATTAAGGATGCCAAGGTGGTGAGAAATATTTTAAGGTCATTACTGGAGAGCTACCGTGCAAATGTCACTGCTATAAAAGAAAGAAAAGATTTGGATGAAATCAAGATTCAAGAGCTTATTGGATCTTTCCAAACATATAAGCTGGGACTACCTTCTCACAAGAAAAACAAATCACTTGCTCTCAAGACCATTAATGAGAGAATGGATGACTCTTCTGAAGAAGATGATGTGTAGAAGGAAGTAGCATTCCTTGCAAAGAACTTCTGGAAATTTCTGAAGATGAAGAACAGTGGGAAGTCTTTTCAGCATAGGAAAGTTTTCATCATCCAAAGGTGGTAGGAAGGAGTTCAAGAAGAAAGATGGGAAGGACTCTCAACCCCCCCCCCCCCTCCCAAGGAGATGTGTGCTACAAATGCAACGACCATGGACACATCAAGAAAGAATGTCCTAATTACTTGAGAGGGCAGGGTAAGGCGTTTGACACTACTCTCAGCGCCTCTGAAAGTTCAATCTTAGACACAGAAGAAGAGTGTGACAGTGACGGTAACTACAGGGCTTTCATGGTGATTACCTCCGTTGATTCTAGGAATGAATTGAGCAATTTGGTAAAAGAACTTGGTGAGCATTCTGAGGGTGAAGAAGTTGAAGAATCGCAAGATGTATGCCAAAATGAAGGTGAGAACAACCTTCAAAAAGCATATGACTCTTTGCTAAGGTTGCAAACCATGCTGTGAGAAAGATGAAGAAGATTGAAGAATAGCATAAGTGTACTCTTGTGCAACTTAAAGAGGCAATATGTGAAATAGAAGGACTTAAGGGAGAGCTAGTGGAAGCTTACTCTAAAATCAAGTTTCTTGAACTTGAAATAATCCAAGCTAATGTCAAGGTTGAGCGTATCTCCACCAAGAAACTTGATAGCGTGCTGTCTTCACAAAAATCTTCACATGATAAGACTGGTTTAGGTTATATTGAAGAAGGAAGCTCCAGTAGTGAACCCAAGAAGGAAGTGAGGTTTGTTTCAGCTGAAAGTGTTGAGAAACTTAAAAAAGTGAAGCTTGGGACTGAGACCCCTGCTACTGAGAAGAGAACCATTGGTGCAAAACCAAAAGATAAAGGAAAGTCATTACCCAAAAACCAAAGGGGGCCTCAAGTGAAGCATGTGTGTCATCATTGTGACGTTCAAGGGCACACGAGACCCAATTGTTTCGAGCTTCATGCACTCAAGAAGGCTGACTCCATGCATGGCCAAGAAAGTTCAAAGTAAAGGCAAAATGAAACACAACCTAAGTAAGAACATGAAGGACAAATCATTGGAGACGTAGTGGAAATGTTGAAGAATATCTCTCTATGCCTTGCTAGCTTCACTCCAAGGTTGGAAAGCTATGTTGGTCAAGCATCTCCATCCAAGGTTCTCACCCAAAACACTCACAAAATGTGGGTGAAAAAAGGGTACTCATGCATGATTATTCCATATGCCCATGTATTAATTCTTCCAATGTTTAGGGTCATAGGTTCATACAACATGTCATGCAAAATCTTCTTGTGTCATTGCTTCTGGCTTATAGCATGTTTCTTTTACAAGTTGCGTTTTATTTTGTTGATCTTACTTTTTGTGTTATG
This sequence comes from Castanopsis chinensis, assembly GCA_032878915.1. Lineage (NCBI taxonomy): Eukaryota > Viridiplantae > Streptophyta > Magnoliopsida > Fagales > Fagaceae > Castanopsis > Castanopsis chinensis. Next base: position 74,315 of record JAVQMG010000047.1, on the reverse strand, counting down.
TTTTTGAGTGTGTTGAAAAATTCAAAAACTCATAAAAAATGAAAAATCTCCAAAAAGTTTGATCTCTTGTTTTGTGTATATCACATGTGAGTTTGGCCTAGTACCTTCATACTTAAGGCGTAGTGCATTTACGAGTTTAGCTTGTTTTGTATGCATATCTATCTTTGTGGAAAAAATCTTGAAATCTATGTGTGATTGTTGTAAATCTATCTTCAAGCTTGTCATGAATGATTAGTCAATAGTCTTGTTGGTCTTGATACATGCATAGACTTATGCCTATATCTTTTCCCACGTTTTTATATTTTTGTTTGTAACTCATCAAATGTCTAATCTCGAAAAGAGAAATTGAGTGCAAAAGTCATCGCACATACTAGTATTTGACTAGGAAAAAGGGAAAGCGACTTGTAGCGTAGATGGGCCAATGTACTTGGAGCGCACACAAGTGTATATCACAAAAGACAAGCCCATAAAAACCTACAAAAAAATTGATTGCAAAATGGCCCAATAAAAATAGAATTGTAAATATATGTAAGACTTCAATAGACTCTTTCATTGGGTTAAAACTTGGAAATTGTCAAAGCCGGTTTGTGTGTGTGTGTTAAAGACAAATAAGAATTGAGAGAAAATTACAGAGTGGATAAATTGAAGAGAGAATAAAGAGCAGGAAGGAGAAGCAAATTTACCTCATACATGCCATGCTTTAAATCCATGGTACAAATGTGAAATGCCCGAAAGGTTATATCTTCTTTTTATTGATGTTTTTCTCTCTTGATTTTATCATGGGAGTGTGCTTACTACTAAGGTTAAATTTAATCATCATTCATGGAAGATATATTAATTGATTAAATACAGTAAGAAACCACTTAAGTCTTGATTTCTGTGTTCAGTATTTGGATTAGATTATCAATTCCGGCCTTGATTCTGTTTAGACAACCTCTTACCAATTGTTTAACTTAACTTTGTTTCTCTTTTCGGTCTATTTTCATGTTAACTTACCTCTTTTTGGGTTCTGTTTACTGTTTAGTTACGAGTGCTGCATTAAATTTTGGGCTTCGTGAAGTTGGTTAGCTCTTTAGCGTGATTAATTGACCTTTCGGTTTTTTAGTTATTCTTCTATTTAGTCAGGGCCAATGTGTGCTTAATTTCTATATATTAGTTATACCTTTTGAAAATGTCAAAAATACCCCTAATTTAATTAGATAATTTTTATTCCTAAAAATAAAAAATAGTGTTAAAATTGTAATTCAACAAAATTCCAAAAAAAAAAAAAAACTACCAAAAAACTTTTTTCTTAAAGATTAGCACATTTTTTATTTAATTATATTTCATGCACATTTAATGCATTTTTTTTTCTTCTAATAATTAGCATGCACTAAACCAGTATTTCACTCTATTTCAAATTCTAAATTTTAGTTTCTACAAATCCCTTCCTGTGTAACCTCACTAGCAGTAGATAAATTCAAATTGAAAAATTACATTAAAGTCAAAATAAAGAAAGACTCTCATCGCACTTGTAGAGCGCATGTGATGAGGCTAGTCTTATTTATCTTTGATCATCTATGCGTGATTAATTTTTATTTATTTTTTATATCATCTATGGGTGTTTAATTGAAATGAGGTGAGTTCCACTTAGTTTAATTAGTAAAGTCTCTGATAGTTGAATAAGAGATCTAAGATTTAATCTTCACCTATATCAAAAATTGATTGGTTTTTTGGTTTGATAATAAAGAGCTATTTATCAAGAGTGGACACTATAAGTTGAAATTCTCTCATAAAAAAAAAAAATGAAGTGATTAGTCTTTTGGATATATTTCTATTTTTCTGTTACCAACGTTTTGGTTCAAACAAATTTAAGAGTAATTTGGTATAAGATTTTTATAGTCTAATTTTGTGCCATGTGTTTCATCTAATCTAAATTTTTAAATTTTTGTGTCAAGTGAGTTAATTTAGTGTAAAAATTAGATTTCAATTAGAGTTTAATTTTGTGCCATGCATGTCCCATCTAATCAATCTATATATATATATATATATATATATATATATATATAAGTAAAGACCTCACGTGGGAGTGATGAGTTCTTGTCATGAGGCACTTTAATTTTTCATTTAGTCTTTTTAACCTCTTTTTATTAAGTTTTTTTTACTGTTATCCAATATATCAGAGTAACTTTTTTTCACAGCCATATAAAATATAGGCTGCTCATAAAAATTAACCCAAATGTTATTCTCTACAAAATGGGCTACCTTTTAAAAACAAACCAAACCTTATGCCCCAGGTCTGACCCTTCCTGCATGTAGATCAAAGCAAAAATTCTTACCCACTTATAAACTCTCTTCCGCCTCTCCCACGTGCAAATGATACTTCTAGAAAATCTCATGCTCATGAAAGCACGTCTTCCTTTTCTCCATTTCAATTCAATACATTTTTGTGTACTAATAATGTTTAATGCAATTTATGTAGGCAAATTCTCTTTGTCATCAACTAATGCAACAAAAATATATAAATCTTGAGATTCATGAGGTTGCTGAAATAGTTGACAGATGCATATTTTTAAAATCATTAATAATAAAAAAATTCTTATAAATAGCATATATTCTCTCACAAAATGCCATTTACATAATATTTTCTTAAAAAAAAAATTCAATGATAGGAATAGTAAAAACATGATTACATACAAGAAAGATGAATACATGCAAAACAATTTTCATAGGAGGATTTATCTTTAAAGAATATGAAGACAATAGAAGAGGTCAAATGCATTGAATGAGATCTTATGAAACAGGTTTATTAATTATTTCAAACTAGCATTTAACCCGCACAATGCGCGGGAACATCTTACATAAAAATATAAAAAAATCATTAGAATTTATTTGGGTAATGTTGCACATCCATTTGTTTGTCCTCTTGTAATCAATTGATTATGCTTTTTTTGGATTACCATCATTTTGAGCATCAAACTAAGTCTTAAAAATTTATATCAACTTAATTTTTATTATGATTCGATACATCATAAACTATTTTAAATTGTATGCACAAATATTTATGATAGATATTATGGAGTTTTTTTTATTTTTAAGAAAGAACATCATGAAATTTCATTAAAGAAAAATTAGTTGTAATTGATTGAAAGTACAGATTAAAGGTGTGGAAGAACATCGTCCATCTACACCAAGAAACCTCTAACATGTCTAGCATGTTTAGCTAGGTTGTGACCGATAGAATTACCAAGCTTACGAACATGAAAGAAAGAAATATAGTAGCTAGAATATGTGATATATGGCTTTAGCCGAGGCAAGAAAATTATCAAAAGGGGAGAAAGAAACATCCTTGCTAATGAGGCTCTTGATCACATAGATCATAGATCAATGTAACAACTTCGAAATCATAAGGTCCCTCAAAAAAAAAAAAACTTTGAAATCATAACATCAAAAATTGAATAAGTATTCACTACATTAGAAATGTTGTTAAAAAAAACCAGGTACAATTTATTGAGGCTGTAGTAGAGAAGTTGGAGCAATGTCTTTCATTCCTCATTTTAATTGTTTTTCAACAGCATTTGTCATTAACCAATTTTCAAAATACAACACACAACCATCAACTCATTAAAACAAAAAAAACCTTACATGTAGAAAGAAAATCTATTGAGAAATGGTTGAATCACATTTATTTTTTGTTTTTTGTTTTGTTTTTTTTTTCATTTTATGTATAATTATCAATTATTATAATATTATTAATATATTGATTAAGATAAAAAAAAAATTAGTGTTTAAACTTTAAAATAATAAAATATTGATTATGTAGTGATCTAATGGAATGAGATTGGATATATTCACTACCCTATAAAATTAGATTGCTTGGTTTTCTAGAAATATCAAATAGTAGATTTATGAGATGTTGGGAGAATTCAAACAAAATCACCTCAATGTACAACTTAATAATTCCAAACAGCCCATCTACAGCGTTGGTGTTGTTATTCCTAATTGACCAAACCATCTGTTAAATCTAACACTTGTCTAATGTAAATCATGCATGCCAATTTTTGAATAAATTACTAATATGTTGCTATCCTTAAATAATAAATCATCAGCCCCTGGCTAGGATAAATAGAGGTACCCAACTTAAATAACTAAGAATCATTATAATGTAGGCATTGAAGATTGGTATAAAAGTCAAGCATCCATACAAACGGCACTATCTAAAAGCATAAAAAAATTCATAGAATTTAAGCAATAATGATCATTATGGTCATTTTTAGATAACTCATTATGATTATTACCTAATCTACCTAACCAATTGTATTATACATATATGCATTAGAAACAACTTTTCAATGATCATTGAAATTTTCCCAAAAAATCCATCTAGAATGACCATTAACACCATTTCAATAGATTTATTCTTCAGAAATTAAATAAGTACTACTTTTTGAGAGGATGCAAGGAGAACTGTTCTGATGTTTTTGACAATGATGGCATCTCTTTGTGTGCGCATGTGTGCATACATTTTTTGTAATGCTTATATAATGATAAACTGTAGGTTCTAAATAAGACACTAAATGAGACTCTAAATTGGTGTGAAGAATCAAATTGCAATTGTGCCACTGGTTGTTATTCTCTAATCATGAATGGATACCTTTTGTGATTTAAGTTGTGAATTACATAATATGATTGTGAGTTTGCTAATCTTGTAGATAACCTATCACAAAACTTAATGACATTGACTTGCTAAACAAAATTACTAAAAACCATACTACCTTTATTTTTTTTTTGGTATTCAAGTAATAACTTTGGAATATTTTTTATGATACATTACAACATAGAAGGCATCGAATGAGGTAAATAACATAATGAAATAGATAATTAGACCTAAAAGATGCACTAAAGGGGAACATATTACTTAATAGCACAACCAAAAGTCTAAAATAAACATAGAATATCATGCCCACCATCAAATTGTAGTACTGTGAAACTATAGTAAGACCAAGTATCAACATTTTCTAAAGACATATAACCTGATATTGTGGCTTCTTTAGTGTGTGAGCTCTCAATTTATAAGCTTTTGCCACCCATCATTCCTTTCCAAAATAGACCTTAAAAGTATGAGAGGATTAAGAAAAATGTCTGAAATAACTTGGTATATAACACTATAATTTAGGTAAATCATAAACTTTCATCATTCGCAAATTGAAAAGAAATCATCTCAATTGAGTTGAGTACTGCATAAAGCCTTGAATTACTGAATTTTCTCATATGATTGCATACCAGATTCTCTACTTGTCACCTCAACTTGCTAAAATTTTATGGTATTTAAATATCATAGGTAATCCAAAATTCATAGATTAGCAAAGTAAGCTAACAAAATTTAATCTAAAAAAAAAAGGGAGCCTTTAGAACTGGTTGCAATTCCTTAAACAATTGTTTCATTTTTTTTTCTTACTAGCAAATATCTCAATTAATTTTCAAGAATGGAATGCAAGATATGTGTGAATGTAATCATCATCATCATTGATATAAAGTGATACAGCCATCCATTTACGCCAATGAGCTCAATGCCTCAATCTCAATTGACATTTTCTTCACTTATAAGTTATAGCATTATAGGTGGAGGGATGCGTAACTTACCATTAAAACTAAATAGTGGTCCATTTTTTTTCTCTCTAAAATGACGTGCTAAATCTTTTAAGCTAATCCTCATAATGTGAGTCATCCACAATTTTTTCTTTTCATTAAACACACAAAAAAAAAATCCCCTAACTTTATGACCAAATACACAAAACTTAGGCTAAGAGTATCAAACATAAAATTCATACCCAACGCATAAGTCACTTTCGCTGGGTTTAGCAGATGTGATTGCAGCAACATATCGCTTGGGCGAAAGGCACTCACAATAGCACACCTCTTTTACATATATATATATATATATATATATATATATAACCCACGATTGTTTCCTAGAATCCTTTCCAGCCATATTCAAATTGAAACCATTACACCAATCTGAGGCATATGCTCCAAACCATATAATAACATTACTTCAATCTTTAACATTTTCTATATTTGTAATCAATTTCAATAAAATTTAAATCAATGGAAAAAAAATCATAATCTCTGACATTGTGAAATCAAACCCAAAAAAAAAACCTTGCAGAACCATATGGGATTCGACCTTGGCTTGCATCTCATGCAGTGCAGCCACTTCTTCCTTCGTTTCCTTCAACTGTTTCTTCGTGTCATCCACATCCACTCCCTCCTGCTTTAACCATTTTTATTTTCACAATTAGCCAAAAGTAAACTGAAAGTGTACAGTTTTGTAACCAAAGGCCTATTATTAACACTCAATACTTTCCCATCAGATCCATAGCAAAAATTACAGCAGCCAATTCCAAATCATGAGTTGGGTAATTTTTGTTCAAAATTATTTAATTGTCTAGAGGCATAAGCAACCTAGCCAATCATGTTTTTACATCCCACAGAAAATGACATTGAGAAAAGAAGGCCAACAATACATCTCGCCTTGATTAAATCAATAACATAAAATCACATTCCTTACTTATCTTCTTCCTTAACAATTTGCATGTATTATGACTTCTACAATAACCAAAAAAAAAAAAAAAAATCACTTAGGAATTTTATCAAACATCTAGTGAATGTGTAAGAGAAACAACAACATTTGGTTTCATGGAGGCTGGTGTCGCATAAACCAAAAAAAAATGCATGTATTACAACCATTATAACCAACACAAACCTAAACAACCACATGAACAAAATTTTGATGGTTAACAACAATAATAGACCAATCTAAAATATTGTTTCAGTACCAATACGCCAATACCAACATTAGTGAAATAAGATAGATAAACCATTTTTATTCTTTGGAATCATTTTTATGAAAACATACGCCAGTTTGGTTCCAAAGACAAAGACGACGGCACAGAAAATTTACAGAGTTATACCTCTCCAGTATGGGCGAAGCAGCTGAGGAGGTAATTCTCTTCCACGGAGTGTATGGACTGAACATTTTTCTCTCTACTTCTGATTGCTTCCTTCTTTCTCATTAGCCTATCTTTGGAACTTTCTCTCATGCTTGAATTATCCTCATCAAATACCTTGTCTGTATATTGAAAAAAAAAGGAGAGAAAAGAGATTAAAGCCCTCTAATACGTGATTAGTTTCAGCCTTTGTGTGTTTTAGAGATTGAGAGAGGTGCAGAGGAGATATAGACGAGAGAAAAATTGCTGCTATAGTTTCTCAGTCCATGAAACAGAGAAACTATCCTCATCAAGTACTTTGCATATTGGATTGCTAGGTTGAAAGCTACTGAAACGATCTATGCTTGATCTGTAAAAAAAAAAAAAGAAGAGAGAAAATTAGAGGAGCAGTGAAGCGTGACTGGAGATATAGATGAGAGAAGTGGATGATAGATGGGTGAGGAAATACCATTTGATGTGAATATCATAGGCAACAGAGAAGATTATAATTTTTATACATGTGTGAAAAAATGTAAACTTTCTTTAATTGCTAAGATTAGCATTCCTAAGATAAGTATTTGAATTTAAAAAAAAAAAAGGTCGCATCAAATACCAAGCATAAAATTTAAAATAAGAACAATAGTAAAAGCCTTAATAATGTTCACATTTATTTCTTTTCCAGTACAATTCCAGCAACAAATGAAGCATCAAATTAATAACCTTTCACACATTTTTTACTGTTTAGTTTCTAACAAAACCAAAAACTCAAACTTTGCTCATTTAATCAGTCCCCAATTGAACCAAAAACAAATTCCAATTTCCGTCATCATTCCCTCACTTAATCCTCCATTTTCTCAACAACCAATCAAAAATCTCATTGTTTCTAATTACGCAAACTAAATAACCTCTTGAGTTATACTCTTTAAAGAAAAATAACAAATAACAAAGCATATATAATCACAACTTTCTTGGGAAAGAAACAGAGGTGGAAAGCAAGAGAGGAAAAGTGAGTTAGGACAAGAAGGAAAGAACCAAACAAACAACATCAAAATCTGAAATCTACAAATCATAACAAAAAATCCCAAAACATCAAAGCAAATATCTAAATCTATACCTATCCAACCAAAATACCCAAAAACTAAGTCATATTAAATACCCAGATATAAGAAAGGGAAAAAAAATACACATAGAGAAATCAGTGTAGTCTTTACCGTTCTGCCTCTTTCTCTTCTCTGTTTCTCTCTCCCTGTGCAGTCCTCATCACCTCCCTCTATTTCTCTGTGTGTAACGTATTAATTTCTATCTCTCTTTCTCTGTGTGTATCGTATTTCTATCTCTTTCTCTGCTTTGTTTCCTCGTTGCCTCTCTCTCTCTTTCATCACCTCTCTCTATATTGCTGGGTTTTTTTTTAGACCTTGCAGTTTTTGATCTCTCGATCTCTCTCCTTCTCCGCTCTCTGTATCGCACTTTTTTTTGGGAGTATTGCAAGCCCTTTTATTTAATTGTATTTTAACCGGTTCCTTTTATACCGAGAGGCTCTTCAACTCTTCTTTTGGCTTAAAATTGGGCCACAATACACTGCCATCTTTCGTTTAAATAGCCAATTTTGAGAAATTTATCTACCTCTTCTCAAATTTAATCTCAAATTTATGTGGAAAAATAACTATTATAAAGTCATCTATAAGTTGATTATCTAAAAAAAAAAAAAAAATCCTGTAGAAGTGCACAATTGCGGCAATAAAGATGAAGCAAACACCTCACACAATCACAAATCTTCAGAGAAACAAAAGAATGCCTAAATTAATCTGTAGAAGCAACGTTCTGCCTAGGTAGTTACAAAAAAAATTATGTGGTTTCATATCTCTTCCCCCCTCCCCCAAAAAAAAAAAAAAAAAAAAATACAATCCAATTCCAAACAGGAACAAAATTCTAACCAAAAAAACAATAATCGACAAAACAAAACCCAAGAAATTGAAAAAATATATGGGAACGAAGAACTCTCTCCTTCTCTCTTATTTCTCTGTTTTTGCCCTCTCCAAACCTAAATTATATATAACCCCAAATTTCAAAAAATCAAATCAAAACCAAAAGTTACCCAAATACCTAAATTAAAATCAATCCAATCAAATTTCTCAAAACTAATTCATATTTCAACCCATACCCAAATCTAAGAAAGAATGGAAAAAAAAAAAAAAAAAAAAAACTTATCGGCGGTAGTTCTCTCAATACCTGTCTTCTTATCTCTGTATCGCAAGGTTTATTTTTTTCTCCTTCTCTATCTCTGGATCGCAAGCATCAGTGTTAAGAAAAGTGCAAAGGAAGCGAAAAGAACCCTCTCTCTTTCTCGGCCTCTCTCTGTTTCATCGCCCTTCTCTCCATCTTTGTCTCTATATTTCTCTTTCTGTTCTCTCGATCTCTCTCCTTACTCCGTGTAGCCATCTTTGTTTTTTGTGTTATTTTTTTATTTTTTTATTTTTAAGCTGTTAGTTTCCTTTTATACCAAGGCTCCCAAACGGTGTTTAACGTTGTCAAACATTATATTTTATCGCTTTTAAACCGCGTGTGACGTTACTAAACAATGTAATTTATTCATTTTTAAGTTATATGCGTCTGAATTTTAAATAGGCTTTTTTTCTAACGTGGCAGCACCTTCTTAAAGGCTTCTGCTATTATATATAGTATTAGATTATTCTCATCATTTGCATCAAAAAAGAATAATATATCATATTATTTATGTTAAAAAAATTCATATTAACTTCAAAGTTCATTGTATGATGTGAACTGCTACGGTATTGCAACAACCATCATTGATACAACAACAAGTTAGTATTACATTTCATGTGTGCTTTATGGAAGGAAGGTCAAACCAACAATCAGGATCATTTTGGTGTGCGAAATATGAAATAAAAACAAATCTTTTTATCCCAAAGTTAAAGGCAATTATAGTAACTACATATTCTCTAAATATTTATAATATATTTATCTCAGTATAAGTACCATATATACAATTGCAAACTACTACAAATACATGGTTCAAATTGACGTTTTTGGTGCAACTAACAAAACACTTTTGTGATATTTGATCGAGATGCTGAGAAAATCTTAAATAAGTCTACAAGAGATCTGGCTAAAAAATAAACTAAGGTACAACTTATTTAAATTATTAAATTATTGTAAAACTTTTGATCATAATATATATTAAATGTGTTCCTCATATGCAGATTGATATTCGAGAAGGAATCCCACATGATCTGAAGAAAAGTTTAGGAAGAAAATACATTTTCCTACTTTGTTTGAATGAATTCAATCTAAAGGTGATTTTGAAAATTACACAATTGATAAGATTTTCGATGCACCTTCAAATGACAAAAAGGTATGGAAGAAAAAAAAAAAAAATACAATCCAATATGCTATATTAACTCCTTTGCTACACTATTACTTTTAAAGTAACAAAAACAAAATATAAAATCATTTGGAAAAAATTGTCACATCACCAAAATTTAATTTGAATGCAGATACCTATGCAAAATTTTAGTGACAACAAATGCACAAGTCCAAACTTTGTAAGCTCCGGTCAAGAATCTTCCAATGTCAATTCATTAGTGATTAACGCAAATGATACAATAAAAGGAAAAAGTGATGAAATATCAAAATTGAACAAATAAGGATGGACCAAATTCCAAATGTTGAAGATAAAGAAACAGATGATAATAATATAATCTTCAACAAGATTGACAAGCATTGTCACACTGCAAAAAAAAAGCTTTGAAGAAAAAAAAAAAGATTTCACAATGAGTCTCTTTTTTACGTTATAAAGATCAATAATATGGTATGAATTAGCATGCTTTTATCATATTTTATTATACAATATTACTCAAAAGTTTTTTTTATTGCTCATTACTTGAAAAAATATTTAAAATGGATTTGTGTGGGCAATTTGTAATTATTACTTCTTATGATGAATTTATTACTAACAAAATTTTATAATAAATATGCTATAATATATGTGCAATGCTTCATCATCTATGCAACCCTGCCCCAAAGAATTCTTACTTATGATAGGGGCAGTTGACCATTGGTTCTTTCTACTTCTGGTGAATCAGATAACAATTCAATACTACTCTTACCACTGGCTTTAATAAACTTTGCTCTAAGACCGCGACTTTCTCTAGTCTACTGTTCTTAGTCTAGTAAAGGATGACAAGTGCCGTGAGTCCTAGAAAATTCTGAGAATTTATCTCCACTTTTGTTTTGTTGATAAAGTACTCCCCTATCTGGAACAAACATGAAATAAAAGGGTACAATTAACAGATGAAAATCTTTGGCTTTAATGCATATTCTTGTTAATTAGTATAGTAGATTAAAAAACATAAACATATACATACCGTTAAACTTTAATTTAAACATACAAAAGAAATAATCAATTTTATATTCACTCCGCATAATTTTTTTTTTCTAATTTTTTTATGTCCTAGATATATAAGTAATGTTTTTTTTTTTAAAATTTATATTGACAAAGGATATATATATATATATATATATATATATATATAGATTATGTATTTGATCTGAATAAATTTGAGGATTGTCCCACAAGCAAATGAACTATTGTAAAAAAGCATTTAAATACTTATTGAGTTTAAAGCATTTGATTTTCTATCAAATTATTACACATGTGAGAAGTATTTTTCATATCTTTGTTGACTAAAGAATCATACATGAAAGTATGTTGCTTAAAGTTTATGTACATGGTGAAATTTACAGAATTTTAAAGGTAATTATTAAGCAACATCAATGTTTTACATACATTTCTCATGAAGATATATTATTTTCAAAAATACACTCTAATAAGTAATATTTTAGTCACTATTGAATTAATAGCTTTGACTACTTTGTTTAAAAATAAAAATGTAAATATCCATGCTTTAGATAGGAGAGGATGGATTCATCAAAGAATTTTATTACTTGAGAGCGATGAAAATTTGTTTTTTTCAGGTATATTTTAAAATTCTTCACTCATGAGAAGAAAGAACAACGGTGTTTCTAATTTTTGTGATTTTTATAGTGGTTGGAATGCTTGTTGAATACCCTAAAATAAAAAAATTTTAAAAATTTGACTAGTAAGAAAGAGTAACATTTATTTTAACACCCTTATATTTCAGTAAAACTTTTTCCATAGAATATTCTATTAAGGAGGCCTCGTTATGTAAAGGTAATTTTTCTTATACCTTTATGTGCCACAATATGGCAAAAAAAAAAAAAAAATTTGCATAGCATATTAAAAATACATGGTGAAATTTACAAAGTTTTAAAAGGTAATTGGTAAGTAACATCAGTGCAGCATATATTTTTCATAAAAATATGCTATTTTCTAAAAATACTCTCTAATAAGTAATATATTTATATTATTACCAATGAATTATTTGCTTTAACTAATTCATGTAAAAATAAAAATGTAAATATCCAGGCTTTAAAGAGGAGAGATTGGATTCATTAAAGAATATTATTGATTGAAAATGGGAGAATAACCAATCCTGTTTTGTTTTAACTTTAATAATACAAAATGAAATTATCTATATTTTATAATACTTCAAAGAGACAAATATAGTAATACTAAAGCCACTCCTAAGACTATTATGGTAGAAAGAACAATGGTATGCTATTAGTATGATAGAGTTAACTGTGGTTAAAAAAGAAAAACAAATTAAGACTTTTTCCAATTAAAGAATATTCTATTAAGGAGACCATGTTCTAAAAAAGGTAACTATTTTTTTTTCTCCTTGAATAGCAAAAAAGAAAAATGTGCATAGCATAGTAAAAAAGTACACATCCACATTAACCAAAAAAAAAAAAAAACTGTTAATTTCTTTCATATGTTTAAAAGTCTATGCTTACATGTTTATGGTTTAAAAAGGTTTGTTAAATTGAATCAATATTAACAAATATCAAATGGAATCTAATGCTTTTATGATTTGATGTTGCACATAAAAGTTTAAATGCTTTGGATTATTAGTTAAAATTTAGTGGGGCTATACTGGTGACGTACAGTTTTTGTATGAGATTTAATGAGAGTAGAAATCATTTATTCTTTGAGTATTTTTTTCTCAGAAGAATTTGGGGTTTTTTTTTTTTTTCTCACAATTTATAGAAAACTTTAGGCAAATATTTTCTTTTATTATTAGAATTTTTTAATAAATTTGTACAGCATGAAAATATCTCCAAAAGTTGAATTCAAGAAAAAAAAAAAAAGCTCCTTTAGGAGTCATCTAAGAGAAACTTAGAGAAACAACGACAACTCCTTTCAGTTTCTTTCAGTTGCTCACTTCCCTTTGATTAGATCATGTTGTGTCACCAACTTTTAACTTATGCAGAGTTACTGTCACGGCATTTCCATAACTAGCTACTTGATATCCTCACCCAATAATGAGTTACAATCAAATTTGGCCGTGTTCAATTGGAGATGGTTGAGAAAGTTTCCCACCCAATATGATTGAAGGGTAAACTTTAGTTTGAACTTTGATCTTTTCCTGACCATCCCTGTTGTTAAATATCACATATCTAATTTTTGATAAAACTTTGTGAATCGTGAAATACAAATATTATGGATTATTTGTTGGGGAATTGTAAGGGAGAGTTGGAGAGTCCAATATGTGGCAAAAGCAATCCCTACCACTTGTAGTTGCATGTGTTGGGATCAGTTGTGCCTAAAATCCAATTTTATGAGATGATTTAAATAATTAAAGTGTTTAATTATATGAGATTATTTGTAAATGAACTAATTAGACATTATTATATAATCCTTAGATGCATATATTGCATGTGATTTATTTTCAGAAGATATGATTCTAAAAAAAAAAGCTACAAAAGATAAGAATCACAAATTCCTTGTAAATTCAAAGTCCTAAATTGTAGTCAGTTGATGAAATTGGATATTTCACCTATGAAAACTATAAACTATTTTCAATCTAACCAAATATTTATCATTATTTTTTGGTAACAATTTTTCCCATTATTGTTTGATGTTTCTAGAGCAAAGCATTGTCCATGATTAATCAGATTGGTTTAATGATTTGGAAGAAAAAATGAAAGAGCATCAAAGTCATAATTTGATTGTTTTAGTTAATAGATAAAAGTATGACCATATTATGCTTAAAAAAACTGTGAAGTTTCAGCAAAAAAGAAAAAGAAAAAGAAAAATAAAAAACTTCATGAATTCTGCTAATGTAAGATTGATTATTATTAATGTAGTATGTGGAGAACGTAGTTTTAAAAGTCTATAGTAAGTTAAAATTCATTGGCCAATTCCAATTGGTTTAACCCATCGCTGACTACAATGTGAAAGTGTTTCCCCTAACATTGGAACACAGTTGAATATTCTAGTACGATTGAAAGATAAAAGGTTTCACACACTTTTCCAAGAAAAAACATTTGAAAGGCAGAGTAGGAAAGAAAATCAACACTCCCTTTAGAGGATAATATCATTATTAAACAAACTTTAGTTAGTAGAGAAAAGATGCTTTTTTTTTTTTGCTCCCAGTAAAAGTCTGTTAAGAAACAATTTATTTAATTGAAACTGAATTTTTTTTGTTAAAAATACTATAAATAAAGGCAAAATCTAGTTGAAATAGTACAGTAAGATCCATGAACAGTACTAAAAAGTGCAGTGAGACTCATAAATAATACGAAAAATACGCTGACCCAGTTCTTTAAACTCTAATCCCAAACTCAACCTAAATGAACTCATCTCTTTTGAATAAGCATCAAATCCATCTAGATGGAGTGCTTTGGATCATTGTTTAGTTGCTTGCTTCTTGACTCTTTTGGAAACTACAATTCACTAGAGCAGTTAAAAGAGCCGGTACTCATATGCTTTTGATGCCTTTAATTGCGGGACTACCCTGAAAGAGATTATCCTGTTTTACGTGTTCTCTGTAGGTTAACCAAGCCCATTTTGTTACTAATTTTTCTTGAATGGTTTGTAAAGAACTTACGAAGGAACTAATTATGCTTCAAATTGTTTGTTATCTTCTTGTTTGAGAAAAATAAAATTTTCTCCTAGTGCATGAAAGATTCAACATGGTTCACCAGATTCACTGACACTGTACAATAACCATGTCCTTTGTTTTCAGAACTGTGGAAAGTGAAATCAAATTAATCTAAACAATCTCAAACTTCTCTCTTTTTTCGTTTTTATCTTTTTCTTTTAGAAAATTCTCTGTTCCTAGCATGGCTAGTACTCTGGTAATACACCCAATGCACACTCTTGAGTGATAATCCACCTCAATAATTTAGTTTTGCATCCATATTTAAAAACAGATTGATAGTAAAATATTGAAGATGTGAGAGATCATGAGGTCTTGTCATGTGATGCTTTAATTCTGTTACCCAAAAATTATGTTAACTTGTTTTTACTATTATCTAAAAGATGGACTACTGTTGAAAATTAGACCATATATCATGGTAAGCCTAAACCCATTTATTCCCTTATGTATTATGACCCAAGCATGATCCTTTCTCATTTGTAGATGAAAGCCAAGACCCTAACCCATTCACAAACTCTCTTTCTCCTTCCCCACATGAAGATGAAACGTGAAAGTCAAGACCTTTATATAGAAGCTCTCTTCCTCCGTACAAGCTTCCTTTAAAACTACATACACTCTTCAACTTTTTTGCAAACTACATACATCTCAACTAATGGAGATGTACGGACAAGGAAGATATACGATCATTCTAAAAAATTAAAAGAAGAAAATAAGAAAATATACAATCTAACCTCAACAGTCTCACTACTCTATTTTCTCTTCCTGTTCCAAAACTTCTCTCTCTCTCTCTCTGAGTGGTATATTAGGATTCCTCAAATTGAAGATAATATTCAATCTCACCAATAGGCTACACATTGGATAGTTTGTTTTCTAAGATAACGAGTGCTTTTCTTGCTGTGTTACAAAAAATGTCAAATGTTATACAATATGGCATATATAGTCACCAATAGTTGTATTGCACTCAACTATATTTAAATTAAAATTTCGAGTTGTCCATGATGCTATGGTACTAGGTATGAAGAATAATTTACTAATATGGCTTTTAATTTGCTCTTACATTTGAATAAGAAATTCATTGCAAGTTGGACCAAACTATTTGTGATGCCTTCAAATTGCAATTTTTTTTACATAAATGCCTGAAAGTTTTAGGTCCATCATAAGCATAAAGATGATCATAAGTTTAAATATTGACAAACCAATGAGATATTGCAGTCATAAATTCTAATAGTATTTTGTCCCTTTTAAAAATTTAAACAATTTATAGGATTCTAACCACAAAGATTAGGCATTTAATCTATGATGCAAAAATAACTTTGGTATCCTATAGGGGAGAAACTAGAGAGGATTACATAAACTTTTAGTTAGAAGTACACCAAATTTTTTTTTTAAGTCTTCCTGTTGTATTTATTGTTTTAGTTTGAGACTAATATAATTTAATTAAACTTGTTATACAAAGCTTGAGACCAACATATATACATTTAGGCAAAGTTTTCCCGTGCATTGCACAGGTTTCCTACTAGTATCATTAAAATTGTAAGGGAAAATCATTTCAATACCTTTAAACATCCAAGTTGAAATAATGTCTTATATATTTAATAACTCAAAGTAATATCAATAACACCACTACAATTCATCATTCTTGTGCATGAACACACATTCCATACTAGTTAATCATTATGCTTAATAACAAATTAAGAGACTTCATTAAAGTAAATGGTACCAATCTACAACAGAACTTATAACAGAATAGTCTCGATGCGTTTGTGTGATTGTAGTTTAGTATGTAACATATTTAATAATATATTGTGAAGCCTAATAATGGATGCACCAATGCCTTAGCCAAATGTGGTAGTAGCAAGAATGTAGAATTTTTTTTTTTTTGGATTTGTTTATTCTGTTCCTCTGTCTGAAGTTGTTTTGTATCTAAATCTGGACGCTGTTGCTTGTTTCTAGACTGATTAATTTTGTTTAACAACTTTGTTGATTAATTGTAGTATTTTCATTTTTCACTTGGAAAAAGTTTACCTCCAAACCACAACATGGAAGTTAAAGAAAGTTAAGAAACCATTCATATGTACTTCTCGTCATATGACTGTTTAAATAAATCATGTGATTCCTTTAATTAACACATGTGAATGGTCTAATTAATCGTCATGTAATAGGTTGGAAGAGATTCCTCCAAACCTTGTCCTCAAATTTTTTTTTGTTATGGTAAACTAATCAAGGCATGTAAAATATTTTTTTCCGACCCTCGGGACCAAGTTTATTTATTTATTTATTTATTTTTTAGAGATATAATAGACTTTAAACTATGAGGTCACCTTCTTGATGACTAAGCCAAAACATTAATTGGTTTTGGCATAGACAAAGTTCGAACCATAAATCTCTTATTTGAGAGAAAAAAATTTATGAGCTAAGCTAAGTGAAACCCACCTCTTCGAAACCACTTTGATTATATCCAATATAAAGAATTATATTATTTTTCTTATTAATTGCTAGTATTAATTGAAGTTTTTAATTTATTGTGATCAATGTATGGTAGTATTTTGGACCATTTAAAAAATAGATACCTAAGAATTCAATTAAACTATATTATAATATTATTAAAAAACAAGAATTTCATTGTATTAATCTTCTGTACTACTAATAACAGGAATTTCGATTTGGGTTTTATAATTTTGTGTACTAAAATATCCTCATACAAATTATTAAACTCTCAAAAATACCTCTATAAGGGCACAAAGTAAGTCTTAGGCCCAAATACGTGACTGGGCCTGCCCAAGTGGCCTACACAATAGAATTTGTAGAGAATGGGCTTAAAACCTAGACCTCCTAGGGCTCTAGAAAGCTATGGAGTAAGGGTTAAGTCCGCTGCTGGCATGCTAGGAGTTGGGGGAGCGCCTCTACCTCTCCTCAGACGTGGGCCGAGAAGCCTTTGTCCAGGCTTTTCCTTCTGTTGTCTGGGAGGAGAGAGAGAGTGAGTCTTCTTCTTCCTTAGAGAAAATCCGGATCCCCTTTTTCAGTGGTTCCTCCTTCTCTATTTATACTTCCCATTCCTGGTTCCCATCTGTCTTTTCCCTGAAAACGCTCCTCAATGCCTGCAAGACTGTCCACCGTCCCCTCAGAAGTCATTTCTCCATTAATGCGGCCAGGCGGGTAGGTGAAAGGCCTTTAATGCGGTGACAACAACTTTATGCAGTGCATGTCCCTCTTGTCCCCCTCCTCGGCGTCCTATTGATGTGTGGGATGACTCGCTGAGCTTTAGGAGTTTTCCCCCGGACGTCGTGCTACGCTCCTTGGTCCCTGGCCCCTCTGTCCGAGGAGACCTTCTCCTCGGATCCGCATCCAACCGGCTGGCAGCTTGGTTGGTGGGCCTTTGGGCTCTCCTCGTTTGCGAAATCCATGTCCTCGGACTAGGCTTTAGGCCCACATGGTGTTTTGACATTTTTACCCCCTACAATAGCCCCTTAAAAGGTCATTTGACTCCGATCCGAGGAGGCAGATGAGGTTTTGACCTACGAACCCCTCCTCCATGTGACCTGTTAGTTGTCGCACGTGCGAAATCCACACGCGTATTCTGGGGAAGCCTTTGATGCTTCGTAGCACGCAACACCAGCATTAATTGTGCTGAGTAACTTCCTGTCGCGTACGTTCAACGGTGAGATGGGGATCCAATGGCTTGGGTTTATTCCCAAAAATTTGAGCGGGATTTTCCTCGCAAACCGCCGCTCCTTAATCATAAAAAGCGCTTTGGTAATCGCGAGATGTGCCATTTCTTCACAGAGGCAAACTTATTGTGGAGCTACTCAATCTCTCTCTCTTTCTTTCACAGAAGTTCTCAAAGTACGCACATCTCCCTTCTGTAAGTTTCTCACTCCTTCGAACCCCTTCTTGCTCGGCCATCAACCTTTCTTCCTCTTCACCATAATTCATGGTTAGATTTAAGTGTCTAGTTGATACGGCCTCCGGCATGGAGGGATTCCGGGCTAAGTATCACATCCCCTCAGATGTGGGCCTAGAATACTGCCCCCCGGGGCCGTAGCGGACTCTAGGAAAGCGGGGCAGGTCGTCATCCCTATAATCGCCTTCCTAGAGGGTGGGATGACACTCCCCATGAGGGAAGTGACCATGGGGTACCTTCGTAACCATAGGTTGTGTCTAGACCAGTGTACGCCCAACATGTTTAGAATTTTAGACTGTGTCGATGCTCTGAACGAGCGAATGGGTCTGCACCTCACGTGGCATGACGTCGTTCACATGTACGAGTGCCACCGGATGAAAGACGCCGGTTATTACCTCAAGTCAAGGTCGAGCACCGTCAGGCTCATCTCTTGTCTGCCTAAGTCCAATAAAGGCATGAAGGATGATTATCTTATCGCCACCGGGAGGTGGTATGACGGCCTCCATTGCCCAGTGAGGGAGGGACATCCAGGTGTGATTCCCTAGGATTTAGGAGTCTCAGTTTACAAAGTTTTTCCCTTTTTACTCCCCCTTGGTAGATCTACTGTCATTTGATGTCTTCTTTACTTGATTCGCCATGAGTATCTAACCATGTTCGTTCCTCCTGCCCTTTTTCTTGCAGATAAGCAGCACATGTCTCCTCGTTTGGGCGACGTCAACATCTCGGACCTCAATAAGGTTTTGAGATCCGAGGTCTTTGTGAACGACGACCTGCAGGTGAGGGCTGCCCACCTCATATTGGGGTACGACCCCATCTCAAAGGTTTTTGGCGAGGTTGACGATGCCATTCTCGCCGACCACCGAAGGCGTTCGCGGATAGACGTCCGCTACCCCGAGTTCCTTACCCCCCGTGCTTTGCCAGACACGCCCAACACTATCTTATACAATCAGAACATCGAGGCCGTTCCTTTAGCAGCGCAGCAAAAAGACCAGATCGTCTAGGAAGAGTCCACGGCCTCTCCCTCATCCCTCGGCAAAGAGATTGACAGGTTCCGCCTAGAGGAGGCTGAAAGACTATTGGAGGGCCACGTGGTTAATATCTCGGGCGAAGAAGAGAGCGCTTCGGATAGGAACTCCTGCATTGTAGGGTTAGTTATCGCTCGACCAGAGGACTCCTTCGAAGAAGAAGACGATATGACGTCTTTGAAAGATCTCTTTGCCAGAAAAAGGGGGGGTCCAAGTCCCCAAAGGTGACGCCTCTAGGTCTCAGCCGAGGCTGCCCCTCATTCCGATCCACTCCTTCCTCCTCCTAACGTCCCCAAGAAAAGGCGGAACAAGAACGAGGAGGCAAACAGGGAAAGGGAGAAAAAACAGAAACACCAACGGCAGCTGCAGCAGCAACATCAGCAGGCTGCTAAAGGCGGTGGGTGAGCCTTATCCGTCGAGAGCGGGGAGATCCGCGAGCTGGCCGAGGTCCCCCGAGGGGAGTCCAGCTGGTCCCCCACTTTAGAGGTGGACGGGGCTCCAGTGTCTCTCCAGGTGAGCATCAGGGACTTCCAGAGAGGTCACACCTCTCACCTGGCCAATGCCTTGGAGCAGCCCCTCCTTCTACCTAGGGATATGGAGGACTTGGGGAGGATGGGTCGGACGCGCCTTTTCCTTTCCCTCAAGAGGAACTTGGGTCTGGTAAGCACCAAACATTTAGTTTGCTGTTGTCGTCTCAGTCTCCATGCGTGCTAACTTTCGTTTAATATGCTTCTGGTGGAACCCTTTCCGCAGGCCATCCAAGAGGCCTTTGCCGCCGACGCGCTAGTGGAGCACTACCAAAACCAAGTCGGCGCCAAGCAGGCGGCCAAGGTCGAGGTTGAGAAGGAGTTGACCCGCGCTGAGGTAGAGAAGACTGACCTGGCCATCAGGCTAGCCTCGGAGCAGAATGAGAGAAAGAGTCTGGACGCGGGGCTAAGGACGGCAACGGTGCAGGCGGAGGCCCAACGCAAACTCTTGCAGCAAAGGGACGAGGCCTTGGCCAAAGCGGGGCAGGAGGTCTCCAACTTAAGAAAGGAGCTTGCGCAGGCCCAAGAAGTGGCTCGCACCATCAGGGAGACGGTGGAGGCTGTTACCAAGGCCGCTTACAACGAGGGGGTCGAGGCGACGGAGAATCGCCTGACCGAGGAGTTAGGCGAGCTGTGCAGGGAGTACTGCCAGCAAGTTTGGGCAGAAGCCCTAAATGCTGCGGGAGTCCCTACCGGCTCCGAGTTGAGGGCAGCTGAGAAGATCTGGTATCCCGAGGATATCAGGCTCGTCGAAGACGCTCCTTTAACTCTGGTCGCCCCCGAGATCGCGGCCCCGATGCTGCCTCCCTCCTTCCAAGAGCA
This sequence comes from Castanopsis chinensis, assembly GCA_032878915.1. Taxonomy (NCBI): domain Eukaryota; kingdom Viridiplantae; phylum Streptophyta; class Magnoliopsida; order Fagales; family Fagaceae; genus Castanopsis; species Castanopsis chinensis. Next base: position 53,030 of record JAVQMG010000047.1, on the reverse strand, counting down.
AGTCCCACCCCCCCGAAGTGGTTATCGCCTCTAAGGACGGGGCTGAGAAGGGGTCAGGCGAGCCAGCCAGCCAGGTCCTGCCTCTGCCTAAGTCGAAGGACAAGGGAAAGCAGGTCCAGACCCGTCCGAGGTCGCGCCAGAGCGAACCAAAGCAAAAGGCCAAACTAAAGAGACCCCCTCTAAGCCGGTAAAGGAACTCCTATTGAAGATCAAGGGGTAGGCGACCTCGGGCTCCATCCGTCATCTTGCGCAGACTCTCACTCTCATCAGCTGTTCTCATGTAGATTTTTGCATTTTTTCCTTGTACTTCCTTTGTTTTAGCTTCGTCTCGAACAATTTTTTTAACGAATTTCATTATCTTACTTTGATAGCGTAACTTCTTAATGCATTACGTTTATAGTGGTATTACTTGTATTATTGTGCCATATGTTGCATGTGAATGCTAAGTAACTCAACATCCCTTCTGACGTGACCTGATCAAGAAACTAGTAGCTTAGTGCCCAAGGGCGTGTTCGAATTTAGGATAGGCGTGGCTTAACTATGAGAGCATTTCAACCCCATGCAGCTTATTAGTAATAATTACCTCAAAAAATGAACTGCGCCTAGAACTTGCCAAGGCCAAAGGTCCAAAGAGGCGGTATCAACCTTTAGCTAAATTGCATTTTAATTTCTTAATTAAAATGGGTAGTGTGTTAAATCTTCCCAAGTCAGGAGGTCCGAGGGCCTAGCATAGCTTAAGTTGACATCAACGCTTAATAAAAATTGAACTGTGTTAAATTTTCCCAAGGCAGAAAGTCCGAGGACCTAGCTTAACCCCAGTTGACTTTAACACTTAACAAAAATTGAACCGTGTTAAATTTTTCCAAGGCAGAAGGTCCGAGGACCTAGCATAACCAAGGTTGACATTAACATTTAATGAGAGTAAAAATTGTATGTTAAATTTTCCCAAGGCAGAAGGTCCGAGGATCTGGCATAACCAAGGTTGACATCAACATTTAAAGAGAGTAAAAATTGTATGTTAAATTTTCCCAAGGCAGAAGGTCCGAGGACTTGGCTTAGCCCCAGTTGACATTAACATTTAATGAATAGAAATTGTATGTTAAATTTTTCCAAGACAGAAGGTCCGAGGACCTGGCATAACCAAGGTTGACATTAACATTTAATGAATAGAAATTTTATGTTAAATTTTTCCAAGGCAGAAGGTCCGAGGACCTGGCTTAGCCCCAGTTGACATTAACATTTAATGAATAGAAATTGTATGTTAAATTTTTCCAAGGCAGAAGGTCCGAGGACCTGACATAACCAAGGTTGACATTAACATTTAATGAATAGAAATTGTTTCTTAAATTTTCCCAAGGCAGAAAGTCTGAGGACCTAGCTTAGCCCCAGTTGACATTAACATTTAATGAATAGAAATTGTATGTTAAATTTTCCCAAGGCAGAAGGTCCGAGGACCTGGCAAAACCAAGGTTAACATTAACATTTAATGAGAGTAAAAATTGTATGTTAAATTTTCCCAAGGCAGAAGGTCTGAGGACTTGGCTTAGCCCTAGTTGACATTAACATTTAATGAATAGAAATTGTATGTTAAATTTTCCTAAGGCAGAAGGTCCAAGGACCTGGCATAACCAAGGTTGACATTAACATTTAATGAATAGAAATTGTATGTTAAATTTTTCCAAGACAGAAGGCTCGAGGACCTGGCATAACCAAGGTTGACATCAACATTTAAAGAGAGTAAAAATTGTATGTTAAATTTTTCCAAGGCAGAAGGTTCGAGGACTTGGCTTAGCCCCAGTTGACATTAACATTTAATGAATAGAAATTGTATGTTAAATTTTCCTAAGGCAGAAGGTCCGAGGACCTGGCATAACGAAGGTTGACATTAACATTTAATGAATAGAAATTGTATGTTAAATTTTTCCAAGGCAGAAGGTCCGAGGACCTGGCTTAATCAAGGTTGACATTAACATTTAATGAATAGAAATTGTATGTTAAATTTTCCCAAGGCCGAAGATCCGAGGACCTGGCTTAACCAAGGTTGACATCAACATTTAAAGAGAGTAAAAATTGTTTGTTAAATTTTTCCAAGACAGAAGGTCCGAGGACCTGGCTTAGCCCCAGTTGACATTAACATTTAATGAATAGAAATTGTATGTTAAATTTTCCTAAGGTAGAAGGTCCGAGGACCTGGCATAATCAAGGTTGACACTAACATTTAATGAATAGAAATTGTATGTTAAATTTTCCCAAGGCAGAAGGTCTGAGGACCTGGCTTAGCCCCAGTTGACATTAACATTTAATTAATTTAGTGATAGAGACTAACATAGTGACAATTACCATGATACAATACAATCCGAACACGTGGCGTGCACGCCTTTCACTAGTAATAATACATTCAGAGGTTATTTACATTCCAGGGTCGTTTTACAAGTTTATTTTCCAAGTCGGCGAGACAATATGACCCTATGCCAGCCACTGAGGTGATACGATAGCGCCCCTCCCAGTTTGGTCCCAGTTTTCCCCACGATGGGTCCTTTGTAGTTTCGATGACTTTTCTCAAGACTAGGTCTCCTGGAGCGAGAGGCCTGGATCGTACGCGAGAGTCGTACCCTTGTTTGAGCTTCTGCTGGTAGCAAGCTAGCCTGACCATAGCGCTTTCCCGCCTTTCTTCCACCAGGTCCAGACCCTTCAGCAGCATGTCGTCGTTAGCGTCTGAAGCGAAAGACTGCGCCCTCATCGTCGGGAACCCCATCTCCACAGGAATCACGGCCTCGGCGCCATACGTCATCGCGAAAGGGGTCTCCCCTGTGGACCTTCGCGGCGTGGTTCGGTAAGTCCACAGCACGTGTGGTACCTCATCCACCCATCTGCCCTTCGCATCGTCTAATCTCTTCTTGAGTCCATTGACTATAGACTTGTTGACCGCTTCAGCTTGCCCGTTCCCCTGCGGGTAGGCTGGGGTGGAGTACCTGTTCGTGATGCCGAAGTCCCCGCAATACTCCCTGAAGGCTTTGCTGTCGAACTGCAGTCCATTGTTCGAGATGAGAATACGTGGGATCCCAAATCTGGTGATGATGTTCTTCCAGATGAATCTCTTCGCGTCCACGTCCCGGATATTCGAGAATGGCTCGGCCTCTACCCACTTAGTAAAATATTCTGTCCCGACGAGCAGCCACCGCTTGTTGCTCACCGCCCTCGAAAACGGTCCCACTATGTCCAAACCCTATTGCGCAAACGGCCAAGGGCTGACCAATAGATTAAGAACACCACCCGGCTGGTGAATGTTGGGGGTGAACCTCTGACATTGATCGCATTTCCTCGCGTACTCCTACGCCTCTCGTTGCATATTTGGCCACCAGTACCCCTACGTGAAGGCCCTGTGAGCTAGTGACCTTCTGCCCGTGTGGTTGCTGCAAATTCCCTCATGCAACTCCTCCAAGAGCTGCTCCGTCCCTTCCGGGTGCACATACAGCAGGTAGGGCCCCGAGAAGGAGCGTTTATAGAGCTTTTCGTCCTCGGATAACCAGAATCGAGGAGCCTTCCTGCGGATCTTGTCGGCCTCAGTCTTCTCCTCCGGTAGTGTGTCGTGTTTAAGGAAAGACATTATGGGGTCCATCCAACTGGGTTTCGCTCTGACTTGTTGGACCCAGATGGCCTGACAACCGGCTGGCCTGAGCAAATCCTCAACGAGAATGACCCGAGGAAGGCCCTGTGCTGAGGAGGTTGCGAGCATGGCCAGTGAATCTACGTGGGTGTTTCCGCTTCTGGAGATATGTGACAATGCGAAAGATTCGAACTTGGCCTGTAAGTGCTTGGCGCGGGCTAAATATTCTCGCATTCTTGGTTCCCTAGCCTCCAACTTCCCTTCCACCTGGCCGACCACTAGCTGCGAGTCTGAGAACGCTCGCACCAACTTTCCCCCCATTTTTTGAACCATGTCCATTCCCATCAGCAAGGCTTCATACTCGGCCTCGTTGTTGGTAGCTGGGAACACTATCCTCAAAGACTTTTTAATGATGACCCCATCCAGAGATATCAAGACTATCCCAGCGCCTAAACCTCTCTGGTTGGAGGCTCCGTCAACATAAGCTTCCCATACTAGAGGCCTCTCACACGAGACTATGCCGACTTGCTCTCTCCCTAGGCTACATCCCCCTAGGTTTTCCTCCAGGGAAGGCTCGGTGAACTCTGCCACCAGGTCCACCAGGACTTTCCCATTCACAGATGTACGAGGCAAGTACTTGATGTCAAAGGCTCCAAAAAAGGTTCCCTATTTGGCGATTCTGCTAGAGTAGTCAGCACTCCGCAACACGGACTTAAGTGGAAGTTAGGTCAGCACGACGACCGTATGAGATTGAAAATAGTGCGGGAGTCAGCGCGTCGCGTGCACTACGGCCAGAATCTCCTTTTTCAACGATAAGTACCGAACCTCGGCCTCCTGTAAGGACTTGCTCACCTAATAGACCAACCTTTGTGTACCGTTGTCGTCCTGCACCAGGACCAGGATAACAGCATAGGCAGCCACGGCCAGGTACGCAAACAGCACTTCGTCTAGATCAGGGTGGGACATAATGGGTGGCCGAGAGAGGTATTCCTTCAGCTATTGGAAGGCCAAGGAGCACTCCTCAGTCCATTCGAATCTCTTCCATTTGTTCAGCAGTTGGAAAAAGGGTCGGCACCTGTCTGCGGATCGGGAAATAAACCTACAAAGGGTGGCCGTCATCCCGGCCAGCCTCTGGACCTTCTTTGGGTTCCGAGGTGGTTACAGGTTACAGATTGCGGAGATCTGTTGGGGGTTGGCCTCAATACCTCTGTGAGTAAGCATGTAGCCCAGGAATTTACCAAACCCTACACCGAAGGAGCATTTGGAGGCGTTCAGACGCAACTTGTGCTCCCGCAAAGTCTGGAATGTGCTGCCCAGGTCGGCCACATGCTCCGATATGGCCCTGCTCTTCACAACTATATCGTCTACGTATACCTCAACGGTCTTTCCCAATTACGCCTCGAACATCCGGGTCATCATCCTCTGATAAGTAGCCCCTTGCATTTTTTAGGCTGAAGGGCATCACCTTGTAATGGTAGTTGTCGATAGGGATCACAAAAGCGGTTTTCTCCTGGTCTTCTAAAGCCAAAGGTATCTAGTGGTACCCTTGAAAGGCGTCCAAGAAACTCATACGAGGGTGGCTGACCATCGCGTCTACCAGTTGATCTATGCGAGGCACCGGGAAAGGGTCCTTGGGACAGGCTTTGTTGAGGTCCGTGAAGTCTACGCATACTATCCACTTCCCATTTTTCTTCTTCACCACGACTGTGTGCGCCAACCATTCGGGATAGAACACTTCCTTGATAGCCCCAACTCTCTTAAGTTTAATGACTTCCTCCTTAACGGCCTCAGAATGCTCCACGAAAGAGCGCCGAGGGGGTTGCTCCTTCGGTACTGCTGCCGGGTTGACGTTCAAATGGTGGCATATGAAGTTTGGGTCGATTCCAGGCATCTCATGCTCATCCTATGCAAACACGTCGAGGTTCCTTCTCAAGAACGCGACAGACTCTTCCCTTTCTTCGATCAGTAGTTGAGCCCCAATCTGAAAGAACCTCTTTGGGTCATTGTCTACGAGAACCCCGTCTAACCCCTCACACGCGGGCTCCTCTGCCACTGTTCCTCCAATGGTGGCAGAAGAGGCTAATTGCCATGAGGTCAGAGCAGCTAGAGCTGAGGGTTTGGGGTCTGGCCTGTGCAGAACTACGGCGGTCAGGCACTGTCTCGCTGCGGACTAATTCCCAATAATTTCCTAGACTTGGCCGCCGAAAGGGAATTTCACCTTAGCTTGGAGAGTGGAGGAAATAGCCCCTAGGGCGTGCAGCCAAGGTCTCCCCACAATGGCCGTGTAAGGAGAGTAGGCATCCACCACAATGAAATTCACTTCTACCACTACTGGACTTGACTGTACCAGAAATCTGATCTGCCCCTTGGGGATCACTACCTTTCCCTCGAAACTTATTAGTGGCGAGTCATAGGCCGAGAGGTCCTCTTCCCTTAGGTTTAGCTCCTTGTACAGGTTGGGGTACATAATGTCTGGGCCACTCCCTTAGTCCACCATCACTCTCTTTACATCGTAACCTCTAATTCTCAACATTATGACCAGGGCGTCGTCGTGGGGTTGAATGGTCCCCTCCTTATCGGCGTCCGAGAAGGCCAAAATGGGCGGCTCGTTGCCTTTAATCCTCTTCGGCTCAGAGCCAGAGCCCTTAACATGGGCTCGCGCCACAGACATCACCCTGGAAGGGCGCGAGCCGGTTCTTCCAGGAGCGGGGAGAATGACATTGATGGTTCCTAAAGGAGGCCTCGGGGCATGATGGCCCTGGCTTAACAACCCAGGGTATTCTCTCTGCCCTTCGTGCTGGTGCACGAACTGTCTCAACCTTCCCTCCTTAGTCAGCTGTTCTAGGTAGTACCGTAAGCTCTTGCAATTCTCAGTTGTGTGGTCGTTCTCTTGATGGTACTGGCATTGGAGGTTCTGGTTACGCTTTGCGGGATCACCTATCATTTTGCTGGGCCACCTGAAGTAGGGCTCATGACGGATTTTCTCAAACACCCGCTGTATGGGTTCGCGAAACACAACGCCAACCACCTGCGTTGTCTTCTGACGAGGTTGCTTGACGAATTCTCTCCTCAGCCTACTGTTGCCGTACCTGTCCGACTTGAAATCCCTCCTCTCTTGAAGGATAACCTTCGCCCTTGCCTTCACTTGTAATTGATCCACCTCCACCTGTGTGTACTCTTCAATGCGGTCCATGAGCCGACGCACGCTCTTAACAGGCCTCCTGGTCAGTGATTTCCTCAGGTCATGCTCGTTTGGAAGGCCGACCTTGAACGTGCTTATGGTGACTTCGTCGAAGTCCCCATCAATCTCGTTGTATATCTCCCAGTACCTGTCGGTATATGCCGTAAAGGTTTCTCCTTCTCTCATGGCCATGAACAACAGTGAATCTAAAGGCCGATGGACCCTGCTGCATGTGATGAACCAGGAGCCGAATGCCTTGGTGAGCTCCGCGAAGGAATCGACAGAGCCCGCCTTCAGGCTGTTGAATTATCTCATTGCAACGGGTCCCAGGCTGGAAGGGAAGACCTTGCACATCAGTGTCTCATTCTTCGAGTGCACCACCATCTTCTAGCTGAAGTGGCTCACATGTTCTACTGGGTCCGTCCTTCAGTTGTAAATTGTGAAGGTTGGCTGGGTGAACCGCCTTGGAAGCTTTCCCTTCTCAATCCTCTGAGTGAAGGGCGACTTGAAAATCTGGTGGAGCGCCTTGCTTAGCGCATTGTTGACCAGGCCTTTGGAGGATGTCCTCTTATCCTTAGGTTCGCGATGGTGTTCGTCCTCCTGAGAGGAGGACTCGCCATTGGGTCCTCGACCTAGAGCTGTCGAAACTTCCGTTAGTATCCGCTGAAGACTGGTCTGAAGGGGAGGGCGTGCGCCTTCGTTTTTCCCGGCGCAACTTCCTTCTCAGGTGGTCAATCTCCCTTTGTAGGGTCTCCATGCTTTTTTCGTGTGAGACTCTACTCCCATCCCGTGCATGGCTCCTCCCGCGCGTATGTCCTGTGCGCATGCTGACTTCGCGCTCTCTCTCCTGCTCTAACCGCACAAATTGGTCCTCGCGTTGGGACCCCCTGGACTCCGCATGTCGTGAATTTGAACCTTCCATGATACTTCTAGTCCTTTTGGTCAAGGCTCCCCACAGACGGTGCCAATTGTAAGGGCACAAAGTAAGCCTTAGGCCCAAATGCGTAACTGGGCCGGCCCAAGTGGCCTACACAATAGAATTTGTAGTGAATGGGCTTAAAGCCTAGACCTCCTAGGGCTCTAGAAAGCTATGGGGTAAGGGTTAAGTCCGTTGATGGTGTGTTAGGAGTTGGGGGAGCGCCTCTGCCTCTCCTCGGACGTGGGCTGAGGAGCCTTTGTCCAGGCTTTTCCTTCTGTTGTCTGGGAAGAGAGAGAGTGTGAGTCTTCTTTCTTAGAGAAAATCCGGATCCCCTTTTTCAGTGGTTCCTCCTTCTCTATTTATACTTCCCATTCCTGGTTCCCATTTGTCTTTTCCCTGAAAACACTCCTTAATGCCTGCAAAGCTGTCCACCGCCTCCTCAGAAGTCATTTCTCCATTAATGCGGCCAGGCGGGTAGGTGAAAGGCCTTTAATGCGGTGGCAGCAGCTTTATACATAGCATGTCCCTCTTGTCCCCCTCCTCGGCGTCCTATTAATGCGTGGGATGACTCGCTGAGCTTTAGGAGTTCTCCCTCGGACGTTGTGCTATGCTCCTTGGTCCCTGGCCCCTCTGTCCAAGGAGACCTTCTCCTCGGATCCGCATCCAACCGGTTGGCGGGCCTTTGGGCCCCTGTTTGCGGAATCCATGTCCTCGGACTAAGCTCTAGGCCCACATGGTGTTTTGACATTTTTACCCCCCATAACCGTTATCTTTTAGTTGAAAATTTTTAAATTAAAAAACACAACCTGGTTAAAAGAGTAATTTACTATTTCTAAGTTTTAGCTTTCTTCCTCTTCCTTAAAATTATGACATTATCTCTATCTCACGTTATTAAACAATATTCCATGTATATTTTTTTTTCCGAAAGATTACTTCTCTTATTTGAATTCCAATGCATCTAGTCTATTCTAAGTGTATATGTGTGTAAAACTCCTTCTTGAAAACTTGAACATTGATCCTTACTTCCTCTCGCTTGACAATCACTTATATTTGTAGAGTGACTATCATGCTAATGGTGTACAGTGGTAAAAATGGAGAATTTTAATTTCAAATAATTTCTTCCATTCACATCATCCACTAACTCATTTACAAATAACTAATTAGAAAAAAAAAAAAATCACGTAGAGAAATATCATATCTTTATCTTACTTTTAAACATTACAGCACTAAACTTAAAAAAATAAATAAATAAAAAAGAGCCTCATGTTATTTGAATTTGTATCACCCCTTTTCCTCAGGATAACGTTTTGTATTTATTAGTTAGAACAGTCTAAGCATGCGTTGAATAAACTCACTATGTATCATCCTGGTCCCTAATTACGACGGGTCTAAAGATATGGAATCTGGTCCGGAACTTTTTTGTACGTATCTCTCCTTTTTTTTTTTTTTTTAAGAGAAATTTTTGTATGTATCTCTTGATTGAACGCTTCGAGTGTTAGCGTCGTGATGCAACCCTTGGTAGCCAAAAGAAGCAGCTTGTGGTACTGTAGCCATCGAGGTCTTTGTCAAAAGAGGCAGCTTGTGGATGTGGTGTACTCACTTACGCCCTCGTTGAAGCCACCAACCATGACAGATTTGGCATGATGTTTCCAAATTTTTTCTGACGAGTGTGCTCAAATGGTACGCATCCTATTAACTAATAATATAAAATAAAGAGGATAGTGTTTTGAGAAATGTTAATTGGGTAGAAGTTATCCAAAATTTTGCCCAATCGGATTACTCATTTGTGGGCATGATTGATTTAAACAAGTGGACCCGATAAATTTTTTTTGGAATTTCATGTCTTGCTCTAATAACAAACACCTACATTGGCATGGGACATGGATGTAACATTACAATGTAGAACAACCGCATCCAAGATTCAAGAGACGTGTTAGAAAAAATGGTTTTTGAAATTGTGTGGGTGCCTATTTCTTGACCAAAATAAGTGTGGGACTTGCTTGTTCTTTGAAGTGGCTTGAGTTGGGACGTGCTCTCCTCCGTAAGGAAATCAATGTCATGTGGTAACTTGCCCAAAACTCATTAAAGAGTGAACAAAAAATTAACTCAGAAAGTGCCCACTTAATTATCACTAAGAGTGATAATTTTTTAGTTCCATATGGTAAAGGAATTGGAATTTGGATGGATTTATATATAAGTTGGCTATCCGGTTGTGTCCGATCTCTACTTCAATGTAGAGGGAAGGACCTATCCAATGGGCCTTCCACCACGCACGTGTGCAAGCCTCCATCACTGGGTTAAGGCAATACTTAGGCTGGGTTGGCGTGGATTAGGCTAAGATCATCCAGTATTGACATTTTATTTTTATTTTGTTTAGGTTTATTTGCTTGTTCAGAGCATAGTGAAACAATGTCTATTAGCTATTGTATCTTTTCTGAAAGAGTTCCATAACAACTTTATTCTCTTATACAAAGCCAACATATGGTAATAACATAGCACTAGCTAATTTTCATGATGAACAAACACTACTTGAACTGAGAAGAGAAACAGCCAAGACGCCCTTGACAATAGCTAATATTTAGCATGTGAACATGCCCGTATATATTGTCCACTAATATTTGATAGCCACTATCGGGCTTGAAACAATGTGGCTATCTTGATCAATCCATTTGAGAAAACCAAATACCGTTGGAATTGGATTTTCTCCATCAAGCTTATCAAGCACAACACTTACAACAAAACTTCGATTCTGATGTTTGCGGGTGAAGGTTAGAATCCTCGGTTTGACACTTACTCTCATTCCGGTTGGAACGTTCTCCAAATGTGCCCGGTAAACAGATTTATCATTTCCAACATTTGTCACAACCCTGTTAAATTTCATTGTCACTGGATATCTAGTTTCGTTGGAGAGTACACCCATGAAAGTGGGATAGTTTAGATCATGAATAGATTTGTGGTCGCAACTCCATCGAGTTCGTCTAAGGAGAACAATCATTTGCTTCTTAGTGTACCCCAGGCCGCACACAAATTGAATATAATCTTGCAGACCCATATCATAGATCAGTCCAGGATCCATGGCTTTGTTTGGATTGATATGGCCAGCACCAAAGTCCAGAGGCGAGGAAGAAGAATTTGTCAATTGGCTTTTAAAAAAATTGCCAGTATTGTCTTTGACATAGGCTGTGGTCATCATAGCTGATCGGATAGCTGCTGGGCTCCATTCAGGGTGGATTGCTTTTAGTAAAGCTCCAACGCCAGCAACATGTGGGGTGGACATTGATGTGCCTGATAGAAAAACATAATTCGAAGCCAAATAATATTTTCCTACCCGGATGTACGGAATTTTGGGTGAAAATGCAGCTAGCACATCAACTCCTGGAGCTAGAATATCTGGCTTTAAAACTCCTGGACTGATTGTGCTTGGACCCCTTGAAGAGAACTTGGCGATTTGAGGTGCAGGCTTGGTACGGAACCTTGTTAATAGAAACCTCATGTCATTCACTATTGGATTTCTCACCTTTGTCACATACTCTTTAACCCGAGTCCCTGAAGCAGTTGGCACAATAAGGCTCGGAATGGAGTATCTATTTGGAGAGAGAGTGAATGATGCATCTGTCAAGAAGATAGCTCCATAACCACGTGCGCTCTCGACCTCCTTAATCTGTTCAGAAACATTGATCTTGGTGCTATAATCACAGACCACTACCTTCCCAATAACCTCTTTATCTAATGCTTTGTGGTTGCAAATGGCTTTGCTCATGTTGCGTGTGCCATAGTACAAAGGTAAATTAGTAATGAAACCACTCTCTGGAAAGTATGATGTGCCTTCAATGGTAACCCCATTTCCTAGAGTCACTTTTCCGTGGAAACTTCGATCAATTGTGCCAGCCCCAACAGTTGTTATCCAAGGTGCTCCATTGTATATTGTTTTAAAATCACCATCATTGCCAGCGGCACAGACAACAAAAATCCCTTTCTCAATTGCCGAAAGAGAACCTATGGCAATGATATCAGTGAAATAAGAAGTCCGATCGATGCGAATGGACAAAGACATGATATCAACCCCATCATCAATTGCTTGGTCCATACCAGCAAGAACATCGGTTGAAAAAGACTCTTTTGTGTCTGTTGCCCAACCAATCTTGTACATAGCGAGATGTGCACGAGGAGCCACGCCTCTGGCTGTGCCTCTTGCATAACCAAAGTGACTTACACCATGTACATAGTTACCCACCGCCGTGGATGATGTGTGTGTACCATGACCGAAGAAGTCTCTTGCAGAGCTGAAATCTCGTTCCTTGGATATATTAATACCTGCAGCTTGGAGTCCTTTGCTAAACGATTGAGCCCCAATGAGCTTCCTGTTGCAGTATGAAGGGCTAAATGCTGTGCCATTCTCACACTTGCCTTTCCATCTTTGTGGCACTGGTGACATTCCCTCATCATTAAAGCTCTCGCTCTCTGGCCAAATTCCTGAATCAAAGATACCTACAATCACATCTTCTCCATACGAGGCAGCAGGCCATATGCCAACGTTTTGTTGTAGCCCAAGAAACTTAGGGGAGTAGGTTGTCAACAGCTTGCCAAAGGACTCAGGGTATGTGGCGAGGTGAGCCGGAGATTTCTCAACCTCAGATAGCTGAGAGGGTGTAAGCCTCGCACTAAAGCCATGCATGACATGTTTGTATGAGTACAATAACTGGTCCTGGTCATCACCAGGAGAAGACGACAATGAATTTAAAATGGAACGATGCCATGACTCATAGGTTGATAAAGACACAGGCTTCTGAGTATGGTCTATATGGATAATGTATGTTTGGTATTCTTCGACTTTGGACATTGCATAGTTTAATCGAAGAAGAAAAAATAGCAGCAAAGGTAGTGCGTAACTCATCCTTAGGTTAATGGCTTGGAAATGATGGGAGAATTGGAATATATGTATATATGTTTTTATGCATATATAAAAGAGAGAGGGCGTATACTTTGCATAAGAAATAAATAAAAAAAGAGCGTGGGTATATTTGTAAATGTGCTTTGCACGATTTCAGCATGTAGAACTTTCCTTTCAATTTCTTGTTTTTATATGGACCAATGGAAATTCAATGTCTTATTATATGGTCCTAAAAAACAAAAATTCCTTGTCTTATACGATTTGATTTTCTATGGCAAGTTCATGGACGGATGGAAATTCCTACTCTATAATAGATTCCCGAAATTGAATGTGATGGAGCAATTTCCTTGTCAGTTGTGAATGGGTATTTCCAGACGAAATCGAACCCGTGCAGTTACTAGAGTGGCAGCGAGACCTGACAAAATGTGGTCACCGGTGTGATACCTGCCAAAATACCTCCGATGCTTAAGTTAGTTTCCAAGAAATTAACTGCAGAATGATAAAGAGTGGTTGTGTTATGATGTATATGTCTTATCCTGGACTGGTGTTTTTGGAGGGTTTATATATCCCCTTTTTTCCTTCTAGCCGTTGCAGTAGTTATTGTGGTTTTAATGCTGCTTTGAGTAACGCCTCCCATTTACTAGCAAGGCTTCAATTCGCCTCCAACAGGATGTACAACTGTTCTATCCAGCCTAGGGTATTATTGTCAATACGAAATGCTCCTGCCGCTTCCACTTGCTCTTGCACATTTTATCCTCGTCGTTATTGGGTACATCGTCTGTTGAAATTTCTCGTCAATGATGCTTTTATCGTCGGTATTAGTTTCGTCAGTCCTGTCAGTTGCCCTCAGATTACTTGGTCGTCATGGCGTGTTAGGACGATCATGGAAGATGAAAAGTTTGGCAGGTGACTCTTGGAGTTTCGTGCCGCATTAAATGCGGGGTGGTGGCGCCGTACTGATCGTGGCCATGTGGCGTGTCTCCATTGGTGACATTTATGCCCCATCATTCGACCCTTCGTTTTTCCCGCTGTTTTTCTTCAGTTTCTGTGTCATTTGGGCTTTTAACCTCTCTTTCTTTGTTTTCTGCCATTTTTTAAAAAGTGTTTTTATTGTCTTGTGTCTATTTTCCTTTGTTTCTTTCTTTCCCTGCAAATACTCCTCTCCATCGACTCTTCCCTTTCTAATTGGTGCACTGTGCAGTGGATCCTCCGTAAGGCGGAACTCTTGTTTCTAAGGTATTTACCTCTCATCTTTTGGCTCTATTTTCTTTTCCTTTTCTTTGCAATTCCTCTGATTTTGCGTTTCCTTTTTCTTTCTTTCTTTTTTTTTTTTTTATATGGGAGTTTTGTGTTGGTTCTGCTTACTTTAGCCTTTGGTCCTAAATTTTGATGGTTAGTGACTCTGAGGTTAGGATAGTCTGCCCTTCAATTTCTTTTTTAAGAATATTTTGATAGTAAAAAAATATAGAGAAAATATAATTAAAAATATTTTTAATATTTTTTTAATTGCCGCACCCCGTCATACCCACACCTTATTTTTTTTTAAATTGTCGAGTCCCACACCCGAGTTCTGAAACGCACCCGTGCTTCTTAGATCTAGACAGCATAAGTACAATTCCAAATAGCAAAAATAGATTTGTACCTCACATCAAATTACTATTAAATTGGGAAAACAAAAAGGTTAGCAAGAGCAAAATAAAGAAGAGATGTGCTACGTCCACAATATTTTTACAATATTTTTACAACAAATCTTAAGTGGCAAGTTGTTATAGGTTCAAATTTGAACCTAACACTAAGATTACTTTTTTACCCCAACAATAACTACCAATAACAATCTGCCACTTAAAATTTGTTGTAAAAATGTTGTAAAAATATTGTGGACATATCATTTCTCAATAAAGAAATATCAAAAAGATGTGCCAACATGATTCTTTAATATTTAATTACAGCAATGGGAGATGAGGGACTTGAACACAGGATGTTTCCGTTGGAAATACCAGAAAGTGTCAGTTGAGTTACCATACTCTTGGCAACCAACCAACCCAATTTTAATTAAGGACCCAAAGCTAAATAAGACAAAAAAAAACCGAAAGGTCAATTAATCACCACCAAAAGACTAACCAACTTTACAAAGACCAAAATTTAATGGAGCACTCATAATTAAACATTTATAATTGATTCAAAAACAAGTCAATCAACCATAAGTCTCGAAGTTTGATGCGGCAACACGAGAAAAACTAGATATAGAACAAAACCTCCATTGTTATGTTATACTACTACAGAACGATAATGAAGTCGTCTAAACAGATTCAAGAAATTGATAAGCTTTACAAAAAAAAACTGAATACAGAAATCACAGGTTAAAGAAGATTCTTTTATCAATTTAAATACCTTCCATGAACGATGAATGTCATTAACCTTAGCAGTTAGCAACTCCCAATTACAAAATCAAGAGAGAAAACATCTATTGAAAGAAGATATAGCCCTTTGGGCATTTTTACTATGGCTGTAAAGCATGGGATGTCTAAGGTAAATGTGCTTGTCCTTCCTGTTCTTTATTCTCTCTTCAATTTATGCACTCTGCGATTTCCTCTCATTCTAATTCATCTTTAACACACATGCATAAGAAGTTTTCTAATTTGAAAGGTTTAACCGAATCAAACAGTCTTGAATTTATAAATCATGTAAAAACTGCACCCAAAAAAAAAACTATTAAATGTAATATAAATTTAAAAGATCTCATAATGTCAAGCCGTTATTTGGAGACTTGTATTTATCAATGAAATCATGACTTCGAATCACAAGTTCCCATGTTTTTTGGCTTGTGTGCAAATTTGTATGTAATAGCATATGTGCACTAGCATCTTACCTTATTTGAATATCAATTCCAAATTTCATTCAAGTGCATTTCAATTATTCAGCATTCTTCAATTGATCTTGCAGAGCCCACTGCCTTGGTTACTATTATTGCTACTTGGTGTGAACTATGCAGTTTCAGCTGTAGAAGAATACCAGACATACATCATCCACATGGAACATTCCCAAAAGCCTGCACCTCACTCAACACACAAGTCATGGCATCGGTCCATTCTAAAATCCTTGTCATCATCTCCAGCAGATGACGAAGAAGAATTATTGCTGTACTCGTACAGCCATGCCCTGCATGGCTTTAGTGCAAGGCTCACACCCACTCAGCTATCTGAGATACAGAACTCTTCGGCTCATGTTGCCACATATCCGGAGTCCTTTGGCAGGCTGTTGACAACTCACACACCCAAGTTTCTAGGACTACAACAAAACAAAACTATGGCATATGGCCTACTGCCTCTTATGGAGAAGGTGTGATTATAGGCGTTATCGATTCAGGAATTTGGCCGGACAGTGAGAGTTTTAGCGATGAGGGTATGCCACCAGTGCCACAAAGATGGAAGGGGAAGTGTGAGAATGGCACAGGATTTGGCCCTTCAAACTGCAACAGGAAACTCATTGGGGCTCGATCCTTTAGCAAAGGATTCCGAGGTGCAGGTAAGAATATATCCAATGTAAAAGACTTTAATTCTGCAAGAGACTTCTATGGTCATGGTACGCACACAGCATCCACAGCAGTAGGTAACCATGTCCCTGGTGTAAGTTACTTTGGATATGCAAGAGGCACAGCCAGTGGCATGGCTCCCCGTGCACATCTTGCCATGTACAAGGTCCATTGGGCAGATGAACCAGGAGACGTTGGTGTAACTGATGTACTCGCTGGCATGGAACAAGCAATTCGTGATGGGGTTGATATCATGTCATTGTCTTTGGGCTATAATCAGTCAGCCTATTTCTTGGATGACATTGCCAAATGTGCTCTTTCTGCAACTGAGAAAGGGATTTTTGTTGCCTGTGCTGCCGGCAATGAGTTTAATTATGCAACAGTAGAGAATGGAGCGCCTTGGATCACAACTGTAGGGGCTGGTACACTTGATCGAAGTTTCCTGGCAACAATGACTCTAGAAAATGGGCTAACCATTGAGGGCACATCGTACTTACCAGAAAGCATTTTCTTCACTAATTTAACATTGTACTATGGAAATGGAAACAAGAGCAAAGAACTTTGCAAAGACACAGCATTGGATAGAAACGAGGTTGCTGGAAAGGTAGTCATCTGTGATAGCCAATCGTTTCATATTTCTCCACAAATCAAAGTAGTCCAGAGGGCAGGTGCTTTGGCGGCCATCATTCTGACTGATGTATCACTTGGTCTAAGTCCAGAGGATTACCCCCTTCCAAGCCTTTTGTTATCAGAGGCTTCAGCAAATTTAGTTATAGAATATGTGACAAAGGAGAGAAACCCAAAATTGAAAAGCATGACGTTTGTGCATACAAAATTGGTTACAAAGCCTGCACCTCAAGTAGCCATTTTCTCCTCAAAAGGACCAAATCCAATCACTCCAGGAATTCTCAAGCCAGATATTATCGCTCCAGGAATGCATGTGCTGGCCGCATATGTACCCAATAAACCAAGGGTGACCGTCGGAAACTATGGTTTGGTTACCGATTATGCATTATCGTCGGGCACATCAATGTCAACACCCGTTGTTGCTGGTGTGGCAGCTTTACTGAGAGCCGTTCACCCAGAGTGGAGCCCTGCAGCCATCCAATCTGCTCTAATGACCACGGCCTATGTAAAAGACAATAACAGCACAAGTTTTAAAACCAATTTTATTGATGGTATTGCCACACCATTGCAAGTTGGAGCTGGCCATATTGATCCCAACAAAGCCATGGATCCTGGACTCATTTATGACACAAGTTTTCAAGATTATGTGGACTTTCTTTGCGGCCAGGGGTACACTAACGAGCAAATGAGACTTGTCCTTAAACGAAATGAATGGCATTGCAACAAGAAGCTTAGTCATGAGCTTAACTACCCCTCTTTTATGGTTGTACTCTCCAACCAAACCACATATCCAATGTCAATGAACTTCAGCAGGGTTGTGACAAATGTTGGGAATGACACATCTTCTTACCAAGCACATTTGGAGAACATTCCAGATGGAATGAAAATCAAAGTCGAACCTAGTACTCTAACATTCACTCAAAACAACCAGAAACAAAGTTTTGTTGTGAGTGTTGAGATTGATAAAGAAGTTCCAAGGATAATCTATTGTTTTCTCAAATGGATTGATCAGCATGGACACATAGTATCAAGCCCCATAGCGGCTGCAAATCATGATGCCCCCAAATCATTTTTCTAGATGGTACTGTCAAATTGTAGAGGGTGTCTTGATAGTAAATGCAGTGGCTGAATTAAGTATTGTCTTTGTGATATGAAACTGGAGTTAGAATGCAAGTACTTCTGTGTCTATAGAAGTAGAATTTTTTTTTTTTAAATAATGTATCACTCATCACTATTTCTGATGCCATGATGACATAATGCTTATCGAAATTTACCAACTGAACTTGTTGCTTCCAATTTAGTGTCAAAAAAATATTGGTCCTAATTTAATTATTTAGAGTCTTAACTATTAAGGTGTAGATGCTTAGGGACCCAACATTTTTCTCAACTTACATTGTCTGTTGTAATTGGTGCTAAATAAAAATGATGTCGATAGTGGACCCAAGTAGAAATGATATTACTTTAATAACAACAAACCAAGTCAAACGGTTGTTAAAGAAGTTGTATCCATTGCATTATCGTTGGCTCCAAAGTTTGTTAGAGATGTCGGAATTCAATATATTGGGTTGGAAGGCGACATCATCCAACTCTGTATCAGAATCAGCCATGCTTCTCAAGTGTGCTCATGTTATTCAGGAAATCAGACATCTACTCAGAACATTTCAACAATGGGCAGATCAGTTGTATTCATAGGCGTTGAAGTGCTGTATAGCTTGTGACTTATCAAAATATGCTAGGAATGTTGCTAATGCAAGAGTTTGGCTTGAGGAATCTCGTGCTTTTCTGTTGGAGGCAGTGACCAAAGATGTATATGTAATACACCCTTTCATAATAATATACTCCACCATTTCCAATAAAAAATTGTAATTAGAGTGTCAACTTTTATTATGAAAATAACTACTTCCTTTTTTTTTCAATATTTCATTTTTATATCTATGACAAAGGTTGTGTCCTTTTTCTGTATGATAGAAGTGTAGATCGTCTCCAACTGCTAGTTGCTCCTATGAACAGGTTAATTCCTCCCAAAGTGATGGCTTCAAAAGCATATCCACATCTTCTTGATCTCCTATTTCTATAGGCTGCCAATTTGATTATAGCTTGCCAGTTCTGGTGGTCAATGGTCTGTGACTGCTTCAGCCTAGCACCTGCTTCCGGATGATGTAGACTTTTCTAGAATCTTCATTGTACCTTTGGTTGATACACAATGTGCACAATCAGACACACAGCACGTATCATAATGAAACTTGAGATTAGAATTGTAAATTCATGAGCCAAATTGAGTTTTAGTATAAGTTAACCGCAGACCCACAGGATGCGTGGGAATGTTAATAATGATCATTTGTGACTAAACTTATTTAAAACCAAAATATTTATAGCAATAGCTCTTTAATGATCATTTTGTGAATTGCCTAAAGAAAATTTTTAGTTATTAAACAATCGTTACTAAAAACAATCAAAGAAATATAACACAACTTATCAAATTATTCAAACAAAATTTTGTCAAGAAATCATTTGAATCAACCATCAAATTCTATAGCATACCTTAGAAACTTCATAAATAAATATAGTGTGGAGTAAACATGAATTTTACAAAAATTAAACAATGAATTCAAAATGACATAATAAAAATAATAATAATAATAAAAAGAAGTAGAAAAATGAAAAAAAAAAAAAAAAGAAGAAGACAAATCATGGTGTAAATTTTGGTGTCATTGAATATTACTCTCGTCATTGTGGAATATATATATATATATATAGAGAAGAGAGAGAGAGAGAAGAGAGGAGAGAGAGAGAGAGAGAGAGAGAGAGAGAGAATGTAATTGTTATTTGAATGGTTATAGTGATTTATTGATAATAATTAATAATAAAAAATTAAAACTTAAAACAGCTTTTTCCAGATATAATGGAGGAGACAACTGATAGTCATTTAATTTAATTAAAACAATAGAGAATATACTCGTATAGTCATACGTTTTAATTACTGGTATATAACTCATGCTTACACACAAGAATGATGAATTGTAATGGTGTTATTGATATTAGCTTGGATTATTAAATATATTGGACATATTTTGAACTGTACATTTGGAGGTACTAAAATAGTTTTTTCTTGCAATTTTCATAATATTGGTTACACCAAATTTCTCACTATATTGCTATTATGTATATAATTTTAAAAATCACTATTGGATCTACATATACATTATCAATTCACGATTATTTTTTATAAAATTCTACCAAATACAACATAAAATAAAATAATAAATTGGTCAAATAATATCTCTTAAATTGAATGGGGGATATGTGTATGAGATCATTTAACTCAATTACAATTTATTACATTCAATATCTCGCATACAAATTTCTGAATAGAAATTGTACAAAAAATATTCTCATTAGTTCAAAGAATAAATAATAACAAAATCTTAAAAAATTCATTTTTATGGAAAACTAACAAAAGCAAAATCCAAATTTTGATTTTAATTGAATTTTCTCTAAACTATGATTTAATATATATATATATATATATATATATATATAACCTAGTTAGTAATGGACCGTACATAGTCATGATATATTACATAAATGACTTAAAATTTTGATTTTTTTTTTAGTTATATGATTAGGTTTTTTTGTGATTTACTTATATTGGACTCCTTATTTTCTACACTAAATTTACTTATTTGGCACAAAAATTAAAAAATTTAGATTAGATGGGACACTTGGCGCAAGATTAAACTCTAACTAAAATCTAATTTTTACACTGAATAATTCACTTTGCACCAAAATTTAAAATTTAGATTAGATAGAACACGTGATGCAAAATTATACTCTAATTAAATTCTAATTAGATTTTCTCTTAGTTTTACCTATATATATATTTATATATATACCTAGGCAAACAAAGAGTTATTCTTATAATATTTAATGACTTTTATATTCAATGAACTGTTTGGAAAAGACTTGGATTATCATTATTATTATTATTATTATTATTATTATTATTAGAGTCACAATGCCGCTATAATTTCCCAAAAGAGTAGTAAGCCCATGTGCTTACAAAAAGAACACACCTGAATTGTCGAAAACAATACACCAAGAATGGGAAGAAATTAAATTGAGCATTAACAGTATTTTCTTTACATAACATTTTCCCTAATTCACATAAGATAGTTGAGAGAACTTAGAGAAGGCAACACATATTCCAAACCTAAGTTTCTAAAACACATTGGACATATAGAGTGTTAATGTGTGAAAGCCTATAACAGTTGAAAGAGGAAGCCTAAAATGAATTAGGCTTAGACAAAACATTTCATATGTATTGGACTTTCATTCCAATCACACTACAAACTCATGTACGCATAGAAACTTAGAGTGAGGAAGCAAAACATATTTTAATTTTACACTATCAATAATGCATTGTTACTGAGTAATCTATTTCTTTTTCTTTTTTTCAAAAGTAATCCAAGATTAATAGCTAACAAAAGCTGAATTTTTTTTTTTTTTTAAGTGTAATAGTAAATGTAGACTAATAGGGAGAAAAAGAGTTTTTTCTTTTTTAGAATAGGGAGAATAAAAGTTTAGAAAGAGAAAAATAAGAAGTAGAAAATAAGTGGATGATGTGACCGCTGGTGTGACTCAACAGGATCATAGTAACAATAAATGATAGGCTTCAACTTTTAAATATAGATATAAATTAAAGCATATCTTTCCAAAAATATATAAGTAGATATCTTTAGTAAAATCTAATTTTTTTCTCAAATTAGAACTTATTTCTGTTTTGTATTTATTTATACATGAATGCAAAGATTTTTTTCCATTAGAAGAAAAAATGTTATGATTTTTATGGTTAAAATTTAGGACACTGCTTTCTTATTCATAAAAAAAAAAATTAAATATCATTTATTCTTGTTATTGTTGTTTTGTTATTGTTATATGTTAAAATTATAAAAATGCCATTTATTAGCTAGTTTATCATAAATTAATTGATTTGCATACATTTATATATCTAAAAATACTATTATACTCCATATGTAATCTTTATATTATTTAACCCAAAAAAAAAAACTCTATCTTAGCATTATAAATAATACTAATTGTGATCCATATAAAATTTAAATGATAATTACAAATGATTTAACTGAAAAATATTTGTCTTAATTATATAATTGACTTGAAGAAATTTTCCCATATACTTAAATAACATACACACACATATATAAAAGACATTCTTTGAGTATAAATTACACATTTGATAGATGTAGCTTAAAAACAAGACTCTAGAATGTCCATTGGTAGTTGGAGTTTGTAGATTTCAAGTACATTGTGATTGAGTAGCTCAGGCTTAGAGGATTTTTGTATATTCTTATACTCCAACTCATTCTCTAATGGATCATTTCCGGCTTTGAGGTTTATGGAGAGGTTTTTATATTGAGTACTCCAGTTTTCCTTTTCGATAACACATTAGATGCTATCTTTGATTTGCATCCTCTTTACCTTCTACCTTTTATAGTGATTGCATTTCTTAATTAAGTTTATTCATGAAAACTAGTAGTAGCATGCTTGGTTAATTTCATAAATTTTGCATTAATCATTAATTAGCCTTAATAGACTCAGTCATAATTAAAATCAACACCTAAATATTTAGGTTTTGTACTTTCAATATATAATCATGTTAAAGACATTCATTAAGTATAAATTATAAATATGTGTGTGTTATTTTGTAAATTTAAAAAATATTGATCTATTTAGCTTGAACTATACAAAAAAGGTTTTCAATTTCAACACTATAAGGAAGAGTTTAAGTGAATAGTGCTTAGTTCAAACTTCAAACACTAAATGCAAATGAATAAAAAGAAAAGAATGATAACGGAGGTGTCCACAAGTCATATCGAGTTGAGTTTAGGCTTAATCCGACACTTGACCAATCACATTGGGTGGGGAAGCTGAAACCCATTGTCAACCAAGCAAAAAGATCATCTCAACCATGCGGGCCTCTACCTGTGGAATGGGCTGATCACTACTGCTGTTGAAAGTTGAAACTGGTCCAATTATGGCAAGTGAATCCGAGTCTAGAGGGTGGGTTCGTTTGACCAATTTTATGGTTAGCCTTAAATAATATAATGTCAATTCAAATCCCTTTTACAAGGATTCAACACTATGCACATTTGATTTTTCCTTAAAACTTAAGGTTTTCAAACAATGATGACGACGACGACAACAATAATAATAATAATAACATGATACAATATTGTTTAAATTATCATTCATGTCTATTTTAATCTTATAACTTACTAAGCCTCTGTTTGGATAAAGATGAAAAATTAAAATTATTTTACTATTCAGTTTATTTTTGTTACTATTTATGGGTCTATTGCACTTTTTGATACTATTAATGGGTCTTACTGTACTATTTCAACTAATTTTTACATTTATTTACAATACTTTTAAAAATAAGTTTTCAGTTTCTACAAAATAAGCGATATCAAAACAGATCTTAATTCATTAAAAGAATTTCTCAGCCAAAAAAAGAAGCCAAAAACTATTAAATGGATCAAAAGATATGAAAATATCATTTCAATAATTAGTTGGTTTGGTTTTTTTTTTTTTTTTTTTTGTCTTAATATTTCGACATTTACAACAAGCTGTGAGGATTTGAGTTCTAAATTCCTCTGTTGGAAACATTAGAATGTGCTATTTGGACTACAAGACTTTTGATAAATTTTTTACTAAAATACCCTGAAGGAATACCTATTCAATTTGATATGATCATTATATGTTGTTCAAAATTTTATGTTAAGATAAATCTCATAATATGAGAACTTTTTTTTCTCCAAAATATAACAGTAGAAAATACTCATATGAATAATTGGAAATATAACATTTTAATTTATCTCCCTGTTTACGAGTAGAAAGTTGAAACAAGATATTATCAAAAACACCAACAATTGAAGATAGGATTTTCATTTAAATTTATATATATATATATATACAATAAAATTTCAATTTTTAGAATCTGCTTCATGATAATTACTCTTTATCGTTAATTCAATACACCAATTGGTTTCTTAGAGCATTCTTATCAAGCCTCTCAAATCCTAAAAATCCTATTTTTTAGTATATTTGAGACAAAAGACCACTCCATTAAACCGGCTAAATCTTAAATTTTTAAGATTCAAGCTACAGTGCAATCTCCTATTTGAGACCGCACTGTAGCTACAATTGTAAAACAAAAATTATTTGTTATTCCCTCAGGCTCTCTCTCTCTTCTATCTTTCTCTTTTCCCTCTCCGCATCTTTCTTCTCTCTTCTCTCTCTGTGCTTCGCCGATGAGTGTGCTTTGCCGATGATTGTGCTCCGCCGATGGTCGTGGGTCGTGGGTCGCGGGCCTGATGTGCTCCGGCGATTTTGTGGGTCTAAGTTCATGGGCGTGGGTTCGTGGGTCATCGACGTGACCAGGGTTGAGATCGAGGCGGTGGGTTTTGGCTGGGGTTAAGATCGGGGCAGTGGGTTTTGGTTGGGGTTGAGATCAAGATGGGTGGGTGGTGACTAAGGTGGGTTGCTGTGGCTGAGGCGTGGGTATTGGGTTTGATGAGTTTTGCTTGTCGGGGCCGCCCTGGGTCTTGGGTTTATGGGTTTTGTTCGCCACTCAATCCTCTACCTCCCTCTCTTCCTCTCATGGTGAGCTTTTCTCTCTCAAGCTTAGTTTAGTTTTTGTTGTTGCTGCTGTTTTTTTTTTTTTTTTTTTTTTTTTTTTTTTTTTTTTGCTCTAGGGTTGATTTTTGGATGGATGCTAATTGTGGTGGCAATGAGTTGGCCGGTCTGGGTTTGCTGTTGAATGTTGATGGTTTATGGCAATGGTTTCTGACCATGGCTAGCCGTTGAGAAGAAAGTGGTGGAAAGAGAGAGATAGTGGTAAAATAATAATAATATTATTTAAATGAAGTTGTAAAAAAAATAGAATGTTTGATGTTTGGTAGATAGTAAAATAGTATGTTAAAATTGATAAAGTAGGTTTTTGAAGTGCTAAATGCTAAAATATTTAGCATTCTTGATAAAAATGCTCTTATGGTAGGCGAAAAACTTACCAGGAAGTCAGGAACCCACAATTTCATTTGAATGTTTAATACAATATCATATGAGAATTTAAAAAAATAAAATAGAAGGAAAAAAGCAGATAAAAGAAAAAAGAAATCCAATTTATTTTTTCTATGCTTTTTAAAGTCTATTAAAGGCTTTCCTTTAAAATTAAAAAAAAAAAGGTCTATTAAAGCCCCAAAAAAGCCATGGGCTACATAATTCTACAACTCTCCTCCAAGTTCCAACCCAAATACAACGGTTCCAACCCCAGGCCCATGGGCTCTACCCATGCCAACCATCATGGACATGTACAAGTACAACCTCGACAACGTTGCTTCATTCTCCCAGCTCCAAATTCCAAGGTCTAGGTTTTCTCTTCATTTCCCGCCAATAAAAGATTGTACAGAATAATTTCAAAGAGCAAGAATAGAGAATAGATCCGTACCTCACATCAAATTACTGTTAAATTGGGGAAAAAAAAGTTTATAAAGAGAAAAATAAAGGAAGATCCAAAAGGCCTAAGTTGAAAAAATTCTCAACCAACCCAATTTTTTTTTTTTTTTTCAATTACAACAAAGAAAGAAGATACAAAATGTCTTCATTGAAAATATCAAAAGACGTCAGTTGAACTGTAAAACTCTTAACAACTAAACAGCCCAATTTAATGAAGGACTCATAGCTAAACACAAAAGCAAAAGAAAAGCAAAAGGCCAATTAATCACCACCAAAGGACTAACCAACTTTAGAAAACTCAAAATTTAATGGAGAACTCATAAATAAACATTTAACAAATTCCAAAAAGAGGTTAGTTAACCATAATTCTCTAAGTCTAATTATATTACAGATTGGAGATATAAATAAGTTTGTCTAAATATTAAGTACAGAAATCAAAGGTTTTAAGTAGAGTTTCTTTTATCAATTTAAATATCCTCCATGAATGATGGATGTCTTTAACCTTAGCAGTTGCTAGTTAGCACACTTCCATTCTGAAATCAAGAGGGAAAAAAATCAATTAAAAGAAGAAATAATAGCCCTTTGAGCATTTGTACCATGGAAGTAAAGCATGGCATGTATCAGGTAAATGTGCTTGTCCTTCCTCCTCTTTATTCTCTCTACAACTTATCCACTCTTTGATTTCCTCTCATTCTAATTCGTCTTTAACACACACATACAAGGTCTGCCAATTTGAAAGGTTTAACCCTATCAAACGGTCTTGGATTCATAAATCATGTAAAAAAATGCAATGCAATAAAGAACTCTTAGATGTAATATTTATGCTCTCTCCAAAAACAAAAGTCATATATAAATGATTTCATAATTATTAGAATATAAATTTCAAATTTGATTGAAGAGTATTTCAACAATTCACCATCTTTCATAAAGCATGTGGCAATATAAACTCACCAATTCTCATCATTTTCAAATCCAATTTTCTCAACAAAATCATAACCATGAATCTCTTCCATCTGATTTTGCAGAGCGCACTGCCTTGGCTACTACTATTGCTACTTGGTGTGAACATGTATTCCGTTTCAGCAATAGACGAATACCACACATACATCATCCATATGGACCATTGTCAAAGCCATCACCACACTCAACACACGAGTCATGGCATCGGTCCATCCTAAAGTCATTATTATCATCTCCAGCTGATGATGAGGAAGAACTACTGATTAACTCATACAGCCATGTCATGCATGGCTTTAGTGCAAGGCTCACACCCACTCAACTATCTAAGATTCAGAACTCTTCAGCTCATATTGCCACATACCCGGAGTCATTTGGCTAGCTGTTGACGACGCACGCACCCAAGTTTCTCGGACTACAAGAAAAATCCGGCATATCGCCTGCTGCCCCTTATGGGAAAGGTGTGATTGAAGGCGTTTTAGATACAGGAATTTGGCCGGAGAGTGAGAGTTTTCACGACAAGGGTATGCCACCAGTGCCAAAAAGATGGAAGGGAAAGTGCGAGAAGGGCAAAAAATTTAGCCCTTCATATTGCAACAGGAAACTTATTAGGGATAGATCCTTCAGCAAAGGACTCAAAGTGCAGGTATTACGATATCAAAGGAAGATGACTATAATTCTGCAAGAGATTTCTCTGGTCATGGCACGCACACAGCATCCATAGCAGTAGGTAACCATGTACCCGGTGTGAGTTACTTTGGATATGTGAGAGGCACAGCCAGAGGCATGGCTCCCCGTGCACATCTTGCCGTGTACAAGGTCAGTTGGGCAACAGAGACAAATAGCACTGCTGCAACTGATGTACTCGCTGGCATGGACCTAGCAATTCGTGATGGGGTTGATATCCTATATTTGTCTATTAGAATTAATCAGTCAGCTTATTTCATTGATTCCATTGCCAAAGGTTCTCTTTCTGCAATTGAGAAAGGGATTTTTGTTGCCTGTGCTGCTGGCAATGATGGTGTTTTCACAACAGTAGTGAATGCAGCTCCTTGGATCACAACGGTAGGGGCTGGTACACTTGATCGAAGTTACCTTGCAACAATGACTGTAGGAAATGGGGTAACTATGGAGGGTACATCATACTTTCCAGAGAGCGTTTCCTTTACTAATTTAACATTGTACTATGGCAAAGGAAACACGAGCAAAGCAATTTGCAGCGACAAATCATTGGATAGAAATGATGTTGCTGGAAAGGTAGTCATCTGTGATAGCTATTTGGTAGACCCTTCTCAACAAATCTTAGAGGTCGAGAGGGCAGGTGCTTATGCAGCCATCTTTGTACTATGGCAAAGGAAACACGAGCAAAGCAATTTGCAGCGACAAATCATTGGATAGAAATGATGTTGCTGGAAAGGTAGTCATCTGTGATAGCTATTTGGTAGACCCTTCTCAACAAATCTTAGAGGTCGAGAGGGCAGGTTCTTATGCAGCCATCTTTTTGTCCAATATATCAATCAGTTTATCCCTAGTGAACTACACATTTCCATGCCTTACGTTACCAGATTCTTTAGCGACTTTAGTTAAAGAGTACATGACAAGGGTGAGAAACCCGAAAGTGAAAAGCATTCAGTTTGTGTTGACGAGATTGGGTACAAAGCCAGCACCTCAGGTAGCCTTTTTCTCCTCAGCAGGACCAAATCCATTCACTCCAGGAATTCTAAAGCCAGATATTATGGCTCCAGGACTGGATGTGTTGGCGGCATTTACTCCCAATGTACCATTTGTGACTGTTGGCAACTATGATTTGGTCACTGATTATGCATTAATGTGGGGCACATCAATGTCAACACCCATTGTTGCTGGTGTGGGGGCTTTATTGAGAGCAATTCACCCTGAGTGGAGCCCTGCAGCCATCCGATCTGCTCTAATGACCATGGCCTATGTCAAAGACAATACTGGTGCAAGTTTTACAACCCAATTAAGTAATTCTATTGCCACACCTATACAGTTTGGAGCTGGACATATCGATCCCAACAAAGCCATGGATCCTGGACTCATCTATGACACAAGTTTTCAAGGTTACGTGGACTTTCTTTGCGGCCTGGGGTATACTAACGAGCAAATGAGACATGTCCTTAAACGAAATGAATGGCATTGCAACAAGAAGCTGAGTCATGAGCTTAACTACCCCTCTTTTATGGTTGTACTCTCCAACCAAACCACATATCCAATGTCAATGAACTTTAGCAGGGTTGTGACAAATGTTGGGAATGACACATCTGTTTACCAAGCACATTTGGGGGACATTCCAGATGGAATGAAAATCAGAGTCGAACCTAGTACTCTGACATTCACCAAAAAAAACCAGAAACAAAGTTTTGTTGTGAGCGTAGAGATTAATATCAAAGTTCCAAAAGTAATCCATTGCTTCCTCAAATGGATTGATCAGCATAGCCATATAGTTTCAAGCCCCATAGCCGCTGTCAATCTTTTGACTTGATTATAAAAGTAGTGGCTAAATTAAGTATTGGCTTTGTAAGATGAAACTGAAGTTGGAATGAAAATTTTTATATGTATCTAAGTAGTGGCTGTAATTTACAATGTGTTGACACTTTCTCCAATACCATGTTAAAACAATACTTGATATCCCAAAAAAAAAAAGTCATGAATGAAATCAAAATTTCAAATTTAGCTATTTATAGTCTTTAGATTTATTTCAGTAGTAATTATCTCATGAGAAAATTTCATGAGTTAGACCCTGAGTGAGAGAGTAAGATTTCATAAAACCGTCTCATAAAATACCACCTCCAATTAAAAGACCTAACAAAACAATGGGTTACGAAATGGAAAAACTATAACCATATTGCAACTCGATCCAATCCAACCATGGGCTCTCCCTCATTTTCATCTCCACTACCTCTTGATCAATTACCAAAACAGTGACACACAGTTCGTACATCAAGTGCAAATTCTTCTTACAGCCTGCATCGTTATGGTCTCTACATATGCTTCTATCATTTTTTTTTTTTATTGAAGAAAAAACTTCTATCATATTTTTTTCAAAAAAAGGGCATTCTATTTCAAACTACTTCTAAGGTTATTATAGATTTTACTACAGAGGCCTTATAAATTAATGTGTGAACTTTAAAATACAACACACAAAAAAGGTTTAAACCTTATCAATTTTAGTTGAAAATATTTACAAATTGATGTGGTATGATTACTGCTAGTTAAAATATCATTTTGTAAAGACTGTATAATAATATTTCTAATATCTCTCATATCATACACCCAAAAAATTAATTAATAAATGTATTTGTTATGTTTTGAAGTGACACCAATCACATTCATTGTCATATAAGTTTCTATGACTTCTATGGTAAAATTAGTAGTAGTTTTTACATTTTTCCTTAGGAAAGATACTTTTTTTTTTTTTGAGAGATAGGTAGAACTTAGGAAAGATACTAAAACTACTACAAATGGATTACAGATTGATGTGTGGCGATAAATGCGATTGGTCATTTCAATAAATAATAAATAAATATCTTAATTATTTTTATAATTTTTTTTATTTATAATTGAATAGCTACAAAGGAGGAAGGGGGATTTAAACCTTGATATCTCCATTAAAACATTAAGAGGTGCTGACCAATTGAGCTACATTGTTCTTGGCTACTTTTGTTATTTTTGATACATCGATTTGTAAGACTTGTTTTTTCAAACATAAATGCCCAATGCTTTGGAAAATTTGACTAGTCACTTGGGTATGTAATCCCTTGTTCCACACATACCAAATAATTACATGAATCCTTTAGGCTTGGTCTTAAGATGCTAACAAAATGCTAACAAAGAGCTTTGAACCCAAGACCTCATGAATCTTATAAGGCCTACAAAACCATTTGACCAACTCCTTAGGACTAGTTTGAAACTCTACTAAGACTTGACCTTCAAATTCATCCCCTCTCTCTCTATTTTACTACTTAAGGGTTTGTTTGGTTGGAAGGGTGGAAAAGTGGAAGGATAGAAAAGATTTTAATTTCTCCCCTTTTTGTTTAATTGAGAGTGGAAAAGTGAAAAAATGAAAAAAGTGAGTTTATATAAATTTACTCATACACTCTTGTTAAAAAATGATGGTCAATTAAAATAAAAAAGTAACAAACAACCAAAAAAAAACAATCACCCAATTTATTAAAAAATAAAAATCACTTCCAATAAAACAAAACAAAACAACTACCACACCCACAACCTAGGAAATAAAAATAAAAAATAAAAGAAAAGGAAAGAAATTGGACGAATTGCTAGTGGTGACGCCACATAGAGTCCAGGGTGTTCCTAGGAACACCCTGGCTTGAATTTTTTTTTTTATATATATAATAATTTAAATTTTTTTATTTGTTTACCTTTAAAAAATAAATATGAACAACCTCAAGTAATATCAGGAACACCCTCAAAATTTTTATACCAAAAAAATTTTGAACTAAAATCTAAAAAAAAAAAAATTGTAACCAAGAATCTAAAAAAAAAAATAATAATAATTGTAACAGAACAAGCCCAAAAAAAAAAGCCTAACATCAATCCTAAACAAATATCCAACAAGCCCAACATCAATCCTATTTTACACTTTACTTCTCTCTCTTTTTCTCTCTTAATATTTGGGTTTTGCTCATTTGCTGTGGAGTGTGGTGTGTGGATTGTTTTGCTCTAAGAGAGAGAGAGAGAGAGAGAGAGAGAGAGAGAGAGAGAGAGAGAGAGAGAGAGAGAGAGAGAGAGAGAGAGAGAGAGAGAGAGCTCTCTTTCTTTTGAACTGATTCTCTCTCTTTAAATGTTTATAATTATTCAATTTATTTGCCACTTTTTTTTTTTTTTTGACTTTATCCATTGGTGTCTCATTGTGTTGGTCAGTTGGTGTTGGTCAGTTTGTCTTTTAGTGTATTTTGATTTATGAATTTATCTGATTGGCTCCTCTTGTGTGAATCTTATCTGTTAAGTGAGGGGTAGATGGAGACATGGAGCCATGTGGTGTGGGGTCAGGGGTGAGATATTTGAATTGGGGAAGTAAAAGTCATGCAGAGACAAGGATTTATGCACACATGAGATGTGTGCTAACGCACAATGGGGTGCGTGCTAAACTCCTAGTAATTAGTAAAAAATATGAATGAAGCAACTAAACACCAATAATTAATAATTTAATTAACTAATACATTATAAAAGACAAGCAAATTAAATTATGTTGGGCTAAACAATAATTAATAATTTAATAATTAATAAAACAACAATACAACAAATTATAGTTTATAAAAAACAAAAAAAAAATTATGAAATAACTAAACAACAATAATTAATAATTTTATTAATATTTCAAATGAACTTATAATTTATTGTACAGGTACCTTTGTTCATTTCATTTCTTTTTATTATTTTTTTTCCTTTTGAGGTTTTTTGGTGTACAGAATGCAAATTTGTTTTGGTTTTAAGATTTTTTTTTTTTTTTTTTAAGTACAAACTCCATGCTTGTCAAATCTTGAATTTCGGCCAGTATTTACCAAAACATACCGAAACACCCGAAATAGACCGAAATGACCCAAAATTTTTTCAAAATGAAATAGGAACACCCTGGACAAAATTCCTAGAGTCACCACTGTGAATTGCCCATTTGCAAGTGCACGTCCACATTTTTGTACATTACATAACCTCATTTTCCCCCTTCAATTTTCTCTCCATTTTTTGGAGAAAACTTTTTGGTAGGCCCAGGGGAAAATACCCAGGCCACATTATTTATTTTCCTTTCTTCCCACCCAACCAAATACACTCCAAAAAAGTTTTCCTTCCCATTTTCTCTTCAAAGTTTTCCATCTACCCTATTTCACCTCCAAACAAACATACCATAACTTTTATAAATGAATTGTTACTTATTGCCCCTTCCTTTTATTAAATAAATCAATAAATAATGTACTATAACTCTTTTAAAATATAAAGTACTAACGTATCAATTTTTTTTCTTTTAATATTCAATTTTTTTTTTTTTTTCATGTATAACTTTTAACTTTAGAAGCATTAAAGCATATGGAAATTAAAATCTTTAGAGCATATCTTTCCAAAAATTAGTAATAGATATCTTTAGTAAAATCTATTGTTCTTCTCAAATTAGAACTCTGTATTTTTTTTTTTTTTTGGTATTTGTTTAGAGTTTAGGATACAAGAATGCATAGATTCTTTTTCATTAGAAAAATGATGTTAGCCAAAGGTCTTATAATTGAATTGCCACCTCTCCATGCACAAAATGTGTGTGGGTCAAGGGGATAAAAGATTCAAACTGTGGGATTAGCAACATGTTGTAATTAACTCTCAAAAAAATGTTATGTTTTTTATTATTAAAATTTGGAACACGCTCTGCAAAAACAAAACCTTTATCTTAACTATTTAACTAATATTAATTGTGATCAACAAATAATTTAAAGGATAATTACAAATGATTTAACAATATAAAATAAGTGTCTTAATTATATATTGACTTGGTGAAATTTTTCCATACATGTGAAAATAATTTATATAATAATGTTAAAGACATTCTTTATATTTTGTGAATTTGAAATTTATTAATATATTTAGCTTGAGCGCCCAAAAAAGATTTTTAATTCCACCACTTTAAGGAAGAGTTTAGAGTGTATAGCTCTTGTCACTGCAAGATATACGATTATGCCTAGTTCTAACACTAAATCAAATTAAATAAGAAACAAAAACAATAGAGGTATCCATAGGTTGAATTAAGTCAGGTTTGAACTCAACTCGACACTTGACCCATTCACATTGGATGGGAGAAGAGGGAACATGTCATCAACCAAATAGAAACATCGTCTCATCTATGCGATTCTCCACCGGTGGCAGTCTAATTTGGTTGAATTGGATAATAGCAACAAGGATAAGAATTGTCTATTTTAATTTTATGACTTACTAATTCATTTAAAGAAGTTCTCACCAAAAAAAAAAAGGCAATAATTATTACATGGATAAAAAGATATAAAAATGTAATCTCGGTAGTTAATTGGTTTGAGGTTTTTTATTTATTTATTACAACTAAACAATTACAATGGGATGAGGGGAATTTGAATGCTAAATGTTTCTATTGGAAATATTAGAAGGAGCTAGTTAAGGTATCAGACTTCTAGTAAATTTGTTAGGAAATTGTTTTGAAAGAACTTTCTACTGAATTTATCATGATCAATGTATTCTGTTCAAAAATTCATGTATAAATTAATTCCACAACATGGGAAACTTTTTTATCCAAAATATAATGTTAGTAAATACTTATCTTAATATATAGAAATATAACATGTTAATTTATCACCTTGTTTACAAGTTGAAACTTGAAAAAATATATTATCAAAAAATAAAATAAAGTTGAAACAAGAAAGATGATGATAGGATTTCATTTGACTTTATTTATATATATATATATATATATATATAATAGAATTTCAATTTATAAAGTCTATTCTATAATAATTACTTTTCATCATCAGGTAACATCAAAATTTAAGTGGATGAAATTTTTTTTCAATATATATATATATATATATATTAATATAAGCAAATGAAATCCTTATTTTTTTAAAATCAAATTTATTTATTTTAGGCTTTTTAAAGTCTGTTAGAGGCCCAACAAAACCATGGATTTACACAAATTGAAACACACGTTCCTCTCTCAATTCCACAACTTTTCCACCAAGTTCCAACCCTAGGCCCATGGGCTCTCTCTCTCTCTCTCTCTCTCTCCCCCATACACCATCAATTACCTAAAAACGGCGTCGTTGCAACCTCACTTAATCTCTTTTGTTTTGTTTATTGACAATCAATCCAATCACAAATACAAAACTCTACAAAGCTACTACTATTACTGTGGTGTTGTTGTGTGAGCTCGAACGAGTTGACTCAGAGCAAGAAAAAATGTCGTTTACACGGCGGGCCGTGAAAGTACCACCGAACTCAGCGAGTTTGGAGGAAGCGAGGCACCGAGTTATCGATTTCTTCAAAACAGCGTGCCGATCCATCCCATCCATCATCGACATCTACAACCTCGACGAAGTCGCCACCGTCTCCGAGCTCCGCTCCTCCGTCGCCGCCCAGATTCGCAAGAATTCTCACATCACCAACACCAAGGTCTCTCTCTCTCTCTCTCTCTCTCTCTCTCTCTCTCTCTCTTCATTTCCAGATCTTTCTAGATTATTCGTTAACATTATTGTGAATTTAGCCAATGTAATTGATAAATGGCTGTTTGGTAATTAGTATGAATTTTAGGTATAAACTATGAAGTCTCAGACACTTCATTTAGGTGTTACAGTACATTAGGTTTTCCGATTAAATTCAAACACATAATTGATTGAATTTAATTGTTCTTGGAAAAAGACTAGACAGTATGGTCAATACAAACGTGTGTTTGAATTTTCATAATGTATTGCATCTAAGGAAACTGCAGTAGAAGAATTGGGTAATTAGCTGAAACCCATGTTATGGTCTCGTGTTTTAGGCCCCTACCGAGTTACATTCTATTGTAGATTTCATTAGGTGTAGTAAGTTATGTTCCAATTCAATTTGGCTAAGTGTTTGAATTTAATTTGAAAACTTATTAATGTACTGCACATAAGGAACTGCTGAAGCAGTCTTGGTTAACTAGCTGAAATCGTCTTTTATGAGATCTCCGTTTGAATGGTCCTATGTTTTGGGCCGTGTTGAATTACAAGTCAAATAAACAATGTTAGCTTTTAGCGAAAGTGAAATATTGGATTTCTTCAAACTAATTAAGTCGCACTTATATTCAAAATCCATGCTATTTAAGTATAGACATGTTATGATTATACATCTTTTATGTTGAAGGTTTTTAAACCTAATTAAATTGATTGGCTTTGTTTACGTCATTTTGCTGTACTTCTTTTACGTTTTGTACATGTTTTAGGGAATCCAGGAACTTTACTTGATGATGCCTAGGTTTGCATAACCAAACATTTATGATCAAATATTGAGGCTGATATGCCCAAAGATTAGGCAAGGTTTGAATTTTTTCTCTTTCTTGATTTCTTTGTTTGATTGTCATTCATATGTCAGTGGTGAGTGGTTATAAAAGCTGTGGTGTGGATGTTTTATTAAGAGAAGGCTTATGATAATGTCAATGGGGATTGTTTGGATTGTAATAAGCATCCTTAATCAATTGAGATTTGCGCTATGTCCTGATTTTAATGTGTGGTGGGCCTAGTAACATTCTAGCTTTCTAGAGACTTGAAGTTTGCATATGGACTTTTGTAATAAGCTGGTTTATGGTTTATAGACCTTAAAGCTGAGTGTCACATCTGCTCTCTCTTGAGGACCTATCCTTAGATTCCTAGTAGGCTAATGTTGTACATATCCATTTTGTATAACTTCAATTGCCTTGTATTTAGGCAACTCAATTGATAGTGCAATGTGGTATTGGAATCATTAATTTATTAATCATTCACAACTACAAGATTGGGAATCGGAATCAATGGGGCATCTTTTTGACTACTTGTACGCTAAGTTGCTAACTAGCCTACTACCCGATGTGAGGAGTGAGCGTCTTGGAAGGTGACAAAAAATGACAGATTTGAAGTCAGATTGTATTGTGGTGTTTCGATATGCCCTACAAAAAAGATTAAACCTTAACTGAGTACATGGGGTTTAAAGATACCAAACAAGATTTCCTTTTTTTCACCTGGACAACAGCATTGGGTATAATACTGATAGTTTATAATCTTCAGTAGTGAAATATCATAATTACTGATCAGTATTGCATGTGTAAAAATAGTGGGAAATCTGTTGGGTATCTTTTGCATCATTGTTCAGTGGCTATAAATATCTGGTCTTTTGCATTTGCTTTGTTTGGGATATCTTGGGTCATGCCAAAAACTGTGATTCAGCTCCTGGAGTGTTGGCAAGGAAGGTTTAATCATCATAAAAGTTCACAAATTTGGAAGGTTGTCCTTTAGGGCTTTTTTTGTAGCTGAAATCTCATGTTAAGATGAGAACTTTAAGATGGATAAGTGAAAATAAATAGAAAGATAAGATTCAGGGGTGGCCCCCTTTTGATGATATGATGAGGGAGATCGTTAGAGATCAAATGAGGGGGATAGTTTGATATAGTTTGATCATGTGTAGAGGAGAACAATTAATTGATTAATACATCAGTGAGGGAGAGTGAGTTGATGCAAGTCAAGCGAACAAAAAAGGTAGAGGAAGACCTAAAATAACATTAGTAGAAGTAGTAAAAAGAGGCATGTCAATTAAGGAGGTAACAAAGGGTATGACTTTGGTCATAAATATCAAGCTTGTAGTGGACTATTTGAGCATGAGTTGGATGTTACTTGTCTGTGTTAATTCATTATTGGAAGCTCCAGTAATAGATCTTATTTCAGTCAGTTGTTTGAAGTTTTAGTGAGAGAAATATTTCATTTGAATAGATCTATTGCTGTTGCAATGGTTCTTGTGACTGTATAGCCTTGAAGTGGATGGCGTTTGATGTGTTATCTTAATCAATTTGTCTCTTAAACTAGTGTCTATTCATATATTGTATGGACTTTTCCTTAAGTTCAAGAAATCTAGTTACTGGCAGATTAAGGGGAATTTTCTGGTTTAAATGTTCCTTGAACCAAGTTTTCACCATGTCATAGAGAAATGAGTCATTCATGGTTCATGCACTTGTAAAATAAATCGTTCATGTTGAGTCTAATAGTTTTAGTGGTTTTAGTATTATTAAAAATTCAAATGGTGCATGCACATCATTAGATATATTGGTAAGATGTCTTATGATATTATAAATTCTGACTTGAAAAAGTTTTCCCCCCATCATCCTGATATTTTTAGTAAATGTGCAGGTGATTGATATGTTGCTGCTCAAGGGAGTTGAAGAGTTCAACAACATAGTGGAGCACGCTAAGCAGCGGCATCATTTAATTGGCCAGTATGTGGTGGGTCAAAAAGGGCTTGTGCAGGATTCAGGCACCAAGGATCAAGGCGACTCTAACTTTCTCAAAAATTTCTACAACAGCAACTACTTTTGAATCTTTACTGTTGGATGGATGTGCCTTTTTTGCTTGTGTAAGTGGGCTCCCCTAATAAAGATGTACTTGAAATTGGTTTTGTATCTTGCATTTGGATAAAGATCCTTGTATCTTCTGTTATGGTCAGTATGTTGGAACCAAAGTACTACTGAAACCTTGTTTTTGTTCTCAAAATTCAGGAAATTTGGTGTTAGTACTATTGGATGAGGCAAATAGCAATGTGTTATGATACTACTGCTGCACGCTGTACCACTGTGTTTTCATTTAGTTAGATTGGTTTATATCCCAATCCACATGTGGCATAATGATTGCATTTTCATGTTGGCGTTAGTTTGTTTGAATTGGTCTAACAATGATTCAGTAGGGTGGAATGTATCTCCAGTGGTAGCATTCATGACACCAATGTCTTCGGATTTTAATTTACGAAAGCAAAAGAGACTATGAACTCCGAAGACATGCATAATTTGTGACTCCAAAAATAAATAGGCATAAAAAAAAAAAATACTATTACTCTATTTTATAATAATACTCTTTTAACAACCAAAGAGGCAACTAGGATGTGAAAAGCCTCACGACTGTTCGAACTCTAGCAATAGGCTCCTGAGTCCTAACTAGAAATTTGTAGGCTTCACTAACCAGAGTATATACAATACACCTACTCGTCTCTGCTTCTTTACTCCCCATTAATATTGTTGAACTTGACTCCCATGTATAATTTCATTCCTTCTTCCAGTTGTATACTGTGTTATGATCTTTTAAACACAATTGCCTTTTTTGTAATGGTTTCTCTGAATATATATATTGCATAATTACTTTAATGCAACACTTGGTGAAAAAAT
This sequence comes from Castanopsis chinensis, assembly GCA_032878915.1. Classification (NCBI taxonomy): domain Eukaryota; kingdom Viridiplantae; phylum Streptophyta; class Magnoliopsida; order Fagales; family Fagaceae; genus Castanopsis; species Castanopsis chinensis. Next base: position 14,876 of record JAVQMG010000047.1, on the reverse strand, counting down.
GGAGAAGTTACTTTGCAAGAAATGGGAAAGAATTGTCTGGAGCCATCACGGTAAAACAAAGGAAATTTGCCCAACCAGCTGTGGTGGAGCAGCCACCACTAGACCCTCAATCTTCTCGGTCAGTGAGGCCTTCAAAGGTCACGGGGAACCTTTGGATCCGCCGCCATCTCCTGCTTCAAATCCACGACAAGGACCCTGCAATAAGCATTCTTTGTAATTTCATGTGTTTGTTGAGCATTACCATCAGATGTGCCAAATGTCAAATATTTGGCATTTGGCACACCAAACACCAAAAAACATCTCTCATGAGATGTTCTAAATGTCAAAATATTTGACACTAATGAACAATACACTCTCAAATATGGAAGCATACAGACAGATGTTGTAAAATTTTAATGATTTTTTTATTTTTTCTCTCTCATCTCTCTGTCAGTCTCTTCCTCTCTCTTTTTCTCAAAACCCAATCCTCTCCTCTCTCTCAACCTCTCATCTTTTCTTCTCTCACCCTCACTGCTCTTCCACGCCAATGCCATCGCATCACTTCCTCGCCGATCATCACTTCCACGACGGTCTCTCTGTAGCAATGGTTTTTCTTTTTTTCTTTTTTTTTTCTTTTTTTTTTTTTTGTTGTGTTTTGATGGGTGGGTTGGGCAATGGGTGGGTTTAGATGTGTGTGTTCATATGGTGTTGGCTGGGTTCGGTTCCAACAATGGTGGGTTGGTTTGGATGGGCAGCTCGGAGGTGGGTGGGTTAGGCTATGGGTTCTAATGGATGGGTCAACAGTGAGTGGATTAGCCTATGAGTTCTAATTGATGGATGAAAGCTCCATGGCTGAAAGCTTTAAGGTCTACACCGCCACTGAGGTTCGCCATCTCTCTGCTTCTATATTTTGTTTCCTCTTTATTTTATTTTTTTTGGTTCTTGTCTCTAGCCCATTGCCATGGCCAAAAGCTCAATTTTGTTAGGGTTTGTGGTTGAGTTGGTGGTGGTAATGGGGCTTCCGATTTGGTGTTGGTGGGCTATGGGTTTGTTTTGAATTGTGTTTTAGGTTGTGGAGGATGGGGTGGTTGTGCAGTGGTGGCTGTTGGTTGTTGGCAGCTGTGTGGGGGTTGTTGATTGTGTTTGATGAGTTGTAAATACTATTTTAATGTGTTGTATATATTATTTTAATATATAAAATTGAAGAATAGAACATATGATAAATGGTGTATTGTAAAATGATGTGGTAAAATAATAAAGTAGGTTCTTTGATGTGTTAAAATGGCATAATTTTGCATCGGCTGATGGGAATGCTCTTAGATATCTCTTGATGTCATCTCATTGGCAAATACCAAAATAAAACTTACTCACTGCAAATGTCATTCTAGCATCAATAATTAATAAATGTGTTAGCAATTAGCATATGGAAATTTAGACTCAAAATTAATCAATCTGGATAAATTAATCTACCTTTGTCGGAAAACTTAGTCATCTAAACTCATATTAGTTTTTGCTTTGAAAATTAAACAATCTGAGACTAGTTGAGATGTAAAGTTTTTGTTTCTTTATGTTGGGTAAGATGATAAGAAGGTGCTATAAAAATACTTTTTTTGGTTTGTGATGTATTCTAAATATGCTTATAAGTTATATACATGTGTTTTCTACCTTCATAGCATTTTGGATGATACAGTTTATACTGAGATGAAAGAAAAATATTCTTTCACACTAGTTTACATCCACTATTTCACATAACTGCAATGATAAAGCCAAAAAAAAAATTTAGGAGATCAAGTTATATATATATATATATATGACAAAACTTAGGTACTGTACTTTAGTACTGTTCTTAGGTTCTCCTCTTAAGATTCAATCATGTAAATACTTAATTAAAAATATATTTCCATCACATGAGAAAAAATCCATATAGCAGGATCTTAAAAGGGGATCTAAAAAACAGCACCTAAGTACTGTATGTCTGTATCTAAATCTTGCCCATATATATATATATATATATATATATATATATATAAAGAATAACACACACACATATATAATATTTATTTATTGCTTATACATGGAATATTTGTAATTTTGATTTCACATATGATATTTTCTTAGATAAACAAAAATATTTACATCAAATAAGTCTTTACATCTTTGCAAAAAAAGATGAATAGATAAGTCTTGACATGTCTAAAATATACAAGTTAATTTAATAAAAATAAAATATAATTAAATTACATATGGTATACATTAAACGCACTTGAATTTAATGAACTATGTATGGCATAAGAGTAATTAGAGGGAAAGGGAATAAAAAAATGCATTAGTCAACTATATAAACTAGTATGTAACCCCGTCTATATGCACAAATACAATTAAAAACAATCACAATTATACAATTCAAGTTATAAATTTTTTTGAGAAAATGTTCAAATTATATATAATATTAGCTTACACCTTTTTTTAAAACCATACATTTTTAAAATATGTAATGGCTTCTTATTTTTAGAATTTAACTAGCTATGAACCCATGCATTACACATGATAATTTGTTTATGGTAGTCTTGTTAAATTTATTTTTTTACAATTTGGACCAATTTAATAAAAATAATGTACTTCATAATCATTTTTTTATCTATTCTTGGAACAATCATAAATGTAATATAGGAATAATCATAAATCATACATATAAATATAAATTTGAACAATCATATCTTTATTTATTATAGGAACAATCATAAATCATAAATATAAATTTGTCGTGCTAAAATTAAAACAATACAATTTTTCTCAGAAATTTAAAAGGCAAGTTAATGAAAATGTTTATTTTTTTAATAAAATTTATTTAACATTTTGTTAATCATTGAAAAGAATATAAAATTTGGAAATTATTCTTTTAGTTTTAAATAATCTTTCTCTAACCTTTTTTTTATTGACGTACAATCCAAAACACCAAAAAACATAACTAAAAAATTAGTAAAACTTAACAATGATTAATTGGACCAATTAGGAAAACAATTTGTTGTTGATAATCTAATAAGCAATTATTAGCAAAATCTAAGAATTAAATTTCTATATATGCATTGTTACAAAATAATAATAATAATAGGTGAAAAACTCATTTTCGTCCTTACATTTTCTAGCGATTCCCACTTTGGTTTCTAACTTTTTTTTTTCCACCGCTTCTAGTTTCTATCCTGGATAACACGTCTCATTTTAGTCTACTAATCAATTGTTGAATAAGAGATCTAGAGTTCAATCCCCGCCTATATCAAAAACTGATTGGTGTCTTAGTCTGATAATAAAGAGATATTATCAGAAGTGGACATCATAAGTTAAAACTCTCTTAAAAAAAAAAAAAAAAAAACTCTACCAATCAATCCAAATAAGAGGCAATCATGCATAATTTTACACGATAATCTGCCTTTTTTTATTAAAAATAAGCAAAAACAGAGATACACAATAGATGCTAAGTCTAGTGATAAATTTTAAAAAAAAAAAAAAAAGCAAAAAATAACTCTTTTCCCGATTAGCCAAGAAGTCTTAACAAATCCAAGAAGTGTGAATGCCTCACAAGATTCAGCAGTAAACATATTCCCTCAAAATAACCTTCCTAAGTCCTAACAAATCCAAGAAGTGCGAATGCCTTGAAAGCTTTAGCAGTAAACATACTCTCTCAAAATGACCTCTCTTATGTCATAAGAAATTGATGCTCATACATTCATACCTACTGGCTACTGCCATTTAAAATAATCATTTTCTCATTTTAGAATCCAATTTTTAAAGTGATTTTATTTATTTATTTAAAATTTTTTATTCAAATTGCAATATTTAAATGGCATGGAAATTGGATAAAATTCTATATTGGAGAAGCAATCTGTTAGAAAAAATGTACTACAGTGGAGGAGAGAGAGAGAGAGAGAGAGAAATACATATACCTTTTTTAGGTTTAGAGATATGTATGGAATATTATAAATAAAGGATAATAAATGAGATCAATGAAAATATCAACATTAATGAGTGTCTTATTTTTTAATCGTTAAATCTACTTAAATCCAATAGTTTAGAAAATATGTAGCTTTAACTCATCTTTTACACACACACACACACACACACACACACACACATATACATACATATATCAAAATTTAATTAGATTTAGACTCTTCGTTTTTTGCACCCAATAATTCCCTTGCCAAAAAAAATTAAAAAATTAGATGGACATGTGATGACAAATTATATTCTAATTGAAATCCAATTTAGAATCTAATTAGGTTTAGACTTTTCGATTTTTATACTCAATAATTCACTTGGTACAAAAATTAAAAATTAAAAGGAACACGTGATGCAAAATTGAAAATCCAATTGAAATCTGATTGGATTTACTTTGAGTTTTAGCTATATATATATATATATATATATAAAAGGGCCATTATTGAAATTTATATTCAATTTTTCGTTTGCCCAAAATACTAGAGGGAGGGAGGACTTTTAAAAAGTCAAGGGGGTTAAGGCCACCACTAGCTCCCCTCTCTCCTTCCGCCCCTGCACAGAGTATCCACAATAAAAGAAATATATATAGATAGAGAGAGTGTTTATAACACAAAAATGAAAAAAAGAGGTAGTGGGGGTAGTAGCTACACTGCTCTATGAAGAAAATTGAAGACTCACTAATAGGTTTTGGAGGGTAAAAACGGAGGAAAGTATGGGCTAAGATTTTTGGTTTTAGGGGGATATTCTAGGGGGAAAGAAAGGGGAAATAGATGTGGAGAAAAGTCTAGAGAAAATGAGAAAGATAGGATTTCTTTAGATTTTTCTTCATGGTTTTCCAAGAGAAGAGTGGAAGGAGTGGCGACTACCCATTGGGATCCTTGGCACCTCACCAATTTTCATCCTCAACCCCTTAATTTTTTATTTGTTGATTTGTGGGTTTATCCTTTTTTCTGACCCTATTTTCAAACTACTGTTTAGAGGTCTTTAAGACTAGGATTTCTTCAAAAGTTGTGTCTCTGAAAAAATCTGAATGTCTCGTTTCCATAGGCTTTAACCTCATGCAATTTCGAGCTACCATTGTCAAGATATAGCACTTCAAAGGGAGGTAATACAATTTAGAAATTTCAATAACACTTTTCTTGGAAAATTATTTCCTCCTACTACGGAGAGGATATTCTCAAACCCTTTATTGAAAATTTGTTAACCATCTTGCTTCAACTTGGTCTGGACAATTTGCACTAGTTATGGCTGGATTAGTACGGTTTATTGCACAAACACTCCAAAAACAGTCGTTTTACATGAAAATAATACTTTTAATCAAGGTTTTGTTGTTGGCTTGATATTTTATTCATTTTAACTTCAATTTTGGCCCATGAACTATCGTTTTGAAGGTAATTTTATGATCTTTAATATGCTAAAAATATATGTCAATCAAACGGTTCGATCAAAATGTCAACATTTTGACTAATCTCAATAGGGTTAGTCAATGTTGGTCAAAATTAGCAAAAAATGACAAGCTTGGGATTTTGAACTCTTAAATCTTTAGAATGATTAACCCAAGGCTCGATTGGAGTAAATTTTTTTTTAAAAGCTTTTTTCATGTAATACTTCATTTTCTTACGCTTTAAAAGCATAGATTTCACTTTTTAAGGCCTAAATCAACATTTTGGCATGCTAATCAAGGTCAGAACAAATTTGATATCAACAACTATCACCAATAGAATACCCTTTATCCAACTGTGGGTGGAGCAAACATGAGAGTTTTTTTGCACAACTATAGGAGTCACCGACACAGACCTAGCTAGTAGAACCTTTGCTCAAACATATGTGGAGCTGATATGAGAGTCTTTCTCATTCTACTTGATGGGATCAACTAACAAAGATTTTGTCCTCAAACCTTCAACTTTGGATACCAGTTTTAGGGAGAAAACACCTAGGAGATACTCCAATTAAGCGAACATTATAACATATAAGGACACCACCTAACCAAGAACTTTAAGCCAATGAATTTGGTCCAATTATACTATATTAAGCACTCCTTCTCATTAGTATCTAATGAGGGATTTCACTACTCAACTAACAACACTTCTCATACATGAAAATTCCAACATAAGTTATTGTAACAATGAATTTTGAAACTAGAAAGACCAAAGTGAAGGTTCAAATAAACGTTTAGTAACCTTTTATAATTTTTTTTAGCAATCTTCCTTTTCAAATCTTGCACAACTTTATAGAGAGAGAGAGAGAGCGAGAGAGATCATCTATATTCTCCATTGAATCATAGTTTTCCTTGAAAAATCTCAATTTCCTTAGTCTTTCACTAGAATCCTTCTCATGATAATCTTGAGGATGAAATTTCATAAATAAGAGGTGCTAGTGATGAAGGTGGAGTGGAAGCTCTTCTAGAACTTCATTCATCTGCTCACTATCATTAAATAGAGGAGAAAATGATATTCTTCTTCTTTTTGGGTGCTCCAATTTCCTATGCATTCTTCATCAATTCCACATCCCAACTAATTTCTAATACTTGTTATTCACAACTTATAGCCCTTAGAGCTTGGATCATACCAATTAACATATACTTCTCACTATGGTTATCTAGATTGGACCTTTCTTTATCCGGTACCTGCACATATGCAATACTCCCAAACAAATGTAAGTGCAAAATTGTAGGATTCTTTCAACTCCATGCTTGCTATGTGGGGTTCTCTCTCATATAATCCTTATGCGAGACAATAGTTGGACAAATAAACTACATGAGCAGGTTCATCCCAAACTTCTTTGGACATTCTCATGCTCTTTAACATTCTTTTGGTCATGTTACCACTATCTACCATACATGTTGGGATTTGAGTATCACCTTCATTCAGATATTCCAATTATTCCAAAAAAAAAAAAGCGTAACCCATGAAAATTATAATAACACCATCTAGTTGGAAAATGTCATTCTCACCATGAATCAACTAGCTCTAATACCATATTTTTGAAGTTGGTGGGCCATTACATAATCACATTCCCAAAAACTGATACACCACGTATAATGGAAGAGACACACACTCCAAAGCATACCAAGGAAGACAAAATGAATGGAGAAGAGGATGAGAACTCTTGGTTTGGAATGGAGGAAAGCATGAGCATATATACTATAACATGCAATCTTAATTTCCACTATACTAAATTACATAATTTCAAAGTTTTACAACTCCATAGAATAACTCTTTATTTTCATTAATGAATCAAAGAGTTTCATATCACATGTGGCTTGTAGGTACATTTGGTGTGACATGAAGAGAAGAAAAAAATAATTCCCCTCTTCTTATTTTTCCCTTTTTCTCCTTAGTTAGGGATGGAAGGGAATTTTTTCCTTCCAAAATTTGTAATAGATCTTGCCCTTAATAATTCTTCTTCTTTAATTCTTCTTATGGGAATGGTTCCTTCTGGGCACCTTCCAACCAAGTGCCATGGCTGAGTTATTTCAGGCTTGGAGTTTGAAGAGGCGCCGTTGCTCTCATCGAATGAAAACCCTTTTGGGTAAGAACTTGGTCTCATCTATGGCATTCGGCATAAATACCAACGCAAACCCGGCCCATAACATATATACAATAAGTATCAAATTATTCGTGATACCAAATGAAATTTAGTTACTTAAATTAGTCACCTGAATTGTGTGATTCTTTAACAAAGGATGATCTAAAGCTGGCTGTTTGTCGATAGGTACGCAGTCGATTATATCTCCATCCGGGCTCTGTATCAAATACATTTTCTCATCACACACAAAAAGATACCAGACTAAATTCTCAATGTTGTAACAAAATTGCGTTGCTATTGTACATTGGAGTCATGAAGCACCACAACCCACAAAAGTGAATGATTTTTCTAAGACTAAAGCTGAAAAAACTATACAAAACACAAACATATTAGATAAGTGATTAATAACCTGAAAGGATATAACTGCAGGCTTGTTAAGGCGCTTCAATTGCTCCTGAATTTCCTGTTTGATGGTGTCAGTGCTTGTATCTCCAGCTAATGACATTGGTATGAGAAAGAACAAGCACCAAGTCATCTTTACTACCCCCAACCACCTCCACCCACTTCCACAAGGCAGTGCCATGAGTGACTAGCTAATACTCGAATCAAGTGTTGAGTTTGTAGTGTATAGAGATGTAATAGCTAGCTTCAGACGTTCCCTTTGCAATACTTAAACGTGCATTTGTTCATCCTCTTTGAACTGTTCCACATGCTATTTATCAATATAAATCCACACAAAAAATCTTCTATAGTAAGGATCACCCTATTTTTGGCCATGTCTAAATGAGGCTTTAATTTAGCAGTTTTACTTCAATTTTTTTAGCTTTGAGTACAAACTTCCTATTAAATTTCCTATTGACTATTGCCATCCTTTTGTTTCTATGTTATATTACAGGATTGGTCAAAATTTAAGGGAAATAACTCGTCCTCTTTGAACTGTTCCACAAGCTAAAAATTTGGGAAGTTTGTTGTTTTAAGTTTTGCTTTAAAAAAAAAAAAAAAAACTTAAAATTAGACAATTTTAGATAAATGAGAAATTTAGTAATGATTTAATTTTTGGGTAGTATCTCAAAATTTTGGGTGGTGTAAGACTAATGGGCTAATTTTGAGGTAGAAATTGTGAGAAAATCCCTTTTTTTTTTTTTTTGATTTGAAGGAGAGATAAAAATGCCTAAGTGAAATTTCCTTATATGTCTTTAAATTGATTTTAGGAGTAGTTTTAAATATTCTCAATTATTTTACATGAGGAGTACTTGTACTCATGGTTTTAAGAACTGGTACAGTGAAAGAACCAAAAAAAGGACTGGTTATCGGTTTTCTACTTGAACCAGAGTTCGACCAGTGGTCAAACCGATGATATCATAAATAATTTAATTAATAATTTTTAAAATTATATAAATAAATAATAATTTTTTTAATATACTGAAACTAAACAACTAACAGTAGTAATAAATATATTTACTTAAAAAACATATAAGTATAAAACATCTTTTTAAAGAATTTAACATAATAACGTTACAAAATAATCATCCTTAACATAATAAACTTCCAACAAAATCAAATAAATAAGTTCATTACATCCAAATAGCAAATAAGTTTCAAACAAAGAACCAAATAAATAAGTTCATTACATTCAAATAGCAAATAAGTTTCAAACAGAGAACTAAATAAATAAGTTCATTACAATGATTACATCCAAATAGCAAATAAGTTTCAAGTAAAGAACTATATGTTTCCACAAATAAATTCATCAACACAACATACACAAATAATACTCAGTAAACTATAATTCTCAGACAATAATGCTCTGTAAATCCACAACATACACAAAATAAATCCACTGAACTATACACAAAATCACAAATAAATAATCACAACATACACAACATAAATCCACCAGTGTAGACACACACAAAATTGCACAGTAAGGAACGCATGGCTCTGGCAAAGGAGGCTGTTAACTTTCTTAGGAAATTTCCAAATGTGGTCTTTTATGGTGACATGAATTGGAATGAAAAATTGGATGGACAGTATCCTTTATCTGATGGATGGATTGATGCCTGGGCAGATTTAAGGCCCAGTGAAAATGGATGGAACGTATGATACTGCGTCCAATCCAATGCTGTCTTGTAACCGGCCTTTGCAAAAGCGGCTAGATAGATTTATTTGCAATCTGTGTGATTTCAAATTTAAGTGCAATCGACATGATAAGAATGGAGGCTGCTTGTATTCACTTTAAAAGCTCTATATTTCTTTTACACAAATAATTAATTAACAAACAATACTAGAGAGATTCAATACCAGTGTTTACTTATCTGATGAAGCCGAGTAAAGATGAGATAAGAAGCAGAGAGAGAGAGGTGTGACCCGTGAGGCAGTGAGAGGGAGAGGGAAAGTGTGAGTCTGTGAGACTCAGAGGGAAGAGATGTTTTTAAGGTTAGAGTTTTTAGGTTGGGAAAATTTTTCAAAAACGATGTAGTTTTGTTTTGGCTAAAATCCAAAATTGGCTCTCTAAGTTTTAGTTTTTGTCATTTTAGTCCTCTAAGTTTAAGTTTTTTCATTTTAGTTCTCTAAATTTCAAATTTTCTTAATTAAGTATTCCGTTAAGCTTCTGTTAACTCTTTCCATTTACTAACCAGAACAACATCATTTTGGTTAATGAATTGGCAAGTTGTTAATGATAGATAATAAAATATATATACCAGTAGTGAAATCAGATCAAAACTTATAAAAAAAATTATCTATTATTGTGACAAATTATTATGTGTAATTGTACTCCCGATTGCCTAATTTATTGTATACCTTACAGCATGCCTCATACTCTGTGACTAGATTTTTTGAGATTCGATATCATGGTAATTTCACACATATCATATGTAGCCTTAGAAATTGATGAATATATTGGTATGTATATCTTTTGAGCAATATTAGGAATATTATAAATTTTAATATATTGGATTTAGAAAACAACGTGTTAACATTTAAATATAATATAAATTTTTCTAAAAAAACACACACATAGAACAATAATAATGATAATAATTTTATTTAATATATTGTTGACGCGAATTTGATACTATTCATTGTCATGTTAATTTACAAGGTTTGGGTAGTAAAATTTGTTGCAATGGCGAATTAATGATTTTGCTATCATAGGAATAGGACAAACTGGATCATACTGGCATACACTTAAAATGGATTAGACAATCAGGTAACACCAGTGTGACACTTATCAAAGTTTCTCTATTACTCAGGTGGTCTTAGGTTCAATGCATGAGATAATAAAGTGGCTTAATGAGGGGAATGCTGATTCATATTACGTACTCTACAATTGTCCTAATCAACTGGTCTAACTATATATAGTATGTTCATCTTAATTTTAGTTAACCCGGGGTTATCATAAACTTTGGATTCCTTAAACATGGTGACATTTTTCCTTAATTGTTAAGTTTGGTAAAATGTAGTTGATTTATGATTTGTCTGTGTCGGCCAGTGGAAATAATTTTCATCGAGTTTGTGTTAACTAGCAAATGCAAGAGAATTTCAAAGCAAAATGTCAGAGTTCCACTAACAAGTTCTAGGAGACCTGGACATGTAAAAGCACAAATTAAGCCCCAAATTTGTTCTTCAATATTGCAAATATGTTCCGGGGATATTTGGTTGTGAAAAAAACTTTCAAGGGTGTAAGTGGCAGAATCTCAAAAGATTTGAACCCTAGATCAATCCAATTGTTAATTTAAGATTAATTTGAATATCATGATGATTGTATAGTTCAGGCAGTATCTCTAACACTTTTCTAAAAGGAGGCCTTAGTTGTATATTTCTACTATTTTCATTTAATAAGTTATAAGTAGATCCTAAATACTAGGTGCATGTTTTGGCCAACCAGTTTCCCCATTAAATCCTTGTAAATTCTTCCTCCATACAATAGGCAATACAATTTAATTTATGCATTTCTTGCAAGGGGTTTACACGAACTTTTCTACAACATCTTTACAAACCATTGAGGTAGCAAATTTATATTGGTTCATACTTGGCCCACCACATACACCATTTATTTACTTACTAATAACTACTCGCTACATCAACAATTTATAAAAAAACTTATAGCTCTAGCATTCCTCCTTGTAAAGACCATTAAAAAAAAAATCTATAGATCTAAAATCTATAACAAAATATAAAAGTCCAAAAAATTAGCACAACCACAAAATTACCAATAGTAAATCTAAAACAAATGGAGCCCAATTAACCAATTTTACCCAAAACAAACAACTCAGCCCTTTAAAAAATTTTAAATAAAACTATTTTGTCCTTAGCCAATAGCAGCATCAAAGTCACACACACCCCAAAAAAAAAAATCCTCTAGCGGCTAAGTAATAGTAGAGCTAGAGGTAAGAGCCGCCGCACATGACCAACAATAGTGCCACCCCCTCCTCCCAACTCCAAGTTCTGACTCCATCCCTATTTACACTTTACAGTTATGGTGCCCAAATAAAATGTCCCATTTAAAAAACAAATAAATAAAAACTTGTTATAATAAATAGGGATGTCCAAGAGACCATTTTTCTCTCCTTCATTTTAACTAATCCCCTTTCCTTTTTAAGACAAAAAAGAATAGGTAACAAAAAATTACAACAATACACATGCTCATTTCTTTTCTTTCTGTTTTTTTTTTCAACATTCATGTTTCCTTACAATATCCACAACTCATTTTTGAGTTAGATAAACCTCATGATATTCCAAGTGTAAATTGCTAATGCTTAGTTGACAAACCATGTCTAGTTTAAACCAAGGTTGTCAAAATCAGGATCTTACATAGGATCGTGAGAGATAGATGAGATCGTGGATCGTAGAATCGGATCGTGAATTGTAAGATCCTACATTATTTAGAAGGAAAAAAAAAATATACATTGGTATGTTAAATAATCACATAAATTATACATTCATTGATATTACCATACATCACTACATCTAATTGTAAGTATCATTTAGGGTCTGTTTGGTTGGAGGAGTAGAAAAGTGGGAGGATAAAAAAGATTTTTCCCTCATGTGTGTTTGGTTGGAGGGATGAAGAAGTGGAAAGGTGAAAAACTTTTTTGTTTAGTTGGAGAGAAAAAAGGGGATGGAAAATGTAGTTTATATAAATTGACTATTATGTCATTGTTATATAATATAGAAGAAATAGATATATTTAAACTCATTAATATAAAAATTAAGACAAATACATATATATATATATATATATTACTTTTCTTTGTTATTATATATTATTTTAAATTTATGGGCAACAAAAATTGATTATGTAGACTTTATCCACATGACCATACATAGATCAGGAAGATATTTTCAAAAAAAAAAAATTATCTAACCATTGTTACGTGGAAAGATATTAAAAAAATAAAAAAAAATAAACTTTATCTAACCATTGTTTCGTGGGAAAATATTTAAAAATATATATATATTCACATGGGCATAGGAGTAGGTGAGTGCAATAAAGTAAAGGTATTTGTGTAAATTATATCATTCAGCATCTTTTCCTCTCAAATTGGGAGGATAAAATAATGTGGGCCCAGAGAGATTATTTTCCTCCTCATTTTCTATCTCTCTTGTTTCTCTCTTGAACCAAACGGTGGAAAATTCTATTTTCCACCCTATTTTCCTCTTCCTATTTTCCATCCTCCCTATTTTCACCCCAACCAAACATCTCCTTAAAGAAACCAAAAACCTCAAAATGTGACACTCTATTGGGATATCTTTTATTTGGGTCCAACTGATAATCTCTCTACATTAGAGTGGAAAAACTTGATCTATTGGAATTTTATTTTTCGTTTGGATCCAACGGAACCTTCTATCAAATTAAAAAAGATTACAAGAAATCAAAGTTCTTTGGGATCGTCAGAATCGTAGATCCTACTAATCCTAAATGATCGCAAAGATTACCAATCCTAAATGATCGCAAAGATTCTTGAAAGATCCAAATTGTTTTAAGAAGATGAGATCATATAATTATAGAATCGTAAGATCTAAATCAAAATTTTAACAACCATGGTTTAAACAGTTTACCCCATTGGGGAATTTCATTGAACACCAAACAACATGCACACACAAATCTGACATTATTCCACCAAACCTTTCAAACCCACATGACCCAGAAACGTTCTCGACCAACTAAACCACTATTTTAAAAACTGAACGAACCAGCTGGTCCGACCGGTTCAACCGAAAAAACCAATTCAATCCGGTCCAGTCAAAATGCTCAAAACCAGTCAATAACCAGTCAAAAACCGAGAAAAACCGGTCAAAAATCGAAAATTTTGAAAAAACTGATTTGATGCCCGGTTCGGTTTTTAAAACCATGAACTAAACACGATAAAACTAAAAAAAAACCCAATTCATAGAACCTCACGTACCTCCTCAAAATAGTATCTGTCGATCTGATCAACGATTTTGATAGCAGCAAAGACGGTGATAGTCAAAAGAGAGTGTGGGAGCGCGAAAGCGAAGATGTAGCTATTTGTGCTGCATGGGACCCGCACATGTCACCATCGTTAAGCCTCTAGTTCTCTGGCCAGTTGGATAGCCTAGAAAGCGAATGCAGGTGGGTTTGACACGTGTGGGGATTTTGTGCGTGTGTGTGTGTGTAAGATAGGCTGAGCTAGAGATGAGGAAGCTCGCCATGGTTTCCAAGTTCCAACCTTTCTGGTTGTAACTGAGAGCGAACTATACTGGCTTAAGTGTAAACTCATAGCAAAGACAATCAAAGAGAACAAAATTAATTGGTCTAATAATTTTAATACAACTTTTATCACACAACTTTTTTAATTTTTATACAACTTTTGTCACTTTTTTTTTTTTTTGGACAGACAAGGATGTTCAAATATTTTCGAGTATCAAACTATTCTTTTGAGCATATATAGTCGTCTTGTCCTACACGCACCGAGTTATTACATGAAGAAATCCTATGAGGTGACCTCAAGATGCTGACGAAGGATTTAAAATTCACAATCTCGTAGATATCATAAGGTCTTAAGAACCACTAAGTCAACACCTCATAGTTAACTTTTATCACCATTAATGTCTCTAAAATTTACAAAGTTTAATAGTCGATAAATGAGTAATTCTTAGATACTCCCGAAATATGAAGAATGGTGCTCCCTCCTCTCACATTCAAGGTAAGATCCGCTCATTAAATTCATGATGGGTCCATCATATATATGAAAAAAGAGAGCACTATTCACTATTTTCCAGGGGTACCTAGAAATTTTCCGTGATAATATTCTTATTCTGAAGGCCTTAATTGATTTTCCTCTACACCAAAAGATTCATAAAATGGGTCCTTCATTTCAAAACAAGTGGACAGAATCCTCTTAACA